>OZ012737.1:670275757-671475757 GCA_963859935.3 Lathyrus sativus
CTGTCAGGAGTCTGGAGTAATACTGATGTAACAGCATGTCTTCATGAGGATAGAGCAATCAATAATGATAACCCTAAAGCAGTCTTGAAGTGATAAATCTGACCTCAGGAGGATAGGGCAATCAATAGCTCTAAAGCAGTCTTGAAGTAATAATGGCTTCAGGAGGATAGAGCAATCAATAGCTCTAAAGCAGTCTTGAAGTAATAGAATGGCTTCAGTAGGATAGAGCAATCAACAGCTCTAAAGCAGTCTTGAAATAATAATGTGATATGTCTTCAGGAGGATAGAGCAATCAATAGCTCTAAAGCAGTCTTGAAGTAATGATTTCAGGAGGATAGAGCAATGGATAGCTCTAAAGCAATCTTGAAATAATAATGTAATTTCAGGAGGATAGAGCAATGGATAACTCTAAAGCAGTCTTGAAATAATTAGATGGCTTCAGGAGGATAGAGCAATGAATAGCTCTAAAGCAGTCTTGAAGTAGTAATATGACCTCATGAGGATAGAGCAATGAATAGCTCTAAAGCAGTCTTGCAGTAATAGGATGATTTCAGGAGGATAGAGCAATCAGTAGCTCTAAAGCAGTCTTGAAGTCATGAGAGGCTATCAGGAGGATAAAATAACCCTGAGGTTACAATAAAGCAGTCCCAAAGTAATAAGAAGCTCATCAGGAGGATAAAGTAACCCTGAGGTTACAATAAAGCAGTCCCAAAGATCATAAGATTGTTTGTTGGATAATTAACCTGAAAACAAGGTAGCATTCTGTATAACAACATTAGTTTATGCTTTATGTATGCATGTATGACATGATGCACTTAGGTAATGTACTATAGACATATATGTTATGGTATGATGTAAATGATGTATGTATGCTATGACACTGCTGGAAGTGTCTGGATATCCTTGTATAACAACTGCTGGCCAAGGAAAATAAATCCTGATTCGTTGTTGAAGAATATATAACCCTCCGTCTGCTGGGGATAACAAGGTATAGATAACTTCCCGTTGTTGGGGATAACAAGGTATAGATAACCTCCCGTTGTTGGGGATAGTAGGGTATAGATAACCTTCGTTTTCGTTTGATAGTAGGATAAGTATAACATCCCGTCTTCGTTCATCGTGCCCTTATTGGAAAGTAATTTCCCGTATATCCGTATGAGGATAAAAGAGATGGATATAAATTCCAGGGGAGATTAGACTTTGTGAAAATGGATTAGTCCTACTGTCTTGTAAAGATGAACCGGCGAAGCTTCGTTGAAATCCTTCCCTCGTTCGTCCTTAGTAAATACTATTACTGCATTTTCATGCATTTCTGGTAAACATCAATCATATTAAAAGCATACATGCGTTTCTGGTAAACATCAATCATATTCAAAGGCATACATACATTCAAACACAACCAATGGACGTTTCGCTTATGTAAATAGGGTAAAAGTGAATCTGGATTCAAAAGATGGAATTTATTTATATCAAAAGTGACCCATACACGGGTAAGTTTGTACAAGGAGACATAAACCCTAGTAAGAGAATTTTGTCATGAAGCTTTACAAAAAGAATCAGCTATGTGGGAAATAATCCTATTGAGTTTCAATTCTACTATTGCCACTCAAGTATCTCATCTTCTTGCTGTTGAGACGGAAACGATTGGATTGAGCTTTATCTGTTTGAGCTTGAGTAAGTAGTACAACTGGTTGCAGTTTCATGAGTGATCCAAACGAGACATAGTCATACGCTTTAATCCCTAACTTTTGCCTGGATTGCCCTTTCAGGTTTTCAATCCACCGGGATACCCTTTTTTGCCCAAGCCGCCTTTTCAGGTTTTCGACTTGCCGGGTGTACATCTTTTTATATATATATCCCTAATTTTTGCCCAAACCCTTTTGGTTTGCCGGGATGCCCTTATTTTTGCCTAGGCCTGTCAACCTAGCGGGTCTCTTTTTATGCGTAGTATTTTTTAACTATGTCTGCGTTTATAGGTTGTGGGAAGTCTTCACCATCCATTGTAGTCAGTATCATGGCACCTCCTGAGAACATTGTCTTGACTACAAATGGTCCCTCATATGTTGGAGTCCACTTGCCCCTAGGATCACCCTGTGGTAATATGATACGCTTGATTACCAAGTCACCAGCCTGATATACCTTTGGCTTAACCTTCTTGTTAAAAGCTTTGATCATCCGTTTCTGGTACATCTGGCCATGACAAACTGCTGCTAACCTTTTCTCATCAATCAAATTTATCTGGTCAAGTCGAGTCTGAATCCACTCATCTTCATCCAAGCCTGCATCCTTCATAATTCTCAAGGAGGGGATCTGAACTTCAATAGGCAGAACTGCTTCCATACCATAGACTAAGGAGAATGGGGTTGCCCCTGTTGAAGTACGTATTGTAGTACGATAACCATGCAGAGCAAATGGTAACATCTCGTGCCAATCCTTGTAAGTAACAGTCATCTTCTGTACAACCTTCTTAATGTTCTTATTAGCAGCTTCAACTGCCCCATTCATCTTTGGACGATACGGAGAAGAGTTGTGATGCTTAATCTTGAACTGCGTACAGAGATCAGTAATCATAGTGTTGTTCAGATTAGAGCCATTGTCAGTGATAATCCTTTCAGGGATACCATACCTACATATGAGATTATTCTTAATGAACCGAGCCACAACATTCTTAGTCACAGATGCAAACGAAGCTGCCTCTACCCACTTCGTGAAGTAATCAATAGCAACCAGGATGAAACGATGCCCATTAGAAGCAGTAGGCTTGATCTCACCAATCATATCAATGCCCCACATGGCAAAGGGCCAAGGAGCAGTCAACACATTCAATGGAGATGGAGGTACATGTACTTTATCAGCATAGATTTGACATTTGTGACATGTTCTGGAGTGTTGATAGCAATCAGCTTCCATGGTAGACCAATAGTAACCTGCTCTCAAAATCTTCTTTGCCATGGTATGACCACTAGAATGAGTGCCAAAGGTCCCATCATGCATCTCTTCCATAATTTCTGTAGCTTCCTTCTTATCCACACAACGAAGCATAGTTGAATCATGATTACGCTTATACAGAATGCCATTACTCAGAAAGAACTTAGCAGAAAACCTTCTCAGGAACTTCCTATCTTTGACAGATGCCCCTTCAGGGAACTCCTGAGCTTCAAGATAGTTTTTCACTTCATAGAACCAAGGCTTCTCCTCTGCCCCTTCAGTGTCAATCTCATTGCAGTATGCAGGCTTCTCAAATCTATCAATGGTAATCTTGGGAGCTTCATCATCCCAGCTGATCTCAAACATAGATGCCATGGTGGCCAATGCGTCTGCCAACTGATTCTCTCTTCGTGGAATATGTCCAAAAGTAATCTCTTTGAAATGTGGGATCAAAGACAACACATGTTCTCTGTAAGGAATGAGATTATCATGCTTTGTATCCCAATCTCCTTTAATCTGACTTACTACTAGAGCTGAATCTCCATACACCTCAAGGAACTGAATCTTCATATCAATAGCAACTTGCATACCCATGATACATGCCTCATACTCAGCCATATTATTGGTACAATAGAAACAAAGTCTGGCAGTAATCGGGGTATGACAACCTTCAGGGGAGCTAATCACAACACCAACACCATTACCATGTGCATTGGAGGCACCATCAAAAACCATAGTCCATCGGGATCCTTGTTCAGGTCCGTCATATTGTCCAGGTTCTTTGGTAACAGACATAATGTCTTCATCAGGGAACTCAAAATTCATTGACTGGTAATCACCTACTGCTTGATGAGCCAAATGATCAGCAACAATACTCCCCTTAATGGCCTTCTGAGTAGTATACTGTATATCATATTCCGTCAAGATCATTTGCCATCTTGCAATTCTTCCGGAAAGAGCAGGTTTCTCAAATATGTACTTGATTGGATCCATCTTCGAAATCAACAAGGTAGTATGGGTCAACATATACTGTCTTAGTCGGCGAGCAGCCCATGCCAAAGCGCAGCAAGTTTTCTCGAGCAGTGAGTATCTTGTTTCACAGTCGATAAACTTTTTGCTAAGGTAGTATATTGCCTGCTCTTTTCGACCAGACTCGTCATGTTGCCCCAATACACACCCCATTGAGTTGTCTAATACTGTTAAATACATAATCAAGGGTCTTCCATCAACTGGGGGCATTAAAATTGGAGGTTCTAGCAAATATCTCTTGATTTCATCAAAGGCAGTCTGGCACTCATCATTCCATTCCATCACCTGATCTTTCTTCAACAACTTGAAGATTGGCTCACAGATGGTAGTTAATTGGGAAATAAATCTTGCAATGTAGTTCAATCGTCCCAAGAAACCTCTAACCTCCTTCTCAGTACGGGGAGCTGGCATCTCTCGTATAGCTTTCACTTTTGCAGGATCCACTTCAATACCTTTTCCACTGACAATGAAACCCAGGAGCTTTCCAGATCTAACTCCAAAAGTACACTTGTTTGGATTTAATCTCAACCTGTATTTCTTCAACCTCTCAAACAACTTGTGCAGATGATCAAGATGTTGTTCTTCATTCTGAGACCTGGCTATCATATCATCCACATATACCTCTATCTCATGATGAATCATATCATGAAACAAAGCCACCATGGCACGCTGATATGTTGCCCCTGCATTCTTCAAACCAAATGGCATTACCTTATAGCAAAAGGTGCCCCACTGTGTCACAAATGTTGTCTTCTCCATATCTTCAGGTGCCATCTTGATTTGATTGTAACCAGAGAAACCATCCATAAAAGAGAATACCTTATGTTGAGCAGTGTTGTCTACCAGAATATCGATATGAGGAAGTGGAAAGTCGTCTTTAGGGCTAGCCTTGTTCAGATCTCTGTAGTCTACACACATACGTACCTTACCATCTTTCTTAGGAACTGGTACCACATTTGCAACCCACTGAGGATAAGAAGTTACGGCCAAGAACCCTGCATTGAACTGTTTCATTACCTCTGCTTTGATCTTTTCTGACATTTCAGGACGCATACGACGAACCTTCTGCTTCTTTGGACGACAATCTTCTTTCACTGGCAAACGGTGAACCACAATGTCTGTATCCAACCCTGGCATATCTTCATAAGACCAAGCAAAGATCTCCACATAGTCACGTAGCATCTGAATCAACCTGCTCTTGACACTGTCCTCTAAATCAGCCCCTATCTTAACCTCTTTTCTGTTTTCTTCGGCTCCCAGATTCACAACTTCGACTGGCTCTTCATGTGGCTGTATAGCTTTCTCTTCTTGTTGTAACAACCTAGCAAGCTCTACAGGTATTTCACAATCGTCCTCGTTTCCGTCTTCAGTTTGATAGATCGGATTCTTGAAATTGTAATTGGCAATAGTAGAACTGTTATCAACTGGATCCAGAGTGGATGAGGATCTGCATTTTAGTGACGTGGGTGTGTGTAAGAACACCTAGCTGATAAAGCAAAAATAAAAGAAAAAGAAAGACAAGGAACACAATATTTACGAAAACGAAACGTCCACTGATTTTATTGAATGAAGTATGCAAATGAAATGACAACCCGTAACAAGCACACCATTGTGCCCCGGGTAAGGCACATGGCTTGAAAGTTTTAATTGTTCCAGAAATTATAAATTTAAAAACATAACACAGTAATAGTATTTACTCCTGACTAAAGGAGATAGGGATAACATCTTCAGCTTTCCAATTATTGAGTCCAGCACCCACAGTAGGAAAAATCCATGCCTCCAAGTTGTAGTCTTCATCTTGATCTCCCACAGCATTGATAACCCCTTGATTGGTGATACGAACAGCACGAGCACGACGAACAGCCTTCTGGGATTCTGCAGTGAAACCCAAACCAAACTTGTCAGACTTGTATGGAATATTAGGAAGCTGACCCCAAATAGTACAACCACCTTCTTCCACCACAGCTTTTGCATCATTGAGGGAGGCCATTGCCATTGTTGGAGGGTTTCTGATGACCACAGGAACCTTCTTCACAGCAGGAGGAGTCACACAATCCTTAACATCCCAGGGAACCACTTCAAATGACTGACATGGAGTTTCAATGTATTCACCTTCTACTTCCAGATACTTGAAAGTGTTTACATGGCTGACAAAGTATTCTTCCTCTCCAAAGACAGTAACAACTTTTCCATTCACCGGATATCTCAACTTTTGATGTAATGTGGAGGTCACAGCACCTGCCCCATGGATCCAGGGACGACCAAGCAGACATGAGTACGAAGGACGAATATCCATCACATAGAATGTAGCGGTAAACGCCTGAGAGCCAACCTTGATTGGAAGATCAATTTCCCCATGCACTACTCTTCTAGAACCATCAAAAGCCTTTACCACAATATTACTGGGCTTCAATACCGTATCTTTAGGACTCAGCTTGTTCAGGACTTCCTTAGGCAACACATTCAGAGAGGAACCATTGTCTATCAGCACATGAGACAGGGTAGTGCCCCTGCATTCAATTGAAATATGCAAGGCCCTGTTATGATCCCTCTTGGCAGGGGTCAAGTCAGCATCAGAAAATCCTAACCCGTTGTCATAGGTCAGGTGAGCAACACAATTCTCAAACTGGTCCACAGAAATTGCACTGGGTACATGAGCCATCTTTAGAAACTTGATCAATGACTTGGCATGAGCCTCAGAACATAATAACAGGGAGAGCATAGAAATCTTTGAGGGAGTATGCCCCAGCTGATCAACAATATCATAATCACTCTTGCGAATGATTTTCAATACTTCTTCCATCTGCTTAGAGAGGTCATCAGCAGCTGGCACATCAGTAGATACAGGCTCAATAACAGGACCCTTGCCCCGAGCATCAGTGGTGGAAGTAACAGCAGGAGTAACTGCACTCTTAGCAGCAACTGGAGGAGAGAAGACTCTTCCACTACGAGTGATCTTGCTAGATCCAGCAATATTATCAATGTCAACAGGCATATCAGGTAAAGGCTCCTGCTTGACACCATGGATGTAAACATCAGACCCATAGTGCCAAGGCACAGCTTTGTCAGATGTATAAGGAATAGGACCAGGAGTGGTAATGATCAGAGGAACTACTCTGGCTTCAGCAACAACTTTCACAGGACCTTCAGCAGTAATCTTGATTGGGCCCTGATGAGTGATTTTAATGGGACCCTTTGAAGTGATTCTTAGTGGTACTTTGTCAACCATGTCAACCTCTTCAATCTTCTTACCCTGAGTCAGATGATCCACCATACTTTCTACAGATGCTGGTCTTCTTTCAAACACTATAGTATATTTATCCATGAGACGTTGAATCCCATCTCTCAAAATGAAGCAACTATCCGGCTTATAGGTATAATATAGACAATCTTCATGGCAACCTGGAAAGATCCCAGCTTGTACTAACCTCTTTTTGATAACAGACAATGGTGTGCTCAACTCCATAACTGAATAGACATGCAGATCTTCATCAATATCTTCATCAATGGCGTTGACAGTCTTCTCGTGATTTGGCATTGGAGCTGTAATCACATTTGGAGTACCTGGTGGATCAAACTCAATTTCTCCAGCATCAATCATATCCTGAATTTTGTTCTTCAAGACCCAGCAGTTATTAGTATCATGTCCTGGACAGTTTGAATGATATGCACATCGTGCATTGGGATTGTACTTGGGAGAGGTAACATTGGGATTCTGAGGAGCCTCCCTCAGGGTAATAAGTTCAGCCTTCAACAAGTGTTGCAATGCCTGAGCCATTGACATGTTAATCTTCGTGAACTGTCTTCTAGCCCTCTGTTGGTTGCCTTGAGGCTGCTCTGTTGTTGCAGGAGTTGGATTTGAAATATGAACTGCACTAACAGACTGATGCCTTCTGTTATGATCAGGCTGACCATACACAGCATTAGATTCTTTCTTCCCAGTGGGAGGCTTCTTTGCAGCACCTGATGAAGAAGTGCCCACTTGGATCTTACCACTCTTGATACCATTCTCTACTCGCTCTCCTGTCATGATCAACTCAGTGAAGCCAGATGATGAGCTTCCAATGAGATGACTGTAAAACGGACCGTTCAGCGTACACATGAACATATCAACCAACTCCCTATCAGTCAAAGGGGGTTGAACTCTTCCAGCTAAGTCTCTCCACTTCTGAGCATACTCCTTAAAGCTTTCTTTGGCACCCATAGACATGCTTTGAAGCTGCATGCGAGTGGGGGCTAAGTCAGCATTGTATTGATACTGCTTGTAGAAAGCTTCAGCAAGGTCATTCCAATCTCTGATGTTGACACTCTCCAACTGATAATACCACTCTAGCTGAGCTCCAGATAAACTCTCTTGAAAGAAATGGATCCACAACTTTTTATCAGCAGTGTGGGGTTGCATTCTTCTGACATAAGACCTCAGATGCAATTTGGGACAAGAGACCCCATCACAGACAACAAATGTAGGAACTTTGAACCCAATGGGTATGACCACCCCAGATATCAAGCTCAAATCCTCAAAATCCAGCCCAGATGATTTCTGTAATTCCATAGCATCCATTCTATCCACCAGCATCTTGAATTTGTCTTCGTTAGGCTCATGGTAGTAGTTAGCCTCAGAATCAGAGTCCCCCATAGTGTTGTGGAGACTGCCTCTCTCCTGCTCAGATTCTTCAGATTCATAGTCTTCAACCTGTTCCTTGGTCTTGTCAGGACCTTTGAACCTTCTTCCCATGTTGAGCAACCCAGCAGACCTTCTAGCCTTCTTAGTCTTCTTGGCCAGCAGTGCCTTCAAATCATCTTGCCCCTTGGATAGGTTCAAGATCAGCTCTTGGAACTGTGCATTCTGTGCCTGAAGATCCTTAACTGATTGTTCAAGAGCCATTGCTGAAATAAACAGCGAGAAGATGAGAAACCTGTGCACAATTATAAACCTGTGATGCAATGATATGGGAATGCATATGCAATGTTTTCAAGGACCGCAGGATTTAAATTTGCTTAAACAAACAAGAAAGTAACTTTTTATTAGTAATAACTTGTTTTGCCTTTTAGGCTTACAAAAAATGAAAACGAAATAAGTACAAAAGATGGGGTTTTAAGTCTCCCATGGACGTTTCCTCTTTGTGTTGAGGTATGAGTTGAGGTTTCGTTCCTCATGAAGTAGCTTTGTTAGCCCTAGGATCCTTGCTTGGCTTGCTTTGTAATGAGCCTCGAAAGTATCCCTTTGCTCTTTCAGTTGGATCCATGATCTCTGCAAGTCTTCCATATCAGTAGGCATGTCTGGGTGAAGGATGGTATAAGCTGTATCTCCTTCAGCAACAGGTTCCATGGTAACTGGTAGGATGGCAGGATATGGCATCATGAGTGTCTGAGCACGAGATCGTACCCATCTGAGATAAGCCTCCATAGGAATAGTGTACTTAGGCTCCAGTGTCTTGCTGTCAATCCTGTTTACCTTTCCCCAAGCTCGGATGAATCTCTGACGGTAACCCTGAAGATCGTTGTCGTAATCAAACACAATGCCCTGAATCAACATGTCATGTGGACCATCGCTCCGGGCGTAACCAAACTGTCGTAAAGCTAGAGATGGGTTGTAGGTGATGCCTCCTCTTATGCCTAGAAGTGGCACATTAGGAAACTCCCCACAACGGTCAATGATGGTGACATTCTCCATAGATCTGGAGCACCAATGGATGTCTGAGTGAGAAAGTGACATGACCCTCTTGGACCATCTGAACCCTTGCTCATTCTTCATTACTGAGCGAGGAAGGTGAGAAATAAACCACCTAGAAAGTAAAGGTATGCAGCACATCAAAGTTCCTCTTGCCCTTGTAGTACGGGTGTGAAGAGAATGTAGGATGTCTCCAAGTAAGGTAGGCACTGGATTGTGACTCAGGAATATGTTGATGGCATGAACGTCTATGAACTGATCAGGATTGGGGAACAACACTAAGCCATAAATCAATAAGGCTAAGATCTCCTCAAAAGCATCGTAGCTCATAGCCTTCAAGAACATTTGAGCTTTATCCACTAATACCTTGGCAAGAATACCTTTAACTCCACTTCTCGTCTCTAGAACAATGTCAGACTTCTTCAGATGTAGAGCTGCAGCAATAACTTCTAGTTTAAGCTCCTTCTCTAAGCCTGTGAATGGCTTCTGATCAAGAACAGGTATACCCAGAAGTTTAGAGAACTCCTCCATGGTTGGAACCAGCTGATAATCAGGAAATGTAAAGCAATGGTGCTTAGGGTCAAAGAACTGAAACAGCACACTCATCATGTCTTCACTGAACCCTGAAGTAACTAGATCCAATAAGTGACCATGTCTCTTGTTGAACTGGGAATGATCAGGCACTAGGGAAACCAACTCCTTGAGCTTAGCAGGTATCCCTACAAAGTTGATCCTGATGGTGTTTCTACGAGCAGAAGCCATGACCTGCAACAAAGAACAAAGATAAATCCTTTGGTCCTTGAAATGGTTAGGGAAAATGATATGCTTATGATGCATGATGATGTCATGATGTCATGCTCAATCACAAACATGTGGCACACACAAACAAGTCACACCATAGCCCTAGGTTTAAAGGCTTGCATGAGGTTCAAAGGCAAGTACCCTCCCCTGAAGTTAGATGGTTCATCCTGTCCTACAAAAGTAACCAGGTTCTAAGGGATCTCAATATCATTGATCCTTCACAAGGGTGGTCGTTCAGAAGGCAACTTACTTGCCAACCAAAACCCTCCAAGTTTAAGATCTCAATGAGCGTAGTATCGAGTGTCAACCAACTTCAGTCTGCACCAAAGCCGGTTACCTCACTACTTTCTAAAGGCCAAGATGAGTTAACTAGGGTTCTAAAAGTCAGTTAGTGCATTGACAACATATGGCAGCCTCAATATTATCCTCAACTTGACTTAAGGAATATAAGCACCAACCAAGAAGTCGCACTAACTATGGCCACCAGATCAACCGTATCGATATACGTCGTACAGTTTCCTTGGTCTATTGCCATTTACCTAAGGTACACTAGATCCGGGTTAGGACCTTTCACACATAAGAGCACCCCAACAATATAATAATAAAGCAAACAAGGCAAACAATTTAAAGTGATCTTAATTCCTAAGAGTACCCCTCTTAAATAGGTCCCCAGAGTCGCCAGTTCTGTAACACGGTGGGAGAACTGACTTTAAACAATGTTGCGGATAGCAAGAGTCGCCACCGACTTTTATTTTATCCATAAGGAAAGGTTATAAAAGAACAGGAAAGACCTTAGAGAATATTTTGGGTCCGGGGGGTAGGTTATGAAAAGGGAAGGTGTTAGCACCCTTTTCATCCATGGTTATCCATGGGCTCTTAGGTACTTAAGCTCACTTTTGAATTGTTTTGAAATTGTAGTGTGTGAATAGAAAATTTTCAGAATAGTTAATAAATAATCCATGTAAGGATGTGTTAAGAACTTGTTTGAAAACTTGTTGAAAATTTGTTTAAGTGCGAAACAGTTTTGAAGTGAGCAAGCACCTAGGAGTAACCTACCCTAATGTTTAAAGGTCTTTCTTATTCTTCATTCTTTCCTTTAGTAAGACTATCCCTACTATAATGGAGTAGGTAGTCCTTACTTTGGATGTTAAGGGATATGTGAGGGACAATTTGACTTTGAAGGCCATTGTGGGATGTAATAAGCACATATAAGGGACCATCATCATTTTTCGAAAGGGACTCGATTCGTAAAGGCAACCATAAGGGACTTTGATGATTTTTCTATTTGAGGGACTTGCTTTATACACCCCACTTAACCATTATTCGTAGGCAACTTGAGGGATATCCTTAGGAAGTGAGACGGCGATTAAAATCGACTTACGTGTGTGACGTGTTTATTTTAATTATCTTTATTTAAAAGTGATCTAAATTTATTTTAATATTACATACATGTTGTTACACTCCCTAATTACTAACCATAATAATAATTAAATAATTAAACAACTTTACATCCAAGAAACAATTACAAAATAATAAGCAAAATAATTAAATAAAATATAAATAAGCAATAATAAATAATAAAGGGGGTTAGTTCTAAGTTTACTCGGCAAGACATCGCATCTTGTGCCTACGTATCCTTACGGGAGCGGAATCAGAGTAATCGTAGTTCCCCTCAATAGGGAGGTTAGAAACTTCTTGACTGTGGTCAAGGTCTCAAGGGGAATAAACGCATCTTAAGGACACGCTTACGTGGAGTGTAGAAACTCCAAATCTCTACGTTGAAATGTTAAGTTGTAATTAGGGTTAAATTAGGGATTCCACGGCGGGAAACCCTAAAATGAGCGCGGCGGCTCTTTGACCTAATGCTAAGGGTAAAATTGTAATTTTGCCTGCGGCGAGGCATTTGTGAAAATTAGGGTTTGTAGTTTGTAGTTTTGAGGATTTGAAATTGAATGTGTGAAGTTTTACGGACTATTGGCGCGACGGCCAAACAGTTAAACCTAACCTTCGGATGTGTGCAATGTGACAGAAATAATGGTAAACGCGTGAGATAATTGAATCATGCAAACAGAGAGATAATGTCATAATTTAAACCATGCAAGCAGAAATTTAAAGGCAGAATTTAAAGAGCGATTGTTAAGTTCGCGAGGTTACATGAGAGGAGCAGATACAATATGATAATGAAATTTGAATTGAACAATAATAAAATAAAATAAATAACGGTTCTAGTTATTATTTTTAAAAAAAGATTTTAGTTATTATTTTAAATTTATCTAAAAAAAAGTTTTTCTTAAAAATAATAGGTTTTCATATTAATTTGGAAAAGATGTTAATGTTATTTATTTTAAAAAACAGATTTTTATATTATAACAAATTTTAATAAATTAATGATAACAATAATAATAATAATAATGGTAATAATAATGATAATAATGATAATAATAATAAATAATGATAATAATAATAATAATAATAATAATAATAATAATAATAATAATAATAATAATAAAGCAATAATGAATTTTAAATGTGCCAAATAACCCAACAATGTTGCTAACGCAGAAATGCGCTCATCGCAACCAGATCTAAATCGGACGAAACAAAATTTATCGCAAAGAAAAAGAAATTAAGCAAAAAATAGTATTATTGCTCACACAAAAATGCGATCATCGCAACCAGATCGAACTAACACAAATGTCACGCGTCATGCACACAAATGTGCAAACATCGTATCGACATAATTCGATCAAAAATCTTATATATATAAACTCTAACAATTTAAAAATTATATATATATATAAACGTAACAGTAATAGATAAAGAAAAAGAAATAACGGTAATAGATGAAGAAAAAGAAATAACGGTAAAAGATGAAGAAAAAGAAACAACAGTAATAGATGAAGGAAAAGAAATAACGGTAAACGATGAAGAAAAAGAAACAATAGTAATGGATGAAGAAGAAAACTAAATAACGGCAAACGGCACTCACTCCTCTTAGGTTTTTTTCATTCTCCCCTTTTTTCCAACAAGGCAACACATGTATATATAGGGAACAAATTAGGGTTAACACCAAATTGTCAATAATGTCCCTAAAGCCCATTTTAAAGCCCAAACTAAATAATTAGTTAAGAAAAAATAAAATTTAAATAATTTAAAATAATTAAAATAAACTTAAAATAAAAACTAATAATCCTATTGATTCCTAAAATAAAAAATATTATAAAAAGAACAAAAATTTTTTCAATATTTTTTATTTTATGATTTTTTGGATATTTTTATGAATAATTTAGAAAAAAGTGAAAAAAATAATATTTTAAAAAATGATTTAATTAAAATACGAAAATAATAATTAAATAATAATAAAAACTATTTTTGTTATTTTTTTAATGAAAGATAGAAAAATTTAGAGTAAAAATAATAAAAAACAAAAAAGTGACAAAGGTGAGATTCGAACTCTCAACCTCTCACACTCATAACTCCTTACACATGTCCTCCTGCCAATTGTGCCATTTTTACTTTTTAGAAAAAAATGCATGCCATATGATATTTACCTGCAAAAAGTCAAACGACTACACAAATTTGTTAGTAATTGATTAAATGCAATGAAATGCGACGACAAATCTTAGGGCAAAATTTGGGGTATTACAGTTATTATGATAATATTTCTCACCCAACCTCTCTTTGATGTTGGCAAAAAAAAAATCATGAAGTTTGACTTTGGTTTGACCACAGTTGACCTCAGTTTGACCTTTTAACTGCATTGACTGCTTTTGACTTATCTGATCATCTGACTGAGCAAACTTTTGAGAAAAGTCTTGAAACTTGACATGGGGGTTCTTATACACATATAAGATGTTATGAAGCTCACTTGAAGTCTTGGAAGTCCATTTAGCCTGATTAAAGTCAAAACCCTAGTTTTGGATGCACTGCTTAGGAGGTGCATTGTCTGAGGGAATTGTCAACTCTTCTGACCAATTGTGAATTTTGTGAACCTTGTGAACCTTCTTGGAACACAAAGTCTTGTATTGTGAGGGCAAATTTTGGGGTGCAACAGTCCCCAGTACCGAACAAATTAACCATTTGATCAACCATGGCCTCAGTTTCTTCTTCCTCCTCATCCACGACATCAACTTCATCTACTTCCGTTGTTTCACCAACTTGATGTTGAGCCTGGCAGAGTAATAGATAATCCTCGATATAGTCGAACCTAGAGTGTTCATGACTATCAAACATTTGATCGACATCGTTGTCGTCTTGTATTTTCTCTTGAAAATACTTGACATGATTGTTGTCAAAGAATACGGGACTTCTGTAAAAATTTTGAGAGATTGGACCAGACAATATTTTTGACTTTATTCGCTCTTTAAAATACAAGAAATTAGATTTTCTGCTCATTAATAATCGGGTAACATCTGTATTTTGAAACCCAAAACCCAAATCCTCAGAGATATAAGTTTCTCCATTAGAATGGGCATGAACAATATAATTTGTTGTTCTAGACATATTTGAAGAAAAGTGTAAGAGTGTAAGAGATGTGTTTGCAAATGGTGAGATGTATTTAATTTTTCATGAATGTATCAATAAATAACACAAGTGTATGAACATAATTTATTAAAATTCGTCAAAGGGGGCTCCATGGGGATTGGCTCCCCTTCCTTAATTTTCAAAGGGGGCGCCATGGGGGTTGGCTCCCCTTCCTTAATTTTCAAAGGGGGCGCCATAGGGGTTGGCTCCCCCATGACAAGTGTACGAAAATAGTGTTTTGCATGCATGCAGAATGCCAAGTGTAATATATTTTCTACACACTTCATCCATATACATTTACTCCTCTTTACAACAATTAATATTTCAACTACACAAATTAAATTTTTACCTCTACCACCATAAATTCAAAATTTAAATTTCAAATTTCAAATTCAATATTTTTACTATAAATACTTCTCCTCCTCATTCACAAAAACTCACCAAATATATTCTACAGTTTAAATTCTACCTATTTCTTCTTCATATATTAAACTTATAGGAGAAATGTCTCTGTTAACATTGGGTGAAACGCATAGAGGAACATCAAGCAACATCGCGTCTTATGTAAGTATTCGTACCCGATAATACATTATAATATTTTAAAGCATTGTTTTATTATTTTGTTTTATAAATACATTGTTGTAATCATTTGTTTTATTGTTTTGTAGAATACTCATGACTTCCGAACTCGTGGGCATAAACATTTTCCATATGAACTGATCATTAGACCATTTTTGGAGCGCGCAGGATTCGGAGAGGTCATCAAAATAACAAATTACCTCCTAGATACCAAGTTCATTTTGGCACTGCAAGAAAGGTGGCGACCCGAGACACATACATTTCATCTTCCGATAGGTGAATGTGCAGTTACTCTCGAGGACACTCACATGTTATTGGGTTTACCCATTAATGGTAAGGCGGTAAACGGTCTCACTAATCCTAGTGGTACTGTTATAGAAGAACTCTTAGGGGTTGAACCCACCCCAAGAGATTTGAGGGGCCAAAAAATATTATTATCATGGCTCAAAAGAGTTTTTGGAGAAATGAGGTTTCCCCAAGATTCTCCAGAAATATTGAAAATAAGAAAAACTAGAATTTATATTATGTTATTACTAGGTTTATTTTTATTTCCCGATACAAGTGGCAACACTATCCACTCTATGTATTTAGTTTTACTAGATGATATAGATAAAATAAGAACATATAGTTGGGGGTCCGCTACACTAGCGCACCTATATCGGTCTTTGTGTTACAACGCAATAGCAAATTCGGGAAATTGGATCGGTTGTGGTGTTCTTCTCTAAGCTTGGGGATGGTCAAGGATGACCAATCTAGCACCTATCCAACAAAATAATTTTGAATTTCCATACGCTACAAGGTAATTACTTAGACCAAGAATGATCAATCTTTCATAGTCTTTTACTTAATTTATCCTATTATTAACAAATGTTTTCTTTTCGATTTGTAGGTGGTCTTCACTTGGGATGAATTATGACAATTGTCCCCATTTCAGTATCACCCAATACATAAATCTTATAGATCATTTGGGACAAGATGATGTAAGTACTACGTATTATTAGAAAATACTAAATATTATTAGAAAATACTAAATATTATTTTTTTCTCCTACAGTTTATTTGGCGGCCATATCTTAGTCTAGAAGTCATTCACGAAGTTAACCAACACGACTCTGCAGTGTGGAGTGCAAAAGTGCTAATTATCAACTTCACAATCGTGGAGATGCACAACAGTGATCGTGTAAAGCTTCAGTTTGGAATGCTTCAAGATATTCCATGTCCGCCGAAATGCATCCCCGACAAATATCACACTGGTAAAGTCTCCGACCAATAGGAATATTCTCCATGGACCAAGTATGCAAAACATGAGTGTCGTGAATAGAAGCATCACCGCCATTTTATTTTGTCTGACACTGTGTTTCCACACGAGAGAAAATAGACTATCCAATACATGAATTGGTATAGGGAGGTATCCATTGGTTTCATTTCGCATCCAAGATATCTTGTTGACCAACGCCAACAAGCCTCATCATCAAGACCCCAACAACCAACCCAGCCCCATTTCCAACCGCCAAACCAACCTCATTTCCAACCACCAACCCAACCCCATTTCCAACCTCCAACCCAACCCCCACTCACACAACCACAACTATATGAACATACCCATAACCAATTCACCCCATTCACACAAACTTATTCACAGTCTGAATACCAACAACAAACTTATTCACAGTCTGAATACCAACAATATCCACCACAATACCAAACATACTCCATGGATACTACAAACCAAATAAACACCCAGTTTCAAACACCAAATCAACCCTTACCCGCTCAAACATTTACACCCATGTCACCCTACGACCAGTCAGCTATCGTCCTGACATTGCCTCATCCAGCCAACCACCCCAAAATAATTATGAAGGCATGGGCAACTCTTTTGATTTGGATGACTTTACATGATGGAATCGACTTCATGGGCCGAAATGATGCAATTTCTTGATGACGACACGGTCGACCCAACTCCACCACAAAGACGACCAAGAAACGTACGTAATTGAGGATGCGGTAGGGACGGACATTTAAACCGACCAAGTCGTAGAAATTAGTGTACCAAATCACTCGTATGTACCCATTTGTAATTAAAAAAAATTGTAATTATTTTTTAATGTTAAGTTTATTAAATAAAATTTAATTTTTATTTATTATTTGAAATTTTTTATTTATAAAATTATTATTTATTAAATATTTTTTAATTATTAATTATTATTTATTAAATATTTTTTAAATTATTATATAATAAAAATTATTTTGAAAATTCAAATTTAAGGGAGGAGTCAAAGGGGATGGCGCCCCTTTTATAAATTATAGGGTGCCTCCATCTTGGATGGCGCCCCCTATAATTTATAAGGGAGGAGCCAAGGCCTATGGCGCCCCCTTGTATTTTAAAAAAAAAAATAACCAAAGTTGATTAAATTGAGAAATACGAGGAAATATTGGGTATTTTGGAATTATGGGGGTGAAATGATGGATATATGGGTGAAAAATTCTATAATATTTATAAAATTATTAGATTTACGGTTTATTTTTAAATAAAAAAAAGTAATTTGATTGAATATATATTTTTCTTGGATAATAATATAAAATATATTGGCCATTCAATTTTTTCAAAAATATATCATTTATTTTTGTCAATAAAATAGTCTTATATAATACTAATTTTATATTGTAACAAATAATATAATATCTTTATAATAATAATAATTAATATTACTATATTCAAACATGCCTAATAAGAGTTAGTATTCCTGGTTAGAGTTAGTACGGTACAGTGATATCCATTGTATTTGTGTGTTGGATTTCATCATACATTTCTTATCGTATATGCGAGGTGTATGCATACAATTCTCTCATATTATTACTCCTTCCATTTTAAAATAAGTATAATTTAACTTTTGCACAAATATGAAAGAAACAATATTATTATTATTATTATTATTATTATTATTATTATTGTTGTTGTTATTATTATTATTATTATTATTATTATTATCATTATAATTATTATCATTATCTTTATTATTATTATTATTATTATTATTATTATTATTATTATTATTATTATTATTATTATTATTATTATTATTATTATTATTATTATTATTATTATTATTATTATTATTATAGTTTTGCTTAATTAACCTTACTTATTTCTTAATATATGTTGAAAGTATAAAACATTATAATTATACTTAACTAATCTTACTTATTTATTAATATATGTTGAAAGAAGTATACACAATAATATTTAAATGATACAATTAAAAAATAAAAATTATTTTTAATATAACAATGATATTTATTTTAAAATAAAATTTATTTGTTAAAATGATAGTCAGAGAATTATAAATTAAATTGTTACACCTCGTAATTCTTTTATAAATTTTATGGAACTCTTAAAAAAATTTATATAAAAAGTTATCTTCTAACGCACCAATTATCTTGTATTTTTCATTCGATATCATCCTTTAAAAGTTAAAGGTGTGTGATAGAAAACTAATTTTCAGACGCATTTAGTACCTTATGTTATTTTGAAAAGATAGTGTTCTTTTCACATTCCATAAAAACAACTGTTAAAAAATTATGGGTGCGTCCAAAAGATAATTTTTTAAAAGGAAAATTTCTAATTTTTATAAAGTTAATGAGAAATACATATGATGTAATGAGAAATCCCCTAAAATAAAAGAAAATATTAACTAATGAGTTGTTCTAAACCAAGCACAAGGCCCAAAAATATTAACTAATGATTTAGTTCAAACACGAAAAAGGTTATAATTCTATTAAGGCTGAGAATTGTATTATTGGGGGAGAATGTGATTGTAGGATGGTTTAGAAGGGAAGTTGAATAGATTGTTCCCTTAAAATTATTTTTAAAAAAAAATTCTTTGAAAAATCAGAATTTTACATGCAGAAGTGCATTTTACAAACGAAAGTGAAAGATAGAGAAGTTTTATAAAAGATATGATTGAATGGATTTCAAAATTAACCCATATTATCATAAATTATCACAATAGAAAAAGATGATTTTTCTTAAACAAGCAATGCTTCAACTAATATAATCCAATTTACACGCATGGCTGAATTGAATTTGTTTAATCGAATAATAAATATAACACTAAAAGTTCATACAATCATAACCGCCACAAAGAAGATTTAAGTGATTATATCTATGAAAGACTTACGTTTACACAATAAATCATTATAAGAAGATAGAATCCTATTTTTATTTTATTTTATTTTTTGAAATATTGGTATCCAGACTTGCGACCGCCTAATCAAAGAGAATCAATCTCATCGTCCACTAGCGGGGGCTCCATTTAAAGTCAAAGCAAATCTATGTATAGATTGGTCCAACACAAGGATTTTTAGCACCTAGCGTGATTAGAACCTGAGACTTTAACAGGAGGACACTTTCAAAACCCAAGCCTCCACCACTAGGCTAACTCTTAGGGGGTTATAGAATCCTTTTAATATGTGATTCTAGAAAGCGATAAAACATAAGTCATGAAAATTTATACTTTAATGTAAAAGAGATGGAGATAGATTGTACACCAAGTTTATACTGGTTTGATGCATTCGTCCTCGCTTTGCACTTAGTCTAGTCTTCAATGGAGATCCATTGAAAAATCGCCAGGTCTTTAACTATTTTATAAATTAATATACATGATTTTTTTTACAATGGATAATCAAGACAACATTAAACACTTCAAGTTACATCTCTAAGCCAAGACATGTCTGAATCTGGATTTTCCTTATGCTAAGGTAGAACATTAAAAAACTGCTGAGTTCATAAAATTTTCATTTAATCTTGACCAAATTTCCTTCCTGGACCCAAAGTTCGTCCTTTTTGCCTGTATTTTTTTACGGAGCAGACCAAGGTTTTAGGCTCGCACCCTCTAATATGTCTGTCCCGCCCAACCCCGTTAATTTGCAGACTTTTCTAGGCGCGGATGTTAGAATAAGTTTTTACAGTTTCAGACTTAAAAGGTGCAATTCTTGAGGGCCCACATCGCTGAAACCTCCTTTTTTTTGGGCGAGCCAAGGTTTTAAGCTCGTGCCTTACAAAACGCATGGCCCATTTTTTTATGGGCTTTTGCAGGGTAGGGCTAAACAGGCCAAGCATGCCTGTTTGCCATCCCCTAGCTCTGCTTCAAGATTTTGTTGTGGATCTGTCTTTACTCAATCCTACCAAAAGTCAGTTGTCCAAGCTTTTGTTCTACTGAAGGATCTTGGAAACTCTCAACATCGTTTTGCATCAACCTTTACTTAGTTCTAGCGAAGTCTTCAATGGAGCATAAAATAATCTTTCTCTTTGGTGGAATTCAATCTCCAAGCACCATAATCACAATATTGATTCTTCAATATGATACACACAAAGGCTTCATAAAAAACATTAGAATCCCTAATGTACCTTGTATCTACCACTCACACTCAATCTTTAGAGTTATGCACCACAATAATGGAGTTTTCTTGGTTCATTGTTAAAGATGATTAGTAATCTAAATAATCTCACATATATCCTTAATAGGTCTAACTTAATCAACACACTATGAAGTTTTTCTATAGGTTTGACTTGAGAGAGAAGGTGTGAGAGAAGAAAATGTTGGAAAATAATTGTGAGTTGTATTGAGAAACAAGTGTTAATTCTAAGTCCTATATTGCTTAGAAATGTGGGGGTTGAGCACTTTATAAGTAAGAGGACCCATACACCTATCAACTTAAGGTTTTCGGTGAATATGTGATGTCTCACACACTTATTTTGGTGAGTTTTTGACCTTTAGCTGAGTGTTTGACCCAACATAAATGTTTCTCCCTCATGATGACCCATAAGTGGTATCAGAGTCATGGTTCGAGTAAGGGACCAACTCCTTGTGTCGAAAGTCTTCCTGACATGGTTGTTAGACGACGTGTTCTATTGAAGTTTCCATGACAAAATAAGGGTGTCTCTCAATGGTGGTGCAAATATGTTGATGAAAAAGCTTATCTGTGAGGGGAAACATAATGGATGAACTCACATTTGAGGGGAAGATTGTTTGAAAATAAGTGTGAGTTATATTGAGAAACAAGTGTGAGTTCTAAGTCCCATATTGCTTAGAAAAATGGAGGTTGAACACTTTATAAGTAAAATGACCCGTACACCTATCACTTTAAGGTTTTTGGTGAATATGTGGTGTCTCTCCCACTTATTTTGGTAAGTATTTGACCTTTAGGTGAGTGTTTGACCCAATGTGAATGTTTCTCCCTCATGATGACTCATAAGTGGCATTAGAGTCGTAGTTCAAGTAAGGGACCGGCTTGTTAGAACAATATTTATTCATACCCTTGAAAGTTTAAATGATAAAAAATAATTTAAAGAATAATAGAGTTTACTAATGGTTGTTCAAGTGTGCAAGATTTAAATACATTAAACTTGATATAAATCAAGTTAATCACTTAGAAGAACCTTTAAAGAGAAGCAAAGTTGTTCTAAATCTAAAGGACCAGAACGAAGCTTTCACACTCTAAAGAGTCAACTCAAGTCTCTCAGATGCTAAACCTAAGCTTACTTAGAATACGGAGATCAGAAAAGCTCTGAAGACTGGAATCGTTTGAAGCAAGCAGAATCTGTTATGAGGAACGACTCTGCATCTTCTAAAAAAGCTTCATCAGCAATTCTGAAGATACTACTTCAAAGGAATTTTTCTATATCAAGTCATCAACTCTAAAGTGTTCATCTAGACTAGTTGTGGTCAAGACTCTAATGAAGGAAAGATCAGAATCTCTGAACTCAAGACTTAAAAGTCTCATTCCATCCCGGTTCTAAAGACATACTTTATCTTCTATTCATGCTTTAACTAATTCAATTAAAAGCCTTTAATTTAGAAAGCTAAGTATAAAGACAACAATGACTCTGAGTGAGCTTCAACAAATGTCTACATGAAGTCTCTGGCCAGAAGTTATCCAAATAAGATCATGTGAAAAAGGTACGTTACTTTATGTCTAATCTGCATAAACTAATGTTGTCAGGATCTTCTCTCTCCAACTGTGCTGAACTTTGCTCTACTACTCTTAACATTTTAATACTAGCTGAGTTTTTAGCTGACTTTATTGTACACTAGCTAAATACCTTTAACAACTACTTGCACCATTAGTAGTCACAATGTTCAACAAATCCATTCTCACCATATATTTAAAGAAGAAGATTGAAAACATTTTAAGGCTTCTATCAAAAAGAGACTCTTAGAGGAAATATTCTAGAGGTAATCTCTCCTGATGGGTTGAATGTTGGTTGAAGAATGTGTAACTATGTTCACAAGGATGTGATACGAGTTCACATAAATGAGTTGAGTGAAACACACTCGAAAGAAAGATATAACCATAATGGTTAAGTGTGTGAGAGCAGAGTGAGACATATTCACATATGTTCTGAAGAAAGAATATGCGAATATGATCTAACAATCAACAGAACATAAAGGAATAAAAAAATGGAAATTTGTGCAAGACGATAAGAAGAATGAAAACTTCATTCTTGTACACCCAGGAGCAAACAACTCATATTATGCTCAAGAGTGTAAACATTTGCGTGTCTTCCTATCCAAGAAGCATACATGTAAACATAACATTAATGCCAGATTCTTTTGTTAAGAGAATCTGAAGACTATAGCCTCCGTGCTCAGAGTAATTCTTTTTCTGATGATTGAGCATTGAAGTCTCATGCTTTCGGACAGAGCGGAAGTCTTAATTTGGATAGATTGAGCATTGAAGTCTCATGCTTGCGGGCAAAGTAAGAAGTCCCAAATTGGATGTTTAGGCAAGGAAGTCTCTTTCTCGAGGGCTTGAGCAGAAGTCTTTTTCTGTAGGATTAAACAGGAAGTCCTGAACTAGATGTTTAGGCAAGGAATTCTCTTACTTGAGTGCT
The DNA here is from genome assembly GCA_963859935.3 of Lathyrus sativus. NCBI lineage: Eukaryota > Viridiplantae > Streptophyta > Magnoliopsida > Fabales > Fabaceae > Lathyrus > Lathyrus sativus. The sequence goes on from OZ012737.1 coordinate 670,299,186, forward strand.
TGAAAAGGAATCTCTTTCTAGGTGATTGAGTAGGAAGTCTTGAGTTGCTGGCTTAAGAAATTGTAATCAGTCTGATTATAGTTGAAAAGCTCTTATGTTGCAAGGGGACTAGACTACTCTCAGTTGAGAGGAACTAGGATATATTGTGTGTCTCTTTATTTACTTCTACATTTATATTCTGTTGTGCCACAAACTCTGAAGTTAAACTCTGATCTAATTCAACCTCGTACTTGTATCAGGATCTGAGCTCGACGCCTTAGGTTCTGAAACAAGGTTAAGAAAAGGAAATAAGATTTTCATTATTGTTACTCTCTCTGTTATCATACTCCGAACATGGTTTAGAATCCGATGAATCAGAATTCAAAGTGAAAAGAGATTTTGGGCATACACAATTAACCCTCATTTCTTATTTATTTTTCTCACCTTCAATTGGTATCAGAGGCCAACTGCGTTTGTCACTTAACAATGAAACATAAAATATTCAATGAGAAAAACTACTCAGTCAAGAGCTTTAGCTTGGATGAAGTTTCCATCATTAGAACAAAGAATTAAAACTACAGAAAGATGAGTTGAAGAAGGTCATGCTAAGTGCTTAAACATAAGCATATGACCTTGAAGGAACTCATGAATAACCAAAGAAGGAGTTCTTTCAAATTTATGTGGATTAATAAACTTGTTTCTATTCTAAGTCACTTATTTTGTGAGTATGAAAGGATTTTTAATCTTTAAAAATGACTCGTGGGACATGTGTAATTGTTAAGAAACCTTTTCTTCTCTAAATCATTTTCTTTGTGAGTATGTGTTAAATGGCAAATATGACTAAAATTGGACCATCCTTCTTGGAATTTTTCAACTCTTTAATTGTGTTCTAATTGAATTATTCCATGAAAATGTGTGAATCTTTAATATAATTACATATACCTTTTGGGTTCCTTGATTTGTGTGTTATTGTGTAGGAATTAGGCTTGGCCATCATAGAAAAAGACATAAAAGACTGACAAAAAAGCCAAAGAAAATAATAAGATTATTTTTGTGAAGTTTTGAAGTTGCAAGCCCTCTTAGCTCAGTTTCCAACGCGAAACCCGCTTAGCACGATTTTCAACGCCCATTTGAAGAAGAGTCGGTAGCTAAATGAACCAAATCGCGCTTAGCCCAGTCAAACCACGCTAAGCACACTTCCTGAGATTTTTCCTTCTTGGTTACTGATCGAGCTAAGAGAGCTCTGCATGGGCTTAGCGCGGTGTCACTTAGAGGCACCTCTTGGCACTTGTATATAAAACAACTTTCTAGATATTTTGAGGAGAACTTTCACTTTTCAGACTTGGAGAAGATATTTTAGATCAAGAAGCTTAGAAGTTCCAAAAGAGGTAAAAATCAAAGCTCTGGAGCATCAATCTTCTATCTTTCGACTTTGATGCTAGTAGAGCTTTCTTTCTTACCTGTTGCTCAAGTTACCATGGTGATGAGTAGCTAAATTCCTTTGTATCAAGGGTAGATATATTCTTCCTTGATCTTGTATGTATTTTCTTTAATCTTTTGTATGTGAATAAGTTAATGATTAATATGTGGTGAATATCTTTGTTTTTAATTATATATCTTTGATTTGAATCACTCTAGACATAGATTTTGTAAAACTTGATCTAAGATATTCATATATCAATGAACAAACTCTAGACATACACTTGTGAGTTGATATTTTCTTTGTATCAATCTTAAAGATTATTGTATTGGTTGTTAGCATGAGACATCATCTAGTGATGGATACAATAATACTCACAAAACCACTTTAGACATAAACGACATTAAGAGGGTACATGATTATATTGATTGGAAACAAATTGACATGCTTGATTAATAAAATATATGCAAGTTAGGTTGATGAAATCTATTCTTGATATGCTTTGTTAAACAAATATGTTTCAAACTTTACTCTTTGCTACAAAATCTTGTGAAAACTTATGATTCCAAACAAAACACCTTTGAAAACCTCACTAAAGACTTCATAAACTATAGAATGACAAGTGATATCAGAACAATCCCTGTGGAGACAATAAAACAACTTTCACCGCCTATTATACTTTTAACAGTATGAAAGGATTCTTTAATCCTTAAAACTGACTTATGGGGTAAATGTTTTTGTTGCGGGAATCAAGGTTTAATCTTAGTTTGCTTAAGGCAAATTATCCACTCACATTATTGGTTGTGATGATAAGCTGTGGAACACTCTTGAAGGCAACATTTACTAGAAGAACAACGGTGTTGGTATGGTAATAGATCTTGAGGAATTTTCCTACAAGATGCAACTTCAAGATTATAGTTATTCAGGAGGCTAAAGTCCTGAATACTCTAGACCTTGAAAGGTTGATATGTGACTGGAAATTTTGGCCAGCCCACGATGGATGTTCTAATAGAAGTTATAACATCCACTGTGACATTCACTACAGATCTACTATTGTACAGCAATAACAAAGCAGTAAATAACACAGTTAGTTGTTGACCCAGTTCAGTGCAACACACTTACATCTGGGGGCTACCAAGACAGGGAGAAATTTCACTATCAGCAGTATCAATTCAGAGTCAAACCTCTAGTTTGCACTCCTCACTTAATCACTATCCAATGATAATTTAACCTAGAGACACTCTAGACCTGAGTATACCCACTCACTCCCTACAATCACACACCAGTGATAACAACCAATTACAATTTAAACAGTAGATTGAAGAGACACTTCACCTACACACACACACACTTTGATCTTGCTTCAAAGCTTTGATCAAGGAACACACACTCTTGCTTAACAGCTTCGAGTGGAACACAACCTAGAAACTACCTAACCAATACAATCAACAGTTGCTTGGGTTACAAGTATTCCTAAGATACAAACGTAAAGAACAACCTCTTCACTTCTAAACCACTATGGTGATTTCTCTGTTTCTCTATCTGCAACAGCTGCCTTCTAGGATTGCCTATCCTGGTATTTGTAGCAGCAGATCAATCCTTGGGCCTGGGCGCATGCATTAGGTTTTATCCATCATAAAACCTCACTTTTGTATTCTGCACGTTTGCCTCTTTAATCAGGTACATATTAGTTCCCTAGGGCGTCTAAAATGTCTCCTGCATTCCAGCTTGAGCTTCTGAGTTGTTTCCTGAGTTATAGCTACCAGAATAACAAACTTCCGCTTGATGTCATACGACCTATGTCATAACATTGAGTATGACATCCAGCTTAACTTATAGTTAGCTTAGTTAACTTACCCTGCACAGTCCATATTATGAATGTAATAACATCAAACATGACATTCATACATGTACCCATATTTTGCCACAAAATGCAGCCAATCAAGAGCACTTACAGTAACCTTCAAAGCCTTGAATTGGAACTAAATGTTGATGAACCTGTGTTGAAACCTAGATCTCTTACCTTGAGGTCTAATGCTGAAAGATCTGGTGATAAAAACTTCCAGACCCTCAAGTGTAAAAAAAATAGAAGAAGCTTCTGATGGAAAAGATTCTAATGGGGAATCTGATGATGAGGAAATAAATTTCATTATCAAAAGGTTTAAATAGCTGACCAAGAAAAATCAAGAGATTCTCTAGTAGAGGTTCTAACTTCAAAGGTTCCAGTTCCAGAAATAATTGTCCTGGTTTACAAAAGGATAGGTTTAGACAGAGAAGCTGAAGAAGTCAACCTTGCATTGATGGATGACACACTCTCTAATTCTAAATCCTAGTCAGGTTCTGGATCAGAATCTGATGAAGAAGATAAGGCTGTTAAGAAATAGATTGATTCTCTCTAAGAAGAATTGAAATCTTCTAAAGAAAACTGTTAAGACACTGGAAAGAAATCTAGCTGCTCAAGCTAAAAGAAATTCCAAGGAACCTGATCTGACCTGATCAGGAGGGGATCACGGGTTGGCCACACGCTGTTGGGCTGCTGTTGCACCCCAAAATTTGCCCTCACAATACAAGACTTTGTGTTCCAAGAAGGTTCACAAGGTTCACAAAATTCACAATTGGTCAGAAGAGTTGACAATTCCCTCAGACAATGCACCTCCTAAGCAGTGCATCCAAAACTAGGGTTTTGACTTTAATCAGGCTAAATGGACTTCCAAGACTTCAAGTGAGCTTCATAACATCTTATATGTGTATAAGAACCCCCATGTCAAGTTTCAAGACTTTTCTCAAAAGTTTGCTCAGTCAGATGATCAGATAAGTCAAAAGCAGTCAATGCAGTTAAAAGGTCAAACTGAGGTCAACTGTGGTCAAACCAAAGTCAAACTTCATGATTTTTTTTGCCAACATCAAAGAGAGGTTGGGTGAGAAATATTATCATAATAACTGTAATACCCCAAATTTTGCCCTAAGATTTGTCGTCGCATTTCATTGCATTTAATCAATTACTAACAAATTTGTGTAGTCGTTTGACTTTTTGCAGGTAAATATCATATGGCATGCATTTTTTTTCTAAAAAGTAAAAATGGCACAATTGGCAGGAGGACATGTGTAAGGAGTTATGAGTGTGAGAGGTTGAGAGTTCAAATCTCACCTTTGTCATTTTTTTTGTTTTTTATTATTTTTACTCTAAATTTTTCTATCTTTCATTAAAAAAATAACAAAAATAGTTTTTTATTATTATTTAATTATTATTTTCGTATTTTAATTAAATCATTTTTTAAAATATTATTTTTTTCACTTTTTTCTAAATTATTCATAAAAATATCCAAAAAAATCATAAAATAAAAAATATTGAAAAAAATTTTGTTCTTTTTATAATATTTTTTATTTTAGGAATCAATAGGATTATTAGTTTTTATTTTAAGTTTATTTTAATTATTTTAAATTATTTAAATTTTATTTTTCTTAACTAATTATTTAGTTTGGGCTTTAAAATGGGCTTTAGGGACATTATTGACAATTTGGTGTTAACCCTAATTTGTTCCCTATATATACATGTGTTGCCTTGTTGGAAAAAAGGAGAGAAGGAAAAAAAACCTAAGAGGAGTGAGTGCCGTTTGCCGTTATTTAGTTTTCTTCTTCATCCATTACTATTGTTTCTTTTTCTTCATCGTTTACCGTTATTTCTTTTCCTTCATCTATTACTGTTGTTTCTTTTTCTTCATCTTTTACCGTTATTTCTTTTTCTTCATCTATTATCGTTATTTCTTTTTCTTTATCTATTACTGTTACGTTTATATATATATAATTTTTAAATTGTTAGAGTTTATATATATAAGATTTTTGATCGAATTATGTCGATACGATGTTTGCACATTTGTGTGCATGACGCGTGACATTTGTGTTAGTTCGATCTGGTTGCGATGATCGCATTTTTGTGTGAGCAATAATACTATTTTTTGCTTAATTTCTTTTTCTTTGCGATAAATTTTGTTTCGTCCGATTTAGATCTGGTTGCGATGAGCGCATTTCTGCGTTAGCAACATTGTTGGGTTATTTGGCACATTTAAAATTCATTATTGCTTTATTATTATTATTATTATTATTATTATTATTATTATTATTATTATTATTATTATTATCATTATTTATTATTATTATCATTATTATCATTATTATTACCATTATTATTATTATTGTTATCATTAATTTATTAAAATTTGTTATAATATAAAAATCTGTTTTTTAAAATAAATAACATTAACATCTTTTCCAAATTAATATGAAAACCTATTATTTTTAAGAAAAACTTTTTTTTAGATAAATTTAAAATAATAACTAAAATCTTTTTTTTAAAATAATAACTAGAACCGTTATTTATTTTATTTTATTATTGTTCAATTCAAATTTCATTATCATATTGTATCTGCTCCTCTCATGTAACCTCGCGAACTTAACAATCGCTCTTTAAATTCTGCCTTTAAATTTCTGCTTGCATGGTTTAAATTATGACATTATCTCTCTGTTTGCATGATTCAATTATCTCACGCGTTTACTATTATTTCTGTCACATTACACACATCCGAAGGTTAGGTCTAACCGTTTGGCCGCCGCGCCAATAGTCCTCAACTTCAAACCCTTACAACCTCACAAACCCTAATTTTCACAAATGTCTCGCCGCAGGAAAAATTACAATTTTACCCCTAGCATTAGGTCAAAGAGCCGCCGCGCTCATTTTAGGGTTTCCCGCCGTGGAATCCCTAATTTAACCCTAATTACAACTTAACAATTCAACGTAGAGATTTGGAGTTTCTACACTCCGCGTAAGCGTGTCCTTAAGATGCGTTTATTCCCCTTGAGACCTCGACCACAGTCAAGAAGTCTCTAACCTCCCTTTTGAGGGGAACTACGGTTACTCTGATTCCACTCCCGTAAGGATACGTAGGCACAAGATGCGATGTCTTGCCGAGTAAACTTAGAATTAACCCCCTTTATTATTTATTATTGCTTATTTATATTTTATTTATCTTTGCTATTTAATTATTTTGCTTATTATTTTGTAATTGTTTCTTGGATGTAAAGTTGTTTAATTATTTAATTATTATTATGGTTAGTAATTAGGGAGTGTAACAACATGTATGTAATATTAAAATAAATTTAGATCACTTTTAAATAAAGATAATTAAAATAAACACGTCACACACGTAAGTCGATTTTAATCGCCGTCTCACTTCCTAAGGATATCCCTCAAGTTGCCTACGAATAATGGTTAAGTGGGGTGTATAAAGCAAGTCCCTCAAATAAAAAAATCATCAAAGTCCCTTATGGTTGCCTTTACGAATCGAGTCCCTTTCGAAAAATGATGATGGTCCCTTATATGTGCTTATTACATCCCACAATGGCCTTCAAAGTCAAATTGTCCCCTCATGTCCCTTAACATCCAAAGTAAGGACTACCTACTCCATTATAGTAGGGATAGTCTTACTAAAGGAAAGAATGAAGAATAAGAAAGACCTTTAAACATTAGGGTAGGTTACTCCTAGGTGCTCGCTCACTTCAAAACTGTTTCGCACTTAAACAAATTTTCAACAAGTTTTCAAACAAGTTCTTAACACATCCTTACATGGATTATTTATTAACTATTCTGAAAATTTTCTATTCACACACTACAATTTCAAAACAATTCAAAAGTGAGCTTAAGTACCTAAGAGCCCATGAATAACCATGGATGAAAAGGGTGCTAACACCTTCCCTTTTCATAACCTACCCCCCGGACCCAAAATATTCTCTAAGGTCTTTCCTGTTCTTTTATAACCTTTCCTTATGGATAAAATAAAAGTCGGTGGCGACTCTTGCTATCCGCAACATTGTTTAAAGTCAGTTCTCCCACCGTGTTACAGAACTGGCGACTCTGCTGGGGATCTATTTAAGAGGGGTACCCTTAGGAATTAGGATCACTTTAAATTGTTTGCCTTGTTTGCTTTATTATTATATTGTTGGGGTGCTCTTATGTGTGAAAGGTCCTAACCCGGATCTAGTGTACCTTAGGTAAATGGCAGTAGACCAAGGAAACTGTACGACGTATATCGATACGGTTGATCTGGTGGCCATAGTTAGTGCGACTTCTTGGTTGGTGCTTATATTCCTTAAGTCAAGTTGAGGATAATATTGAGGCTGCCATATGTTGTCAATGCACTAACTGACTTTTAGAACCCTAGTTAACTCATCTTGGCCTTTAGAAAGTAGTGAGGTAACCGGCTTTGGTGCAGACTGAAGTTGGTTGACACTTGATACTACGCTCATTGAGATCTTAAACTTGGAGGGTTTTGGTTGGCAAGTAAGTTGCCTTCTGAACAACCGCCCTTGTGAAGGATCAATGATATTGAGATCCCTTAGAACCTGGTTACTTTTGTAGGACAGGATGAACCATCTAACTTCAGGGGAGGGTACTTGCCTTTGAACCTCATGCAAGCCTTTAAACCTAGGGCTATGGTGTGACTTGTTTGTGTGTGCCACATGTTTGTGATTGAGCATGACATCATGACATCATCATGCATCATAAGCATATCATTTTCCCTAACCATTTCAAGGACCAAAGGATTTATCTTTGTTCTTTGTTGCAGGTCATGGCTTCTGCTCGTAGAAACACCATCAGGATCAACTTTGTAGGGATACCTGCTAAGCTCAAGGAGTTGGTTTCCCTAGTGCCTGATCATTCCCAGTTCAACAAGAGACATGGTCACTTATTGGATCTAGTTACTTCAGGGTTCAGTGAAGACATGATGAGTGTGCTGTTTCAGTTCTTTGACCCTAAGCACCATTGCTTTACATTTCCTGATTATCAGCTGGTTCCCACCATGGAGGAGTTCTCTAAACTTCTGGGTATACCTGTTCTTGATCAGAAGCCATTCACAGGCTTAGAGAAGGAGCTTAAACCAGAAGTTATTGCTGCAGCTCTACATCTGAAGAAGTCTGACATTGTTCTAGAGACGAGAAGTGGAGTTAAAGGTATTCTTGCCAAGGTATTAGTGGATAAAGCTCAAATGTTCTTGAAGGCTATGAGCTACGATGCTGTTGAGGAGATCTTAGCCTTATTGATTTATGGCTTAGTGTTGTTCCCCAATCCTGATCAGTTCATAGACGTTCATGCCATCAACATATTCCTGAGTCACAATCCAGTGCCTACCTTACTTGGAGACATCCTACATTCTCTTCACACCCGTACTACAAGGGCAAGAGGAACTTTGATGTGCTGGATACCTTTACTTTCTAGGTGGTTTATTTCTCACCTTCCTCGCTCAGTAATGAAGAATGAGCAAGGGTTCAGATGGCCCAAGAGGATCATGTCACTTTCTCACTCAGACATCCATTGGTGCTCCAGATCTATGGAGAATGTCACCATCATTGACCGTTGTGGGGAGTTTCCTAATGTGCCACTTCTAGGCATAAGAGGAGGCATCACCTACAACCCATCTCTAGCTTTACGACAGTTTGGTTACGCCCGGAGCGATGGTCCACATGACATGTTGATTCAGGGCATTGTGTTTGACTACGACAACGACCTTCAGGGTTACCGTCAGAGATTCATACGAGCTTGGGGAAAGGTAAACAGGATTGACAGCAAGACACTGGAGCCTAAGTACACCATTCCTATGGAGGCTTATCTCAGATGGGTACGATTTCGTGCTCAGACACTCATGATGCCATATCCTGCCATCCTACCAGTTACCATGGAACCTGTTGCTGAAGGAGACACAGCTTATACCATCCTTCATCCAGACATGCCTACTGATATGGAAGACTTGCAGAGATCATGGATCCAACTGAAAGAGCAAAGGGATACTTTCGAGGCTCATTACAAAGCAAGCCAAGCAAGGATCCTAGAGCTAACAAAGCTACTTCATGAGGAACGAAACCTCAACTCATACCTCAACACAAAGAGGAAACGTCCATGGGAGACTTAAAACCCCATCTTTTGTACTTATTTCGTTTTCATTTTTTGTAAGCCTAAAAGGCAAAACAAGTTATTACTAATAAAAAGTTACTTTCTTGTTTGTTTAAGCAAATTTAAATCCTGCGGTCCTTGAAAACATTGCATATGCATTCCCATATCATTGCATCACAGGTTTATAATTGTGCACAGGTTTCTCATCTCCTCGCTGTTTATTTCAGCAATGGCTCTTGAACAATCAGTTAAGGATCTCCAGGCACAGAATGCACAGTTCCAAGAGTTGATCCTGAACCTATCCAAGGGGCAGGATGAATTGAAGACACTGCTGGCCAAGAAGACTAAGAAGGCTAGAAGGTCTGCTGGGTTGCTCAACATGGGAAGAAGGTTCAAAGGTCCTGCCAAGACCAAGGAACAGGTTGAAGACTATGAATCTGAAGAATCTGAGCAGGAGAGAGGCAGTCTCCACAACACTATGGGGGACTCTGATTCTGAGGCTAACTACTACCATGAGCCTAACGAAGACAAATTCAAGATGCTGGTGGATAGAATGGATGCTATGGAATTACAGAAATCATCTGGGCTGGATTTTGAGGATTTGAGCTTGATATCTGGGGTGGTCATACCCATTGGGTTCAAAGTTCCTACATTTGTTGTCTATGATGGGGTCTCTTGTCCCAAATTGCATCTGAGGTCTTATGTCAGAAGAATGCAACCCCACACTGCTGATAAAAAGTTGTGGATCCATTTCTTTCAAGAGAGTTTATCTGGAGCTCAGCTAGAGTGGTATTATCAGTTGGAGAGTGTCAACATCAGAGATTGGAATGACCTTGCTGAAGCTTTCTACAAGCAGTATCAATACAATGCTGACTTAGCCCCCACTCGCATGCAGCTTCAAAGCATGTCTATGGGTGCCAAAGAAAGCTTTAAGGAGTATGCTCAGAAGTGGAGAGACTTAGCTGGAAGAGTTCAACCCCCTTTGACTGATAGGGAGTTGGTTGATATGTTCATGTGTACGCTGAACGGTCCGTTTTACAGTCATCTCATTGGAAGCTCATCATCTGGCTTCACTGAGTTGATCATGACAGGAGAGCGAGTAGAGAATGGTATCAAGAGTGGTAAGATCCAAGTGGGCACTTCTTCATCAGGTGCTGAAAAGAAGCCTCCCACTGGGAAGAAAGAATCTAATGCTGTGTATGGTCAGCTTGATCGTAACAGAAGGCATCAGTCTGTTAGTGCAGTTCATATTTCAAATCCAACTCCTGCAACAACAGAGCAGCCTCAAGGCAACCAACAGAGGGCTAGAAGACAGTTCACGAAGATCAACATGTCAATGGCTCAGGCATTGCAACACTTGTTGAAGGCTGAACTTATTACCCTGAGGGAGGCTCCTCAGAATCCCAATGTTACCTCCCCCAAGTACAATCCCAATGCACGATGTGCATATCATTCAAACTGTCCAGGACATGATACTAATAACTGCTGGGTCTTGAAGAACAAAATTCAGGATATGATTGATGCTGGAGAAATTGAGTTTGATCCACCAGGTACTCCAAATGTGATTACAGCTCCAATGCCAAATCACGAGAAGACTGTCAACGCCATTGATGAAGATATTGATGAAGATCTGCATGTCTATTCAGTTATGGAGTTGAGCACACCATTGTCTGTTATCAAAAAGAGGTTAGTACAAGCTGGGATCTTTCCAGGTTGTCATGAAGATTGTCTATATTGTACCTATAAGCCGGATAGTTGCTTCATTTTGAGAGATGGGATTCAACGTCTCATGGATAAATATACTATAGTGTTTGAAAGAAGACCAGCATCTGTAGAAAGTATGGTGGATCATCTGACTCAGGGTAAGAAGATTGAAGAGGTTGACATGGTTGACAAAGTACCACTAAGAATCACTTCAAAGGGTCCCATTAAAATCACTCATCAGGGCCCAATCAAGATTACTGCTGAAGGTCCTGTGAAAGTTGTTGCTGAAGCCAGAGTAGCTCCTCTGATCATTACCACTCCTGGTCCTATTCCTTATACATCTGACAAAGCTGTGCCTTGGCACTATGGGTCTGATGTTTACATCCATGGTGTCAAGCAGGAGCCTTTACCTGATATGCCTGTTGACATTGATAATATTGCTGGATCTAGCAAGATCACTCGTAGTGGAAGAGTCTTCTCTCCTCCAGTTGCTTCTAAGAGTGCAGTTACTCCTGCTGTTACTTCCACCACTGATGCTCGGGGCAAGGGTCCTGTTATTGAGCCTGTATCTACTGATGTGCCAGCTGCTGATGACCTCTCTAAGCAGATGGAAGAAGTATTGAAAATCATTCGCAAGAGTGATTATGATATTGTTGATCAGCTGGGGCATACTCCCTCAAAGATTTCTATGCTCTCCCTGTTATTATGTTCTGAGGCTCATGCCAAGTCATTGATCAAGTTTCTAAAGATGGCTCATGTACCCAGTGCAATTTCGGTGGACCAGTTTGAGAATTGTGTTGCTCACCTGACCTATGACAACGGGTTAGGATTTTCTGATGCTGACTTGACCCCTACCAAGAGGGATCATAACAGGGCCTTGCATATTTCAATTGAATGCAGGGGCACTACCCTGTCTCATGTGCTGATAGACAATGGTTCCTCTCTGAATGTGTTGCCTAAGGGAGTCCTGAACAAGCTGAGTCCTGAAGATACGGTATTGAAGCCCAGTAATATTGTGGTAAAGGCTTTTGATGGTTCTAGAAGAGTAGTGCATGGGGAAATTGATCTTCCAATCAAGGTTGGCTCTCAGGTGTTTACCGCTACATTCTATGTGATGGATATTCGTCCTTCGTACTCATGTCTGCTTGGTCGTCCCTGGATCCATGGGGCAGGTGCTGTGACCTCCACATTACATCAAAAGTTGAGATATCCGGTGAATGGAAAAGTTGTTACTGTCTTTGGAGAGGAAGAATACTTTGTCAGCCATGTAAACACTTTCAAGTATCTGGAAGTAGAAGGTGAATACATTGAAACTCCATGTCAGTCATTTGAAGTGGTTCCCTGGGCTGTTAAGGATTGTGTGACTCCTCCTGCTGTGAAGAAGGTTCCTGTGGTCATCAGAAACCCTCCAACAATGGCAATGGCCTCCCTCAATGATGCAAAAGCTGTGGTGGAAGAAGGTGGTTGTACTATTTGGGGTCAGCTTCCTGATATTCCATACAAGTCTGACAAGTTTGGTTTAGGTTTCACTGCAGAGTCCCAGAAGGCTGTTCGTCGTGCTCGTGCTGTTCGTATCACCAATCAAGGGGTTATCAATGTTGTGGGAGATCAAGATGAAGACTACAACTTGGAGGCATGGATTTTTCCTACTGTGGGTGCTGGACTCAATAATTGGAAAGCTGAAGATGTTATCCCTATCTCCTTTAGTCGGGAGTAAATACTATTACTGTGTTATGTTTTTAAATTTGTACTTTCAAGCCATGTGCCTTACCCGGGGCACAATGGTGTGCTTGTTACGGGTTGTCATTTCATTTGCATACTTCATTCAATAAAATCAGTGGACGTTTCGTTTTCGTAAATATTGTGTTCCTTGTCTTTCTTTTTCTTTTATCTTTGCTTTATCAGCTATGTGTTCTTACACACACCCACGTCACTAAAATGCAGATCCTCATCCACTCTGGATCCAGTTGATAACAGTTCTACTATTGCCAATTACAATTTCGAGAATCCGATCTATCAAATTGAAGACGGAAACGAGGACGATTGTGAAATACCTGTAGAGCTTGCTAGGTTGTTACAACAAGAAGAGAAAGCTATACAGCCACATGAAGAGCCAGTCGAAGTTGTGAATCTGGGAACTGAAGAAAACAGAAAAGAGGTCAAGATAGGGGCTGATTTAGAGGACAGTGTCAAGAGCAGGTTGATTCAGATGCTACGTGACTATGTGGAGATCTTTGCTTGGTCTTATGAAGATATGCCAGGGTTGGATACAGACATTGTGGTTCACCGTTTGCCAGTGAAAGAAGATTGTCGTCCAAAGAAGCAGAAGGTTCGTCGTATGCGTCCTGAAATGTCAGAAAAGATCAAAGCAGAGGTAATGAAACAGTTCAATGCAGGGTTCTTGGCCGTAACTTCTTATCCTCAGTGGGTTGCAAATGTGGTACCAGTTCCTAAGAAAGATGGTAAGGTACGTATGTGTGTAGACTACAGAGATCTGAACAAGGCTAGCCCTAAAGATGACTTTCCACTTCCTCATATTGATATTCTGGTAGACAACACTGCTCAGCATAAGGTATTCTCTTTTATGGATGGTTTCTCTGGTTACAATCAAATCAAGATGGCACCTGAAGATATGGAGAAGACTACATTTGTGACACAGTGGGGCACCTTTTGCTATAAGGTAATGCCATTTGGTTTGAAGAATGCAGGGGCAACATATCAGCGTGCTATGGTGGCTTTGTTTCATGATATGATTCATCATGAGATAGAGGTATATGTGGATGATATGATAGCCAGGTCTCAGAATGAAGAACAACATCTTGATCATCTGCACAAGTTGTTTGAGAGGTTGAAGAAATACAGGTTGAGATTAAATCCAAACAAGTGTACTTTTGGAGTTAGATCTGGAAAGCTCCTGGGTTTCATTGTCAGTGGAAAAGGTATTGAAGTGGATCCTGCAAAAGTGAAAGCTATACGAGAGATGCCAGCTCCCCGTACTGAGAAGGAGGTTAGAGGTTTCTTGGGACGATTGAACTACATTGCAAGATTTATTTCCCAATTAACTACCATCTGTGAGCCAATCTTCAAGTTGTTGAAGAAAGATCAGGTGATGGAATGGAATGATGAGTGCCAGACTGCCTTTGATGAAATCAAGAAATATTTGCTATCAACACTCCAGAACATGTCACAAATGTCAAATCTATGCTGATAAAGTACATGTACCTCCATTTCCATTGAATGTGTTGACTGCTCCTTGGCCCTTTGCCATGTGGGGCATTGATATGATTGGTGAGATCAAGCCTACTGCTTCTAATGGGCATCGTTTCATCCTGGTTGCTATTGATTACTTCACGAAGTGGGTAGAGGCAGCTTCATTTGCATCTGTGACTAAGAATGTTGTGGCTCGGTTCATTAGGAATAATCTCATATGTAGGTATGGTATCCCTGAAAGGATTATCACTGACAATGGCTCTAATCTGAACAACACTATGATTACTGATCTCTGTACGCAGTTCAAGATTAAGCATCACAACTCTTCTCCGTATCGTCCAAAGATGAATGGGGCAGTTGAAGCTGCTAATAAGAACATTAAGAAGATTGTACAGAAGATGATTGTTACTTACAAGGATTGGCACGAGATGTTACCATTTGCTCTGCATGGTTATCGTACTACAATACGTACTTCAACAGGGGCAACCCCATTCTCCTTAGTCTATGGTATGGAAGCAGTTCTGCCTATTGAAGTTCAGATCCCCTCCTTGAGAATTATGAAGGATGCAGGCTTGGATGAAGATGAATGGATTCAGACTCGACTTGACCAGATAAATTTGATTGATGAGAAAAGGTTAGCAGCAGTTTGTCATGGCCAGATGTACCAGAAACGGATGATCAAAGCTTTTAACAAGATGGTTAAGCCAAAGGTATATCAGGCTGGTGACTTGGTAATCAAGCGTATCATATTACCATAGGGTGATCCTAGGGGCAAGTGGACTCCAACATATGAGGGACCATTTGTAGTCAAGACAGTGTTCTCAGGAGGTGCCATGATACTGACTACAATGGATGGTGAAGACTTCCCACAACCTGTAAACGCAGACATAGTTAAAAAATACTACGCGTAAAAAGAGACCCGCTAGGTTGACAGGCCTAGGCAAAAATAAGGGCATCCCGGCAAACCAAAAGGGTTTGGGCAAAAATTAGGGATATATATATAAAAAGATGTACACCCGGCAAGTCGAAAACCTGAAAAGGCGGCTTGGGCAAAAAAAGGTATCCCGGTGGATTGAAAACCTGAAAGGGCAATCCAGGCAAAAGTTAGGGATTAAAGCGTATGACTATGTCTCGTTTGGATCACTCATGAAACTGCAACCAGTTGTACTACTTACTCAAGCTCAAACAGATAAAGCTCAATCCAATCGTTTCCGTCTCAACAGCAAGAAGATGAGATACTTGAGTGGCAATAGTAGAATTGAAACTCAATAGGATTATTTCCCACATAGCTGATTCTTTTTGTAAAACTTCATGACAAAATTCTCTTACTAGGGTTTATGTCTCCTTGTACAAACTTACCCGTGTATGGGTCACTTTTGATATAAATAAACTCCATCTTTTGAATCCAGATTTACTTTTACCCTATTTACATAAGCGAAACGTCCATTGGTTGTGTTTGAATGTATGTATGCCTTTGAATATGATTGATGTTTACCAGAAATGCATGTATGCTTTTAATATGATTGATGTTTACCAGAAATGCATGAAAATGCAGTAATAGTATTTACTAAGGACGAACGAGGGAAGGATTTCAACGAAGCTTCGCCGGTTCATCTTTACAAGGCAGTTACAAACCATCAGTAGGACTAATCCATTTTCACAAAGTCTAATCTCCCCTGGAATTTATATCCATCTCTTTTATCCTCATACGGATATACGGGAAATTACTTTCCAATAAGGGCACGATGAACGAAGACGGGATGTTATACTTATCCTACTATCAAACGAAAACGAAGGTTATCTATACCCTACTATCCCCAACAACGGGAGGTTATCTATACCTTGTTATCCCCAACAACGGGAGGTTATCTATACCTTGTTATCCCCAGCAGACGGAGGGTTATATATTCTTCAACAACGAATCAGGATTTATTGTCCTTGGCCAGCAGTGGTTATACAAGGATATCCAGACACTTCCAGCAGTGTCATATCATACATACATCATTTACATCATACCATAACATATATGTCTATAGTACATTACCTAAGTGCATCATGTCATACATGCATACATAAAGCATAAACTAATGTTGTTATACAGAATGCTACCTTGTTTTCAGGTTAATTATCCAACAAACAAGCTTATGATCTTTGGGACTGCTTTATTGTAACCTCAGGGTTACTTTATCCTCCTAATGAGCTTCTTATTACTTTAGGACTGCTTTATTGTAACCTCAGGGTTATTTTATCCTCCTGATAGCCTCTCATGACTTCAAGACTGCTTTAGAGCTACTGATTGCTCTATCCTCCTGAAATCATCCTATTACTTCAAGACTGCTTTAGAGTTATTCATTGCTCTATCCTCATGAGGTCATATTACTACTTCAAGACTGCTTTAGAGCTATTCATTGCTCTATCCTCCTGAAGCCATCTAATTATTTCAAGACTGCTTTAGAGTTATCCATTGCTCTATCCTCCTGAAATTACATTATTATTTCAAGACTGCTTTAGAGCTATCCATTGCTCTATCCTCCTGAAATCATTACTTCAAGACTGCTTTAGAGCTATTGATTGCTCTATCCTCCTGAAGACATATCACATTATTATTTCAAGACTGCTTTAGAGCTGTTGATTGCTCTATCCTACTGAAGCCATTCTATTACTTCAAGACTGCTTTAGAGCTATTGATTGCTCTATCCTCCTGAAGCCATTATTACTTCAAGACTGCTTTAGAGCTATTGATTGCTCTATCCTCCTGAGGTCAGATTTATCACTTCAAGACTGCTTTAGGGTTATCATTATTGATTGCTCTATCCTCATGAAGACATGCTGTTACATCAGTATTACTCCAGACTCCTGACAGTTCTCATTATACTACTGAAGAACTTTCCCCTAGTGGCATCTTTAAGCCCACTCAATCATGTTCAACCAACCATCAATATCACTCCATGCACTGGTGAGTGCAAATTTTTGGGCTTTTGTGTTCAATCCCCTTCAACCTTCCAGGTTACGACTGGCAAATATACCAATCTAACCCCTCAGGTTTCAGAAAATTGAACAGGGGCAGCTGTTGCACCCCAAAATTTGCCCTCACAATACAAGACTTTGTGTTCCAAGAAGGTTCACAAGGTTCACAAAATTCACAATTGGTCAGAAGAGTTGACAATTCCCTCAGACAATGCACCTCCTAAGCAGTGCATCCAAAACTAGGGTTTTGACTTTAATCAGGCTAAATGGACTTCCAAGACTTCAAGTGAGCTTCATAACATCTTATATGTGTATAAGAACCCCCATGTCAAGTTTCAAGACTTTTCTCAAAAGTTTGCTCAGTCAGATGATCAGATAAGTCAAAAGCAGTCAATGCAGTTAAAAGGTCAAACTGAGGTCAACTGTGGTCAAACCAAAGTCAAACTTCATGATTTTTTTTGCCAACATCAAAGAGAGGTTGGGTGAGAAATATTATCATAATAACTGTAATACCCCAAATTTTGCCCTAAGATTTGTCGTCGCATTTCATTGCATTTAATCAATTACTAACAAATTTGTGTAGTCGTTTGACTTTTTGCAGGTAAATATCATATGGCATGCATTTTTTTTCTAAAAAGTAAAAATGGCACAATTGGCAGGAGGACATGTGTAAGGAGTTATGAGTGTGAGAGGTTGAGAGTTCGAATCTCACCTTTGTCATTTTTTTTGTTTTTTATTATTTTTACTCTAAATTTTTCTATCTTTCATTAAAAAAATAACAAAAATAGTTTTTTATTATTATTTAATTATTATTTTCGTATTTTAATTAAATCATTTTTTAAAATATTATTTTTTTCACTTTTTTCTAAATTATTCATAAAAATATCCAAAAAAATCATAAAATAAAAAATATTGAAAAAAATTTTGTTCTTTTTATAATATTTTTTATTTTAGGAATCAATAGGATTATTAGTTTTTATTTTAAGTTTATTTTAATTATTTTAAATTATTTAAATTTTATTTTTCTTAACTAATTATTTAGTTTGGGCTTTAAAATGGGCTTTAGGGACATTATTGACAATTTGGTGTTAACCCTAATTTGTTCCCTATATATACATGTGTTGCCTTGTTGGAAAAAAGGAGAGAAGGAAAAAAAACCTAAGAGGAGTGAGTGTCGTTTGCCGTTATTTAGTTTTCTTCTTCATCCATTACTATTGTTTCTTTTTCTTCATCGTTTACCGTTATTTCTTTTCCTTCATCTATTACTGTTGTTTCTTTTTCTTCATCTTTTACCGTTATTTCTTTTCCTTCATCTATTACCGTTATTTCTTTTTCTTTATCTATTACTGTTACGTTTATATATATATAATTTTTAAATTGTTAGAGTTTATATATATAAGATTTTTGATCGAATTATGTCGATACGATGTTTGCACATTTGTGTGCATGACGCGTGACATTTGTGTTAGTTCGATCTGGTTGCGATGATCGCATTTTTGTGTGAGCAATAATACTATTTTTTGCTTAATTTCTTTTTCTTTGCGATAAATTTTGTTTCGTCCGATTTAGATCTGGTTGCGATGAGCGCATTTCTGCGTTAGCAACATTGTTGGGTTATTTGGCACATTTAAAATTCATTATTGCTTTATTATTATTATTATTATTATTATTATTATTATTATTATTATTATTATTATTATTATTATCATTATTTATTATTATTATCATTATTATCATTATTATTACCATTATTATTATTATTGTTATCATTAATTTATTAAAATTTGTTATAATATAAAAATCTGTTTTTTAAAATAAATAACATTAACATCTTTTCCAAATTAATATGAAAACCTATTATTTTTAAGAAAAACTTTTTTTTAGATAAATTTAAAATAATAACTAAAATCTTTTTTTTAAAATAATAACTAGAACCGTTATTTATTTTATTTTATTATTGTTCAATTCAAATTTCATTATCATATTGTATCTGCTCCTCTCATGTAACCTCGCGAACTTAACAATCGCTCTTTAAATTCTGCCTTTAAATTTCTGCTTGCATGGTTTAAATTATGACATTATCTCTCTGTTTGCATGATTCAATTATCTCACGCGTTTACTATTATTTCTGTCACATTACACACATCCGAAGGTTAGGTCTAACCGTTTGGCCGCCGCGCCAATAGTCCTCAACTTCAAACCCTTACAACCTCACAAACCCTAATTTTCACAAATGTCTCGCCGCAGGAAAAATTACAATTTTACCCCTAGCATTAGGTCAAAGAGCCGCCGCGCTCATTTTAGGGTTTCCCGCCGTGGAATCCCTAATTTAACCCTAATTACAACTTAACAACTCAACGTAGAGATTTGGAGTTTCTACACTCCGCGTAAGCGTGTCCTTAAGATGCGTTTATTCCCCTTGAGACCTTGACCACAGTCAAGAAGTCTCTAACCTCCCTTTTGAGGGGAACTACGATTACTCTGATTCCACTCCCGTAAGGATACGTAGGCACAAGATGCGATGTCTTGCCGAGTAAACTTAGAATTAACCCCCTTTATTATTTATTATTGCTTATTTATATTTTATTTATCTTTGCTATTTAATTATTTTGCTTATTATTTTGTAATTGTTTCTTGGATGTAAAGTTGTTTAATTATTTAATTATTATTATGGTTAGTAATTAGGGAGTGTAACAACATGTATGTAATATTAAAATAAATTTAGATCACTTTTAAATAAAGATAATTAAAATAAACACGTCACACACGTAAGTCGATTTTAATCGCCGTCTCACTTCCTAAGGATATCCCTCAAGTTGCCTACGAATAATGGTTAAGTGGGGTGTATAAAGCAAGTCCCTCAAATAAAAAAATCATCAAAGTCCCTTATGGTTGCCTTTACGAATCGAGTCCCTTTCGAAAAATGATGATGGTCCCTTATATGTGCTTATTACATCCCACAATGGCCTTCAAAGTCAAATTGTCCCCTCATGTCCCTTAACATCCAAAGTAAGGACTACCTACTCCATTATAGTAGGGATAGTCTTACTAAAGGAAAGAATGAAGAATAAGAAAGACCTTTAAACATTAGGGTAGGTTACTCCTAGGTGCTCGCTCACTTCAAAACTGTTTCGCACTTAAACAAATTTTCAACAAGTTTTCAAACAAGTTCTTAACACATCCTTACATGGATTATTTATTAACTATTCTGAAAATTTTCTATTCACACACTACAATTTCAAAACAATTCAAAAGTGAGCTTAAGTACCTAAGAGCCCATGGATAACCATGGATGAAAAGGGTGCTAACACCTTCCCTTTTCATAACCTACCCCCCGGACCCAAAATATTCTCTAAGGTCTTTCCTGTTCTTTTATAACCTTTCCTTATGGATAAAATAAAAGTCGGTGGCGACTCTTGCTATCCGCAACATTGTTTAAAGTCAGTTCTCCCACCGTGTTACAGCTGCTACCTGTTCACCGGTGATGAGGAGGAGAAGGGGGGTGTACCTGCAAGACACTCTGATGCCAAAGTAAGAAATTGGGCAGAGTGAGAGCAAAGTACAGAAAGGGCAAGATGTGAATTACCTGACCCTCTTGAGGAAGAGGGTATTTATAGAGAGACCCTAGCGCTGGGCCAACGGTCATTTGAGATGGGCTGGATGACCAGGCCCAACCCAAATGACTGCTAGGGCTTACGTGGCGTAGTGAAGACCAGGACGTGGTCTTCGCCCTAGTCCAACTGCTCCTAGATCTCCGGAAAGTGGGTTTGACCTGCTCTTTCGGAGGTGGGCAGTTGGTTGATGACGTGTCCCCGCGGAGGGGAGCACGTGGAGAACGGGCACCGGGCACGTTATTCTCCCGCGGAAGGGAGCTCGGGAGATACCCCGTAGCGCGTTGTTTTCCTCGCGAAGGGGAGGAACCAAGGCCGTGCTCTGGTGCGCCGGGGTAGGTTCTGTTCGGCTGGTAAGAGGGGACGACGAGATGCTGTTGGATGCGTTGCTTGTGTCCGGCAGCATGCTCTGCTCGTCTTGCGGGACGCACGTGCCCGACGTGCCTGATTCGTCTGTTGGGCCGTACGTGGTATTGGGCCTGCCGAGGTCGGGTCCATACCGGAACAGGAGCCCCCCAAGTCGAAGCTCTGGGGAGAGAGCGAGGACTTAAGGTCGCTGTGTCGGGGAGAGAGGTAACGAAGCAGGAGGTTCATCGGGACTCGTGCACGGTGGGACGGGCACTCGTGCGGGGATCTCCGGTCATCGGCGGAGCGAGGTGAAAGCAGGTGAAGGGACGCGACCGTCGGGCTGCCGCCACGTGTCGTACGTTAAGCGGTCGTAGGGGTGGCTACCCTATGTCATTAATGAGCCTAGGGTCGCTTCGAATCCCGCACCGGGTTATAAATACGGGGGTTCCCGCTCATTTTATTACTTTTCACTCTGCTGTTGTACCTGCGAAGCTCTAACATCTTTGCTCGTCCCCCGCTCGCCGCCGATCGCCGCCACACCATTTGATCCTTCCCTCTGTTCGCCGCCGTTACAAGTGAGTTATCATTTCTCTTCCCTTTTATTTCCGTCGTTTAATTAGAACGCGTGGTCGGGGTATGATGAATGCCCCGAGGAGGGACGCAAGATCCGCCGTATCTGGCGAATTTTCTGGTGAGTGTCCCGGGGAGAATCGGTTGTTCCGATGAATGTCCCGAGGACGGGGGCTTTCTCCGATGAATGCCCCGGAGACGAGTGCCTTTTCCGGTGAATGCCCCGGGGAGGCGCGCTTTTTCTTGTGACCGTCCCGCGGAGGGATGGCGGGTCGGCTTTAGACGACCCGAGGAGGGTAGACGGGGAGCGCATGTTTGCTCGCCGTTCTCCGGCCTTTGTCGCCCTTTCACTTGACCTACGGTAGAAGGGTGGATTTGATCCTGGCTATCGAATTCACCGTTGTCCTCTGCTTTTCAGGTGTAGATGTCGGCTCTGGTACCGGGGATAATGGTCGAAGACGAAGAACCCGAGGTCCCGGACTTTGATGACAAGCGCATTGCCCCGTCCGGAGAATGGGCGGCCGAGGAGCCGTTTCTACCCCGTCTTGTTTTGTGGCCGATGCGTCCAACGTGTACGCCACCGTCGAGGATACGCCTATAGGGGAGCCACAGCATTGGCAGGTGTACCGACCAAAAGAGCATCATCGTATCTGCTCGCGGTATAGGCGGCGGATGTTCCCGATGCACGAGTTATACTTTAAAGAGGCTCGGCTCCGGTTACCGTTCTCCGCCTTTCATCTGGGGCTCTTTGATTGGTTGCGCCTGGCCCCGTCCCAACTGCACCCCAACGCCTTGGCTTTCATCCGCGCTTTCGAGGTGGTGTTCTTCTACCTCTCGGTGGAGCCGACTGTACCGTTGTTCTTCCGCATCTTCCACTTACAGCGGCAGACGGTGAATGGCCGCCACGGATGGGTTTCCTTTAAGCAATCGACCAAACTTTTCAAGGCGTATAGTGATTCTGTCAAGGATTTCAAAAGCCGGTTCTTCCTCGTCAAACCGATCACGCAGCAGGGCTCGGATACTCTCTTCGACGAGGGCGAGCGAACGGTAGATGGCCAGCGGTTCCTCGCGTGGCTTCCTAAGATACATCTATTATGGACTGCGGAGCATTTCAACCGAGGAACGGATAGGTATATCGTACGGGCGGGGACCCTCGAGGAGAAAGACATGGACGCCTACTTGAAAATAGTCGCCTTTGTGCGGTCTCTCCCTCCGTCGAAGCTGGTGACGCCCGACGGTCGGTATATCCTTGACGCGCAGGGGAATGTGCGAACTAAGAAGCGTCTGATTAATACCAAGACCCTGCTCGGTTGTGCGACCGGGGCGGCCGCTCTGGATTATCTAGGTAGGAATGTTCATTTTCTCCCCATGGTCGGGGCTCTGACTGTCGCTAACTCTTTTCTTTGTTTTTGCAGCGAACATGTCTTCTGTCGAGGAGCGGGTGAAGCAGTTGCGCGCTACCAGGAATGTCGCGGTCCCGAGGACGCGGGTGAGTCAGCTGGTCGGACAGGAGGTCGCGACGCCGGGAGGGCAGAGTTCGTCTTCTTCGCCTCAAGGGAGTCAGTCTCCTACGTCTCAAGGAGCATCGAAGAGGCAGAGGTCCGAGGAGCCTCGAGGTGTGGTAGATCTGACGGTCGGTTCGGCTGAGGAAGGTTATGTCGTCCCGCCCTGCCATCAGCATCCGGGCTATTTTCATGGTGCTCGTTCTCCTACCGTCTCTGCTGGGGAGGTGAAGGCTGTCCATCAGGCCGATCGAGAGTCTCGTCGACGTGTTCTGGCGGAGGACTTGGCTGCAATGATGCGGACGTTCACGACGGCTCTTGTGCTGAACGAGGAGGGTTGCTCCTCTGCCGAGTTGTCTAAACTGCAGGGGGACCTTACCTTTATGCAGTCGCGATTGGCCAAGCTTACTGAAGAATTGGAGAAGAGCCAGAAGGATGTTGCTGAGCAGCGAAAACGGGCAGAGGGCGCTGAGGGGAAGGTGACTTCGCTGGAGGAAAAGCTGGGGGAAGCGACGGCCGAGGTGCAGGCGCTGAAGGTTCGCACGGAAGTCTTGGACAGCGCAGTTCGTCCGACCGAGGACGAGACAGATGGAGATCGACGGTTAATCACTCGTGCTGACCTGATTGCCCGTATCCGGGTGCTGGAAGGTGACTGTCTAGAGGCCGTCAAGGTCGGATTCAAGAGCGCTGTCGAGCAGATTCAGGTCACCAATCCCGGTGTCGCGCTGGCCGTGGATGGGATCGGGCCGTACCACGAGATCGTTGACGGGAAGGTGGTCGATCCCTATCTTGTTGTTCCTGAGGAGGATCCCGCGGTTGCTGATCGGGCGGATGAGGTAGCATGAGTTGTCGGGCCTGCGTGCTCGTTGTTTTTATGGCCTGCGTGCCGACGTTTTTGACTTATCTTTCTTTGGGCCTGCATGCTCCGTTTTTGTAACATTGACTACTGGGCTGGTGCCCGCTTTTTGCTTAATATATTTTTTGTGGATTTTCTAAGTGTGCGCTCAGTATTTGCATGACGTTTATGCTCGTTTTTCGTATTTGAATGCTTTTGATGTGCATGATATTTCTTGTGAATTTTCTAAGTGTGCGCTCGGTATGTTCGGGTGTTAGCTCGACGATTTGTTACCGGTGGTGCAGGGAACTGTCCGGTTTGGCCGACGACGTAGCCGGGCCGTTTCGAGGGTAGTTCTCCCCAGGGCGTGGACGTCCCATCGCGAGCTGGGTGTCCTGCCGTTTTTGGTACGGCGGCGGGGAATCTCGGTCGAGGTGTTCCCTGCCGAGCAAGGCCGTCTGCCCGCGCACACGAGAGGCAGGGCTTGCTTCTTTTGGTCGCTAGTGAACGTGGGGGTATGCGGTGGTACCATGTCGCCCCCCCAGTGGTCGGGACGATGGGTCGTCGCAGGCAGTGTTCTAACTGTAGTACCGCTTAAGCTTCGCGGCGTTCCATGGTCGAGCTAGTTGTTCACCATGCAGGTTTTCGAGGTAATAGGCCCCGTGTTCCGTTTTGTCCCGGACTCGGTAAGGGCCTTCCCAGTTCACAGCCAGTTTGCCCTCGTGGGAGTCTTTTTGGTTTCTGCGTAGAACTAAATCGCCTGTGTGAAAGTCGCGTTTTAGGACTTTGTTGTTGTGGCGAAGTGTGACTTGTTGTTTCAGCCGGGCTTCGCGGAGGGCTGCCCCGGAGCGGATTTCTTCGACGAGGTCGAGCTCTTCTCGGAGGGCGCCGTCGTTGTCGTCGGTGCCCAGGGGAGCTTCCGTTCGTCGGGATGGTTCACGAATTTCGACCGGTATCACGACCTCGGTTCCGTACGTGAGGCGAAATGGGGATTCCCCCGTGGTTGAGTGGGGGGTGGTGCGGTATGCCCAGAGGACGCTGTGGAGCTCTTTGACCCATGCTCGTTTGATGTCGCCGAGTCGTCGTGTGAGTCCCCTGAGTATGACTTTGTTCGCCGATTCCGCCTGGCCGTTTGTCTGAGGGCGTTCGACCGAGGCGAAGTGGTGTTTGGTTCCGAGTTTGGTGACGAAGTCGCGGAAGTTTTTGTCCATGAATTGTGTGCCGTTGTCAGTGACGATGTGAGTGGGACCCCGAATCTGGCGAGGATGTTGCGTTTGTAGAATCAGAGTATGTTGTGGGCGGTGATTTTGGCCAGAGCTTCGGCCTCGATCCACTTGGTGAAGTAGTCAACTCCCACGATGAGGTACTTGTTCTGGTAGGAACCTAGGGGGAAAGGTCCGAGGATGTCCAGCCCCCACCAGGCGAATGGCCATGGAGATGAGAGGGACGTGAGGTCGGTTGGGGGGCGAGGTGCATGTCCCCGTGTCGTTGACATTTATCACATCGTTTGACGTGTTCCTTCGCGTCGGCTTGCATTGATGGCCAGTAATAGCCTGCGCGTAGGGCCTTTCGTGCTAGGGATCTTCCGCCGAGGTGCTGCGCGTTGATGCCTTCGTGGATTTCCTCTAGAACGGCTGCGGTCTGGGACTTATCTATGCATTTGAGGAGTGGGATTGCGAAGCCTCGGCGGTACAGTCGTCCTTCGAGGAGAACGTACGAGCAGGCGCGTCGCCTCGTTGCGCTGGCCTCTCCAGGGTTGGCCGGAAGGTGGCCGGTGCTGAGATAGGTGTGGAGCAGGGTCATCCAGCAGTCAGCATCCCCGACGACGTTGATGTCGGGGGGGTGGTGGTGGTCGCGCTGGTACTTGGTTGCGACAAGATCTCTTGAATGACCGACTTGTGGCCGCCTCTCTTTTTGGTGCTTGCCAGTTTGGAGAGGATGTCGATGCGGGTGTTCTGCTCGCGAGGGACGTGCTGAATCTCTGCTGTGTCGAAACCTCGCAGTTTTTAGGTGATGAGCGCGAGGTATCCGGCGAGGGTGTCGTTTTTTGCTTGATATTCGCCTCGGACTTGTGAAGCGACTAGCTGGGAGTCCATGTAGATTCGGATGTCCCTGGCTCCCAGGTCGGATGCCAGGCGAAGGCCGGCCAGAAACGCTTCGTACTCGGCCTGGTTGTTGGTCGTCGGGAAGGCCAGTGTGAGGGAGACTTCTATGACCGTACCGCCGTCGTTGTCGAGGACGATGCCGACGCCGATTCCCGTAGAGTTAGAGGATCCATCCACAAAAATGGTCCAGAGGTGGCTCCTGGCGGTGGGGTCGGGCGGTGGGGTCATCTCGGCGACGAAATCGGCCAAGGCTTGAGCCTTGATGGCGTGCCGGCCCTCGTAGGTAATGTCGAACTCGGCGAGTTCTAGCGACCATTTCAGCATGCGTCTGGCCATGTCGGGGCGGCCAAGGAGCTGGCGGATGGGCTGATCGGTGCGGAGCACGATGGCATGTGCGAGAAAATAATGTCGGAGTCGGCGTGCTTCTGTTACGAGGGCCAGGGCGACCTTCTCGATCAGCTGGTATCGGACTTCTGGGCCGTGGAGAGCTTTGCTGGTAAAGTAGATGGGCTTTTGGCCCTCCCCGGATTCGCTGACGAGGACGGCGCTGACGGCTTCGTTGGCTACGGCCAGATATAAGTATAGGGTTTCGCCCGTCGCGGGGCGCGTCAGTACTGGTGGCTCGGACAGGACGCGTTTGAGGTGGCAAAGGGCTTTCTCACATTCGTCCGTCCATTCGAATTTGGTCTCCTTCCTGAGCAGTTTGAAAAATGGGAGGGCGTGTTGAGCCGACTTGGCGATGAATCGTGAGAGGGAAGCAAGCACGCCGTTGAGGGACTGGATGGCCTTCTTCGTGGTAGGCGTGGTGAGATTGGAGAAGGCGTGGCATTTGTCCGGATTGACTTCGATCCCCCGTTCGGTCAAGTAGTAGCCGAGGAATTTACCGGCGCAGACGCCGAAGGTGCACTTTTTCGGGTTGAAACGCATGCGGCATGACCTTGCGGTCTCGAAGACCTTCCGGAGGTGTGCCGCGTGGTCGTCCTCCGTGCTGGATTTGACGATCATGTCGTCCATGTATACTTCGAGCATGTCTCCGATTTCGTCGTGGAAGACATGGTTCATCATCCGCTGGTATGTGGCCCCGTCGTTTTTGAGGCCGAAGGGCATCACGTTATAATAGTAATTGCCCGACGCCGTCATGAAGGCCGTGGCTTGTTTATCGGGTTCGGCCATCGGGATCTGATTGTATCCCGAGTACGCGTCCATGAAGGACAAGAGCTTGAAGCCCGCGGAGTTGTCGACGAGCTTGTCAATGTTGGGGAGGGGGTAGGCGTCCTTAGGACATGCCCGATTGAGATCAGTATAGTCAACACACATGCGCCATTTTCCATTATTCTTTTTAACGAGTACAACATTGGACAGCCAGGTTGAATACCGGGCTTCCGAAATAAAATTTGCCTCTAAGAGGTCTTTTACAGCTTGTTCGGCCGCTGCCGATTTTTCGGGGGATTGGCGATGCTGGCGTTGTACAATGGCCTTTGCGGTCGGGTTGATGGACAGCTGGTGGCAGGCGACCTTGGGGTCGAGCCCCGGCATTTCCGCAGCGCTCCAGGCGAAGAGGTCGGCATTCTCGCGGAGGCAGGCTTGGAGCTGACGTTTCGCGAGGTCTGGGAGTCCGGCGCCTATCCTCACGGTTCTGCTCGTGTCTTCCCCCAGGGGGACGAGTTCGAATTCTCCGTCCGGGATGGGACGCGCTGGGTGTGAGGGCTGCCCGTTGACTTCGCCGGTCTTTGTTTCGTGGTCGAGCTCGTCGGTGAAGCGACTGTCGAGCTCAACGGATCCGACCAGCTCCGTTGGTTCGCCCTTTGGCGTTGTGCTTGACGTTTTCTTCTTGGTCGCTGGAGCGATAGAGTCTAGGCCTTTCAGCGCGGCCTCAAAGCATCTTCGGGCGGCCTCGATGTCTCCGTTGAGGGTCACCACGACCCCTCTTCTTGTGTAGTATTTCATCTTCAGGTGGACGGTGGAGGATACCGCAGTGAGTTCTGCTATCGTCGTCCTGCCTAGGATGCAGTTATAGAGGGATGGGCATTCGATGACTAAGAAGCGGATGCTGATGTCCCTGGCTGTTTCCTCTTCTCCGAAGGTGACTTTCAATTCCACATATCCCCAAGGTCTTGTTGTCGTCCCGTTGAACCCCTGAAGGTCGGAGCCTACGTAGGGAGAAAGGTTGGATTCGTCGAGCTGGAGAGTTGTGAACAGGTGTGAGTACATGATGTCAACCGAGCTCCCGCCGTCGACGAGGAGGCGCCTGACGTCGAAGTTTGCCATTCGGGCACGTATGAGCAAGGGTATGTTGGAATTGGGGGATCCCCCGGGGAGTTCCTCGAGGTAAAATGTGATCGGGATGGAGCGGCCTCGGAATTTGTCGAGCGTGCTCATTTGGACGGAGTTGTTCGCGATGAGTTCGTTGAATTTTCTTTTCACGGATCCGATGGACAGACTCCTCGTGGCTCCATCAGAGATGACCATGGCTCTGGGGAAGTACTCCCACCGGCTGGTTGGTCGGATTGGCTCGTCGATTAGGTCGGACCCTTCGGGGAGACCGGATTCTCTGCCCGCGAACCAATCTTCGGGGCAGCTGACACACAACGCGACCTGGAGCCCGCTGTTGTCCTCCGGAGAGGGAAGTTCCTCAACTTTCTTTGGCTTCTGGAGCCTCCTGCCTAGGTGGTTCGCCTCCTCGGATGTATCTCTTCAGGTGACCGTCTTTAATCAGAATTTCGATCGCATCCTTGAGATGGATGCAGTCTTCTGTCACGTGCCCGTGGCTCCTGTGGAATCGGCAATATTTCGATTTGTCCACGTTGGGCTTGGGGGGCGTTGGTCGCGGAAAACGGACACCTCCCTGCACGAATTCGGTTTTAGCGCATTCGGCCAGTATGCGTTCGCGTGAAGCGACCAACGCTGTGTACTCTGTGAATCTGTCGGCCGGGCCGCGCGGTTCGCGTTGTTCGCGGGGCTCGCGAAGGCGATCTTCTCGACGGTGGTCTCCTCCTCGTCGATGGCTCGATGCTCCGTCGTCTCGGTGCCCGCGGGGGGCCTCTATGTCTCGGGTGTCGCGAGCGGAGTTGGCCGCCTGTGTTTCCTCAAATCGGATGTAATGCGTGGCTCTGTCGAGGAAATCTTGGAGGGATGTTGGCCGGTGTATGCCTACGGCCTCGTAGAACTTGGAGTCGTGGCGCAGGCCTTGTTCCATTAAGTAGAGTTTCATTTCGTCGGACGTCGTCACCTGCACTGCTTCCCGAGTGAACCTTTCGATGTACTTTCAGAGAGGTTCATCGGGGCCTTGGATGATCGCCCCGAGGACTGCTTCTGTCTTCGGGTGGCGTCGGGACGCCGTAAAGTGTTTGGAGAACAGGTCCTTCAAGATCCTCCATGACGTAACAGATTCAGGCTCCAGACTTTTATACCAGGTCATAGCGCCTTTCCTCAGAGTCGTCGGGAAGAGTCTGCACTTGATAGCTCCCCGGACGTTTCGGTAGTCGAGCATAGCCTCGATGTCTTCCAGGTGATCGTCCGGGTCGGAGGTGCCGTCGTATGTCGACAGCGTCGGTGGTTTCTCCATCCCTTGGGGTATGGGGGCAGCCATGATTTCCCGGGACAACGGGGTGCGGTAATCGTCCTCGTCGCTGTGCGCCGGGGATCGATGGGGAGATGAGCCGTTCAAGGTAAGCCCCTAGTTTCGGGTTCTCGACCTCCTGCCTGAGTTCTCGCCTCGGGGGTCTTCAGGCGGGATCGCCGCAGCGTTTTGGTTCCTCACGCGAACGTGTCTTGCTGGGGATCTGGTGCTTTCTCGTGTCACCTGTGTGCGGTGCCTCTCCTGCCGCGGCCGGCAGTTTCTGGGTCGAGGAGAGGGGCTCCTCGAACCTCCGTTCTGGTCTTCCCGTGGGGGGTACCTCGGAGGACCGATGCGTTCTAATGCCCCAATTCTCGCATTTTGTTGGAACAACAGCTGGTTCGTCTGGTTGATGGTCGTAAAGAGAGCGGCCACCGTTGGGTCCGCTCCCGCCGTGATGGGAACGGGATGGAATGCTGGCGGGCTCGGGGGCCGGTGGTCGACCTGAAGGGGCCGCTCCGCGGATGACGGCGAAGCAGTTTGACCGTCCCTTTCGTCGGTTTCCGCCGGACGCGTCGTTCCTGGCTGCTTGTTCCCGTTGGTGGCGGCGTTGAGCACGAGGTCGTGTGGAGTGCCGTCGCGGTGTGGACTAGCCATGATCGTGGAGGTTTGGTGAAACTTTTGGTTTTCTGCTCGGAGTAACGGGGAAGTTTCAAGTTTCCCACAGACGGCGCCACTGATCTGACCTGATCAGGAGGGGATCATGGGCTGGCCACACGCTGTTGGGCTGCTACCTGTTCACCGGTGATGAGGAGGAGAAGGGGGTGTACCTGCAAGACACTCCGATGCCAAAGTAAGAAATTGGGCAGAGTGAGAGCAAAGTACAGAAAGGGCAAGATGTGAATTACCTGACCCTCTTGAGGAAGAGGGTATTTATAGAGAGACCCCAGCGCTGGGCCAACGGTCATTTGAGATGGGCTGGATGACCAGGCCCAACCCAAATGACTGCTAGGGCTTACGTGGCTTAGTGAAGACCAGGACGTGGTCTTCGCCCTAGTCCAACTGCTCCTAGATCTCCAGAAAGTGGGTTTGACCTGCTCTTTCGGAGGTGGGCAGTTGGTTAATAACGTGTCCCCGCGGAGGGGAGCACGTGGAGAACGGGCACCGGGCACGTTATTCTCCCACGGAAGGGAGCTCGGGAGGTACCCCATAGCGCGTTGTTTTCCTCGCGGAGGGGAGGAACCAAGGTCGTGCTCTGGTGCGCCGGGGTAGGTTCTGTTTGGCTGGTAAGAGGGGACGACGAGATGTTGTTGGATGCGCTGCTTGTGTCCGGCAGCATGCTCTGCTCGTCTTGCGGGACGCACGTGCCCGACGTGCCTGATTCGTCTGTTGGGCCGTACGTGGTATTAGGCCTGCCGAGGTCGGGTCCATACCGGAACAGAACCTTTTAATGAGCAAGTTATGGCTCTCCAAGATTTCATGACAATAAGTTTTAAAAGAACTTAGCTTGCTTTCAAGATCTATGGAATAAACAAGAGCAAACGAGATGGTGTGGGTTTTCATGAAAAATGCCTTGATTCCAAAACCTTGGCATTGAGAAATCCTAAGAACCATCTTCTTTAAGCTATGCTGGTAAAAGCTTTAAAGACCTTGATTCATTTGCTGCTGAGTGTAGCAAGATTTTGTATGCCCCCGAATCAATGAAAAGAGAAGTAAAAGGTTTTGATTGAATAAAACCTAAAAACTTTAAACTCATAAGTTTCTGAAGAATTCAGACACTATGATCCTTAGATCAAAAGGTGAAACGAATCCTAAACCTAAGATCTCTGGATCATAGCTTCTAAAAGATTCAGAAACTAAGGTAAAAGGTGAAGCATTTGCTCTGGAGTTTGGATGATGGATATCAACAACCTACAACTGGAAGAAAGCATGTGGTACAAATCCTGACTCGCGAGAGAAGAAGGAAAAGAATGCTATTATCTCCAGTCTTTTGAACTACAAGTCTCTGCTGAACATGAATCTGCTTCAGCAACAGACAACCTTGAAGACTGATTCTTTTTGGAGAGAATCTGCAAAAGATGTTTAGAATTTGTACAAAGGTATGTCAATCATACTCCTTCTTTAGATAACGTATGTGCATGATAGGTTATCTGAAATTGGTCCATGTATACGATATGTCTGTGCATAACCAGTTTGGAAAAGTTACTCGTGTGAGGATTTTCAAACCTATGAAAATAATATTTATATCCTTTGGATAAATATTATGGCTACTTGATTATATATTTATTCATGATCTCTATTTTGAACCAAGCACTGTAAGCTAAAAATTGCTGATTAGAAAGTGCTAATACTCAAGTCAATTCATTATTGAATTTTTTTACTTGTTTTTCCTTTGCCTTTTAAATACTTAATTCTTTTCTAAAGAAAGGGTTTCTGGTCTCATTAAAAAGCTTGATTCTGAATAAAGATTATCAAAGACTGACGATGATCATAAGTAGCCTCATCAAAAATTGGAATAGTCTCTAATGATGTGTGGCTTCTGAAAAGTATCAGACTCTGAAACTCAGCAAAGGAATAAGAAATTTCAAACATAATTTAAGTGAAAAATATTTTTGACAGTTGTCTCACTTAAAGAATTCACGAGTTTGAAAATTTATCATGAATGCTCAATAACTGTATGTACAGAACCTATGGGGTAGTGATGTTTTATCCTCCACATATTTTGCTCTCTCTCTCTCTCTCTCTCTCTCTCTCTCTCTCTCTCTCTCTCTCTCTCTCTCTCTCTCTCTCTCTCTCTCTCTCTCTCTCTCTCTCTCTCTCTCTCTCTCTCTTGTCTTTTCAAAATCTATTTGTCTTAAATCTTTTTCTCTCTTAGTTAAGCCTTTTTATTTCCTATTTAAACTGATCTTCCTCAATATAGTAGTTTCGGATCTATACTTAAACAATAAAAAATATAAAGTAACCGCCAATTACAGTGTCGGCTATGTATTTAAATAATAAAAATTATTTAATTAAAATAATTATATATATATATATATATATATATATATATATATATATATATATAAATTGTTTTATTATAATTTCAAAACTAATTAATATATATTTATTATTAATTTATATATATATATATATATATATATATATATATATATATATATATATATATATATATATGTTCATTATTAAATTTTAAAAAAATTAAAATAAAATAAAAACATATTTTATAAGGTGTCATTCGTTCAATAGGCGGATGTTTCAATTATTTAAAAAGGGATTATTCATTCATTGGGCGGGTGCTCTATGCAGGACTTTTTTTTGTTTTGAAAAGGTGGTAGCTTGGAAAATATGGTTGAATATAGGGACATATTGGAAAAATTTCTAAAAACATGTTATCCTAGTAAAATTTTCAAATTTTCTCATTTATTATGATTCTAATCTTTTAAAAATATTTATTTTCCTCTGTACAACTCCAATATATTGTGGAGTTCTAGGTAATGATCAATCATGAAAATATCGGTTTCTTCACAAATATTTTTAAAGGGTTTGTTTTAGAATTCTCCACCATGATCAATTCTAATTGTTTCATTTCTCAAAGTCTTTATTTCTTGCAACTAGCACTTTAATTTAAAGTACTATGTAAGAATGAATTGAGTATAGACATTGTTCTTCGTTTAATGCTTGTGATTGTTGTTTAAATTATGCATCAAAGATTAGTTGCCACGAAGAGGTAAACATTATATCATTAATCAAATACATTCTTAAGGATTAACTTAAGAGAAATTTTTATTTTTTGCAACATTTTATATCACGATTTTCCTTCACAACTACTATAACCATCAATAATGACCGGTGTATATTTTTTACTATGTATTATGGTTATTTTCATATGACCATAAAAACTAATGTGTAAAAGCTCTAGTGTTATTGAGGAGAAAATAATATTTTTAAAATGAAAAGAAATTTCTCTTAAGTTTTTTTTTAGAGATGTCTCACAAAGAACATCTGATTATAACTTCAAATTTGATAGACATCTCAAAATATTAAGCTTGTTAATCTTTGAAATTAATCTTAAACTAGCATGTCATAAAAGTCCATGTCATATCTAGTACTCTTCGTTCACATGAGACATTTCACTATTTCTTTTCTAAATCATACAATTTAAATTTTATAAATATTGTTTTTCATTGAAAAAATAAATAGGACAAGTTATATTTATGATTAATAACTTTGAAATACTTTTGATTAAAAATTCAATCATAACCAATTTTTCTTTAAAATACTTTTGATTAAAAACTCAATCATAACCAATTTTTTTATCGACTTATGCTCACACTAGATTATACATGAGTCTTTCTACTAATAGCATGTTAATAATTGAGGGGAAAAAATTGTTATCTACAATCCCAAAACCTACTATTTTTTCTATCTAGTTCTCTCAAAAACCAACATTACCTTCAATCTTAATTGCTAGGATTTGGAATACACACCTTTCACTCATTTTATATTATGAACCCATTTTATTTTTATAGATTGTTAGAAATATTTTTGAAAAACATTTTAATACTTATTA
The DNA here is from genome assembly GCA_963859935.3 of Lathyrus sativus. Classification (NCBI taxonomy): domain Eukaryota; kingdom Viridiplantae; phylum Streptophyta; class Magnoliopsida; order Fabales; family Fabaceae; genus Lathyrus; species Lathyrus sativus. The sequence continues at coordinate 670,333,508 of OZ012737.1, forward strand.
TAACTATACTCGCTCTCTAGAGGATTAAGATGTTTAGTTTTTAAAAGCATTATTTTTTGTTTTTAAAACAACAACCTCTTTTTCCAAAATTTCATGATATTTTAGTGACATGTCATAAATCTTTTTAAGACCTTTGTATTTATTAGACATTTTAAAAATAATTTCAATTAATTCATTTAAAGAAAACACAAGTTTATCACTCCATAAATTAGAGAATGTTTCATTATTATCGTTATTGTTTGTTGTGTCGATTAGATGAACACTCGAGGATGTTGTTGTCATTAGAGAAAAAATAGCATGTTTTTATATTCTTCAGTCATGATTATTGTATGCAGCCGTGAAACCTTTTTTATTTCTTATAAATTCAATTCTCTCTCTTTTTTTTCTTTAGCTTTGGATTATAATCTCAATCTTAAGAGATTTTCATTATAATCTAATTAGCTACAAATTCACTAACCTATTTTCAATTCAAAATGATTATAGGTTAGATTTATAGGAGGTAGATTCCAATACTTGAATGCTATAACACTCCATAGGTCTTCAAAATAAAAGAAAATGAACTCATAGAAATCTTTTTGAAGAAAGATCAAACCCCATTGACCCAAAGACTTCCAAAGCACCAAGATTTGTGCACAATGCTTCAACATTTATAAGATATAATCAGGTAGTTATGCTTACAAATCTCTAATACAACAAGACAACTGAATTTATGAACTGTACCGAATTGAAACTAAAAGAACTAAATTATTATATTGGTTAGAGAATCGATTTTTTTAAAAATAGGAAATAGACTTTAATCGCACACGAGTACAAGAGGTACTCAACCTAGAACAAATAGATAAGCGGAAATATTACATATGCTTAAGACAAGAAATAGGTGCAACATGTCAATCATAAAAAAAACAAAGGGAAGAAGAACTAATTACAGAACAGAACCATCTCCACGACTCGAACCGACCTGAATGATCTAACTCTGATGCATCAAAAACTTTGTTGCTGAATATGCAATTATTTTGACCCTTCCATATCACCCACGCCACGATCTTCCAAATAAAAGAGCCTTTAACAGTTCCAACCTCCTTACCCAAAATGCTAGAAAAACGGACAAACTCAATCGCATAACAGATATACGAATTCGACTCCATACCAAGCTACTTTTCCACTCCCCTCCACACGACCTTAGAATTTTCGCAGGACAAAAAGAGACGCGAAGAAGAATCTACAGAACTATTACACAACACACAATTCAAATCATTACCTCCAAAATTGATTCCTCTTCTAGCCAACTGTTCTTTAGTCGTGATTCTATAAAAAAAAAGCCTCCACGAAAAAATCTGCACTTTAGAATGGACCTTCGATTTCCACAAGAGATTCAGAGCCCAAACGAAATTATCATTAGCTAATGTTTCCTTCGATTTTCAACCATTTGCATTGCCAAAACGGTATCCTTTTCCCATTAGCCATGTTACCTTGAATATTCTCAACGAACATGTCTGTCTCCTTCTCCTTATCGAAACTTATTGACATTAAATCACGCCACCAAATGGATTCCTTATTATCCGCTCTCAAACCGCCATTACACAGAACATCAATAGCCAAATTAGAATTTGACGCCTAATATCTATGATCCAAAATACCTTTCCAAAGCGCATTTTCGTCTGAAATGATTCTTCACTTCCATTTAAGAAGAAGAGCTTTGTTAAACAAGGATAAATCCTTGATCCTAAGCCCATCGTTCTCCTTCAAAGAGCAAACAGTCATCCAACTTACCCAATGAATGTGACGACGGTTAACCTTTCCTCCCCACAAGAACCTCGATTGAATATTGATCAGCTCCTTTAAAATCTTCACATGAACCTTATAAAACGAAAGCGTGTAAATCGACAACACATTCAACACATAATTTATCATGACCACTCCTCCCCCGATTGACAAATGCTTTCCTCTCAAACAACCAGCCTACTTAGAATTGCTTTCCAAGTCTTCACCTTCCGCGGCGAAACCCCAACCATGATGCTTAGAAATTTAATAGAAAGCAGATTTACCGTGCAATGAAGAAACGCGAAAACCGCTTCAAGGAAATCATTCTTCAAATTCACTCCACTTAAACTACTTTTAAAGAGATTAACCTTCAGTCCCGACACTATTTCGAAGCCCCTAAATAGAGCCTTTATGTACCAAAAAATTTTCCATTTTCCTTTCTATAAAAAAAAGGTATCGTCCGTGAATCACGCTATAAGTAGTATCTTCATTCAAAAAAAAAAAAACCTTAAAAAATATGCGCTAAGTGTTCTAGAACCAAATTATATAGCACTTAAACTTAATGTACCTGTAATTAAATCGTATTAATTTCTAAAATCTCGATTACTTGCTACTTCTATTAATTAGGCAACCGTGCAAGCAGTTTACCTATCACGTGATTTTAACTAGAATACTGGATATTTTATAAAAAAATATTGTGGTCCGGTTTAAGAAATTAAGAGATTGTTCAGTTTAAGGATAAAAATTCATTTATTAAGAACAATTAGGGATAGATTAAAATTTAATATTAACTATATCTAATGTAGTTTTGAAGTCAATTTTACATGTTTTTTTTAATTCACTTAGAATTTTATATTTAAATACATAGCAATTCTAAATATTAAAAAATAAATGGATAAAATTAGTATTTAATAACATGTATAAGTTTTTAATTTTTTATTGAAATTTCATTTTAAACAAAAAAAAATATAAACATAAAAACGAAACAGTCCCATAAAAACCCTCTCTATAATAAGCAAATAAATAAATAATAGATAATTATTTTTTTATTAAATAGAAAAAATTAAAGTACTAAAAATAAGTTTAAAATATATTATAAAAAAATTATCTTCTAAAAGTTTAGTCCGATTCGGAATTCTGAAATGAAACCATTAAATTAATAATTTTGGTTTAGTTTAATTAAGAATGAATTGAAATGGTTCTAAATTTACTTTTACATAATTCGGTTTTAATTTAGTTTTTCTTCTTCTTCGAATTGTACCATAAATAGTCTTATCTTTTTGTTTTGCATGCAGGGAACCAATGAGAATGAATTGAAAAAGGCAGGACCGAGGTAAGGTTTTATGACCCTTGGCAGCCATGGTCCTGCAGACGAGTTTCAAATCCTAAAACTTAATTCAAATCATGGCAAAAAAGAAATATCTTATATTAAGAGCAACAAACTTATGATGGGATGATGCACAAAAATCCAGCATGATGCATCTTCTTGATGTGGAGAAACCATGATGAAAAAATGAAATGAGTGTTGATGCTAAACCTATACGCATAAAGAAATAACGTGCATTGGCAATTCACTAGTGGTCAAATACATGTGTATAATGTGCATGTGATGCATCAATTACACAAAACGATGTGATGAGAGGGATGAAGTGGGGCACCATACATGACTATAAAGACACGAGATCCCAAAAAGAGAGGATGCACCCATCATTTGAATTGGTGGTGAATAAAATTGATTTTGATATAATTAAATTTGATAGAATTGAGTTTAACATAATTGATTTATGTTTGAATATATTTTTTTTTTCTAAATGAGTTGAGTAACAAATTTCAACTTAAAAATCATGAAGTATAAGGAAATATCAATTAGTTCAATTTCAATATGCTTTTATCAAGTATAAGGTTTCCATGATCTTCATGTAACGATTTTTTTTACTCAAATGTCATTATTTGAAATATTATATACCAAATTGCCACAACATAAAAAAAAAATATATCAGAATGTCATAACTTCATTTAGGGGTCGTCCAGTGAAAGGAATCAATGATGTTGAATCCGACCATGAAGGGGTTCGGCCAACCATTGGCTAAACTATTGAAGGAGTTTTTGTTTTGTTTTTTTTTGTCTTAAAATATAAATATTTAATTATTTTTTAAAGATTAAAAACTATTTTGATGTTTTAAAATATTTAAAACTTAAATAATAGATATTATGATTTAATAAATGTTTTAAAAAATAATTTAAATACAAACAAATTAATCTAGACGGGTCGATTTGACGGGTCTGCTACATTCAGACATTTTCTATGCATATGGTCAATTTCTCGACAAATCTCACATCTTCTCTTTTCTTTCTCAAGATCGTCCATTTTGGTTCTAATTCTTGTATTATTTGGACGCCATTTCTTATTCCTTCGCATTGTCTCGTCATGACAAAGAGTAAATCCTTCATATATTGGCCAATTTTCGTGGTGTGGAAGTCCAAAGAAGCTTTCACTGTAGACTTTGAATACACTCAGAACCTTGAAAACATCTGGTATGTGCATGTTGTGGTCCTGCCGTATACTAGCACATGATGCGATTACATGGGAGCAAGGTAAATGAAATGCTTGAAACCTCCCATAATCGCACCACCCTCTCCTGAGATCAACGCTAAAAGTACCTAATGGTCGACCATCGTGTTGATTAATTCTTTTGGCAACCATAAAACATAATCTCTTGCGATCAAATTGGATGATATTATGGCTGCTAGATTTACTCGTTTCGTCGTTCATTCCCTTATTACAGTTATCCGTGAAAGTTTAACTGGATGCCAATATTTTTGTCCAATCATGTGCTTGTTTTTCAAACAGCGATCCCAGACGATAGAACGTTGACTTGACCACTGCAGTAATAGGAAGGTTCCGGGTAGCCTTAAGTACCGAGTTCATAGCTTCGGCCAAATTTATTGTCATATGTCCCCACTGTTGTCCTTCGTCAAACACCCTCGACCACTTCTCTCTGGGAATATTGTATATCCACTTCAAAGATGCTCTATTTGTTCTTCATATTTTTCCATGGTAGTAGTTAAATGTTGCCTCCGTTAATGTATATCCTGTAGCAAAAATGTTAAGTAAAACATATGAAAATCAATTAGTCAATAAATATTTATTGAAACATTAACATGTGAAGATGTAGGGATATCCATGTTGACAACTGTTTTCCGTAGTTCTTTGTCTCTGAACTCACGCATGAAGTGTTGCGCAATGTGTCTGATACAATAAACATGTGAAGATGGAGGATACTGTCATCCATTTTCAGGATCATCGTAAGCACTCTTGATTGATGGATGTCGGTCGGATATGAGACACAGATTGGCCTGGGGGGTCACATTCATTCTCAAATTCCTGAGAAAGAAACTTCAACCATCCTTTGTCTCACTTTCAACCAATGTGAGTGCTATCGGAAAAATGTTACCATTTCCATCTTGTGCCACAACCATCAATAAAGTCCCTTTGTACTTTCCGTACAACCATGTTCTGTCAATTTTCACAATAGGTGTACAGTAAGTAAAACCACAAATACACGGTTCAAACGCCCAAAAAAGTCGATGAAATTTCCGTTTGTCGCCCAATTGGATTCCGTCGTCTGTAATAATTGGCAATGCTTCTAACAGTATAATAGTTCTAGAAAGATATGTCTTCATCACTAACAACCATTGTGGTAATTCATTGTAAGACGTCTCCCAATTTCCATAAAGTGATTTTACGGCTTTAATCATTGCAATCCAAGCTTTCTGATATGAGATTCTATAACATATTTTTCCGTAATATGGGCTTGTATCACTTTAACTTTTAGTGAAGCATCATTGTTAACAAGTTCCCTGATGTTGTGGCTAATAATTATCGAATCTAATTTTCTATGATTCTGTGACATAGAAGTCGTTGTGCAAGTGTGGGATCCACTTATAATAGCGATCTCCCATAATATGCTCTTTTTACGCAATGCAGCTCTACATATGCACTGTGGGTTCTTACATTTTATTATATACTTTACTAAATCAAATTTATATACTCCATAGTCAAGATTGTTACTTATATGCCAATGTTGCAAAAAAAGAACACACGCTTCCTTGTTTTCAAACACCATCCCTACTTCCAAGTTGTCACCAATATGGTTTGGTGTGTCGTTTTCAAAAATATAGATGGGTTGAGAAGACTCCAGACATATGTTTGACATGTGCGCTGGTGGATTGTATAGATTAATGGGTTGAGCATTTGTTACCTGATAATGCACGGGGAGAGCATCCTCTTCATCGCCATCCCCGAAAAGATTTTCAAAGCGAACATTATGTAGTTCATCATCACTGTATTCACCAACCTCCTCATTTTGTATGAAAGGTTCATTATTTTATGTAATTTCTTCATCAGTTGCTTGACTCACTCCTTATTGATGTGAATATGATGATTGCGTTGGATATGCTTCGTCATCAAGGCGAACATATAACTCAATCGTCTTCAAATGAGGCATTGTGTAATGACACTAAAACATTGATTTGACTGATTTGTCTGTATCTATCTGCTTTATTACGTAGAACACACCACCATCTACCCCATTAAGTAATGGTTAACGATAATTAATTCATCAGTTTAAATTATTCCAAATGCCAATGTTGTGGATGGGAGAATATCACCGGGGAACACCGGCCAACATTGCCGCCTATGTAAGTTTTTTTCTTCATACTTAAGTTTTTTTTATTACATCATTACATTTAGTTTATTTTTTAATAACTGAATGTATTGATTTTTTCAATATTTGAAACAACCTGGTGAATGTACCATAACGTTGGAGGATGTAAGTATGTTATTAGGTCTCTGTGTAAACGGTAAGACTGTGAATGGTCCTACTCATGTAGAAAGTGATGTATATATGGAACATTTAGGTATCAAACCTTTGACATCTGATAAACATAAAGCTTGTGTTAACATTGTTTGGATACGAACTATATTAGCACAATTAAGACAAAACGCATCGCCATCCGATGAGGAGAACCTTCTCCATGCAAAAACTTATATATTACTACTCTTAGCTAAAGTATTGATGCCAGACAAGAGCCATAACTATTTACATTCTTCTTGGATACCCCTAGTAGGAGATTTAGATAAACGCAATAGATATAGTTGAGGTTCTAGTTTTTTAGCTACATTATATAGGCATATGTGTAAAGCATGTAGGGTAGGGATAAAAAGTATTGGAGGATGTGTTCTCCTACTCAGTGTTTGGACATATTGGCATATACCACTAATTGCTCCAGAGAGTTTCGTCGAGTCATACCATCCTTACGCAACAAGGTAAAAATTATTTACATTTTCTTTTCTTTTGTACAGATATATGTTTATGACCATCCCTTTATTACATTTCTTTCTTTTAAATTTGTAATATTTGTTCGAAGAGGCATGGCTTACCAAAATAATCCTCGACACTACATCTAAGGATTTAGATTCGCACTAGATAGATTGAGGGCTAATGATGTAAGTTTGTTACCATTACAATCTCTAAATAGATGCTAACATTTGTATTTATACTCTAACTATTATATTTTCTATAACATTTTATTTGGAGACCCTATCCGAACTACCCCAAATGCATCCTTGAAGATAGCCAGATTTGGAGCGCGACCACTTCAATCATTAGTTTTCATATTGTTGAAATGCATCAAGCTGATAGGGTCATACTGCAGTTTGGATTTCAACAAGATATCCTTTCTTAGCCTAGATGTCTATGCGAACAACATGAAACCGAAATGCCCAATAGATGGGAAGATCATTGATGCAATATAAATAGAGAAGAGAACAACGAGTGAAAAAACAGAAGAAAAAAATTGACCTTGCAAGGTAACATGGTTAATGGTAACTATGTTCATAGCGCTGCATATATGCAAGGTTTTTATCCATTCCATTTATGCGTGCTTCTCAAGACCAGTTCCTAAAAGACCTTGTCAATATGCATCTTCTTCATCATAGTAAAGATCCTTGTCGTCCATGAATCAGGAAATCCCCCCGTTGAACCCTTTACAATTTCAATCTCAGACATCTTCATTCCCCCAAAACACATACCAACACCCCCAACCCATACAACCCTAACCAACATATCAACACACTCATACCACATAACAACACACATTCTTTGACTTTCAACAACCAACACCATACACCTCAACCCCGCAACCTAACTTCTACTACCACCAAAAATACCAGCAACAAACCACATTTCGACCATCCTTCCAGTTCACCCCAATTCCTCGACCAAACTTTGATTTCTCTTACCCCCAATCACAACACCAAACATTTAACCTTTCACTCTCTCAACCCACTTCTACCTACCGTATTGGCAATGTTTATTACCATATCATCCAACAAAACCCTCCAACCACCTTCAACAAACCATCCCAGTCAGTCCCCAACTATCTTCTAACTAATGACCAGCTCATGGAATGGCCAGGTTTTTCTGCTCTGATGTGGATATGGTCGATACATTACATCAACCTGAAAATGTATGTGATGGTGAAGAGTTGTCTTCCGAATCTACTCCATCACCTACAAGACGGCAACTCAAAGAGTTAGGCAGAGGAAAAAATGTGAAAAAGAGTAAAATGTGTAGAACTGGCGGTCATTTACGTAGACAAAAATGATGTATCTTTTTCACTAATAATATTAATAAAATTGCTTATATTTATGATTTTATTTAATAAACAAATTATTTTAATGAATTAGATGATTAATTAATTAAATGTTATGGAAAATATTTAATAATAATATAAAATTAATTAAATTATTTATTTATTAATATTTTAAAACATCAAAATAGTTTTTAATCTTAAAAAAATAATTAAATATATTAAAATATAATAAAAATTCTATAATTATATTTTAAAACAAAAATAAATAATAAATGAATAACTCCTTCAATGGTTCGGCCAATGGTTGGTCGGGCTCCTTCATGGTCGGATTCAGCATCATTGATCCGTCCTTCCATTGGACGACCCCTAAAATGCAGATAAATATATGGTTATTTATTGGGCCCTATAAGGAACCCTTCATCTGTGTGTACATACAACTTTGCATCAGTCTAAACCACCATCTTCGTATCAACTACAACAGGAACCTCTGTATCAGCCTAAGGAGGAACCTCAATATCATTTTGAGGAGGAAGCTTCATATCATTATGAGTTGCTGACTCAACATCATAAACAACGGAAGCATTTGGCCCATCATCATGATCTCTAGCTTGCCTAGCTCTACCTCACATATGTTATAAAGTGCAGGGTAATCAAGACTGCTTTATACTCCTATGATGAAAACTAATGGGGACTACTTTACCCTTCCTAAGATGTAATTAATCTCCATCATCTCCACCGCCTTCATCAGAGTACTTTGCAAGTACTCTCTCTGTTTTATCGATCAATCTAGAAGTAGTTTTGCCCTTTTTTCCTCTGGTCCTCACTTCAGCTAAAAAAGTAAAACAAAACAAAATAAAATCACCTACAAATTTTTAAAAAAAATTCTGAAAATAACCATATATTTATCTGAATTTTCAAGATGCTCGGTAAAATAACCACTTGAATCAAGAACACAAGCATTGGTTCCCTTCCTCCTATCTTATGGAAAACTGGATTAAGGTTTTGGTTCAAAAGGCATATGTGGCTAGTTATTTGGGCAAGACATTATTCTAAGACTCAATACACATCTCGAGGGTTCTTTACATGGATTATGTGTCATCACAAGCTATCACAAGGGCCTCATTCAGTGGAAATGGTCCCAGGGTTCCATATGGTCAACAAAAGTCAACTGTGATTCAATTAGGTCAAAATCTTGGATCTCAAGGTCAATAAAGGGCTTGATAGTTGTTTTCAAGTGATTTCATGTGTTTGGAACAAGAAGAAACATAAAATCAAGAGTTTGACTAAATTAGGGTTTTGATAGAAATTTTTCTAAGTGTAGAAAACCCTAATTCTAGCCATCTTGCAACTTCCATAACTTTCTCATTTTTGATCCAATGAAGGTAAACTTTCTATCCAATTAAAGAGTACATCATGAACTACAAGTTTTTGGAAGGAAGCATGTTCAAAATATTCATGGTTTGGGAGATATGATGAGCTAAAGTTGGAAAATGGAGATTTTGACATTTCAACACTTAGAATTTTTTATAAGTATAGAAAATCAGTTTGAGGTACCTATTTTCAAGCCCAATTTTCATGGTGATACAAGATTCAATTGAATTTTCCTACAATATAAGAGTTGTATAGCATCCTCCAAGCTTTACTTTGAGTACTAGATCATCTTCATTGGATGTATAGAGCTCAGGTTATGATTCTCCCAAGTTAGGGTTCCAAAGATGTTAAATTTGGCAAGTTGTTAGACAGATTTTTGGACCAAGTTTCCAAGGAATGTTTCATCTAGATCTTCATCTCAAATGAATTTTACCATAAAATTAAAGTTGAATATAATTCTTCAAGCTTTCCATCCATTACAAGAAATTTCTCATTGGATCAAAACTCAACAAGATATGTGACTTCAAAGTCAAGGTAGAATTAATCGGAAATGGGTTTTGTTTGTAATTTGATACCCTCAGTTAATTATCATCATCGGGTACGTCGGGAGGGTAACATAATATTCCGCCGCCAGCTCCCGACTTTAATTTCTCGATCCCGGCACAGACCCTACAATATCTGTTCCATTTTAGCCCAAGAGAGAGAAAAAGTGATTTTTTTTGGAAAAGTGATTCTGAAAAAAGTGCTTTTGGAAAAAGCACTTATTATAAAAAATGGTTTTTTGCCAAACAAGTACTAAACAACTTTCCCAAAAGATTCTGAGCCACAACGGATCAAACAAGCAAATCCTGGAAAAACGCAGATCAACAACAACCTTCCAAGTTTCCATCATGAAATTCGTAACAACCAACTTGTCATCTCAAAATGCAACATCCACAAAAGCGTAACAATCCAAACAAACATTCCAAAATTTCAGGCACGCAAAATTCCAGCAACAAATCAACACGAATAAACCATGAAACTCACAAACCTAGCACCAAAAATTCCTGAAAAATAGCCATAAAATCGTGAAGAAAAATCATAATACTAGCGAATTCAGACCCATCAAGAACTAATATAAAACATCATCAGTTCTTCAAATAAAGGGGAAGAACAGGGACGAGGGAATCAGAGAAAAAAGGAGATCCTCATATCAGTTCATCAAGAACATCTTCCTTAGTTCATCACAATCACAAACAATAAGGGTCACGAAATCAGAGAAAAGGAAGCATAACACGTGCTTCAAATCACCACGCGAACTCATATATCATCATCATCGTTCGAGTCATTGTATCCGCTGTGAATCTAGCCACTTCAAACCTCAAGGTAAGGTGAGCAGCTTAATTAACGGAAGTTTTTCTTAGATTCGCAGGAAGAAGGAGAAGCATTTCGCAGCAACATGTAAGCAAAATGAAAAAAAGAAGAAGAAAAGCTCCAAGAGACAACAATGGCCACCGCCGCGGTTCAAAGAAGATGAACAGAGAAAAACCTAAAAGTCTCAGCATAAGCAACACGTTCCCCTCCCCCTTTTTATTTCTTTTCATTTTTTCTTTTTCTTGGTTTTTTATTTTATAATAAGTGGTTTATTTTTATAATTTCATAATTTAGTAATTAGAATTGTTAAAACCTTTTTTTTGTTATAATTTAATTTAATTAGATTGATAAAGTCATTTTAAAATCAAAACCATTTTTCAATTAAAAACATTCATTAAAAATTAAAACCCAAATCTTGTTTTAAAAACTTAATAAAAATCAAATTTTATTTATTTTGTTAGCTTAAAATCAAATCATTTTAAAGCTTAAAATTAAAACCATATTTTCAAAAATCATAATCAAATTTTTTTAGAAATTAACAATTAAAACCATTTTCTTTTTTAAAAAAAAAACTTAATTTAAGCTTAAATAAAAGACTAACTTAAAACCAATTTTTAATCTTGAATTCAAAACATTAAGTGGAATTAGCTTTCTTTAATTAAAAAAAATTATGCCTAACATTTCAATTTCAGGTTCGAATTAAATTGTCGCCTAATTGCGGATCTGATCCGTAACCTTGCCCCGTTTGCTTTCGTTTAATTTTATGTCATTGTACATTTAATAATTCCCCGTACTTTTCTTATTTCATTTTTCATGGTTGTAATTTATGTGAGGCAATCGTCGATGTTGTTTTATTCCGTTACCTTTCTTACGCTTCCTCATATTTCAATTCTGCCATGTAATCAATTATTCATTTGCATTATTTACCGTTAAATCCTTCCGAAGGAATATGTCTAACCGTTTGACCGCCGCATCAATAGTTCTCACCTTTGACTTTTTCAAACCCTAATTGCATAGGCGTCCTGCCATGGACAAGTTTACCCTTTACCCTAGCATTAGGATAAGGAGTCGTCGTACTCCGCATTAGGTTTCCCGCCATGGAATACCTATCTTACCCTTTTCAAATTCAATTCAATCTCAACATAGAAATAGGAGTCGCTGCACTCCACGTAAGTGTTTCCATATGAACGTTTATTCCCCATTGAAACCTTGACCACAGTCAAGAAATTTTTCTTCCTCCCTTTCGAGGGGAACTACGATTACTCTGATTCCATCCCCTACCTAGGATATGTAGGCACAAGATGTGAATCCTGGCGAGTAAACTTAGGACTAACCCTTAGGTCTTCTTTTCACCTTCTAACCCTTAGCATTACCCTTAAGCAGATAATTTTAGCAAAATAGCAACATTAAAACAAGAGGTTCCTGTAAAGTACTACAGAAGTTTAGGGTGTTAATACCTTCCCTAAGCTTAACCAACCCTCAAACCTAGATCTTTCCCCGCATTGTGTTTACGATGCAAAATTAGGTTTTTATTTCCTTTGACCTTTCCTTCGGATAAATTAAATACCGACTGTGAATCTAAAGATTTGTGATTCAAATTAATTAATAATTTGATATCCTATTCTCACCGCAACAGAAAATGACGACTTCACTGGGGACTAGTCGTATCTTTTTTAGGGTTACCCCTACCTTGTTTATTATTTTTACTATTTGCTTCATTATTTGCTTGCTTGTATATATATCTTGTACCTTGCTTGGGGTATCTTGTTGTGAGATAAGTCCTACACCCGGACTTGAATGACATTATTATAGGAAGGTGATATATTCGACGAGGCTTATAGGGAGTGAGTCCCGACCAAGCTGACTCAAGAATCACCGTCAGTTGAGACCCTTCTGAAATTTAGTTCGGTTGAATGAGTATATTCATGAAAACCCTTACTATTTTTGGCTAGGAGTCTGTGATACTGGGGACCGTAGTACCTTAACACCACTTTGGCCTTATATAGGACGTAGTGCAATGACTATAAGGGAGTAGTCCCAAAATAGTTGCTACATGATACTACACTCAAAAGAGGTTCTCTTGAGAATATTATTAACCACCGAGTCAGTCGGAAAATTGATAATATCTGAAAGATGAACTGATGACTTTGGGCACCTCTTTAGAGCCTTGTTCTGCAGGTACAACTAACCTTTGGTACATACATTTTGGGATGCATAGAGTTTGACTCCACTCACGTTCCCCTAACCTAGGACTTTTGTTTGCTTGTGTGTATTTGTACATTGCATCCATAAAGCATCATATCATTCCTAGTTTCAAGGAATTCAACAGTCCTTCGCAAATTCAAAAGGTCTTACACTTTAAAGTCAAACAAACTTTTCCAACTTTCCTAAAAAAAGGAACATTCGCAATCGACCGTTGAAGTTCTTGAAACCATTACATTCTATTTGCATCTTTGCATGATCCATTGCATATCATATGTATGTCCGGTAACTCATGGCCAGTTGTCTTTATCTTCCAGTGTCCCTTTGAGTCATCAAGTTAATTCCTTGACACAGATATCAGACTAAAGCTAACTATAGACGCAAGATGTCAGAACAAGAGACATATAATGCGGAAATCTGAGTGGAGATTGATGAGTTGAAACCAGGCATGACCAATCTCACTGAGATGCTTCAAGTACTGATTGCCAGAGGAGAGCCACCTCAGAGGACCGTCATTCAGGAAGTTTTAAGTGTTGATCCACCTCCTGTTCAAGTGCCACCATCTACTTGTCCAGAGTTTGGTTTACCTCCTAACTACTCTCTACCTCTCGCATCTACTACTATGATTGGTCAGACTGTTAGACCAAATTTTCAAGCTCCCGTCCTTGCCGACTCCAGACCTGTGGTCCACACTGTTAATCGGATCGTTCGAACTCCCTTTGAGAATCCTTTATATGAGTACAATGCTGCTAGTGCATCTAAAGTGAAGCTTCGGCCCGACCCCAGCGGATTATTTTCCTAAACGCCAGTGTTTCAGACAGGACGACTCATCTTTGTACTAATTTAGTCACTAGGCCTTTTGTTTCTCGCTGTTTATACTTTCCTTATTTTTATATTAGTTGTTTGCCTTCAAATTATGTTTGGACTTTTATATTAATGAAATGAGGATTGTGAATTTTGATTCAATTCATTTTGTCTATTTGGTTGCATCTTTATGCTTTATCTTTTAAAATATGCATTTTTGTTCAAATTTTTTATATGCAAAGATTGGAGGGAGGATGACGAAAATGTTATACCCATAACTGTTGTCAGTATGCTTTCAATAAAACTTTGTTGACGATGTAAGGCATTATTTCAATCCCCAAACACTGGAAAAATAAGGAAGTTAGTCCCTTGTCAACCCCTTCGAGCCCAGAAGTTGAATTTTCTTTCTTTACAAAAAACTCACAATCTTAACCTGGGGCATGGGTAGGTTCTCATTTAACTCGGTTGTGCTTTCCTACAATACGCCTTTCATATAAAGGTTGCACTCACAATTTTCCTTCGCACACAACAGACAAGTGTCGAAGATATTTTCAAGCCAAGAGGCTGATGATGGTTCACCGTAATCATTAAGCTAGGCAGTCACTTTCTTCTATAAATCCTGCTAAGTCAAAACCTATGAAGGAAACTTAGGCAAAATTGGGGCATCCTGCTGACTGTGTGCTTTAAAAGAAATATTTCAGGCAAAAGTTAGGGATAACAAAAAGAAGAGATCTTTAAATCTTTACCCTTAAAATCCTCAGGACAACCAAATGTTATAGGGAAGTAGTAGTTGCCTTTTCAAAAGGTCTATTACACTTCTGAACCATCATTGCTACCATCAGTGCAATTCCTAACCTATAGGAACCTAAATGTATAATAGGAGTTAAGTGAGCGTAGGACTGAAGATTATCACGTAGATTGGGCGGGTACAAATAAATTTTGAGCCTTTATCCTTTGTTTCATAAACCGTGAACCAGGCCACGTTACAGCCCTTAAAAGACCTGACTGAAACAAAGTTATTTTGAAAGCATACTACAACAAGGTTGTGTAGGCTGACTCCAAAAGATCTTTGTGAATCATTAATTTTGGTAGTACACCTTTGTTTTAAACTTTGAGTGTCTTGAACCACTGTGTTCTGACTAACGACTCATTTATTTTTCATCTTTCAAAAATAATTTTGATTTCAAAAGCTGCAAGAACTTTGCATTACCATGTTTGTATGAATATTTTTATTCACAAACTGGCTTTCCTCTAAGGAATTTTCAAACAATGAAAAACTTGGTCGGTGATCCTATCAGGGGCAAGGTCCTTCCAGATCCTATCGAGAATCAATTTAAGATTTGTGGTTCAGGGGCAGGTCCTTCCCAGAATCAGTTTATCCAGAAGATCCTTCAAGACTCATACTGGGGCAGACCTGCCAGGGGCATAGTAACACGATCATCTACAGAATCATACGAGGTGAAGTAATTATCAGTTTATCTATAACAAACAATTTAATATGGGGAAGTTTACTTGGAGGATCCCCAAACAGTTATTCATCCTTCCTACAAAGACCTCAACTTGACACGGTTTACCATTGTGGCAGAGGTGTGCTCAACAGTAGCATCTTTAGTCCCCAAGTAGAATGACAGTGATCTCCGTATTAAGGAATCAGTCTTCCATTTTTGTCATCTTACCAGAAGAGTCGAGCCTTGTCGTCGGCAATGGCATCTGCATTTGCATGTAATCATATATCATTTTCACAACTCATATACGTATGCATATCACGAGCGTTTCATCCTCATTTTGCATTTCTCCCGAGGTCATGTTTTTATCCATGTCTTATCTTATGGTCAAAGTCCAACTCAATTGACACCTACCAAACAGTTTGTGCTGTGTCTATCTGATATTCTTCTAGATATGATATTTGTTATCCGATTGTTTTTCCGGATATGTATGTTTCTCTTACCCCTAATACCACTCTCAGATATTATGATTATACCTTTCATTCAAAGTTATTATTGGATTTCTGGTACCCTTTTTATCCACTGTCATTGTTGGATGTCACCCTTATTTTTGTTTCTCTTTCTGATGTTTTTCTAAAGTGATTCTCTATTCTGACGTTCTTCCAGAACTTATCTGATGGTTTTCCAGATATTCCTTTTGATTTTGATGTTTTTCCAGGATCTATCCAATGTTTTTCCGAATTTACTTCTATTTCTGATGTTTTTCCAGATTGAGCCTTTGTTCTAATGTTCCGCCAGAACTTATCTGATGTTTTCCCAGATATTCCTTTGCGATTCTGATGTTTTTCCAAAATCTATCCGATATTTTTCAGGGTATGTTTCTCTCTCTGATGTTTTTTTATATTGAGTCTTTATTCTGATGTTCTTCCAGAACTTATCTGATGGTTTTCCAGATATTTCCCTTCAATTCTGATGGTTTTCCAGAATCTACCCGATCATGGACAGTTGTGGAAAGTATGGAGCAAGCAAGCTTGAATGCAATTAATCAAGAACAAACACCAATCATGGGTAGATATCATGCAACAATGGACATGCTTCAACAATCAAACATGATCGATCAACAACAATGCACCAACAAGAATCATCAAGATCAACATGTTCTTTTCAAATTAAATTGGAAGATCAACCGATCAAACAAACATGCAACGTAGTGGAAACGGAAACAAATGCAATCATGCATCACAATATTCATCAACATAATCATCAATTAACATGCTATAAACAAACAAGTGAAAAGATCATTCACCAAACAAATCACATGAACATGTTAAACATTCAAGAAACCATAAGTTACGCGTCGAAGAATAGAGATCAAACATTCAAGAACGATAAAATATGTTCAAAACAAATCACATAAATGCATTATATCAATCCATGAAGTTTACATATGAAAAGGAACTCAAACAAGCAAACAAATGCAAAAAAAAAAAAAGGGCAAAAAATGCAAAAATGCAAAAAATAGGCAAATCTGCCCTAAGTAACGGGTTACCCTACTTAGGGTAATCGGTTACTTGATGAAAAACAACCCAGAAACGTGAAATTTGATAGGGTAACCGGTTACTTTATATAGAGTAACCGATTACCACTGAACCAGAAGCAGAAAATCAGTTTTTAAAAGCAGTTTCCAGCATCAAACAACTTCTCCAATCATCCATATGATCATGATATCAATCAAGCACGGAATTAACATCAAGAAACAGTAATAAAGCATCATGTAAGCATAATCAGGCATTGACATCACAAATCACCAAGATCCAAATCATCAAAATGGATCAAAAAAACAGCAAAAACCATGGATCTACGTTGTGATTATCCAAATAAGTTCAAAACATAATTAGATCTAGAATTTCCAACCTTCAAAGCGGAGATTTTCTTTGGTGAGTGTTGATTCACTTGAAATTAGCAGATCCAAGCAAGAAACCCAGAGATTCTTCAAGATTCAAGAGCTTCCTTATGGTAGAAATGAAGATCAAGCAAGATCAAGAAAAAATGGTCCAGAAAGCACTTCCAATCTAGCTTCCAAATTCAGATCCAAAACCAAACGAAAATTGAGTGATGAATTGAAAATAATGGAGATGAATGATGAAGGTTTAGCTCTAGAATTCAATGATTCCAATGAAGAATCAAAGAACTCAAGTAGAAAGAGATTTAATGGAGGTTTTGGGAGTGAAAAAGTGGAGAGAAAATTGAGAGCAAAATCTCAAGAATGAAAGTGAAATATGAAAATGAAGGTAATTTTATGAGGTTTTGAGCAAATTCACTTAAATAAGCTCTAGGTTTGGAATCCAAATGTGGTTTAGAGTTTGGATTAGCATTTGGAACGGAAATTAGGAGTGGAATTAGGAATGGAGTGTTTGAAATTTGGAGGGAAACGGTGAAAAATGAAACAATTCTAGATCCTTCCAAATATGATCAAGTGAAATCAATGGTTTAGAATGATTGGAAATTGCACATGCTGAAAATTCAAATTTCTTGGCCAATTTCGTTTGAAGTAACCGGTTACCACATTCAAAAATGCCCATATTGGCGCCATGTGGAGGGAATCTTGTACAACTGCCCGTTGTCACCTGTTCTGAGCTCTGTTCAGCCTCTGAAACTTGTGCTTGAATATCATAACTGTGAGAATGCATGTGTATTGTCTTCTGAGCTGAAAATAACCTGCTGAATAAAAATAAAATCGACCGTTTGATCGATGGGCAAAATAATCGCTGGAGCCTCTGACGCTTACTGTTTAAACTCTTGCACTAAAAGGGAACCCTGAGCCACAAAAACACCTTGATCCCATGCCTCAAGAACAAATGTTATGATATGCATAAATGCAAAATGCAAAGAAACATAAGCCAATAAAGGTTAAAACGAAAGGGAAAATTTTGGGGTGCTACAATTAGAACTTGTTACATTGACATGCTTGTGAATAAAATATGAATGAAACTGTTAAAACTGCCTTGGATCCTACAATGTGGCATGAATTGAAATATGTTTGGAAATTGTCTTAGATTAAATTTAGGTCTTGAATGATGACATTTGAAACTTATTTCTTGGTTTTGAATTTGTGGTGTGGACTCAATGTGGATTGAAATGGTTTGAAAGTTTGGAACTTTGATCATGATTAAATTTGATATGAATGGGATATGACATGAATCTGAAGGTTGAATTTTGGTTTATGAATTATGGTTTGTGAAAATTGGACAGAAATGGGATTGAACTCTAAATGTGAACTTGTTGGAATGATGTATTTGACATGTTTTGGATTGATGAATTTGTCACGGTTTAGACTTGAGATGATTTGTCTTGAATTCGAAATGACTTATGAAGAATTGTTTGGTTTATGATTTATGTGAAATTTGGTTTGATTGAAATGATGAATTTGGAATAAAAATTGTCTTGATGAATGGTTTATGTGAATTATGGTTATGGTGAATTTTGAAATGGTTTAAGTTTGATGGATTCACTTATGACATGAGCTTGGTTTTATTTGCCTTTATGTAGGTTGGAATGCCATGAACTTTGGCAAGGGTGTTTGGAAGGCATGACTTGAAGATGATGGAGCATGGAGGCACAAGGATGAAGAAGATGGGAAAGGTGTGATAATGAAGCACTGAGGCGTGGAATTAAAGTTGAAGAAAAAACAAAGTGATAGGTCACAAAACAAATGTAACGAACTTGTAACGAATTATAACGACGTACAATTGTGTCAAAACATCTTAGTTGTAACAAAATCAATGTAACTCTCAAGTTGTATCCTTTTAATTTCCTCAAAATAACACGCATTTTTACCAAACAAAGCAATACAATTCTTTCCTTATTCTTTCCCACTCAAAAAAAAATTGTAACTTGAACATTGAAATTGATTCTTGAAAGAAACTTGTAATTTGAAACTTGAAGAAAATGAAAATGACAACTTGAATATGCTTAAATTTGAAGCTTGAAGTGAACTTGAAATTGTTATGAAAATGAAGATAAATCTTGAATGGAAACTTGAGAATTGATGTGGAATTTAAAAATTGGTCATGAAATTGTGATTTGGTCATGGAGTTCTTTTAGAATGGACTTAGGTTTAGAAGCTTGAATCTTGAATGGATTTTTAAAATTGATCCGATATGGCATTTTCTTTGTTCATATCTTTTTAATGGATAGAAAACATTTCATACCTCATACTTGAGCAAATTTGTCATGGCTAGAAAGTTTTCCAAATCCAAAAACATACTTGAATTGATTTCAAGAAATCACATCAAAAATAAGCTCAAACTTGCATCTTAAATCCATCCCTAACCTTTAAACCTTAGGGCTCCTAAACACAATCCTTATCTTTAAGTTCAAATTTGAATTTCCAAGAATTTTCAAGAGAAAAGCTCACCCTTTGAACTTAAAACCAATGACCTCATGATCTTTGAACCTCCATCAAATGAAAAGACAAACAACATACTCCAATTATCCAACAGCTTCATCTTGATCGAGTAATGCTTTGACCCAGGTATAGGTGAAGACCCATTGAAGTTCATATCCCCACAAATGATAAGAGTTAAACTAACTGATGCCTTGGGTATCCTGATTCCCAAGGCTTACAGTAACTCACACCCTAATTCCATCCTTTTGCTTCATACATCCAATGGTGACGATTAAACTAAATTCATGGCCAGATAGGTTTGCTTTCAAGAATTTGCTTGGTTGAGTGTAACACCTTAAATTTAATTGGAATATTTTAATTAATTTATTTAATTGAGAATATTCATTTTTCATTGATTTTCAGTGGTTTTGTGGATTATTGAGGATTGTGCATTTTTAGGGTTATTTATTTTGAATAATAGTATATAATATGAATTTATTAATATTATTATGAGTTAAAATAAATATAAGATGAATAAGGGCAATTGAGACAATTCAGAGGAGTTAGTGAGGGTATTATGGAGAAAGCTCAATTGTGAGGCCCAAGACCAGGTTTAACAAAAAGGAAACTGGAAAGGGATTAGGATTCGTTTGTTAGACTGTGAAAAGTATTGAGGTCAGAGCTCTGAGGAGAGGATTGGAGGCAGAAGCTTTGAGAGATTCTTTGAAAGATTTATGAAGGCTTTGAATAGACAATTAAGGTATGGAGAGTATTACCTTCATGATTTTCCATGTGTAACTTTCAATGTATTTAAGGTCGATTTAAGGTTTAAGGAATTTTGAGGGTAGATATGAGAAATAGTGATCTTTGGCCTTGGTGGCTTAAATCTGTTATTGTGAATCTAACTGTGGAATTCATTGGGAAAAAGGAAAGGTTAGGCCTTCATGACCAAAACCATGAATTGTTATTTGTCTAACCGTGAAGGGATAGGAATATTAGATAATGAGTAACTCTAATGCCTTGGGATAATTGTAGGGAAATTTATGATTTAGGGCGTGAATATGATACAGGATTGGCCTAATAAACTGTAGGTTTTGTGCCTTTATCGCCGTAAGACCTTAGGGATGATTTAGGGATGTTTTAGGGGCATTGGGGAAGTGAATCGTGTGGACATTTGGGTGGATTTAGGTTCTGGTGCATAGTATAATTTCCTGTTATCGCATTATTCGCCTAGCGAATAATGCTTCTCCTAGCGAACCATGTTATTCCCAGACTCACCTAGCGAAGAATCCTTCGCCTAGAGAAGAAACTCGCCCCAGACTCGCCTAGCGGACATGCCAGCGAACGTAGAAAAGTTTCGCGAATGCTGATCGTGTACAGCGATGTCTTGATGTTTGATTCTGTGATTTCTTTGACGAATTGACACGAGTATGACTGTGAGTTTTATGTGATGCGTACATGATTACATGATGATTTCTATGATGTATTGATTGGAAAACTATGATGATATTACCATGACTTTGATGAATTATATGATGACATGAGATATGATGATGATTGTGATGATGATGAATATGATGAATGATGATGCACCATGATGTTATTATGAGAATGATTATTGACGTGTGCATCATGCATTCATGTGCATCCGGACTTTGGTTCAGGACTTCGATTACTTTGGCTTCAATCTCATTGTGCGGATGTGAAGTGTTTTGATGTGCTCCGGTTCTCAAGTAGAATCGATCCTATTGATGGTGATCTATGGAGGATTGGTGGCCCAGTGTCCATCGTGCTGTGATGATTGGTACCACATGCATTGAGTATTGTTGCATTTGCATTTATGAGTCATTTGGAATAATTTATGATGTTGTAGCCTTTGAGGCCTATTGAAGGATATCAATGTGTTGAATATGAATATGACATCGTTTTATATGTTGATTTTATACATTAATTATTATGAATTATTTTACTCACCCTGCATGTTTGAATGTTACCTCCACGTGGATAACGTGCAGATGACCAAGTTTAGCCGTGGACGTCGTCGAGGATATTTTTGAAGTCTTTGAGTTGTTAGCCTTTTGGTTAACTTAGAGGGTCTTGCTGTTATATGTAACACCGGGTTGGGGTCTTTTGAGTTAAACTATGTTTTATTTGAGTTTATTTTGATTATCTTCCCATATGAGGAAAACCTTGATTTATGCCTTTTGAGTTTCGCTGCTTTGTGCAATTTGATGTATTTTGGGAAAAATCTGTTGCTTACGGAGCCTTGACATATTTTGTTGATTTGGGAAATTTACGCCCTTTTGGGTGGCTTTTTGTTGAAATTTAATAATTACTCTGATATTTGTGTTATTTTGACATAATATTTGTGGGGTAGAAAAGGGTGTTACATTAGTGGTATCAGAGCCTGGTTGGTCCATCCAGCCAAGTTTTTATATTGTTAGTCCCCTGTCAGTCAATAATGTGAGAACACTATTGGATGAGTTGTTTCTTCTAACCCTGATGGTGGTTGCAGATGGCTAAAAGGAATGATCGTGTTATTGCTGATGCGCTGAAATTACTTGCCTAAGTGATGGCTCAGAATGGTGGACCTCCATATGAGCTTTGTGCTTTGGGAAAGTTCCAGAGGAACAATCCGCTGACTTTTGTGGGCACTCATGATCCTGATGGTGCACAGAAGTGGCTGCAAGTGATTGAGAAGATTTTCCTAGTTATGGCGTGCACTGATGCTCAGCAGGTGCAGTTTGATATGCATATGCTAGCAGAGGAAGCTGAGGACTTGTGGGATAATACTTGTCAGAGATTGGGAGATGTTGGCATTGCAATAACTTGGGCTGTGTTTAAGGAAGAATTTTTTAGTAAGTATTTTCCTGAAGATGTTCGGAGCAAGAAAGAGGTGGAATTCCTTGAGCTGAAACAAGGTAATATGATTGTGGTTGAGTATGCGGCAAAGTTTGAGTCTTTGGTAAAGTTGTGTTCGCATTACAATCGTCCTGATGTAGAGATGTCGAAGTGTCTCAAGTTTGAGAATGGGTTGAGACCAGAGATTAAGCAAGGAATTGGGTACCAGCAGATTCGTCAGTTTCTGGAACTGGTGGACAAGAGCAGAATTTATGATGAGGATAGCCGAGCTCGATCTACTCACTACAAGCAGCTGAGTGAGAAGAAAGAGAAAGGTCAGTATATAGGGAAGCCGTATGTGACTTCTGGTGATAAGGGGAAGCAGGAGGCTTGAGATGGGAAAAAGTCAAGTGGGGGAGCGGCTAATGCTCCAGGTAAATATCATAAGTGTGGCGAGCAAGGTCGTCGTGCTGAAGCTTATAGGGCACTGAGATGTCACCGTTGTGGCAAGAGAGGTCATAGAGCTAATGACTATAAAGACGAAGCTCTGACTTGCTTCAACTGTGGAGAGAAGGGTCATATCAGTACCCAATGTCAGCAGCCAAAGAAGATTACTACTGCTGCTCAGACAAATGGTAGAGTGTTTGCTTTGAGCGATGCAGAAGAATCAAGACAAATAACTTGATCAGAGTTACTTGTTTTATTAATGATGTTTAATTGATTGCTATAGTTGATACTGGTGCTACTCATTCGTTTATTTCACTTAAATGTGATAAGAGGTTGAATATGAAATTATCTTCTATGATTGGGAGTATGGTTATCGATACCCCGACTAATGGTTATGTGGCTACTATGTTAGTCTGTTTGAGCTTCCTTTTGACCATTTATGATAAGAATTTTATGATGGACTTGGTCGGTCTACCTTTGCATTAGATTGATGTTATTCTTGGAATGAACTGGTTGGAGTACAACTATGTTCATATTGATTGCTACAGCAAGACTGTGAGGTTCCCAGAGTTTGGTGATAGTAGAGAGCTGATGTTTGTATCTGCCAAGTAAGTAAAAGAAATCTTGGAAGATGAGGCTCAGATGTTTGCATTGTTTGCATCACTTCAAGTTGATTGTGAAGCAGTGAGCGTGGAGCTACCAGTTGTTCGGGAATTTCCGGAGGTGTTTCTAGACGACATGAGTGGCTTACCTCCTGAGTGTGAGGTAGAGTTTACTATTGATGTGATAGCGAGAACTAGTCCTGCGTTGATGGCTCCTTATCGGATTTCTGCATCTGAGTTATGGGAATTGAAGAAACACTTGGAAGATTTGCTTGAGAATTATTCGACCGAGTGTTTCTCTGTGGGGTGCTCCTGTGTTGTTGGTGAAGAAGAAAGATGGTAGCATGAGATTGTGTATGGATTATCGGAAGTTAAATAAGGTAACAATTAAGAATAAGTATCCACTTCCGAGGATTAATGATTTGATGGATTAATTGGTGGGTGCTTGTGTGTTTACCAAGATTGATTTGAGGTCTGGTTATCATCAGATTTGCGTTAAGCCTGATGATATTCTGAAGACAGCTTCCAGGACGAGGTATGGACACTATGAATATATTGTGATGCAGTTTGGTGTATCTAATGCACCTGGTGTATTCATGGAGTATATATAAAGGATTTTTCATCCTTATTTGGATCAGTTTGTAGTAGTGTTCATTGATGATATCTTGATATATTCTAAGTCCAAGGAAGAGCATGTGCAACATCTAAGAGTGGTATTGCAGGTTTTGAGAGACAAGAAGCTTTATACCAAGTTGTCCAAGTGTGAGTTTTGGTTGAAGGAAGTGAGTTTCCTTGGCCATCTGATTTCTAGGGGAGGAATTGTTGTTGATTCGTCGAAAGTTGATGTTGTGTTGTAGTGGGAGACTCCAAAGTCTGCTACTGAGATTAGAAGTTTCCTTGGATTAGCTGGTTATTATCGCAGGTTTATTGAAGCCTTTTCAAAGTTGGCACTGCCATTGACTCATTTGACTCGAAAGGGTCAAACTTATGTGTGGGATGTTGCTTGTGAGAAGAGTTTTGTAGAACTCAAGAAGAAGTTGACGACTGCTCTAGTGTTGATTTTGCCAAATCCGAGTGAGTCCTTTGTGGTGTATTGTGATGCGTCGAAGATGGGTCTTAGAGGCGTATTGATGCAGAATGGTCAGGTTGTTGCTTATGCTTCCAGACAATTGAAGGTTCATGAAAGGAATTATCCTACGCATGACTTAGAGTTGGCCGGTGTGGTGTTTGTGTTGAAAATTTGGAGACATTATCTATTTGGGTCCAGATT
This sequence comes from Lathyrus sativus, assembly GCA_963859935.3. Lineage (NCBI taxonomy): Eukaryota > Viridiplantae > Streptophyta > Magnoliopsida > Fabales > Fabaceae > Lathyrus > Lathyrus sativus. Next base: position 670,358,648 of record OZ012737.1, read on the forward strand.
CGAAGTGTTCAGTGATCACAAGAGTCTGAAGTATTTGTTTGATCAGAAGGAGTTAAACATGAGGCAGAGAAGATAGCTTGAACTTCTGAAGAATTATGATTTTGAATCGAGTTACCATTATGGTAAGGCTAATGTTGTAGCTGATGTGTTAATCAAGAAATCCTTACATATGTCAATGCTTATGGTTCAAGAGTTAGAACTGATTGAGGAATTCAGAGATTTGAGTTTGGTTTGTGAAGAGACTCTTAGCAGTGTGAAGTTGGGTATGCTGAAGTTGACTAGTGGCATTCTCCGAGAAATCAGAGAAGGTCAGAAATCTAATTTAAGGTTGGTGGATCGTCTTACATTAATCAATCAAGGTAACGGGAGTGATTTTCGGATCAATAAAAATTGTGTGATGAGGTTCAGACATAGAGTGTGTGTTCCTGATGTGCCAGAAATCAAGAAGAGTATTCTTGAGGAAGATCACAAAAGCGGGCTGAGTATTCATCCTGGTGCCACAAAGATGTATCAAGATTTGAAGAAGTTGTTTTGGCGGCCGAGTATGAAGAAGGAAATTTAAGAGTTTGTGTATGCTTGTCATAAGTTGAAGATTGAACATCAGAGACCATCGGGTCTGATGCAACCGTTGAGTATTCCATAATGGAAATGGGATAGCATTTCTATGGATTTTGTGATAAGTTTGCCGAAGACTTTAAGGGATATGATTTGATTTGGGTGATTGTTGATAAATTTACTAAATCGGCTCATTTTATACCAATGAGGATCAATTATTCTTTGCAGAAGCTTGTAGAGTTATATATTGATCAGATTGTGAAACTGCATGGTATTCCTTCGAGTATTGTGTCTGATAGAGATCCGAGATTTACATCGAGGTTCTGGGAAAGTTTGCAAACAGCTTTGGGTACTAAGTTAAGGTTGAGTTTTGCCTATCATCCGCAGACGGATGGACAGACAGAGAGAACTATCCAGTCTTTAGAGGATTTGCTGAGGGCTTGTGTGTTGGATCAAGGTGGATCGTGGGATAGTCATTTGTCGTTGATTGAGTTTACCTACAATAACAGTTACCATTCAAGTATCGGAATGGCACCGTATGAGGCTTTGTATGGTAGGAGGTGTAGGACTCCTTTGTGTTGGTATGAGTCATGCGAGAGTGTTGTACTCGGACCTGAGATTATGCAAGAGACGACTGAAAAGATCAAGATGATCCAAGAAAAGATGAAAGTGTCGCAGAGTCTTCATAAGAGTTATCATGATAAGAGGAGGAAAGCACTTAAATTCCAAGAGGGAGATCACATGTTTTTGAGAGTTACGTCGGTAACTGGTGTTGGCCGAGCTTTGAAGTCTCGAAAGCTCACATCACATTTTGTTGGTCCATATCAGATTTCGCAGAAGGTGGGGGAAGTAGCATATCAGATTGCTTTACCTTCGTCGCTTGCGAATTTGCATGATGTGTTTCATGTGTCTCAGTTCAGAAAGTACATTCCATATCCGTCGCATGTGATTCAGATGGATGATGTACAAGTGAGAGATGATTTGACTTTTGAGGTGTTGCCTGTTCAGATTAATGAACGAGAAGTGAAGCAACTGCGAGGTAAAGAGATTGTCTTGGTGAAGGTAGTTTGGGGAGGACCAGCTGAAGAAAGTTGGACTTGGGAACATGGAGATCAGATGAAGGAGTCGTATCCGACTCTGTTTTCTTGAGGTAATTTTCGAGGATGAAAATTCTTTTAAGTGGGGGAGAGTTGTAACACCCTAAATTTAATTGGAATATTTTAATTAATTTATTTAATTAAGAATATTCATTTTTCGGTGATTTTCGGTGGTTTTGTGGATTATTGAGAATTGTGCATTTTTGGGGTTATTTATTTTGAATAATAGTATGTAATATGAATTTAATAATATTATTATGAATTAAAATAAATATAAGATGAATAAGGGCAATTGGGACAATTCAGAGGAGTTAGTGAGGGTATTATGGAGAAAGCCCAATTGTGAGGCCCAAGACTAGGTTTAACAAAAAGGAAATTAGAAAGGGATTAGGATTCGTTTGTTAGACCGTGAAAAGTATTGAGGCCAGAGCTCTGAGGAGGGGATTAGAGGCAGAAGCTTCGAGAGATTCTTTGAAAGATTTGTGAAGGCTTTGAATCGACGATTAAGGTATGGGGAGTATTACCTTCATGATTTTCCATGTGTAACTTTCAATGTATTTAAGGTCGATTTAAGGTTTAAGGAATTTTGAGGGTAGATATGAGAAATAGTGATCTTTGGCCTTTGTGGCCTAAATCTGTTATTGTGAATCTAACCGTGGAATTCATTGAGAAAAAGGAAAGATTAGGCCTTCGTGGCCAAAACCATGAATTGTTATTTGTCTAACCCTGAAGGGATATGAATATTAGATAATGAGTAACTCTAATGCCTTTGGATAATTGTAGGGAAATTTTTTATTTAGGGTGTGAATATGATACGGGATTGGCCTAATAAACCGTAGATTTTGTGCCTTTATTGCCGTAAGACCTTAGGGATGATTTAGGGATGTTTTGGGGGCATTGGGGAAGTAAACCGTGTGGACATTTGGGTGAATTTAGGTTTTGGTGAGTAGTAGAATTTGCTGTTATCGCACTGTTCTCCTAGCGAATAATGCTTCGCCTAGCGAACCATGTTGTTCCCAGACTCGCCTAGCAAAGAAACTCGCCCCAGACTCGCCTGGCAAACATGCCAGCGAACGTAGCAGAGTTTCGCGAATGTTGATCGTGTACAGCGATGCCTTGATGTTTGATTCTGTGATTTCTTTGACGAATTGACATGAGTATGACTGTGAGTTTTATGTGATGTGTCCATGATTACTTGATGATTTCTATGATGTATTGATTGGAAAACTATGATGATATTACCATAAATTTGATGAATTATATGATGACATGAGATATGATGATGATTGTGATGATGATGAATATGATGAATGATGATGCACCATGATGTTATTATGAGGATGATTATTGACGTGTGCATCATGCATTCATGTGCATCCGGACTTCGGTTCAAGACTTCGATTACTTTGGCTTCAATCTCATTGTGCGGATGTGAAGTGTTTTGATGTGCTCCGATTCTCAAGTAGAATCGATCCTATTGATGGGGATCTATGGAGGATTGGTGGCCCAGTGTCCATCGTGATGTGATGATTGGTACCACATGCGTTGAGTCTTGTTGCATTTGCATTTATGAGTCATTTGGAATAATTTATGATGTTGTGGCCTTTGATGCCTATTGAAGGATATCAATGTGTTGAATATGAATATGACACCGTTTTATATGTTGATTTTATATATTAATTATTATAAGTCGTTTTACTCACCCTGTCTGTTTGAATGTTACCTCCACGTGGGTAACATGCAGATGACCAAGTTTAGCCGTGGAAGTCGTCGAGGATATTTTTGAAGTCTTTGAGTTGTTAGCCTTTTGGTTAACTTATAGGGTCTTACTCTGATATGTAACATCGGGTTGGGGTCTTTTGAGTTAAACTATATTTTATTTGAGTTTATTTTGATTATCTTCCCGTATGAGGAAAACCTTGACTTATGCCTTTTGAGTTCCGCTGCTTTGTGCAATTTGATGTATTTTGGGAAAACCCGTTGCTTACAGAGCCTTAACCTATTTTGTTGATTTGGGAAATGTGCGCCCTTTTGGGTGGCTTTTTGTTGAAATTTAATAATTACTCTGATATTTGTGTTATTTTGTCATAATATTTGTGGGGTAGAAAAGGGTGCTACATTGAGGACTCGTCTAAAACCTTGATTGATCCCTCCATTGAGCCTTTGCAATAACCCTAATTTCACAAATGAAATCAAATAAACAAAAGTATGATAAAATGGTTAGCTATGCAGGGATAATTGACCTATAATGCTCATGCAAATGATGACGACATCTAAGGGGTAAAATTTGGGGCATGACATTGTTTTTTCATGTATTTATAAAATACATATGATAAATAGCAAGTGTACAAAAAATCAGCTCAAAAGGATGAAGGGATCATATTGAACTGATTTGAAGAAAATGGGAAAAAACAAAGCATACAAGTGATAAAAAGAAAGGTTTTGTCACATACATAGGTTGAACTCACGCCCTTGTTCTCACTGCTTAAAAACCTTACCACTGAGCCAAGTGCCTTAGTTTGACATAACATGCGTGTGATTGATAAAATATGAAACATACATGGAAAACATGAAAAATAAAAACAACCAAAAGGTCCGGGGTGAGGGGGATTCGAACCCCAGACTTTGAGCTCACACACAAACATAAATTAAGCACAATGACCAACACGACGCAATGTCAATTCAGGATTCTAAATGGAATCATGAAATTAAATAATAAAACAAGTTCAAAAATTGAAAGTATGCACCACCATCACTTTCATCTTCTTCCTCCCTCGTCCACCATTTTCAAATTCTGAAGATTCCTAACTCTCCTAATACTCAATGAAATCAAAAGATGCAGACATGAAACTTGTTCAGAATTTAATGAGGATCATGATGGTACCATTTAATTGTATAATTCTCAACAATTTTAGATAATCAAACTTGAACCAGAATGAACCCTAATATGAAAATTCAAAATGAAATCATGCATAGAAATGATTAGGACCAATTAGCATGGGTTTTTTATGTCTACATCATGACAAATGATTTAGTAACTCTAATGAGTGAAGATGATGCAAGTATCACATAGTTGTAGAAGCTATGGACTTACCTATTGGAGTAGGTCCAATGCCTTTTCAATCTCACTGCCAAAAAGGTGATTGATGATCTAAAATGCTTCTATGAACCTCCAAGATGCTTTTAGGATGCTTAGATTGTAATGAAACAACTCCAAACACTCTGCACGATTTCTCTTGCAAATGTGAAAATGTGAATTTCATCTTGATGAAGATGATGTTACAAATGCCAAATGATACTTTGGACAATTTGTGTGAGGTTTATGGATGGTGTTTGGAAGGTTAAAATGAGTGGAAAAGGCTTGGATGAATATTTGGAGTGTTTTGGACAGAAAGTCAATAAATATGGGGTTGAGGGTTGACTTTCTGGTTTTGGTGTTTTCTGAGGAAATGGATGGTTTGAGCAGCTTTGATAGATGATTTGTGGTATGTATGGTTAGGTGGTTTGGGTGTTTTGTGGTTGTGGAGTGTTTGACAAGTTTTGTAGAATTGAGGTTTTTGTAGCAATGGAGGTTGATGTAAATTCTGGTGTATTGCTTCCTTTTGTTCTGAGGTCTTTCCCTCTATTTATAGAGGTGTCAAATGATCTAGGTGACTTGTAGAAAACTGTTTTAGTTCAGATGCAATGCTAGTTTGAAGGTTTGGTTCTTAATTGCACAAGAAATCAAACTTGATCATGATGACATGGTGGAGTGAATCAAGGAAGATAGCTAAGCTTTTCTGATCTATAGGTGTTGCTTCTGAGCATTCGAGATTTTTTTTGATCTGATAGAACAAGTTGGAGGCTCAAGGCGCAAGTGGTTGGCATAAAGCAACCTTTATGAAAATGGCTATGAAACTTTATGTAAACCTTCCATAAATGGCATGAAAACTTGGACAAAGCTTTAATTCTTTGTGTAATGCATCAAAGGGTTATGTAAATCTCTGATCATAGTAGGATTTAGAAGCAAGATGGCCTACAAATCAAGATCATGTAGCATAGTCTTGGATTTGTCATGAAGCTTGCCATAAGAATGACCTAGAATGCAGCTTGATGAGGCCAACTTCATCTCTTCGAAACTCATAGCTCAAGCATGACAAATTTGTGTTCTTGTACTCTTTGGTAAGCTTGAAACATTATTTAAAACCTTAATTTTGACCACTTTTATTGATTAAATTAGGATAATGGTGAAAAATGCTTGCAAAGTTGGTTACTTTCCAGGGTCAGAACTGTTGAAATTTTTTCTAAGTGTTCTTGTTCAAAAGTGAATGGATCCTCCAATTCATGGCTTCATATCTCTTTATACATGAATTTTTTGGAATGAATCCCATAGGAAAGAGTTAAAGTATGGAACAAGATCTTCATTTTGGTATTTGGAGCAAAGAAAGTGGTTGCTTGTGGAGCAAGTTATGAGTTTGAGAAGTTAGGTAAAAATCATGAAATTTCTTAACTTAGAAAAAATCAAGAAAACTTAATTTCCTCAAATTATGATCTTTGGATGTTTTCTTTGATTTTTTTGATTGATCATGATCCAAATCACATATTATCATGATCCTTGACCTGAGGAGTCCATGTTTGACCAAAAATCTCAAAAGTCAAACTTGATTTTGACCACAATTGACTTTTCATCAAATGATTTTGAATTCTTCTATTGCTTAGGAGTCAAACTTCTTGGATAAATCCAATCATAAGAATGGAATAATATGATACATTTGAGGTCATTGAAACATATCTTGAGGTGTTGGATCATGTCTTGCTTCAAAAGTTAACCTAGAGACTGAATTAGGTCAAAAACCCTAATTTGATTATCAGATGAATTCGGGGGTTGTTGATCTTGATTCAATGCAATCTTGCGCTTGATTATTGATGAGAGAAGACCCTTGAACAATGTTGAATGAATTAGGGCTTGAGGCATTGAGGATCCCATAATCATTTGACTGGTCAACTCTTGAACTTCTTGAAAGCAAAACCCTAGCTTATGATCAAAGCAAAACAAAAGCACAAGTTTTTGAAATCTTAAAAGGTTAGTAATGCATAAAACACACACGTGAAATGATGGATGGCATGTAAAATGATGCAAATGAGGTGGGATCTTGGGTTTTAAATTAGGGTGTGATAGAAAGGAAATAAGGGATTATGTTGTGTTTGATCCCAATGCCATGAATACATGGATTATAAGATAATATATCACATTGTACAATCCGAATTCAAGCCTATGATGTTTCAAATGTTGCAAGCAATAGGCCAATATTCAGAAGCTGCCAATGAAGATCCACATTTACACTTGACGTACTTCTTGGAAGTAGCTAGCAACTTTAAAATACTTGGAATTACTGATGATGCTTTCAAACTCAATTTGTTTCCATACTCTCTAAAGGATAGAGCCAAAAGTTGGCTGAATTCTTTGGAGACCAATTCCATTGCCACATGGAATGCCTTAATTTGGATTTTTTTTAGCTAAGTACTTTCCTCCTTTCAATAATGTCAATATGAGGAATGAGATTAATTCATTTAGACAAGGAGATGGTGAGTTTTTGTTTAATACTTAGGAAAGATTCAAGGAGGTTTTAAGGAAGTCTCTTTATCATACCAACCTGTATTTAGTTAGAAACATTCTACAATGGGTTGGTACCATCCTCAAGAAATACTTTGGATGTTTCCTCCGGTGGAACCTTATTATCTAAGTCCTATGAAGAAGGTTACAAGTTTATTGAAATCATTACTGCTAACACCGACCAATGACCGGTTATTAGGGTTGTCGCTATAGTTGTTTCAAAAAAGTCAGTTGATGTCCATGAGGTCACTGGAACCACCACCTTAGCTGTTCATGTGGCTCAAACACAATATATGATTAAGAACATGATGAAAAGTTTTGATACGCTAGTTGTCGATCCATTCAAAGTGGTAACCGATGTCAATAATGTTACATGTGTTTATTGTGGGATTTATCTGAAGAATACTCAGCTAATCCAATTTTTGTGAACTATGTGGGAAACAAGTTAAGTAACTCCAACAATAACATTTACAACCCGGAATGGCATAATCATCCTAACTTTTTTTGGAGTTACACCCAAAATAAACTTATGCTTAAACACCACAAACCCCCCTGGTTTTTATACACCAAATCATGTTGTGGCCACTCAAGGAAACAACTAGCTCAAGAATATTTTGAAGTCCTTTATACAAGAAACAAAGAACCTGTTTCAAGCTTAAGGTGTTAACATCAAAATTTTGGAAAACCAAGTTGAGAAAATTGCTCCTGCACTTAGTTCAAAGCCTATGGGAGCACTCCCAAGTTCTACAGAAACACAAACATCCACATATGGAGAAAAGAGCACTAAAACATGCAGGGTCATTTCCTTGAGAATTGTTAAAGAATATGAAGGACCAAGTTAACAAAACATTGACCAACCAAGGAAGAATATAACATACTTTGATGTATCAGAAGAGCCATCAAAGCCTATAACAACTCCTTTGGTTGAAGAAAGACGAGAGAAACTACAAACTAAGCAACCCAATCAAACAACTTCTAACACGACAAATTCAACTATAGAGCACCCATTGAAGCTAGTAGAACACCCAGATTTGTGCAAGAGATACCACCACCACTGTTTCCCCAAAGGATTAGATAGGCAAAAAAAAAGAGCAACAATTTGGCGAATTCATGGAAATCTTGAAACAACTTCGCATTAACATACCTTTTATAGGAGTCATCCAACAAATGCCAAATTATTATAAGTTCTTGAAGGATGTTTTGACAAAAATAAAAAAAGTTAGAGAGTTTTCCCCTGTAGCTTTAACTCAAGAATTTAATCCCTTTGTTCAGGGCAAGCTACCACCTAAGTTGAAGGACCCCAAAAGTTTCATTATACCATGCAACATAGGGAGTTCTTTTTGTGAAAGAGAATTGTGTGATCTTGGAGCAAGTATGAACCTGATACCATTATCTATGTTCAAGAAACTAGGCATAGAAGCTGCAAGGCAAACAACTATCACATTATAACTGGATGATAAATGCATTTTCTATCCACAAGGAAAGATTGGAGATGTGTTAGTTCGGGTTGACATGTTTGCCTTCCATGTTGTCTTCATTATCATGAATTTTAGTGCTGATGAAATGAAGACCCTCCTATCCTTTTCAAACGACCATTTCTTGATACTTGAAGAACTTTTATAAATGTTAAAGAAATAGAACTCATTATGAGGGTGAATAGGCGAAAAGTGGTGTTAAAAGTACTCAATGCATTGAAGTACCCGGAAGAAGACATGGATGATTGCTCATTAGTATCTAGTTGGGATTCTCTTATTCACAAGAAGGAAGAAGGTCATCAAAATCAAGGATGATTTTGAACAATAATTATGCACGAAAGAAAAGAGAACACTGGTTAGAGAATGTATCATATGTGAACCTCACCTCTTACTTGAAGAAAAAGTGGAACACTTTGAAACTCTATAGATTACAACTGAACTGGTGGAACACAATGTCCCCTCCATAAACAAACCTCTTGAATTAGAATTGAAAAAAACTCCTACCCACTTTCTATATGCTGACCTATAGGCAGGATAAAAGTTACCAACTATTATTTCAATTGATCTATCTGATGAGGAGGAATGTTAACTTTAACGATAGCTCCTTATGCACTCATCTATTATGTCTACAAAGCAACATGTTTCATTTATAGCAGGTCCTTTTATGAACTAGGATAATATGAACTTGATCTTTTCCTCACCAACCTCGAAGGTAAGCTTTTCTCCGTTTATATCTATTATCGCCCTGATAGTATCTAAGAAAGGTCTACCTAACAAGATCAATATTGTGAAAAACGATGTCTTGAAATAAAGTATAAATGATTTATTTATGATCAAGAAATACACAAAGGTTAGGATTAACGGAAAAATAAGAAGAACAACAAGGATTGGTTATAATTGTTATTCTTTATTTTCTCTTTGAATCAAATTACAAGTACTCAAGAATAACAAATAACCCTCTCACCCTAATTAGGATTTTCCACACTTAAGATGAGAGACTAGTATGTTATTTATAATAAAACCTAACATACTAAACTAATAACCTTTTCAACAATTACCCATTATAAGCTAACTTAGGGTACAAGCTAACTTAAACAATTGGATCCTTAACACAAGGTCCAAGTCGACATAATAATTCGACACTACATACTAGAACTGACATCAACTATAGTATGTAAATACTTCGACATCAGCATGTGAACAATCTTCGACTTCATACTTGTCTCCTGTCGTATCATGAAAGTCATCCTAGTTGACAGTACTAGAGTTCGATCCAATATCTCACAATCAAGATATGAGAGTCATCTTTAATATTCATTACTAGAAAATCTGTAGGAATATACAGCTGACCAATTCTTATTGGAATGTCTTCCAGTATTCCTATTGGGTACTTTACTGATCGGTCAGCGAGCTGAAGGGACATCTTTGTTGGCTTTAAATCTCCTAAGTTGAGTCTCTCATAGATGGAAAGATGCACCAAACTAACACTAGCTCTTAAGTCACATAAGGCTTTGTCAATGACGTACTTGCCGATATCACAGGGAATCGAGAAACTCCCTGGATCCTTCAGTTTGGGTGGCATTTTATTTTGTATAATGGTGTTGCACTCTTCAGTGAGTGCCACCGTAATGTCGTCATCAAGTTTCCTCTTGTTTGTTAAAATCTGCTTTAAAAACTTAGCATACAAAAGCATTTAGGTAATTTCCTCTAAAAAAGGAATAGTGATATAGAGCATCTTCAGGAGCTCCACAAACTTCTTAAATTGCCCCTCGATTTTGGACTTTGCAAGTCTTAAAGGGTAAGGAACGTGTGGCTTATAAGGTGGATTTTAAGTGTATAAATGCCCGCTTTCGTGTGTCGGCTTATACTCTTAAAATCACCTTTTTGAAAACTAGATTTTCTAAATTAAAAAAAAATGCTTTTGCAATGTTTAGAATTAATTTCTCAATTTTTCTATAGTTGGATATAGGTTTCACTCTTTCGAGTTGAAACCAATGTCATTATGTTTCTGCGTTCGCAACAAACTTTAATTATAAAAACAAAAGTTATTCAAACATAAAAATAATTCTTATTATACATTAAATTTACGACTTATTAGAGCATTGTCGGTACGACAATTTTCACATTCCAGACTAAACTAATTTAAGCTGACATGGCAAAAATACTAAACATACCACATGTACTCATGTTCATAGTACAAATAATAAGCATTAAAATAAACATGCACGAAACAATTGCAGTAAAGTAAAAGAAAAGAGGAACCTGGATAATAAATGTTGAATGTAATAATAATATACTCCAAATGGAGACTTTAATCTAGTACAAAAAGCTAAAAATAAAGTGCGGAAAAACTATACTGACAAGATTAAAGCAACAGGTTCATAATGACAGTCAGATTTGCTCCAAACTTAAAACTAAAATTGTAATCATTACTCAATATGACCAATTATCACTTTTACACGATATATTTTCTGGCTAATATAAGGCTTGGATGTTGAAACTGGAGTTCTAATGGCCTATTTATAGCGCAAAATTGTGTTGGAGGTTACTAAAACGCGTCTAAAGTGCTGGATGAAGTGAAGGAAGTGGAGAGACTGAGTCTTGTATTGAGGGGGAATTTTCTGGACTAAAGAGTTCATGACTTTCCATCTGTCACGCTAGTGACAGTACTTTCCTTCATGAAGGGTCGTGAGTCATCTGACTCAAACACTCATTCTTTATTTTGTTGACTTTGGTTGATGGGTTGACCTCCCATATGGATGACGACCATCATGACAGTCAGGGTGGTCGTCATGATAGCTGAAATCTTGCTTTTTCTTTCTGTTTTCGTCGTTTTGTTGCGCGGAAGCTTCCAACCACTAAGTACCTGAAATAGACGTACACTACCGACATAACTACAAAAAGACAAAAACGAAACTAAACACATACAAGTCGAGTCAAAATACACTATATGTTTCCGAGTTATCATTTACCTACACCCGTTCATTAAAATGTGGAAACCCTTGCTTATTTTTCATTGCATCTAAGAGGTGATGTAGTGGCTCTCACTCTTTGACATTGTACTCGAGCCATACAACGCGTTGCTTATAGGAAACGACCTGGCATTCGCATTATTTTGTGGTTTATCTATGTCATATAAATTAAACAAAGTTTTACGTTGATTATTAAAAGTTTAACACAACTGTCTCCTTTTATCAAGTCCTTGGGACTAACTATCCATAGCAAATCTAACATAGGCATAGATAGAATTTTATAAATAAGGACCCCATTTGTTTTACATTTTTTAAATGATTTTTATAGTGTTGCATATTTTTGTTTAAAAAAATTTATAATTTTTTTTTTCGTAAAAGTTTTAAATAAAAATTTGGTTTGAATAGTTATTCTTAAAATGTTATTTTAAATATTTTATCATTTTATTGAAACTTTTTTGGATGTCAAAATTTCAAAAAAAAAAATATTTAATTTTGAAACTATTAAAATAATTTTTAATAAAAATCATTTTTAAAATATAACTTTTAAAAAAAATTGCAATTTAAACTTTATTTTTTTCTTCAATGCATATTTATGTTATAGAATGTCAAATTAAAAAAAAAATTAAAACTTGCAATGTTCTAAAAATATGAAAAATTTATTTTTTTAAAGATAATGCAAACAAGTCCAACATCTAATTTATAATATCATTTTTATTAACTAATAAAAGAAAAGTGTGATGTGACGAAATACCCATCTGTAATGGAAAAATATTTTACATTATATATTCATTTTTCTCATCTAATAATGTGTTTTCTATTCTCATAAACTTAATGTAAAATACATATTTAAATAGCTTAACATTAATTATACCTATACAATAATAAAAAATTTAAGATTGCATATAAATGAAAAAACACATGTACATGCAATCTTCATGAACATGTCTAAACTGAGAAAAAAACATACACATTCCCTACTCTACTCTCCCAAATTTACCTCATTCTTTTTTCTTCTTTTTCTAACTACCAAAACTTACCCTTTTATCATCATTCATATCACATGAATCATTCCATTACATTATATTACCTACATCCATCATTCACAAACATTTATATCTATCTCTATTATTATGTACTAATCTGTTATGCATGGCCCCACTGTATTTATACCTTTGACTCTCATTACACTTCCAGGCTCACACGTATAATATCACTTTATTTCATCTTCCCAAAATCACTTATTTATTTAACTTAAAAATAATTTAAAAATTAGTTTTGATGTTTCCAATATTGATCATTCCGCATTTGTGCTCTCCCATCATGTGACTCTTTCTCCTCTTTTCAAGATCTCATTTCTCTTCTTCACTTCCTGCAAATTTCTCTTCAAAATTTTCATATTCATGTAAGTGTTCTTTTCATGAAAATCCAATATATATATTATTGTAACTAACTTCTAACTAACGCTTCTGTTAAACACTGCCACGTGTCATCTGTTAAGATTAGATATATATATATATATTATATGAATATGAATATGAATATGAATATGAATATGTGAATTTCATTTCATATGATATGAGTTTGGTTTCATTAAATTTTATGCGTTGTAATTAGGTATGCTTCTCTGTCAAATTCTGTTAACTGGTTGGTGGCTGAAAATTTAATTTTCAATTTTTATTAGTGTATCAGATGAAGTAGTTCAGATTCACTGTTTCATAATTTATGGTGGTAATTGAAACCTTTTTGTGGCCACTTAAGTTCTGACAAGTACTTTTTTTCCTTAATTAATTGAAAAAAATGATATAAATGGCTGTTTCTTTTAAAACTGTGATTTTTTTTTCTGATGGGAGTGTTTTCTTGTTTGGTTTTTTAGAGATACAAAGATGGAGAAAAGGAAAAATATTGTGCAGTATAGAGAGGGATTGGATAAGACTCTTGCCTCATTTGGTCTTACAAATGATCAGAAACTTAAATCGCTTGTCGAAAGTCAAGTTCGATGTTCTTCGCAATCGGAGACCGAATTGGAAGGTAGTTAACTTGTATTGTAGCATTCTAATGTTTTTCTTTGAGGTTAGTTGAATTGTTAATCGACTTAGGTGCTTGAGTTTATCGCGTTTTATTCAGGTTATGCGGAGAAGCTAGAAATTAAGACTGCTGAGTTATCGAATTTTCTTGATATGGTGAGAAGTGCTTCTGCAGATGAAAACGGAGGATCTAGTACATCAGACACTGGTTGGAAAGTAGGCTGTCTAGTACTAGTAGTACTCTTTGTAGTTGTGGCTAAGTTAAGTTTTCGTTGTAACTTTTCTTTTTTCGACAGTTAAAACAGGATAACGAGGAATTCCGCGTTATGTACCGCGTAGGACCAGAGGGAACTCCCTATCATACATTGCTGGTTGAAGGCTATGTAGATGGACCTGTTGATGTTTGTGAGTTGCATAAATCAGTCAAAAAATTTAGCATCGTGGTTTTAATTTCAACGGAAAAGACCGCGTTATAGATTTTGATGCCTGAAATTTTAATGATTTATTTTGTTTATTACTACAGCTCTATGCCTCTCATGGGAATCAACACTATATAAGAAATGGTGAGAATCATCTTGCAGATTATGTGCTTTCAGTTTTCTGCATATTATGACGTAGAACACTAACATGTACAATATTCAATGATACTTCTTAGGTGGCCTCAGTTTACGATTCCGTCTTTCAAAGTACTTGCATCTGATTGTTTGCAGAAGGTCCAAACTGGCGAACAAATTGCGCTAGTAAGGTTTGTTTTGCGAGCATCAATTGAAGAACCTAACACTTTTTAATGTCGCTTACCATTTTTAAAAAATCTTCACTTTTGAATGCTTATTATATTGCTCTATTTTGTAAGAAAGGATGAAGCCACCATGGCCACTGTCTACAAGGGAGGCTATAGTTCATTATTATCTCTTTGAGTACTTCCAAGATGACTTGATAGTTGTTCTTTTGAAATCGGTACTCACCTCGATACTTTTTTCTTTTGTTTCTTTTTTTATGAAAAGCTAATTCTGAATTATATATAATCTTTATAGTTTAAGAAATTTGTGCTCGATTTTCTTTCAGGTCACGGAGCCAGAGAGAGTGAATGAGACTATTGACGGTTTCAACAATGATGTGATTCCAGAAGCAAATGGTGTTGTGAGAATTGATTTGGTGGGAGGTTATGTTATACAAAAAGTGACTTCTGAAAGAAGTTATTTTCGGTGAGTTTTAAGTGAGTACTCAAACATGAGCAGTAGCTTGAAAGGATTTCATATTTTTTGTTGATCCGCAATAGATAGTTTTGATCATAGATTTTGCAAATGCGTGCTTTACCTCAAGGTAATATTTTTGTACTACGGAGTTATGATAAATGTACTTAATTATTTTTTGCTGAATTTTGCAGAACAATAGCGAATTTGGATATTAAGGTGGATTTTATGCCTCCTTCCCTTGTAAATTTCATTTCAAGGCAACTTATCGGCAGCGGTTTTAGACTTTATCAGAAGGTTGTACAAAACATCGCATTCGCGTTGTTATTTTGTATGTTCTCTATGATCATCTTCTGAAATTAACCATCCCTTGATATTGTTATAGGCTGTGGCCTCTATGATGAACAATGACAGAGAATTCAGCAAGGCCTTGACAGATTCGTTGTATGTTAGAATTCGTGAAGCTCTATATAGTACCTCTGAATCAAATGCTATGGTCGAGGAGGAGCTTATGCAAGTTGCAAGCATTCTTCCCGCGGAAGAACTTATTCAAAGTAAGCAAGATAGCGAAAAAGATATATCCCGAGATAGTTACAATGGTGAGATTTTAGATGCTGGTAGTGAAGAGACTGTACAAAGCGAGAAGGATATCAACAAAGTACATGAAATTCCAATTGAGGAAAGTGGCTCGCCTTTTGTACTAAAGAGCAATACGAATTGTGAGATTGTCGACGCAGATAGTGAAGAGATTGTAATAGAAGCAAACATTGAAGAGATTGTACAAATCGAGAACAATACGAATAAAGAACATGACATTTCAATTGAGTATGATGATACAAGAGGTGTACAGAAAAGAAAGAGCAATGTATATATCAATTCAAATGTAAAACAGGCTTTAGAAACATTAGAAAGGGCGATTTCAGCAGTTCGGAAGTACGGATTTCACTCGCGCAGATTCTCTTTTACCTTTGCTAATGAAGCGGCTGCCTCCAAAGAAAAGGGTGATGAAGTTGATCAATATTCCGCAAAGCTTTTTCAACCATCTGCGAAAAATGATATCGGTATACCACGCGAAAGCTCAGATGACCTCTATGAAATCCAAACCATCAGGTGAGTCGAACCAACAAAACCGACTTGTAAGGTTAGAAAGTAGTTTATTCCAGTATATTTGATTGACACTCATATTTACTTTCCGGTTCTTCAGGCACGCCGGAACGGATTATAACAAAGTAGTACTGGCTTTACCGAATCAAAATCTCTTGAGACCGATTGAAGCGAGTCAGGTTGATTCATATTCTTTGAAAACTGAGACAACACTCGACCAGCTTTTATGCGATAACAAGGAATATACAGAACCAGATATGTCTTCGGGCGATCCAATAAAATCAAGCAGGCAGAACAAAATAAATAGCCTTGTAACTGAAGGTATCTCTTCAGATGTACCGAAACAGTTAAACAAGAGGAAAAATTATAGATACTGTTGTTTTTCGTATTAGAACTGAAGAAAATTTGGTACTTAAGAGTTTGTTGGTAGCTTGCAACTCAAGAAAGGCTCAACAATTTCGAAATCATTGATATGACAGTCTTATGTTGGATTATTGTTGTCCCCTTTTAAAAAGATAGTAGTTTTTTTACTGTTGTTTTTACCTGACTATTGGGTTATGCATTAAATTTTTTTGATTATTTTTCTTTCTTTTGACTCAATTAATAAGAGATCAATATTTAGTAGGATTTAACACATCATCTACTACCAACATGTTTACAATCCATCTAAAAGAGGACACATGTGTACACCCCAAAGAGATAATCTATGTAAGAACTTGAAGTAGTCCCCAAGCTGTCTTCGTTTCTGAGTTGCACCAATCTGATAGATCATTAATATAAATTCTGAGTTGCACCAATCTGATAGATCATTAATATAAAAAACATACGACAATGACACCACTACTTATTGTTAAACTATATTGTGATATCATTGTATTTCTTTTTCAGTATCTTTTACAAGAAATAAGTGAGGTATTAAAGGTATTTTTATTTGTTGTTGTTAGGGATGGACAAATTTGAACCGTCCGATTGAAACTGATCGGTTTGATATCTTTTTTGTGCAAATGGATTGGGTTGGGTGTTAGTTTGATTCGGTTGTTTATTTAAATAGTATAGGGTTGTTTCGGTCGTACTCGAATGCTTATTTTGGATTTGACAAATATCGAAACCTATCAAACTTAATTAATATATATTTTATTTATTTTTATTACTATATAACTGAATCACTATAAGAATGAGATTCATAATGTTAAAAGATATTAGTATTTTTTATAATTTAATGGTTGTATTGTGTAATCTGGAACATAAAAGTAATGCAATATAAAATTTTGAATATTATTAAATTTATGGTTTAAAATATGATAATGATCAAATAATTTTGAAAATATTATCCCGTAATAATAATGTTTTTACTAAGAAAAAAAAAGAAATAAAAAATATTCTTTAATTATTTTGAAAATTTGATTTTTTTATAAAAAAAAATTAAAAATAGTAATTTTTATAGGTTTGTTCTAATAAATATTAAACCGACATGACTTAACCGTCAAACCGACTTAACTGAATCTGACGAAAATCGAATTTTATCGGTCGAAATTGAGCCATAAAAATAAAACCATGGTTTGCGTCAGATTTAAGTTTTAGGCCCGAAACCGCCCGATTGTCCAGCCCTAGTTACCACAATCAGAATATTATACCTTTTAAAATTATTCTTACAATCTTGTAATGGACAACTCACATAAACACACACTCTTTCAAGTTGGTGCAAAGAGAATCTTGAATGTCCAACTTATCAAGTGAGTTGTAGAATTTTATCCTAAATACAACTGAAGGTGAGAAAAATACACAAGAAGGGGGGTTTGAATTATGTATGTCCAAAAATCTCTTTTCACTTAGGATTCTAAAACATCACGTTCAGAGTCTGATGTTAGAGTGAGTAACAATAGTGAAACGTTTGCTTCTTTTTCTTAACCTTGTTCAGAGTCTAAGATGTCAAGCTTAGATTCTGATCCAAGTAAGAGGTTGAATCAGATCAGAGTGTGACTTCAGAGTTTGTTGCACAATGAAATGCAAATGCAAAAGTAAATAAAGATACACCCAATATATCCTGGTTCCTCTCAAATGAGAATAGTCCAGTCCCCTTGCAGTACAAATTTTTTTAACTATAATCAATCAAATTACAATTGCTTAAGCGAACAACTTAAGACTGAAGGTGGGAAAAAGTTCATAATTATGTTTTCTGTTTTCTTAATTTGCGTCTGATCAAAGTTCAGAATTTAAAATGGTGTTCAGATTCTGGTTATACTTAACAATGGATGTTAACAGAAGCAAATAAATAATAGCAGAAGACACAGAGATTTATATCGATTCCTCCCAAATGAGAGTAGTCCAGTCCCATTGTTTCACAAGATATTTTCACTATAATCAAATCATGATTAAAATTGCTTATGCATTCTACATAAGACTTTTACAATGGTCATACCCTAAGTCCGAGACTTCTTGCTTAAACCACTAAAGCTCAAGACTTCCGTATTCAAGTCCTATAAACTCAAGACTTCCTTACTTAGACCCTCAGCCTAAGACTTTCCTACTCAGGTCCCTCAGACCCGAGACTTCCTGCTCAAGCCATTCTGCCCCGAGACTTCTTGATTAAACTCCTTCGGTTCAAGACTTTATGCTTAGACCGCAACCTAACACTTTCCTGCTTAAGCCCCTTAGGCTCAAGACTTCTGCTCAGACCCTCGATCTGATACTTCCTTGCTCAGATTCCACGAACCCAAAACTTCTGCTCAATCAATCCACTTGATTAAGACTTTCAATGCTCTAGCACATAGTAGGAGACTTACATGGCTCAAGCATCTTGGCGAGATACTTTGATGTTCTTAATCAATCTATTTGATTAAGACTTTCATTGCTCTAGCACATAGTAGAAGACTTACATGGCTCGAGCATCTTGGCAAGAGACTTTGATCTAAACTGTTAAACAACATGTTCGGCAGAATAGAGAACAAGGTGTACTTGATACAAATATCAGAGGTACAGGAAAATCACCATAACAAAGATCTAAAGCTCTTAAGATTTCAAAGATATTCAATGTTTAAGAAATCTTAAGGCTTTTATAATTACAGCCTACAACAAAAATTCTGCATAACCAATTGTGTTGATGATGGTTAATCTTGTTACTCCTCCATCAAGTTGGTCCTTGTTAAAGATTCAGTTTGAACCTTCGACTACTTATATAGCATTTGCAGAAGACTAGCCTTGGAGAGATAACTTGATCAAGTGTCTTTGATTTCTCCATAGTACAAGAGATGTTGAAGATAGATACACCAAAAGATATCAATCCATTGTGTATCGTGTTTAACCATTAAGTCTTAAAAGAGGTTATGTACTATAGAGATGTTGAGAGTAGATATTTGTAAAGCCTGCCAACTTTTCTTGAGCCTTATGAACTAATACTCTAGCTGACAAACTGATTTGACAATGCAACTTACTTTCTGCAGTACATATAGCTTCAGCTTTATCACTAACTCTGAATGATCACCAGAAGCCAATTTACATTCACCAAGTGTATAGACAATTATGTTGTTTCTTCTGATGTTGAGGCCTTTAGCTACAAAATATACGTCAGACATCACTTAGAGAGTGTTTTTCAGATTCTGCACCACTAGAAGCTAACAATTCAGCTTCTCTCAAGTGCGCCCTTGTATAACAGATTCTGAATATATATATATATATATATATATATATATATATATATATATATATATATATATATATATATATATATATATATATATATATATATATATATATATATATATATATATATATATATATATATATATATATATATATATATATATATATATATATATATATATATATATATATATATATATATATATATATATATATATATATATATATATATATATATATATATATATATATATATATATATATATATATATATATATATATATATATATATATATATATATATATATATATATATAAGTATTAGAACCTGCATACATGAAACACACATCAAATATAACCATTGTTCTTTTAATACTTTGTTATCATTAAAACCCAAAGAAAATGTCATGAACAAATCTTGTTCTAACAAAGACTTCCTGCTTAAACCCTCAGTTCAAGACTTCCTGCTCAATCTATCCAAAATGAGACTTCCTGCTCAATCTATCCAAAATGAGACTTCCTGCTCAAGCCTTCAAGCATGAGACTTCCTTGTGCCTAAACGACCTATTCAGGACTTTCTGCTTAATCTATTTAGATCGATACTTTCTTGCTTAAACCCTAGGTTCAAGACTTCTTGCTCAATCACACTGGTCGAGACTTCCTACTCTTCCCTCAAACATGAGACCTTAATACTCAATCACATTAAATGAGAGTTCCTACCCTACCCTTAAGCATGAGAATTCAATACTCAATATATCCAGAATGAGACTTATTATGAGCACAAAGGCTAGATTCTTCAGATTCTCTTAACAAAGAGTATGGTTTTAACCTTGTGTTTATATGTGTGCTTCTTAGATAAACAAATACACAAATATTTACACTCTTGAGCTGAATATAAATTATTTGCTTTTGAGCGTAGAAGAATGAAGTTTTCATTCTTCTTCTCTCCTTGCACAAATTTTCTTCTTGTTGTGCCTTTCTATTCTGTTGATCATATTCATATATTATTTTTTCAGAATATATGTGAATACGTCTTACTCTACTCTCACACACTTAGCCCTTCTGGTTATATTTTCTTTTTGAGTGTGTTTCTCTCATATGTGTTTTTTGTTTTACACTGTCTCTCTCAACCCATTTATATGAACTTGTATCACATCCTTATGAACACAATCACACATTCTTCAACTCCCATTCATTCTCTCATTAAGAGATTTCATTGAATGTTTTCAATCTTCTTCTTTAAACAGATGTTAAGATTAGATCCATTGAAGATTGACACTACCCATGGTACAAGTAGTCGTTAAAGGTCTTTAGCTAGTGTGAAATAAAGTGAGCTAAAAACTCATCTAGCATAAAGACGTTAAGAGGAGCAGATCAGAGTTCAGAACAATTGGAGAGATAAGATCCTGACAACATTACGTTATACTTATTAGACATAAAGTAGTGTACCATTGTCACATGATCTTCTTTAGATAACTTCTAACTAAAGACTTCTTGTAGACGTTTGTTGAAACTTGTTCAAAGTCATTATTATCTTTATACTTAACTTCCTGAATCAGAGGCTTTTTATAGAATTAATATAAACATGATCAAAAGGTAAAGTATGTCTTTAGAACCTGATTAGAATGAGACTTCAGAGTCTTGAGTTCATAAGTTCTGAGCTTGTCTTAATCAGAGTCTTGATCAGAACTAGTATGGATGAACATTTTCAGAGTTGATGACTTCACGTAGACAAAATCTCTTTGAAGCAGTATCTTCAGAATTGCTGATGAAGCTTGTTTAGAAGATCCAAAGTTGTTCCTTTATAACAGAATCTAGTTGTTTCAAACGACTTCAGTCTTCCAAGCTTTGTTGATCTTTGTATTTGAAGTAAGCTTAAGTTTAACATCTGAAAGACTTGAATTGACTATTCAAAGTCTGAAAGCTTGATTCTGATCCTTCAGATTTAGAACAACTTTGCTTCGCTTTAATGAATATTCTAAGTGATTGACTTGATTTATGTTAAGGTTAATGTCTTTTGATCCTGCACACTTGAAAAACCATTAGTAAATCCTATTGTTTTTTTTAAATACTTTATTATCATCAAAGCCTTTTAAGGATATGGACAAATCTTGTTCCAACAATAAATTTTGTGAGTATATCCGCTAATTGATTTTTCATATTTTACAAACGAAAACTAAATTATCTTTGTCTCTAAACTGTGTTTGATAAAATGTCAATTTACTTCCACATGCTTTGTTTGGTTATATTTAATTGAAT
Source organism: Lathyrus sativus (assembly GCA_963859935.3). NCBI lineage: Eukaryota > Viridiplantae > Streptophyta > Magnoliopsida > Fabales > Fabaceae > Lathyrus > Lathyrus sativus. Next base: position 670,380,559 of record OZ012737.1, read on the forward strand.
TATGAAAAATTATATTCATTGAACAATTCGAAACAAAGTCAATTTCAATCAATAGTGTGTTTTAAACCAAAATACCTCACAAAGACCCTTAGTCATTGTTGCACCCCAAAATTTTCCCAACCTTTTTCTTTAACTGGCTTTTGTTTCACTACATTCATATAGCCTTATCATTGCATTCATATCATTAACATTTGCATACCATCACCCATTTGCAGGGGATCAAGGGGGTGTGCCCATCAAAAAGAAGTTATCAAGTTCTAAGCCTGATCAAGGGGTTATATTCAAGCTATGCAAAAGCCTATCACCATCAGAAAAGTCGAAGAGTTGTGTGTGGTTCACCTCCTATCTTGGAGGCCATGAAAAGATCACCAGATGATTGTGAGTCCATGGATATGGGTGTGAAACATTGTGGGAGCTCATAAGAGGTCTTAAGAGTCATTATGGAGCTTATTCAGTCATTGTGCAAAGTGCAAGAGGCCACATCCAGAGGTAGCGTAACTAGGGTTTTCGCCTGGTCAACCTTCAGTCAACGATGAGTCTTGAGGAGATTAAGACTCAATTCCAAGAAACTATGATCATGGGATGTTGTGTTGATACACCTAAGATATCATTCCAATATTAATTCATCAATATTCAAGAGTGTGAGAAGTTATTGGGCTAGGGTTTCTAAGCTTGACAGTGTAAAATCCCCTATTTCAGTGCCTAACTTCAAGACCACATAACTCAAGATACAAGTTTCATATCATCTTGATATACACATGAGACTTGTAGAGCATTTTCATACCTTTAATTTGAGTATTAGAAGTCATTCATTGGATTTCTAGAACTCAAGTTATGAGGCAGACAAGTTACAGGTCATCAGATGAATCTGATTTTGGTACTTGAAAGTCAACCAACTTCCAGGATATTTTTGAGCTAGAAGGATGTTTCTCCTCAACTTTTGGCCAACATGAATGTTGTTCCTCATGATCTTAGCTTTCCAAAGAGTATTAGAAGTATTTCATCTGATTTGTAGAACTCAAGTTATAAGGGTTACAAGTCAGGGGTATTTTGGGAAAGTAAGATTACGGGTCATTTTCATTACAGGTCAAGACCACCACTTTGCGTACCTCAAATGAAAATCTTGCCAACTTGAAAGTTACTCCAAATAGAATTATTTGGTCAATCAAACCTCAAGGGATCATTGATATGGTTTGGATAGGAAAATGTATGGAGAAAATTTCATGAAAAGAAGTTTGAAAAGGCCTAGTTTAGATCAATCCATTTTTAAACCAAGTCATGCCATGTTGGTACATTTTTTAGTGCAAATAATGTTTTAAGAATATTGGTAAAATCACAAATCCAATTTGAATTCATTTGGTGTGCCAAATTCATGATTTCTTCACCTTTAAGCAACATTATGGAAATCCACCATCCATTCATTTCCAAGGCACCAATCTCAGCCCTTCACATTCCTTGCATCATAAGGAACCGATATGAATCAACGTACAAGCTGGTTTGCTCTATTTTCACCATTTCCATAAAGCTTGAAAGTGCAAAAATGTGAATTTTGGATTGGACTCTTATGGGCTCCCATTGGGCTGAAAATCATCACATATCCATTGTATATAACATTTCAATCATTCCTAACAGAAAATAACTAATTTTGGAGGTAGTTACAACAAGAATTCGTGGAGAAAAAGTGGTGAAAAATCAATTTTCTAATCTGGAGTTTTGCACATTTTCAAGAAAGATTGAGCATTGGAGAAGCTTCTATGATGATTATGGAGTGATTCTGGATATTTTTCGTGAAGCTTCAACAACATCTCAAGCCACCATTGAAGCTCCAAACAAGGTTTTTATTTTTCATCCATGCTATCTGTTTGTGTTGAATTTAGGCTCCATTTTCACATAATTATAATCCTTAGGATGTGTAGAAGCTTTTAGGATTAGTTTGGTTAGGTTTCATGAAACTTTAGGAATTGACACCTTAGCTTGTAGTTTGAATATCTCTCTAGATAGTGGATGAAAATGGAAAAGAAACATATATTCATGATGTAGGAAGTGAGAGGAAGAGATTAATATCATCAATTTGGAGTTTTGAGAAAATTGATTTTCTTGGGTAATTCTTGGATGATATTAAATTCTGATTTTTAATGGATGAAAGTGAAAACAAATTACATATTTGGATTCTACACGAAAAATCATGCGAGATTGGTTAAAGAAAATCGAGTTTTGGTGGAGAAATGAGAAAGTTCCATTGTTGGCTAGAGGTTGAAGATGACCGGAGCTCATCTCCGACCGGCCCCCCACCGAACAACCACGCGTGCAACTCCCTCCGTTTTGCGTTTGAATTGCCAGCTAGCGTCCTGACCGTCCGATCGCGTAAGATTGTTGACATTTTCATTGCATCTCACGGCCAAAACTGATCCACGCGTGGCCCTCCCTCATGCTGCAGCGAAACGCTGCGTTTGGCTTCATGTAAGAGCTGAGTTTTTGCTCAGTTGGGCCAGCGCGCCCTCGCTATTCCCACCCCCCCATCCTCAAGGCCCATTAGCAAATACACATGAATCACTTACTCGTTGCACCTCCCTCCTGGTTCCATTTAATTTCTTTTTTCTTTAGTTTTAATTTGATGCTAGTTTCATTTTAATTCAGAAAAATACCAAATATTCTCAATAAATCATGGAAAAAAATACTGGAGATACTTTGACATGTCTAGAATATTTTTCATATTTTTTAATTTCAGTTTTATTGCATTTTCCAATTAATTGCATATTTTCCATTTCAATGTGTTTTTAATAGTTGAACAATTACATGTTGTGCTTTATGATTTTATTTCTCTTTCAATAATTCATATTAGCCTCTAGTATTTTGTATGGTGAATGTTGACACATTGTAGAATATTGTACTATTTTTATTGCATTTTTTAGATTGCATTTGAATAGGTTTTGAGATGCATTTTTATAGCCAGCCCCATGTGAATCCCCTATAGCATGTATCTTGGTTTAGCCTCTGGTTAGTATACTTAGACTAATAGTTTTGACCTGAAACTTTTACCATAGACTCCTGATGCATTTAGGATCATCTAGGAATTTTATCAAGATTTTAGGACATGATTTCCTATTTTTCCCATATTTTACTTTATGACCAAAGTTTGTGTGTTCATGATTGCACCTTCTCATAGTTTGGCCCAATAATTGAACTTTTAGCCAACTTTAAGTATCCAATCTTCCCATTAACCCTTAGTACCTAGGTTGACACCCTTATAGGTTTATTTTCCAGCCATTAGGATACCTTTAAGTTCCCTTAGGATGACTTCTTTTAGAGCTAAAATATTTAAGGTTTCTTTAGAGCTTTTGGTGATGGTTCTTTCCCTTATGTGTTTTCTTCCCTGGGCTTTGCCCTACCCTCTCTATCAAAGTCTTGAAGAGGAACCCTCCTGGGAGAGCCTAATCCTTCCTTTGGTTGGATTTTATGCATTCCTCAGGAGGTTGAGCCTTGAATTGACATTCATCAGTATAGTACATTCCTTTGGTCTGCACTATCTTCCTCCTTCAAGTCTTGATGAGGAGCCCTCCTGGGAGAGCCTAATCCTTCCTTTGGTTGGATTTTGTGCATTCCTCAGGAGGTTGAGCCTTGGATTAACATTCCTGGCATTATATATTCCCTTGGTTATATACTATCATCCATCTCAAAGTCCTTTTCTCATAATCCCTCTTGGGAGAGCCTAATCCTTCCTTTGGTTGGATTTTGTGCATTCCTCAACAGGTTGAGCCTGAGATGGACACTCTGTGTTGATACACTATAATCAATTACCCTTAGATTGATATCTAGGACTAATACCCAGTCTTTTTTATCCTATTGACATAGGATCCCTCTTGGGAGAGCCTAATCCTTCCTTTGGTTGGATTATGTGCATTCCTCAAGAGGTTGAGCCCATGATGGACTCTGGTATTGATATACCTCCAACCTGATGTTGCCCGGGATGACTTCCCTGTTGCTCATTTTGGTTTCTCTCACTTGTTTGAATTGCTTGATGCATTAGAATAGTTTCATGTTTAGAATATTTTAGGCTAGGAGCATGGCTGCTTAGAGGTTGAGTGGGTCTCCCTCTACTTGTTTGCATTAAGGGTTGAGTCTGTCTCCCCTTGCTTGTGTGTTGTTTCTCTTTTCAGCTGTGTGTTTGCACAAGAGGTTGAGTGAGTCTCCCTCTGCTTGTATTGCTGCATTGCATGTGCATCTTTACTGTTCTCTTCTGCTATCTGATTTTACTGTTGATTTTATTCTGTGTTGGTCGTGTGCCACGATTCAATTGGAGAATGATTCTCAATATCATTTCTCTATCTTGTCTTTGACACGGATATTGATACGCTACCTCTTAGAGTTTGATTTATCATATAAGTCAAATCATGATGGTCTAAGCGTTACATTGGTTCTGATTCAAGACGTCATCATCAAGGATCCAGAGAGGAGAAGATTGGAATGGAGCTTGCGCACATGTCGAGGGCCAACGGCGCCGCTTCGTTCGATAACATCTTTCTCATTCAAGTCTTCGTGCAACCGTCGAGTATTGTGAGTTGTAGCGTTAGATACGTAGGGAATGACAATTGAGCGGTCTCCCCTCAATCGTCTAGAGTGTTTAGTCTAGCACCCTTTTGGTGATATACGACGCACTCGCTCCTACGCCTTAGGTTCTTGCGTGTGTGTCCCGAGTTCCTTCCCATTTAGGCATGTTATGCCTACTTCCTCTTTGTTCTCACCCCCGCGCGATCGAAACCCCTTTTTCTCTCGCGTCCAGACGATTGAGACCCCTTCTCTTGCCCCTGTGCAATCGAGACTTGTTTTCCGTAGTGAGTCGAACTACGTTTGCTCTGATCTCTCGTACCAGACGAGAGTACGTAGGCATAGGATTGCGGTGATCCTAGCGAGCTCCATTTTTCCCTTTTCCCTTTTCCTGTAGTTAGCTGAACTACAGCTGCTCTGATTTCTCGTACCAGACGAGAATATTTAGGCATAAGATGCGATATCCTAGCGAGCACACTAACAACTAACTTCCCTGTTCTCTCGCGGCCGTGCGATTGAGACTTTCCCGCTAACGACTAATGTTCCCTTTCTCTTTCCTTAGCGCAATTGAGACTAGACCGTAGTTCTAGTTACCATAGGTTCTCCGTACCTTTAAACCCCGACATACTACGTCCGTTCTACCGCAAACAGGTAACGCCTAAGTCTCCGACGAGCGAGCAGCATACACCTAACTGCTAGAATGCGTACGCTAGTATCGTCAATCCCTTCTCTCACCCCTGTGTGATCGAGAACACCCCGGTTATCCGTAGTTAGCCCGAACTATGTTTGCTCTGATCTTTCACGCCGTGTGAAAGTACGTAGGCACGAGAGGCGACATCTCGGCGAGCAACCTTCCCCCGTAGTTTTCCGAACTACGTTGACTCTGACTTTCCCATTGCACGAGGGAATACGTAGGCATAGAGTGCGATGCTCTATCGAGTCAGTTTCTTTCCGTTTAGATTTAGAAGTCGTAGCTAGATTGTTTTTCACCCGTCAGATAAACACAAAAAGCATGGATCCCATCGAGTACGATGGACGTGAGGGATGCTAATACCTTCCTCTTGCGTAACCGACTCCCGAATCTAGACATTGGTTGCGATGACCTTGTCTTATACCTTTTCGTCAGGTTTTTCCGATCGTTTCCTTTCCCTTTCCGAGGGATAAATAACGAAAGGTGGCGACTCTTTTGTTTTGCCGACACCTTATTTTCGCAGTAGCGACAGCCGTCCCAAAAACTCTCCTTCAACATTTGATAATGCAATAACTTTAATTTTAGCCAAATTTTCTCTCTGACAAAGGTAACATAGAATGAAATTTTTTCCCCATTTTTTCATGTAGCCAAAATTCCTCTAACAAAGGTAAAATAAAATGAGGTGAATTTTTTATCGGTGATATCTTATAACCTCCAACATGTATGTGAGTATTCTTTGTGAACATCAAACTTTTTCTTAACAAATATTTCAAGTACCACATGATTCGAGTTTATGGATGACAAAAAAATATGTACCTGTGAATAAAATCAATCACGAATATGAGACATGTAACTTAATAGATATCCACAGATAAAATAAATAGATATTTAAATACTCGTTTATTAATGTATATGGATACGAGTTTAATAATATTTGTACTCGCAGATATCCATATCTGTTAATTAATTATAAATATCATTTAAATATTAGGCAAAAATAATGTCTAGGTCCTTTAAGTTATTTTAAAATAACAAGTTAGTCCTGTAAGTTTTTTTTGTAACACTTTAATCCTTTAAGTTAACTAACGTTTGCATCTTTAACCTTTTTAAGATTTTCCATTTCAAAAAAACCAATGTGGCACAGACGGTGATGAAGTGGCAGTTAACGTTGATGAAGCGTCATGGAGGGTTGCTGATGTGGAATCTCTCTTGTTCTTTCTTAGTTTTCTGAAAATGAAATCGCTAAATCCCAAATCACAAATGACATACTTTGAACCCTAAATCTCATTACTCTATCAATGGCGTCGCATGGAAGTAGTGGACAAAATCGAAGATGTTTGAACGCTAATACATTTATATCGAGTGCATCTCAAGCTGGAATCAAACCTACATGTTCGTGTGGAGTCAAAGCAGTGTTGGGAACAATTAAGAAGAAAGGAAGAAACTTGGGGAAGTTGTTTTAGGGATGCAGATACTTTGTGGTACGTCTGTTATTAAACATTGTTGGTTGTGGATTTGGTTTTTGCAAATGTAATTAGTTTTTGTTTTTTGTGTGTTAATGTTAACAGAGTGAAGATGAAAACGTCGGTTGCAAGTTTTTTGCATGGTATGAAAACCATTACAGTGATGAAGTCAAACAAGAGACACAACCTTCATTAGCTTTGAAATGTTCTGACTGTGATGGCAAGGATGTTGAAATCAAGTTACTTAGAAGTTTGGTTAAAAAGGATGAGAAATACACTAAGGAGATCAAGGAGAACTTGTTGAAGATGATGGATATGCTAGGTAATGTAACTATGTTGTTGGTTTTGATCTTTGCAATGTTATGGGTAATTTGGTTTGAAAGTTGAAATCATTGTTAATTATCATTGTTAGTTTTGATGTTGGTAGTTTTATGTTTGTAAGTTATGAGTTATGGTTTTATGTTTGTAAGTCTTGACAATGGTTTGGTTAATGAAATGATTATGTGTTACAATTCTACAACTCTATACCACAATTATAGTATAATTTGTAGACAATTATGTTTCACCATGTAGACCAGTCAAAATGAGTCTTAAGAATTTGTTTTACAAGTCTGCAATTCCTTACCACATCTGTCATAGTTCTGGTATACCTTGTACAACAGAAAAATTGGAAGGACTTCTTTTTTACATTTTAAAAACATATGGGACTCAAGTGTCACCAATTAAAAACATGATGGGCGTGATTGTTACAAATTTAAAAAATGAAGGACCTGTTTGTTACATTTAAAAAAAAAAAATCAGACATATTGTTTTACACAATTATGAACCTCAAACAAATTTGAATATCAAACATTTATGAAACTCAAAACATACTCAAAGCATTACATTACATTACATTACCAAACATTACATGAGATGTGAATAGATTACCAAACATGACATTAACTAATCATAATCAAAGCATTGGTATAATGTTAAAAACCAAAACAGATGTCAATATGTTAGATCCCAAAATATTACATGAGATTGTTATGGATCAAACAGATCCCAAAACATTACATAAGATTGTTTTATAAGTCAATAAAACATAACATTGTTATAGGTAAAAAAGATAATATATTTGGTCTTTCTCTTAATAGCCAACTTTGGTCTCATTGTTGTTGGTGGCTGAAATGTTATTGTATCTGCATGTCTTCCCCTTCTCATATCAAGCAACTATGATATTGAGATGGACTGTCGTGTCTGGATTCTAGAAAACAATGTTAACAATCTAGTTTAAACTCTGTGGGTTGGTTGAGATTGGACAGTTGGAACTGGAGGGGTTGTTTGGGATTGTCTAGTTTGAACTCTTGTGGTTGGTTGAGATTGGACAGTTGGAACTGGAGTGGTTGTCTGGGATTGTCTAGTTTGAACTCTTGGGGTTGGTTGAGATTGGACAGTTGGAACTGGAGTGGTTGTCTGGGATTGTCTAGTTTGAACTCTTGGGGTTGTTTGGGACTATGCAGTTTGAGCTCCTTGGGTTGGTTGGGATTGGATAGTTGGGACTGAAGTGGTTGTTTGGGATTGGACAGTTTGAGATTGGTCAGTTTGGACGATTAGTTGTAGTTTGGGCCTGTTTTGGTTTTGCAGGACATGATGCTTTGTTGTGTCTAAACATACCATATATTGAACATTTGTTTGGCAGCTCCTTCCTTGAAACATTTTTTGCATCCTTTCTCTTTTCATTAGCCTCCTTGTTTCTTCTTCTTTTTGGCCTCTCTGGTGCTCTTCTTGAAGGTGATGGTAGTATGTCGGGATAAGGTGTATGTTCCCATAAATTTCCCCATTTGTTAATATATGAAAGATTGGTAGCAAGCTTGGTATGCCTTCTTCCTATAACATGCAAGGATGTAGTCAGTTGGGTTTAAAGATCTACTCTGCATGCAAGAAATTGCATGATAGTGTGGTATGCCAGTTAGCATCCAACTCTTACAAGAGCACTCCAACCTTTTGAGGTCAACTGTAAATTTTTCAGCAGTCAAACTCATATGCCTCACTTCATAAATCATGTCACCTGACAACCTTTGAAACAAATTCAGTTGATTGAGTTAATGTTGATAAAATTAAAAGAACAAATTTTGTTAATGACTAACTTGTAAATAGATTATGTACCTAGGTATAAAAAACCTAGACATCTCTTATCTTCTTTCAAGCAATTTTTTAATTCTTGGAAGAACAGATTTTGTATACTCTTCAATCTTGGCTCTATTAGTTGCCCATCTATCCATGAGGTACCCTCTAATCTCCTCCATCATTGTTACAATTGGCTTTTGTCTTGGTCCAATTATAACATTGTTAAAAGTTTCAGACATATTGTTCACCAACACATCACTTCTTGTATTGTATTTGAATATAGACTTACTCCAATATCTTGGAGGAATCTTCCACAAGTGTTTGAATGACTCCTCATTAACCTTCCTCATTTCCTTCATCTCCATTTCCCATGCTTGAGGATATGTTGCCTTTGCTGCCCTCCACATCAATTCCTTCAAATGTTTTCCTGGAAATCTTTTTTCGAAGTTGTTATAAAGGTGTCTAACACAGAATCTCTGGTCAACTCCATGTAATAACTCATCTATTGCAAATAACAACCCCTAATCATAAATTACACACAGTATGTTACAAAGCATACATGACATATATGGTACATTTTAAAATCTTGAAGGACTACACTGTAACATTTTAAAATCTTGAAGCACTACATTGTAACATTTTAAAATCTTGAAGAACTATATTGTAACATTTTAAAATCTTGAAGGACTATATTGTAACATTTTAAAATCTTGAGGAACCTGAATGTTACATATTTATGCTAACTATAGTACATTTTAAAATTATGCAGGAAATATATGGACCAAAGTAAAAATCATGCAGGACATAAATGGAACAAAGTAAAAACCTTAATGTTACCTTCTACTGATCTGAGATAAAAGTCACATTTTTACAAACTTCTGGACCACCCAAGTCATGAACTAGCAGATCAAAGAACCATGCCCAGGAGTCTTTTGTCTCTACTTTAACTACAACTACTGCAATAGGCAACATTTGGTCATTAGGGTCTTTTCCTACTACTGCAAGGATTTGGCCTCCATAAATGCCTTTTAGAAAACATCCATCAACACAAATTATTGGTCTGTAGACTGAAAAACTCTTCTTACAAGCTCAAGCCACATATAAAATCTATGAAAACTTGGTAACAAAGGTCTACTAACATATTCTTCAAGTTGTTGTTCAAGTCCAGATCGTTGTTGTTCAGTTGCTTAGACATTTAACTTGATGGTGTTGTTGGGATTTGACCTCAATACCTCATGTGCATAGTTATACAACCTTAAAAATATCTCCTTGAAAGACCCTTCAACAATATTCAGTGTTGTCTTCCTTGCTTTATATGCCTCCATCCTACTCATACCAACATTCCATTTTTCATGTACCTTTTCACATATAGCAGTCAGCTTAACATTAAGGTTGATCCTAATTGTGGTGTACAATTTCTTCCCAAGCCAAATAGAGTTAAACATTCTAACATTAAACTCCCTATTAAAAGTGTGACTGTCATTTAGTGTTCTTAATTGCCAAGTATTTGCATTAGGTAATTTGGAACATAAGGCCATCCATGGACAACCTTCCTTGCAACCAACTCTAACCCTAGTTTTGTCATTCTTCAAGAAACTTAAATCCCTTCCATTATGAACAACATAGCTAGCAATAACTTCTTTGGACTCCTCCTTTATTGAGAATAAGGTTCCCAAAACCCACTTATAATCATCCTCACCTGAATCTTCGCTGCTACTTTCATCCTCACTCACTAAGTCCTCAATTTCATACTCAAAATCTGACAAACCACAATAAGCTTTCTTACTTGGGTTTCTTTCCCTAGCTTTAAGAACAATGACATCTCCATCACTTGGTGCTTCACCACTTATGATGGAAATTGCCCTTCCTTCATCCCCACCTTTTTTCTTAGGTATACCATTGTGCCTCTTGAAACTGACTTTTGACTTCTTCTTTGATGGTCTCCTTCCTTTCATTTTTCTATTAGGAGTTGTGTCATCTGATAGTACATCATCATTAGGTTCAACACTTTGGCCTACATGTGACACTTCTTCTCCTACCAATACTTCAACAAATCTATCATTCAAAACCTCATCATCCGAGTCAACAAAATCACCTTCCCCTAATGCACTTTCATCACTATCATCAGGTTAGGCCTCATTATGTTCCTCAAGCTGATCCACATTTTCTTCCTCGTGATGGTCCCCACTTTGGTCCATACACACATTCACATTTTGTTCCTTATCTTGGTCCACATTGTCCTCAACAGGCTGGTCCCCACAGTTCTCCATAATTTCCTCAAAATCCTGGTCCCCACAGTCCTCCATATTATCTTCAACAACCTGGTCGCCACATTCCTCCACATTATCCTCAACAACCTAGTCCCCACAATCCACCACAATATCCTCAACACCCTGGTCCCCAAAGTCCACCATATTATCCTCAACACCCTGGTCCCCATAATCCTCAAATTGTGTTTCAGGTAGGGCAACAGCTAAATCTGGTTCCTCAATAGGGTGAACTAATATATGTCAACATTCCCCTTAGTCTTGGACCAATGCAATGCTTCTAATGCACCAAAATCATCTTCCAGCGCCTTCAAGGTTCCAGCAAAGTCATACCACATTTCCTGAACTCCTGGATACTTCATTTCTTTAACAACCCCCAAAATTTCACAATAACTCCATTTGCCGCCATCACACTTCCAGTTTGACACTTCACCTCCTACATATTTGTCCTTAATGAAATACCCCCCATGATGAAAGTCAACGTAAAACTCATCCATAACCATTATGCTCCTGTATACATCAACCTAAAATAAGAAACATACCCTACAATATAAACTAACATTACTTATAACCAACATTAGCCTAACCATCAACCTAATGTTGATATGACACAAGTGTGTGTAACATTAACCTAACCATCAACCTATTCAAATACAAGACGAAGAAGAAGAAAACCCATCATTGACTAAATATACATACTTGATTGTATCCTGAGCGCAATGGATTCTTCACCTTCAATGTACAATGAATCCTGAGTGCAAGACGAAGAAGAAGCTTCACCAGCAATGGAGGAAATAAAATTAGGGCTTCGTAACTCTTAATTTGTGAGAGTCGTTGCTTAAACACTTGAGGGATAACACAAATTCCACACCAGCAACCCTCTATGACATTTCATCAATGTTACCTGCCACTTCATCACCGTCTGTGCCACATTGGTTTTTTTGGAACGGAAAATCTTAAAAAGGTTAACGATGCAAAAGTTAGTTAACTTAAAGGACTAAATTGTTAAAAAAAAAACTTACATGACTAACTTGTTATTTTAAAACAACTTAAAGGAATAATACAATATTTTTGCCTAAATATTATTAGTTTATTATATCTTATATTTTCACCTTCTAAAAAAAATTAGTCTTCTTATATTTATTTATTTATTTATTTTTTGAAATTTTATTTGAAGAAAACCTTTAACATTTCATTCAAATTCTATTAGCCATTTCATATTTAAACTCTTCAATACTTCATACATCACTTCAACAATTTCACAGTCCAACCAACTAGTGTCTTCATTATCTGTTGAACCAGTGTCTCCTTTTCTACTCCTATGTCGTTTGCTCTTCCATCATAACTCACAATCACAATATCTTTTATTTGTTTGGTTAAAATGAAATGTATGAATGTTATGTTTGGATCTAATTATATTTTGGTGAATAAGAAGAAAATTAATGTGATGAAATTTTATTGTTAAATTAAAAGCGAATTCTATGGATGTTTTGTGATAATAACTTTTTGTGTCTTTAAAAGAAGTTAAAAGTATTTTTTTCAAAAAATAATTTTCATAAAAAAATATTATCCATGGATATCTGTAAATATCTGCGGATATCGTTAAACCCACAGATTACCCGCTTAACGGATACCCGCATAAATATGAAGCGAATATAAATATTATATTTATCCAATAAAACGAATACGGATATCATAGTATCTGTCCACACACACACACACACACACACACACACACACACACACACACACACACACACACACACACACACACACACACACACACACACACACACACACACACACACACACACACACACACACACACACACACACACACACACACACACACACACACACACACACACACACACACACACACACACACACACACACACACACACACACACACACACACACACACACACACACACACACACACACACACACACACACACACACACACACACACACACACACACACACACACACACACACACACACACACACACACACACACACACACACACACACACACACACACACACACACACACACACACACACACACACACACACACACACACACACACACACACACACACACACACACACACACACACACACACACACACACACACACACACACACACACACACACACACACACACACACACACACACACACACACACACACACACACACACACACACACACACACACACACACACACACACACACACACACACACACACACACACACACACACACACACACACACACACACACACACACACACACACACACACACACACACACACACACACACACACACACACACACACACACACACACACACACACACACACACACACATATTCCTTTTCGAGTCACTATGTGATAAATTGACTTTGTACACTTACCACAATTTTTAAATATTGAAAGTTTTCTTTAACTCATTTGTATAAATTAAAATTTAATTTTATATTTAATAATATAAATATTCAAAATATAGTTATAATCCTTATATTTAGTAACAAAAATATTAAGAATATAGTTAAACTTACATTATATATATATATATATATATATATATATATATATATATATATATATATATATATATATATATATATATATATATATATATATATATAACTTTTATAAAAATTTATTCAAAAAAACTTTAAATTTAAGTGATTTTTGCAAATTTTAATTTTTATAAACTTATAGATAAAATATCTAAAATAATTTTATAAAAAGAACTATTTAAATTATTTTTCCATTTAATTGTTTTGAAAAATATATATATTTTAAAAATTATTTTAAAGATCTGAAATAAATTTATCATAATATAGAAGTTTAATTATTACTATTTAGTCAAAAAAAATAAATAGACTTAAATGCACTTTTAATCATCCTATTTATAAATTTTAACATTTTAGCTCCCCTTTTAATTTTTTCAGCCTTTTAGTCCTTCAAGTTGTCATTTTTTAGAATTTTCTTTAGTCTCACTCCTATTTTGATTATGTAGCGCTCGAAATGGTGAGTTGGCATGGGAAGTTAGATGTCATGTCATTTAATGAGTTGCCACGTCATTTATATATTTTAATAAAACATTAATATTTTAAAAAACAAAAATTAATGTTAGATAATCTATATAGAACCCTAATTTGCATTGTGTTTGTCCCTTTTTTCTTCTCCATACATTCCAAAGCTACTCCTTCTTCTCCATGTCTTCTACTTCATCTTCTCTAAGTCTTCTAACTCTTCTTGTCCATGTCTGCTTTTTCCTAAGCAAGCAATTGCATAAAATCCCATTCGAACTTCAAATAAAATCGAGGTGAATGTATGTGCGGCCTCAAAGCACCACTGATGACATCTTGGACTGATTCTAACACAGGACGACGCTTTTATGGCTGTGGGATGTATAAGATATTATTTTTCTATGATTTATCACTTCTACTTTCTCTAATCATGAAAATGTCTTACGTATATTTCTGATATGTTGCTTGTAGGTTGTGAGACAAAAAAGATGTAGTCATTTTGTTTGGTATGACGAAGAGATGACCCCAAGAGAAAAAGAAATGATTACATATTTGAAGGAAAAATTATTCTCAGAGAAGAATAATGTTAATGAATGCAGGGTCAAAGAGGATGAGTTGAATATGAAGATCAAGTTCCTTAATATGCAACTGAAGTTTACATGTGTTATGAGCTTTGTACTGTTATTAGATTTAGTTGTAATAAGTGTAATGAAATAGGTTGTGGTTAAAAAATGATGTAGTATGTTTATGGTTTAGTTGTAACAAGTGTAATGAATCTGACAGTATGAATGCAACATATGAACTGATGAATGAGAATGATGATTTTTGGATTAATATGTTTATGGTTTATATGGTATTTGAATTGTTGAATTATTGAATTAGCAAATGCAGATGCAGATTATAGGACATGTTCTAATTGTACATGTTCCAGTTATATGACATGTTCCAATTATAGTCATTACATAGGACATGATCCAATTAAAGGACATGTCAATTTCAAATAATAGGACATGTCATGTTCCAATTACAGATGCAAATGCTTGCTTCAAATAATGCATAACTAACTGACAATGAAGTTTAGAAATTCAACATTACTCTATAATGATATCGTTAAAGTCATTACATAGACAATAACTTGTTCCAATACATGGACAACAAAGCCACAAAATTCAAAGACTTGTTCAAGCATAAACCACAAACTGATTACAAAATGACAGAAACCACAAAATGTCATAAAACCTAACTATTACAAACTGACGTCAAGCACATAAAACCTAATTTGAACTAATATTGTGAAGGTTGAGGTGCTTGTGATGAATTCCTAATTTCTGTTACAGCTACCTTTGTCTTCTTTCAACCTTTTGTTTCAATTTCTGTCTCTTTTCATCCTTTGATACATTTCCCTTCTTCTTGTTACCACCTTTGGGAATGGCTCTCTCAGCAGCCCTCTTTCCTTTACAACTCCTTTTGTCGTGTCCCATGGCACCACATTTTTGACAACTTACAGTTGTAAGCTTCCTAGGAAGTACATGTGGATTTCTTGGTTCATCATTCACTTTATTCCTTAGCTTCTTGGGTCGACCAATAACCCTTATGAGCATTAGGGGTTTGATTGGTACCTGACCCTCCAACAAAGTCCATAGTTGGGTCCCATTTATAGAATAGATTATATGTGAATAACTGTTATTGAAAAAAAACTTCCTGCATAACCAATTCAACAATATCTCAGCAGAACATAATAAGCAAACATAATAAGCATATACATATGGTGAATGCACATACCTGTAATATTCAGAGACATAATCTTCAGGTTTTTTCTTGTTTTTTCATATACATGATATGGCATGGCATGGCTACAAGGAATACCGACCATATCCATTTTCTACAAGCACGTATCTGCTGTTTCAGATCAACAGAGTATGTATCTGTGCCATTGGTGACACCAAAGATGACAAAATCATCATCACCATGCCATGTGGGTGTCTAACTTTCTACATGTTTTTGTTCTTTTCAAGTAGCAATTGAATTCTAGGGCAAATATCACCATTGTGTGTATTCATTAGCTCCTTTTGACTAGTAATCCTCTTAGTCAAGTAATGTTTAATACCTTCCAACAAAGTGATTATGGGTTTATCCCTACATTCTAGAATTGGCCTATTAAAGGCCTCACATATATTATTAACTTGTAGATCACGCTTGAGTATGTTTTGAAATGTGACCTGGTTCATAAGTGAGCAGGGATGTCCAATATATCCTTCCAAGTTGTTTCTTTCAAAGATTTTAATCGTTGCATTGCCCTCTCCCATACTGGAATGGTTGTAGCTCTTGCGACACTCCATATTGCCTCTTTCAATTCAAGTCCAGGATGTTTCTTTTTCTAATTGCCATATATATGCTTCACACATAATCTTTGCTCCACATGTTCACTTACACTTTGAATAGATGGTACTAAACCCTAAGGAAAATGATAATTATGTTATGCAATTTTAGTATGACATGACAATATTATAAAATGAAAATCAAAATGAGTATTGTTCCGGTATGGGCCCAACCTCGGCAGGCCCAATACCACGTACGGCCCAACAAGCGAATCGAGCACGCCGGGCACGTGCACCCCTCAAGACGAGCAGGGCAAGCCGCCGAACACAAGCAACGTCCCAACAACCTTTCATCGTCCACCACACCGGACGAGCAGAACCGTCCCCGGCTCACCAAAGCGCGGCCCTTGGCTCCTCCCCTCCGCGGGGAGAACAACGCGCTCCGAGGAACCTCCCGGGCTCCCCTCTGCGGGGAGAATAACGTGCTCGGCGCACGTTCTCCACGTGCTCCCCTCTGCGGGGACACGTCATCAACCAACTGCCCACCTCCGAAAGAGCAGGTCAAACCCACTTTCCGGAGATCTAGGAGCGGTTGGACTAGGGCGAAGACCACGTCCTGGTCTTCACTACGCCACGTAAGCCCTAGCAGTCATTAGGGTTGGGCCTGGTCATCCAGCCCACCTCAAATGACCGTTGGCCCAGCGCTGGGGTCTCTCTATAAATACCCTCTTCCTCAAGAGGGTCAGGTAACTCTTCTTGCCCCTTTTTCTGTACTATTGCTTCCACTCTGCCCAACTTCTTACTTTGGCATCGGAGTGTCTTGCAGGTACACCCCCCTCCTCCTTCTCACCCCGGTGAACAGGTAGCCGTCCAGTAGCGCGTGGCCATATCGTGATCCCCTTCTGATTAGGTCAGATCAGTGGCGCCGTCTGTGGGAACCTGAAACTTCCCCGTTACTCCGAGCAGAAAACCAAAAGTTTCACCAAACCTCCATGATCATGGCTAGCCCACACCGCGACGACACTCCGCACGACCTTGCGCTCAACGTCGCCACCAACGGGAAGCAGACAGGAACGACACGTCCGACGGAAGCCGATGAAAGGGACGGGCAAACTGCTTCACCATCATCCGCGGAACGGCCCCTTCAGGCCGATCACCGCCCCCCGAGCCCGCCAGCATTCCACCCCGTTCCCATCCCGGCGGGAGCAGACCCAACGGTGGCCGCTCTCTTTACGACCATCAACCAGACGAACCAGCTGCTATTCCAACAAAATGCGAGAATTGGAGCATTAGAACGCGTCGGCCCTCCGAGGTACCCCCAGCGGGAAGACCAGAACGGAGGTTCGAGGAGTCCCTCACCTCGACCCAGAAACCGCCGACCCCGGCTGGAGAGACACCGACCGCAGGCGACACGAGAACGCACCAGATCCCCGGCAAGACACGTTCGCGGGAGGAACCAGAACGCCGCGACGATCCCAATCGAGGACCCCCGAGGCGAGAACTCCGGCAGGAGGTCGAGAACTCGAAACCAGGGGCACACCTTGAACGGCTCATCTCCCCACAGATCCCCGGCACACAGCGACGAGGATGATTACCGCACCCCGCTATCCCGGGAGATCATGGCTGCCCCCATACCCCAGGGGATGGAGAAACCACTGACGCTGTCGACATACGACGGCACCTCCGACCCGGACGATCACCTGGAAGACATCGAGGCTATGCTCGACTACCGAAACGTCCGGGGAGCTATCAAGTGCAGACTTTTCCCGACGACTCTGAGGAAAGGCGCTATGACCTGGTACAAAAGTCTGGAGCCCGAATCAGTTACGTCGTGGAGGGTCTTGAAGGACCTGTTCTCCAAGCACTTTACGGCGTCCCGACGTCACCCGAAGACGGAAGCAGTCCTCGGGGCAATCATCCAAGGCCCCGACGAACCTCTCAGAAAATACATCGAAAGGTTTACTCGGGAAGCCGTGCAGGTAACAACTTCCGACGAAATGAAACGCTACTTAATGGAACAGGGCATGCGCCACGACTCCAAATTCTACGAGGCCGTAGGCATACACCGGACCACGTCCCTCCAAGATTTCCTCGACAGAGCCGCGCATTACATCCGATTCGAGGAAACACAAGCGGCCAACTCCGCTCGCGACACTCGAGACAAAGAGGCCCCCTGCGGGCACCGAGACGACGGAGCTTCGAGCCATCGACGAGGAGGAGACCGCCGTCGGGAAGACCGCACCCGCGAGCCCCGCGAACAACGCGAGCCACGCGGCCCCGCAGGAAGATTCACAGAGTACACAACCTTGGTCGCTTCGCGCGAACGCATACTGGCCGAATGCGCTAAAACCGAGTTCGTTCAGGGAGGTGTCCGATTTCCACGACCAACGCCGCCCAAACCCAACGTGGACAAGTCAAAATACTGCCGATTCCACAGGACCCACGGGCACGTGACGGAAGACTGCATCCATCTCAAGGATGCGATCGAAATTCTAATCAAAGACGGGCACCTGAAGCGATACACCCGAGGAGGTGAACCACCTAGGCCAGAGGCTCCGGAAGCCAAGAAAATCGAGGAACTTCCCTCTCCAGAGGACAGCAGCAGGCTCCAGGTCGCGTTGTGCGTCAGCCGCCCCGAGGATTGGTTCGCGAGCAGAGAATTCGGCATCCCCGAAGGACCCAACCTAGTCGACGAGCCAATCCGACCAACCAGCCGATGGGAATACTTCCCCAGAGCCATGGTCATCTCTGATGGAGCCACGAGGAGTCTATCCATAGGATCTGTGAAAAGGAAATTCGACGAGCTCATCGCGAACAACTCAGGCAAAATGAGCACGCTCGACAAATTCCGAGGCCGCTCCAACCCGATCACATTTTACCTCGAGGAACTACCTGGGGGATCTCCCAATTCCAACATCCCCTTGCTCGTACGTGCCCGGATGACAAACTTCGACGTCAAGCGCCTCCTCGTCGACGGCGGAAGCTCGGTTGACATCATGTACTCACATCTGTTCACAACTCTCCAGCTCGAAGAATCCAACCTCTCTCCCTATGTAGGCTCCGACCTTCAGGGGTTCAACGGGACGACGACGAGACCTTGGGGATACGTGGAATTGAAAGTCACCTTCGGAGAAGAGGAAACAGCCAGGGACATTAGCGTTCGTTTCTTAGTCATCGAATGCCTGTCCCTCTATAACTGCATTCTGGGCAGGACGACGATAGCAGAACTCACCGTGGTACCCTCCACCGTCCACCTGAAGATGAAGTACTACACGAGAAGGGGAGCCGTGGTAACCCTCAACGGAGACATCGAAGCCGCTCGAAGATGTTTCGAAGTCGCCTTGAAAGGACTAGACTCCATCGCTCTATCGACCAAAAAGAAAGCGTCAAGCGCTACGCCAAAGGACAAACCAACGGAGCTGGTCGGATCCGTTGAGCTCGACAGTCGCTTCACCGACGAACTCGACAATAAAACAAAGACCGACGGAGTCAACGGGCATTCCTCACACCCAGCGCGCCCCATCCCGGATGGAGAATTCGAACTCATTCCCCTCGGAGAAGACACGGGCAGAACCGTGAGGATAGGCGCAGGACTCCCAGACCTCGCGAAACGCCAGCTCCAAGCCTGCCTCCGTGAGAATGCCGACCTCTGCCGGGACTCGACCCCGAGGTCGCCTGCCACCAGCTGTCCATCAACCCAACCGTAAAGGCCGTTGTACAACGCCGACGTCGCCAGTCCCCCGAAAAATCAGCAGCGGCCGAACAAGCTGTAAAAGACCTCTTAGAGGCAAATTTTATTTCGGAAGCCCGACATTCAACCTGGCTGTCCAACGTTGCATTCGTCAAAAAGAATAATGGAAAATGACGCATGTGTGTTGACTATACTGACCTCAACCGGGCATGTCCTAAGGACGCCTACCCCCTCCCTAATATCGACAAGCTCGTCGACAACTCGACGGGCTTCAAACTCTTATCCTTCATGGACGCGTACTCGGGATACAACCAGATCCCGATGGCCGAACATGATAAGCAAGCCACGGCCTTCATGACGGCGTCGGGCAATTACTATTACAACGCGATGCCCTTCGGCCTCAAAAACGCCGGGGCCACATACCAGCGGATGATGAACCATGTCTTCCGCGACGAAATCGGGGACATGCTCGAAGTATATATGGACAACATGATCGTCAAATCCGGCGCCGAGGACGACCACGCGGCACACCTCCAGAAGGTCTTCAAGACCGCGAGGTCATGTCGCATGCGTTTTAACCCGGAAAAGTGCACCTTCGGCGTCTGTGCCGTTAAATTCCTCGGCTACTACTTGAACGAACGAGGGATCGAAGCCAATCCGGACAAATGCCACACCTTCTCCAATACCACCACGCCGACCACGAAGAGGGCCATCCAGTCCCTCAACGGTGTACTCGCCTCCCTCTCGCGATTCATCGCGAGATCGGCCCAACACGCCCTCCCGTTCTTCAAACTGCCCAGGAAGGAGACCAAATTCGAATGGACGGACGAATGTGAGAAAGCCCTTTGCCACCTCAAACGCGTCCAATCCGAACCACCAGTGCTGACGCACCCCGCGGCGGGCGAAACCCTATATTTATATCTGGCCGTCTCCAACGAAGTCGTCAGCGCCGTCCTCGTGAGCGAAGCCGGAGAAGGACAAAAGCCCATTTACTTTACTAGCAAAGCTCTCCACGGCCCGGAAGTTCGATACCAGCTGATCGAGAAAGTCGCCCTGGCCCTCGTGACAGCGGCACGCCGACTCCGACATTATTTTCTAGCACACACCATCGTGCTCCGCACCGATCAGCCCATCCGCCAACTACTCGGCCGTCCCGACATGGCTGGACGCATGCTGAAATGGTCGCTAGAACTCTCCGAGTTCGACATCACCTACGAGAGCCGGCACGCCATCAAGGCTCAAGCTTTGGCCGATTGCACGCCATCAAGGCTCAAGCTTTGGCCGATTTCGTCACCGAGATGACCACACCCCCCGACCCTACCGCCGGGAACCACCTCTGGACCATCTTTGTAGATGGCTCCTCCAACTCCACGGGAAGCGGCGCCGACATCGTCCTCGATAACGACGAGGGTACGATCATCGAAGTCTCCCTCACACTAGCTTTCCCAACGACTAACAACCAGGCCGAATACGAAGCGTTTCTCGCCGGCCTTCGCCTAGCATCCGACCTAGGAGCCAGGGACATCCGAATCTACACGGATTCCCAGCTGGTCGCTTCGCAAGTCCGAGGCAAATACCAAGCAAAAAACGACACCCTCGCCGGATACCTCGCGCTCATCACTGAAAAACTGAGAGGGTTCGACTCAGCAGAGATTCAGCACGTCCCTCGGGAGCAGAACACCCGCGCCGACATCCTCTCCAAACTGGCAAGCACCAAAAAGCGAGGCGGCCACAAATCGGTCATTCAAGAAATCTTGTCCCAACCAAGTACCAGCCCGACCACCACACCCCTCGACATCAACGCCATCGGAGACGCTGACTGCTGGATGACCCCGCTCCACACCTATCTCAGCACCGGCCGTCTGCCGGCCAACTCTAGCGAGGCCAACGCGACGAAACGACGGGCCTGCTCGTACGTCCTCCTCGAGGGACGACTATACCGCCGAGGCTTCGCAATCCCACTCCTCAAATGCATAGATAAGTCCCAGAGTACGACCGTTCTAGAAGAAATCCACGAAGGCATCAACGCGCAGCACCTTGGCGGAAGATCCCTAGCGCGCAAGGCCCTACGCGCAGGCTACTACTGGCCATCAATGCAGTCCGACGCGAAGGAACATGTCAAACGATGTGATAAGTGTCAACGACACGAGGACATGCACCTCGCCCCCCCGACCGACCTCACGTCCCTCTCATCTCCGTGGTCGTTCGCTTGGTGGGGGCTGGACATCCTCGGGCCCTTCCCCCTAGGTTCATACCAGAACAAGTACCTCATCGTGGGAGTCGATTACTTCACCAAGTGGATCGAGGCCGAAGCTCTGGCCAAAATCACCACCCACAACATACTCCGATTCTACAAACGCAACATCCTCGCCAGATTCGGGGTGCCGCTCGCCATCGTCACCGACAACGGCACACAATTCACAGACAAAAACTTCCGCGACTTCGTCACCAAACTCGGAACCAAACATCACTTCGCCTCGGTCGAACATCCTCAGACAAACGGCCAGGCGGAGTCGGCGAACAGAGTTATACTCAGAGGACTCAGACGACGACTCGGCGACGCCAAACGAGCATGGGTCGAAGAACTCCACAGCGTCCTCTGGGCATACCGCACTACCCCCCACTCAACCACGGGGGAAACCCCATTTCGCCTCACGTACGGAACCGAGGCCGTGATACCGGTCGAAATCCGCGAACCGTCCCGACGAACGGAAGCTCCCCTGGATACCGACGACAACGACGGCTCCCTCCGAGAAGAGCTCGACCTCGTCGAAGAAATTCGCTCAGGAGCAGCCCTCCGGGAAGCCCGGCTGAAGCAACAAGTCACGCTTCGCCATAACAACAAAGTCATAAAACGCGATTTTCAAACAGGCGACTTATTTCTACGCAAAAACCAGAAAGACTCCCACGAGGGCAAACTGGCTGCGAACTGGGAAGGCCCGTATCGAGTCCGGGACAAAACGGAGCACGGGGCCTATTACCTCAAAAACCTACACGGTGAACAACTAGCTCGACCATGGAACGCCGCGAAACTTAAGCGGTACTACAGTTAAAACACTGCCCGCGACGACCCATCGTCTCGACCACTGGGGGGGCGACATGGTACCACCGCACACCCCCGCGTCCACTAGCGACCACAGAAAAGCAAGCCCTGCCTCTCGTGTGCGCGGGCAGAAGGCCTTGCTCGGCAGGGAATACCTCGACCGAGGCTCCTCGCCGTCGTACCAAAAGAGGCAGGACACCCAGCTCGCGATGGGCCGTCCACGCCCCGGGGAGAACTACCCCCGAAACGGCCCGACTACATTGCCGGCCAAACCGGCCAGTCCCCTGCACTACCGGTAACAAATTGTCGAGCTAAACACACCGAGCGCACACTTAGAAAATTTACAAGAAATGTCATACACATCAGAGGCATTCAAACAAATACGAAAAACGAGCATAAAACGACATGCAAATAACGAGCGCACACTTAGAAAATCCACGAAAAATATATTAAACAAAAGCAGGCACCAGCCCAGTAGTCAATGGTACAAATACAGAGCACGCAGGCCCAAAGAAAAGAGATAACAAACATCGGCACGCAGGCCATAAAAACAACGAGCACGCAGGCCCGACAACCTATGCTTCCTCGTCCGCCCGATCAGCAGCCACGGGTTCCTCCTCGGGGATAACAAGATAGGGATCGATCACCTTCCCATCAACAATCTCGTGGTACGGCCCTATCCCGTCCACGGCCAGCACGACACCAGGGTTGGCGACCTGAACCTGCTCGACAACACTCTTGAACCCGACCTCAACAGCCTCCAGACAGTCGCTCTCCAACACCCGGATACGAGCGATCAGGTCAGCACGAGTGATTAACCGCCGATCCCCGTCTGTCTCGTCCTCGGCCGGACGAACCGCGCTGTCCAAAACCTCCATGCGGATCTTCAGCGCCTGCACCTCGGCCGTCGCTGTCCCCAGTTTTTCCTCCAGCGAAGTCACCTTCCCCTCAGCACCCTCTGCCCGTTTCCGCTGCTCAGCAACATCCTTCTGGCTCTTCTCCAACTCCTCAGTGAGCTTGGCCAACCGCGACTGCGTGAAAGTGAGATCCCCTTGCAGTTTGGACAGCTCAGCAGCAGAGCAACCCTCCTCGTTCAGCACAAGAGCCGTCGTGAACGTCCGCATCATTGCGGCCAAGTCCTCAGCCAAGACACGTCGACGGGTCTCTCGATCGGCCTGACGAACAACCTTCACCTCCCCGGAGGAGACAGTGGGAGAAAGGGCACCATGAAAATATCCCGGATGCTGGTGGCAGGGAGGGACGACATAACCTTCCTCGACGGTGCCGACCGTCAGATCCACCACTCGGGGCTCCTCGGACCTCTGCCTCTTCGACGCTCCTTGAGACGCAGGAGATTGGCTCTCTTGAGGCGAAGAGGACGAACTTTGCCCCCCCCGGCGTCGCGACCTCCTGTCCGACCAGCTGGCTCACCCTCGTCCTCGGGGCCGCGACATTCCTAGTAGCACGCAACTGCTTCACCCGCTCCTCGACGGAAGACATGTTCGCTGCAAAAATAAAGAAAAGAGTTAGTGACGGTCAAAAACCCCGACCACGGGGGGAAAAACGGACATTCCTACCTAGGTAATCCAGAGCGGCCGCCCCGGTCGCACAGCCGAGCAAGGTCTTAGTATTTATCAAACGCTTCTTGGTGCGTACGTTCCCCTGAGCGTCAAGGATATACCGACCGTCGGGCGTCACCAGCTTCGACGGAGGGAGAGACCGCACGAAGGCAATTATTTTCAAATAAGCGGCCATGTCCTTCTCCTCGAGGGTCCCCGCCCGGACGGTATACCTATCTGTCCCTCGGCTGAAATGCTCCGCAGTCCACAGTAGATGTATCTTAGGAAGCCACGCGCGGAATCGCTGGCCATCTACCGTTCGCTCACCCTCGTCGAAGAGAGTGTCCGAGCCGTGCTGCGTAATCGGTTTGACGAGGTAGAATCGGTTTTTGAAGTCTTTGACAGAATCGCTATACGCTTTGAAAATTTTTGTCGATTGCTTAAAAGAAACCCATCCGTGGCGGCCATTCACCGTCTGCCGCTGCAGATGGAAGATGCGGAAAAATAACGGCACCATCGGCTCCACCGAGAGGTAGAAACACACCACCTCGAAAGCCCGGATGAAAGCCAAGGCATTGGGGTGCAGCTGGGACGGGGCAAGGCGCAACAAGTCAAAAAGCCCCAGATGGAAGGCGGAGAACGGTAACCGGAGCCGAGCTTCTTTAAAGTAGAATTCATGCATCGAGAACATCCGCCGCCCATATCGCAAGCAGATACGGTGATGTTCTTTTGGTCGGTACACCTGCCAGTGTTGTGGCTCTCCTATAGGCGTGTCCTCGACCGTGGCGTACACGTCGGACGCGTCGGCCACAAAGCAAGAGGGGGTAGAAACCGGCTCCTCGACCGCCCACTCCTCGGACGGGGCAATACGCTCATCGTCATACTCCGGAATCTCAGGTTCATTGTCTTCGACCATTATCCCCGGCACCAGAGCCGACATCTACACCTGAAAGCAGAGGACAACGGTGAATTCGATAGCCAGGATCAAATCCACCCTTCCACCGCAAGTCAAGTGAAAGGGCGACAAAGGCCGGGAAGCGACGAGCAAACACTCGCTCCCCGTCTACCCTCCTCGGGGGATCAAAGGCCGACCCCTCATCCCCTCTCGGGACAGCCATCGGAGAAGGTACTTCTCCCCGGGGCATTCATCGGAGAAAGCCCCCGTCCTCGGGGCGTTCATCAGAAAAAGCTCCCGTCCTCGGGGCATTCATCGGAACCAGCCTACCCTCCCCGGGACACTCGTCAGAAAATTCGCCAGACACGGCGGAACTCGCGTCCCTCCTCGGGGCGTTCATCACGCCCCGACCACACGTTCCAATTAAACGACGGAAATAAAAAGGGAGGGAAAAGAGGAACTCACTTGTAACGGCGGCGGACAGAAGAAAAGATCAAACGGTACGGCGGCGATCGGAGGCAAGCGGCGGACGAGCAGAGACGACAAAGCTTAGCGGACACAACGACAGAGAGAAAAGTAGCAGAATGAGCGGGGACCTCCATATTTATAACCCGGCGCGGGACTCGAAGCGACCCTAGGCTCATTAATGACATAGGGTAGCCGCCCCTACGACCGCTTAACGTAAGACACGTGGCGGCAACCTGACAGTCGCGTCCCTTCACCTGCCTCCTCCCCGCTCTGCCGACGACCGGAGATCTTCGCACGAGTGCCCATTCCAGCTGCGGCGACCTTAAGTCCTCACTCTCTCCCCAGAGCTTCGACTTGGGGGGCTCCTGTTCCGGTATGGGCCCAACCTCAGCAGGCCCAATACCGCGTACGGCCCAACAAGCGAATCGGGCACGCCGGGCACGTGCACCCCTCAAGACGAGCAGGGCAAGCCGCCGAACACAAGCAACGTCCCAACAACCTTTCATCGTCCACCACACCGGACGAGCAGAACCGTCCCCGGCTCACCAAAGCGCGGCCCTTGGCTCCTCCCCTCCGCGGGGAGAACAACGCGCTCCGGGGAACCTCCCGGGCTCCCCTCCGCGGGGAGAATAACGTGCTCGGCGCACGTTCTCCACGTGCTCCCCTCCGCGGGGACACGTCATCAACCAACTGCCCACCTCCGAAAGAGCAGGTCAAACCCACTTTCCGGAGATCTAGGAGCGGTTGGACTAGGGCGAAGACCACGTCCTGGTCTTCACTACGCCACGTAAGCCCTAACAGTCATTAGGGTTGGGCCTGGTCATCCAGCCCACCTCAAATGATCGTTGGCCCAGCGCTGGGGTCTCTCTATAAATACCCTCTTCCTCAAGAGGGTCAGGTAACTCTTCTTGCCCCTTTTTCTGTACTATTGCTTCCACTCTGCCCAACTTCTTACTTTGGCATCAGAGTGTCTTGCAGGTACACCCCCTCCTCCTTCTCACCCCGGTGAACAGGTAGCCGTCCAGTAGCGCGTGGCCATATCGTGATCCCCTTCTGATCAGGTCAGATCAAGTATGTAAGGGATATCTTTTGCTCATCTAAAATGAATACATAAGCCTTGTGATCGATTTCCAATAAGTCTTCAAGTAAAAGGTATATGAACCACTCCCAAGATGCTCTTGTCTCAGCTTCCACAATAGCATATGCAATAGGAAAAATTTGATTGTTTCCATCCCTGCCTATGACTGCCATTAATTTTCCACCAAAGTCACCTTTCAAAAAACAAGCATCTAACCCTATAAGTAGCCTATAGTATTTGGAAAATCCATACTTGCAGGCCTCCAAACAAATATAAACCCTTTCAAGCATAGGTCATTCCTTAGAGTCAACACATTGCACCAGAATTGTACTATTTGGGTTTGATTTAAGCAGCTCTTCAGCATAACTTCTCAAATGTGAAAATTGATCAATTCCAGCTCCTTGAATCATATCCATTGCCCTTCTTTTGGCTCTATATGCTTGATCATGGGATAATTTCACTCCCCATCTATCAAATGACTCATCAATCAAACCCACAGGTTTCATATTAGGGTTATATCTTAAAATATTTGTAAACCTCTTAGCTAGCCAACCTGGTTTTGCTTGCCTATTCTTAGGTGTTCTACAACACCTATGTTCATCTATAAGACTAACAACTTGCTAGAATTGATTAACAACCCTTTTACTAAGTCTCATGTAAAAATTACAACCTTCCATACACTTAACTACTATCCTTTTGGCATCATTTTTCTTAACAAAGACATTTTTCTTCATATCCATTAAATAATCCTTTACAGCCTCTCTCACTAATTCTTTGTTGTTAAAAAGGATATCCAGTTGAAATTGTAATCCTTCACCACTTCTAAAAGATGGGAATTTTTCAATTTTTTTTTCATCATCCCCGTTATCAGGAGAAGTATGTAGCTGATCAGAGTCATAATCACATTCTTTCTTAGCAACTTGACACACATCTTCACTACCTTGTATCACTAAGGTCCAATCCACATTGATTGAATCTGTGTCATCCTTACTTGTAACATAATCATCCTCACCTTCACTTGACGAATCATTCTCACCTTCACTTTCAACATATTCCTCATCACCTTCACTTAATGAATCATTGCCTTCATCCACATTGTCATGTTCCTTTCCATCCACATTATCATCTTTCTTTCCTATCCCTCCTTCCACATTGTCATCTTCATTTCCCTCCACATTGTCATTTTCATTTCCTACTCCTCCCTCCACATTGTCATATTTACTTCCTATTCCTCCCTCCATATTGTCATTTTCACCTCATATTCCTCCCTCAACATTGTCATCTTCACTTCCTATTCCTCCTCCACATTGTCATCTTCACTTCTTGTTCCTCCTCCACATTGTCATGTTCCTTTCCTAGCTCAGCCTCATCTATAATATCAAGAGTACAAACTGAGTGCTTTACATACACATTTACAACACCATAATCCTTAACATCAGCAATAAATTATAGCACATCTTCATTAGAATTTAGGGGTCTAAGGCCACATGCAAAACTATACTTTGGGTTCCAATACCATAAACACTTAATATTGGTATATTCCTCATTGTGAATCAACTTTTCCAATTGGATATAGGACGCATAATTATATCCCATTCCCAGTTCATTTCACAAACTACCCCGTTTACATACCACTTCACAAGTTCAAACACTAGCTTTCCCCTAAGATGAAATCGTATCCTAATACCTTAATTTTGACTTGGTCTGTAATAGAAACAAAGGTTCAGAACAAACATCAATATTTGAGACATATTTGAGACCACATTCATAATAAACCCTAATTCAGACTAAACAACCTTAATTACCATACTCAGAATAAACAACAATTTTTTGGGACCGCATTCAGAATAAACAAAAAGAAGAAGGGACCACATGTTTTAGAAATGGAAACATTATGCGTACTAAACCATAAACTATAATTCAAGTAAAAAAAATTTCACTTACCTCATACAATATTTCACTTATTCCTTCCTTTTCGTTCTTGATTGACCTTTGAATTCCATGGTGATTTTACAACTCGTTCGCAGATAGTTGATGAAAGAGATGTAGAAATTAGGGAATGAGATTAGAGTTCCTTTAATATATAAACATGGTTAAACTTTTTTTTTTCAAATTTTAAAATTTCATTAAAAAAAAAAATTCTAATTTCATGTCATGTCATTAAATTAATATTCTTATTAAATGACATGACATCTGACCTCCCATGCCAACTCACCATTTTGAGTGGCACATAATTAAAATAGGAGGAGATTAAAAAGAATTCCAAAAAATAACAACTTAAAAGAGTAAAAGATTGAAAAAAAATTAAAATATAATTAAAAATTTATAAATTTATAAATAGAAGGACTAAAAGTGAATTTAAACGAAATAAATAAATAAATGAAATTGAATATTGTATATTGTATTTTGATAAAGAAAAAAGAAGGCGAGTAAGAGAGTATCGATTTTGTTGGTGGCGTATTGCGGTGTCGTCGTAATTTCTTCACTAACCTAAACAAGACTGCTATAGACCAGTGCAGCGCCGTCGTAATTTCTTCCGCCAACTCACTCCCTCAGCCGCTCTTTCATTTCCAGTGTGTAAATGCCTCGTGCCACCACTCTGGAGTGCCCTGGTTGCCCTCCCCTTCGTGCTTTAACGTTTGATACACTCGGTCTCATCAAAGGTACTTTCTCTCTTTCACACTCCATTTCTTAATTTAGCACTTTGTTTATTCTTATTTATGCTTTCTGTTGTTAGTTCTGGAATCCCGTGAAAATCAAGGAGGCCCCAAGGTCGTAGAGCGATGGGGTGAACCTGATGCTTCCAAGTCTGTTAACGCTGTTTCAATCATTGACCGCAAATCCAACCCGGTAACGTTTTGCTCTTAGATGGGATTGCACTTTTCATGAATCTCTATACGAATTTGTGCAATGGATTTAGGATTTAGGGTTCTTATTATTTCCCTATGTTTTTCTGGTATTGCAGTTACTAGCTGTAGCAAGGAAAAATGGCCAGGTAAGCTACTTTGCGGTTTTATAGTCTTTTGTTTTCGATATTTTGTTATTAAAATTAAAGCATTTCACTTTAAAAAATGCAGATTGAGGTTTTGAGTCCTATCACTGGAGTTTCTCAAGCTACGATTTCAAAGGCCAATGATTTAGATGTTCATTCTGAAGAGAATAATGTTATTGGTTTGCATCTATTTGCAAAACAAAATCTTGAGATTGATTCCAGGTATTTAAACGGTAGTCTTTTTGACAGTTTAAGATTGTTTTTCATTCTTATTATCGTTTTTGTATTTTGACTTTTTGCTCAATAGAGCAATTACCGCAGTTTAATTTCTCTATAAATAATTGAATTGCCTTGCTCTTTCTTCGTGCAACTGTGTGAATGCAACGGTATATGAATGAAACTTTTGTGTTGTTTTTAGGTTGATTTGTCGGCAGGTTTAATGTCTAATCCGTCTTGATAGTTGTTAGAATATACTAGGGTTATTAGCCTCATTGTTACTACTTTGGACTTGTTGTAATGGTATTGGTACTGGCCCTAATTACTAGTATACATAAGAGCATTCGGTTTAGGTATTGTTTTATCTTTTAAATCTTCCAATCATACATTCAGTGTTACCGGTTACCTCTTTTGTGACTTTCTTTACAACCTGCAAGTTAATAGTTGGTTCTCATGTTTAAAATACTTTAATCTTGCATGTGTGTCCTTGTGCGTGCACTTGTTCTCATGCTTGAGATACCTTAATTACTTGCGTTATACACTTGTGTGTTTGTACTTATGTATGTGTGTGGGTGTGTCTGATATGTGTTTGTGATTTTGTATTTGTATACTTCCAACATCATTCAAATGTGTTCATTGTTATTTAGGGCTTATAATTTACTTACATGCACGGGCAAAGGGAATGCAAGCATAAGGTCCATTGAAGTTCCTGAATCAGTGGCAGAATCTTCCAATACTATTTTTTCAAAAACCTGGAATGTATGCAATAGTGGTAATGTTTTGTGTTGCAAGGTGGACGGAAATGAGAAGTTTGCGTTATTTGGAGGGTGAGTTTTTACCGTTTGCATAACATAGAAACTTCAAAGATATATTGAATCCACATAACTATTGAATCGTTTGAGTAATTGCATTTTTGAGGTGAAAATCACACAAGCATATTGCAAGTTATGCAACAATCACACAAGCATATTGCAAATTATGACTGATATATACAGCATACAAATAAACACCCTTTACCATAAGCCTTTGAGAATCTAAACACGGCATCACCTTATAGCTTTAGTTATTATTATCTATTAATGTTACCTGACACCTTAAAATAATGAATAAGTACTTTGTTTGTAGGAAAGGAGTTGAAGTCAATATTTGGGATCTTGATAACTACACGAAGATCTGGAATGCAAAATCTGTGAGCCATGACTTCTACCCCTTTCACTTCATATTTTTTTATTAACCATTAATTTCTCCCCAATTTATCTTTTGCCAGAACACAGTTGTTTTTACTAAGCTCGATTTTACCAATTCTTTTAACCTATGCAGCCACCTAAAAACAGCCTAGGTATATTTACACCTACCTGGTTCACATCTGTTTCATATCTAAGTAAAGATGACCATCGGAAATTTGTTGCTGGCACCAATAACCATCAGGTAATTTTAATCAGTGAATTCTTCTTAAATTCTATTCTATACTAAATGAAGGAAAAGATCTTTTATGTGTGATAATACAAAACACTCCTCTTTTATGTTGGTATCCTTCAACAAGATGTGTTAGAGGGTATGGTAGTTCTAGAGTAGAGACTCTTGAGAAGGATTATAATCACTCTCAATCTGGAATTGCTGAGAAAAACTAATTATAATTTATCAAGAGGGAAAGGAAGCATATTTCCACAGTATACCCACAAATTATAATTAAGTATTAATACTTAATTTTGACAATCATGTAAGAATACTTTATTGTCATATGAACTATAGTGAATCTGTTATGTAAAGAATTGCAATCCAGTTAAGTTTATGAATGAGCATGACTAATTTTCTTAAATGGATAAGGTCTGGCCTAATTGAATTAGAAGGTAGTTTTTTATTCACATTTTCCCGAGTCCCAAACATATTCTTTTCAAATCAACTATTTGTTTCTAGCATGACTAGAAAACTATCTCATAATTAACCTTTTAAAAGAGTAATTTAGTTTGACCATAATGTTGCATGAGATATTTCCATTTTATCAAAAAAGATGAGGATACTAAGCATAATATGTTTCAAACTGTGGATATGCTGTTGTTTACTTTGTATCCCTACTCATACATTTTCTAATTACTCTTCCATTTACAAATTTTGGTCCTTTGAACAGGTTCGCCTATATGACATATCTGCTCAGAGGAGGCCTGTTCTCTCTATTGATTTTCGTGAGACACCAATTAAAGCACTGGCTGAGGATATAGATGGCAACACAATCTATTTAGGGAATGGGTCGGGTGACATGGCTTCTGTTGATATACGTACAGGTATCCCCAAAATTTTGGAAATGTTTCATAAATTTAGGAAGTGATTACAACAACATTTAACTTTTTATATTATTCAGTATACTGTATTACTCTGATATTCTTCATTTTTCATTTTTGACCATTAACTTTGGACAATTTGCTGCTTATTTATTACATTAATTCTATAAAATCTTATTTTAGACAATGTTATAAATTAGCTTTTATTTGGCAACAGAAGTTAGATCTGGCATAGTTCCCTCAATACAAACATGTGTATTTATAGATTATCGTAAAGATGACCCCTTGTGGCTTTTATATGTGATGTTTTCCTACTATTTAGATAATAGATTGTTAATTGGTTTAATTGCATTTTGCTATAGCTTCTAATTATTGTGAACTTTATTTATTTCATTTGTTTCTATTGTCTCTGAGTTGAACTTTTTTGAATGACTTTGTTTTGATATTATTTTAATAAATACAGGAAAAATGTTAGGATCTTTTACCGGAAAATGCTCTGGAAGCATCAGATCCATTGTCAGGCACCCCGAGCTACCTATAGTTGCTTCATGTGGTGAGCATTAGTCTGTCTTTTGACTCTTTTCCCTAGTGTGATGCTAATTTTTTAAATTATACAGACAATTCTCTGATCAAGACTTGATCACAATTTTAAATAGTTCTTCATAAATTATGTATTGTTTATCGGCTGCCAAATTATAATCCTGAATTACCATACCTACCCCGAGCATGATTTCTCTTTTAGCTCATAAAATAGAATAGGACATCTCATTTTATTTTTTCTAGATAAAATAATGTCATTTCTTAATCTGATAAATATATATTTTTCTAGGACTGGACGGCTATTTACGACTTTGGGATACGAAGACAAGGCAGCTTCTTTCTTCTGTAGGTTTCATATTCTTTTTCTTTCTCCCTTTCAGTATGCTATATAGTTCATGCTGTTGCGATTTGTATGGCACTGCTAACTTAAAGAAATTAATGATATTTGACCATTCTAACCAATCGGACATATTTGAATATCAGATAAAGAAATAACCTATGAGCTAAAACCCATTAACTTGTGTTGCAGGTTTTCCTTAAGCAGCATATACTGCATGTTCTTTTTGACTCCAATTTCATTGTTGAAGGTTAGTATTTTTCTTATTCCTTAAGTGTAGTATTTTTTTAATCAAGATTCTCAATTATGAAAAGTAAGAAAAATAAGGGATTGATGATCAGTGTTATCTTGATGAACAATCAAACAATATAAGTTTGGTTATTAAAATCCAGTACAGCTACTTATTCTGCACCTGCACCTCTAATTTTATTTACTCAGATATTTCTAAAGAAGCGGATTCGCTACCAAGCAAAGAACAAACTGAACAAACTGTGAAAGAGATCACAGATGGGGAGGAAATTGAAGCAACACCTTTGAAAAGAAAAAAATCTTCTAGAAATAAAGAAAATGTGATAGATGGTAGTGAAAAAAAGAAAAGAGCCAAGGAGAGTGAAGAACACAAAAAATCCAAGGGAAGCAAGTCGGCATCCAAGAAAAGAAATAAGAGCTCGAAAAATGAAATTCAAGTTGAAGGGTTGTGATTTAGATATACTAGGCATATGCAACCTCGAAACTTATTGGAATGCGTAGTGATGAAGGCGGTAAAAGTTCGAGTAGGAGTTTGTGTTTGACAATTGGATGAGCTTGGAGGTTACTTTGTCAGCAAGTTACTAGGCTGGTTAGATTTGATCAATTTTGTGCAACAGGTTAAGAAATTTAAATGTGAGAATTTATTATTGTAAAAACAATATTTTGACTTCTAAAAGTTGAATGTAAGATTTTGAAGACTGAACATGTGCTTTAAAAGCATAAGTTAATATTTTCTTTTAACTTTTAAGTTATCTAAAATGTTCAAAATATTTTGCTTTGCAACTGTTGGCTTGTGGAAGATTTTCAGCTCATATTTTAAATGTTGGATGTATACCCCCATCCACCTACGGGCACCCCTTTGTTTAGTTAGATTTTTTGAGTCACATTCAAATGTTATGCTAGCGAATATCAATCATGGGTATATAAGTTAGGGGTTTACTAGGGTTACTTCTGCATCTTTCACCAAAAAAAAATCAAAACTGTCTCTGAAATTTGGAAATACATTTCTGAATATATTTAAATATATTAAATTCATTCATGCTTAAGTGAACCACATTTTTATTTTCTTAAAAATAATCTGAAAATATACTTTTGAATTTATTTGAGAAGTATACTTCATTAATGATAATCTATGCATTATGTTAGACATTATACTTGTTGTGGTAATAGATGCTGAAAATCAGGGAGGGAGTCAGAAATATTGACATGTTGAGGCAAATATATTTTAATTAAATTATTATTTATTTTTAATGTTACTAAAAATATATATTTTCATGTGATCAAATATTCATTTAATACTTTCTTATATTGTTAGACATTTGATTTTTCATAAAGTTATTATTGAAAAACTAATTTTATCTCATAATTTTCATACACAAAATAAAAATTAATTTTTAAAAATGATTGATTTATAAATATTAAAAAAATAAATATATCAATAAATATATAATATATTTATCAACGTTTTTTAAATAAATATTAATTTAGTAGGAAAAATATTTTAAATTGTACCTAAATAAATGTTAAATTATTAAAATATTATTAATCAGTGTTGGACTATCCCATCTATTTGGAGTGACTCAAATAAATGTGGGTTAATAGCACATGTGTGTAAGTCTTTGTTACAATCTAACAAAGATAATTAGGTCATTCATTCAGTGTGTGACAGACAAAAAGAAGAAAAGGTAGAGAGAAAATACTTTTCCCACAACCCTAATTCAACACATACTAGTTCTACAGGATCAAAGTTTTCGCACAATTCAACTGTCGGATCGTCCTGATTTTTGGCGACAATGTTCAACACTCACAGAGGTACATTTTGAACAATGGATATCGGATATTGAGTTTTTTAGACATGTCTGCCGAGTGGTTTTCTGAGGTACATTTTTTGTGGTTGTTTTGATTGATTGTATCTCTTGTTTCTTTATGTATTCTGAGATTAATTGTAAGTCTTGAGTATGTTGATGTATGTCTCTAACTAGTGTTAGAGAGAATCTTGATTGTACCCATTGTTTAATTTTTACTCCTAGTTAACGAAAGTTTTTCCACGCTAAAATTGTG
Organism: Lathyrus sativus; assembly: GCA_963859935.3. Classification (NCBI taxonomy): domain Eukaryota; kingdom Viridiplantae; phylum Streptophyta; class Magnoliopsida; order Fabales; family Fabaceae; genus Lathyrus; species Lathyrus sativus. The sequence continues at coordinate 670,416,409 of OZ012737.1, forward strand.
TTGCGTTTTTTTTATTGTCTCTAAGCTGCATTTGATATTTAGGAGAGATTGTATTGTTGGATTATTCCACTGCGTTGTGGATTTTCTCCCTACAAGTAGTATCAAAGTTGTGGTTTGATTTGCGTAACGATAGAGACGCACACATCTAAGAGGGTGAGTTTAATAGATTCAATTATAATGTTTGGAAATAGAATAATATGGTAGATTTGTTTTCTGTTAAAGACTTTCACTTGCCGGTTTTCTCTAGTAAATAACCCGATGAAAAGAGTGATGAAGAATGAGCTTTGTTAGAATCGTGAATGAGTGATAATGTTTTGGATCATGTGAGCTTGGTGATTCATGCTCACTCTCTTTGAATCAAAATTGAGGAGTTATATGTAAGAAAGACGGGGAACAATAAGTTATTCTTTTTCAACCAATTGATGTCATTAAGGTATAATGATGGTTAACTAATGACCGGTCACTTGAACATTTTTCAAGGAATTCTAAATCAATTGTCGGCGATGAATCTTACTTTTAATGATGTAATTCAAGGTTTGTGTCTTCTTGATACTTTGCCTAATTCTTGGGATACTCTTAGGACATCCTCATCTAACTCCACTCTGAATGGTATCCTCTCGATGAACTTAGCTTAAAATAGTGTGCTGAATGAGGAGTTGAAGTATAAGTCACAAAGTTTTTTTTCTTCACATTTCGAGGTTTTAGTTACTAAATCAAAGGGGAGACATCAAAGTAGAGGTTCAAATAATCGTGTAATATCACATGGTAAATCATAAAAATGTTCAAATAGAGATTCTATAATATTGAATCTTATTATTGCATTAAAAAGGACACAAAAAGGTATTGTCAATAATTAAAAAGAAAAAAACAAGAAAAAGAGTTGCAACAACGACAAAAAGAAAAATAACAATAATGAAGATGTTATTATTTTTATTATTTAAAAAGTATTTGAGAATACATTTTCGAACTTCTAAATTTGTAGATACACTATTGAATTTACATCTTTACAGGAAAAAGAAATCTCCTACAAATTAAGAGTATTTTTAAATACAGAATCTCATTCCTTAACATGTTATGCAAGTAAATGTCTATTATGAATATTTTGATTTTTTTTTTTGACAATATTAAAATGTTGTCAAGTTGATCTCTATATTTAATTACTTATTATTAATTAAGTCTTTATGTTAGGCTTACTTACTATTAATTTGGTCTATCTATTTATTTATTTAATATTAATTTAGTTTCTAATATTAATATTCAATGATTAAAGAGTAATATTAGAGTTCCATATAAAAAAAGAGTTGCATATCTTTTTCAAACATTAATACTTTTAGTGATCTATTTTAGAATGTCACAAATGGTGTAAATTTAATTAACAATTGAAAGAACTTAAATATATTTAATTAGATTACAATTAGCTGTAAATAGAATATTAATTGAAAAATGAGTATTCATCAATAAAATACAAATGATTGATATACGATCTAATAGTTGCTCTAGAAAAGTAATTAGAATGAATCATTAGCAAACCTGTGGTGAATCAAATTTCAAAATTCACTTGGGATAATTGTCATCATTTAAATTATATTGAGAAGAAAATAGCCATAAAATAATGTATCTTTTATGTTTATTTAATATTTTTCGATTAAAATAATAAAAATAAAATCACAACAAGCTATCGTGGTAACACTCTTTTTTCAAAGCCCCAATTATGATGAGAAAAAAATAAAAGATTCCGATGCCGGGAATCGAACCCGGGTCTCCTGGGTGAAAGCCAGATATCCTAACCGCTGGACGACATCGGATTATTGATTAAAAATGGCAACTGAATTATTTTATCTATTGAACTATGTCTTTCTTGTCTAATTTTTTATAACATACCCTCTGTTATAACTTGTATTTTATTTTAATATAATTAGTTATTCTCTTCAATGGAGATTAGGGAATATAATATATCATAACATTGTTAACAAATGGTGGATTGAAATGAAAGTAGTTTTTTTTCCCTTCCTTTCTTGAATGGATTAAGTTGAAAATGTGTACAGATATAAATGAATAAAATATTGTAGAAATTTAACTAACAATAAAAATAACTTGAATATATAAAATTAGAGATATTAAACTTGGATTAATATATTAATAATTAGAAAATTATAATTCATTTGAAAAAATATATATAATTCACACAACTTTCCAATTTCATAATTTTCACCATCTTCTAAATCTTATTTATAATATTTTTCTGTAACAATATATCTATGCAAAACACATTTTTTATAGTGTTCTTAAGTGATTCAACTCACGAACCAAACGAAAACTTAATACTAAATTCCTCAACCAAAACATTTAAATGAACTTCAAATCCAAACCGACACTTTTTAAGAAAGAGATATTCACTCAAGAGAAAAACAACTCAGGATGAATTTACAATATGATGGAACTATTAAGGAATGTATTACCGGCATATCTCCATAATTCACAGTTCAACCTCGTACATTGTTACATCTGTAAAATTGAAGAAGTTTCCAATTCTATCCTTTAACATTACTATTCATCATCTATTTAAAGAAGACAAAGTTTTGAAAAGATATGAAGAATAAAAATAACAACAAAGTGAGTAAAAGAAGAACAACAAACGAGAGAAACAACAATTACAACACTTACCATACTTAGAGCTTTTACTTGTATATGTTCTTAAGTGTAAACTCTAAAATTCATCTTGTGTATATGCTTGCTTAGAAGCATTCTTGTAAATACACACTTTTTGTATTTTAACTTTGGTTAAATTTCTTGAGGGACTAAGTTTAGTTTGTAGCCTCGAGAAGTCATTGACAATTGGTTTTTGAATTTATAATCTATTTGATTAGTGGATTAAGTCATTGTGAGAAACTAAAATCACTCTGACGAGTTAACTTGATTAGATTAGTTAACAGTGAACCAGTATAGAATTTTTGTGTATTTCTATCATTGTTGTTATTGTCATTGGTTCACAAAAAGTTGTCATATCTGGAACCCAATTCAAACTCCCATTTCTTGTGTTTCTTGAACCTTAATTTACCAAATTTTCTTCTTGGACCAGCAGAGAGTTTGAGTTAATTGTCATTGGTGACTTCCGTTTGTCACCGAATTTCAGCCTACCATCCTTAAGAGCAATTTGCACCAAATCTCTAAAAAGAACACATTGAGACGTTTTATGACCAAGAAAATTATGATATTTACAAAAACCTATTTTTTTCTTTGTTCCAATGATAGTGTTTTTAGGCTTGTCGACACTATGATTTAACCATAAACCACTAAAATACCAAAGATACTATCATAGTTAGTTATGACAAATGTATAGGTTTTGGTAGTAAAATTTTTATTTTTATTTGGTTCAACGAGATTTTTCCTATTTGAAGGTCTTAAAACCTTGCAAATATATGGTGGTTCTGACTTTAATTCTGCCATATTAACCTCGCTTTCTTTGACACATTCAAAAACTATGTCAATCTCTTGACCGTTTTTGTCTGTCTCTACATAAGTTAATTTCTTCGTCCTAGGGTGTCGATTTGCACTAGCCTTTTCAGCTTTCAATTTTTTGACTTGTCGAACCCTATGTTCTAATTGGGTCATGTCTATTAGGTATTGGGTATCTAACTTCTTCCTAATTGAATAATTTTGGCCACCTACAACCCTTTCGACTAACTCATGCTCAGTTACTTGAGTAAAATATCCCACCTTCATTAACCTAAACCTAATGAGATATTCATCTATCGACTCATAGAATTTTATCTTCATGCTGGCTAATTCTTTCAGGCTAATTTTGTATTAACCCATATAAAATTGTTCACGTAATACTCTTTCTAGTTGATTCCAATTGTATATGAAGTGTGGAGGAAGGGTAGTGAACCATGTGAAAACGCTCTTAGTTAAGGAATTAGGGAGATATTTATTTTTTAAATTTTCATTATTAGCCAAATCACCCACCTCTGGTTGATATTAAACAATATGTTAGATAGCAGATCCACTAGTATCGCCTGCAAATTTGGTGAACTTAGGGATTTTTTCCAACCCCTTTGGAGTTTAGTCTGCAATACATATTCATACAAGGCAGAAGCAAAATTTGGCATGTGAAGACCAACATTAAAACCATTTTGTGCTAGAATTTGTTCAATCGTATTAGGTATATTATTCCCCCCCCCCCCAAATTTGTTTTCTTGGATTCTCCTAACCATTTGGTCTGCATCCTAGTTCTTATTGACCAACACTACCTCTGGACCTTTGGGTTGTTCGACCGGATGGGGCATATAACCTTTTGCTGCATTTGATTATTAAGAAAAATTTCATTATTTAAAGGTTAAATATACAACACCCCCTGCAATGTAGACGAGTTTTGCTTTACCCCATGTAATATATATTTTTTGGATTTTTCCCTGTAATATATATATTTTTGTTTTACCCCCCTTAAGCATGCAATCCGAACACTGAATCTAGGGGGTAAACAAAAAAAATTATAGGGGGTAACTTTGACGCTTAGGGGAAAAACACATAGAATTTTTACATTTCAAGGGGGATTCAAATTTTTTTACAAGGGGTAAACTGAAACTCGCCTACATTGCAGGTGGTGTTGTATATTTAACCCTTATTTAAAACTCTAAGATTTTTAATTGCCCTGCTTACTTGGATTTAAGGATCTGGTTGAATAGGTGCCCGAGGAGCACCAAAGAAATCAACAATTCAACCCATTTGATGCGCCGAGTATTTGTAAGTATGGTTTGTGTTTTAAATGGGGGGGGGGGGGGGGGGGGTTAAACACCTTACCAATTTGTTGGGTAAACATATTGACCGTATTATGGTTGCTATTATTTATCTATTGTCTCATAGCCGAGAGGAAACTAGTAGTTAATAGTGGCATAACCTGATGGACATATCTTAATCCTCTTTGGAGGTGTGTCATTCGACTAGGATTATTGATAGAAGATCTTGATGATAAATATTGATTAAGATGGGATGCGATAGTCCTTGCATTATTTGCATATATAAATGCTTTAGTGTGTTGGCCTGCCATCATTGTAGTTTGCATGCCATATGGATATTCCCTACTTTCAAGGGTTAGCATAAAGCTTGGGAGAAAAGAAGGCATAAGGTCTCCTATAGTAGTTTGTCTAACCCTGAGAGTCGTTGAAAAACTGGTTGTTTATGGTGAGGTAATCACCAACTCTGGAAACATCGTCGAAATTGACATTTGACTTATAATATGAGCAGTTACTGCAACAGACATTGAAGTTCTCACACAATCAACCGTATATTCGATTGGTTGTTATTGTACATCTGAAGCGTTGTTTTAGGGAAGAGAATAATTTTTGACGTTGGATAAGCCATCTCAACAAGAGTTTTACCACTCCTCAGGCGCATAAACACTCATACATTAACAACAATGCATGTATGAAGAACAAACAGACAATAAAACACAACCATTTTTCTACAAAAGTATGAACTTTATGCACAAAAGGGTCCCATTGGGCGTGCCGATTTGTTTATTGGCATTTTTAGTAAATCAAATCACAAGTTTTAATTCACTTACAGAATTAAAATAAAATAAAAAATTCTTAGGACATATTGTGAAAAATGTATGAGAAATTATGTTTGCATAACTTCAAATTTGAAAGTAGAACAATCAGATAAAATCACAAGAAGTAAAATGAATAACTGTTTGAAAAGATAAAATAAATGAAGAAAATCATAAAAGACAATCAAGTAAAATGCTTTGATTAAAATGTGGGACATAGATTCATACATTTATCACAAATTCATATATCTATAACTTGGATGTTTGAATTCTATAAAAAACAACAATAAAAATTGCGAACCCTTGTTACAAAGATCAAATCGACTTATATGCATGAGCATTAATAATCGCCGACAACGATCGACTCTCCAGTATTCGACACGTAGATTGTTACGTGTCCTTTTGTATTCTACTTTGTTTCCGCGTGTTGAACTACTACAAAACTATCATTACTATCGAGAACAACTTCATGTCTTCCAACTGCCTATGTCGAGAATTCTCTCTATGAAACTTCATAATTTTGATGTCGAAAACATAATATTATCACCTCTACTCAATATTGTCATATCTTTTAGCACACTTTAATATTAAACTCTAAGCTCAAAATTTGAGGCTAACATTTACATATAAAAATTCAAATTCTTTTATCAAAATTGGAAATTTTTACTCAAATTACCAACTTTTTCAAATAAATATCCAGACTAACCCACTTTTTCACATATTTCCCAAACTAACTCACATTAAAAAAAATTCAACACAAAAGAGACACCAATCCAATTAACGACAGTGTACAAACACGTAAGATGAGTCGTCAATCCAATTAATGACAATATACAAACAAAGAGGAGAGAAAATGTACTCTCTCTCCTCTGAATTTGTGCACTATCGCCAATTAAATTAATAATTTCTCTTATGTGTTTGTATACGGTCACCAATTGAATTGACACCTCCGTTGTGTTAATATTTTTTATTAAAAATGTATTAGTTTGAGAAATATATGAAAAAATGGGTTAGTTTAGGTATTTACTTAAAAAAAGTTAAATATTTGAGTAAAATTTTCACAAAATTGCTCTTAAAAATTTAAGCCGAATGCTTTTCAAGTTTATTCTATCTCTTCTAATTAGTTATAGAAAACACTTAGATTATAAAAATTAATTTAAAATTATCTTACTAAGAATTCTAATATCTCAGACAAAGTTAAATCTATAATTTATATTTATATATAAAGATAAAATTTGTTTTTAGTGTATTAAATATTTTTTATATTTTAATATGTTTGTGCATTAAGAAAAACGGGCAGACAGACTCGTCTAAATGCTTTTAATATATAAAACAAAATTTATTTTTGGTATAACTTTTATTTCTTCCATTATTACTCTTAAAAAAATAACCGACATTAAAAAACTGATTATTAGAATGTGGCTCGTACTTTGAATTTTAAATGTACACCTCAGTTTCTTTAATTTGCTTTGATAGTTTAAAATCAATTTTAAATGTACACCTCAGTTTCTTTAATTTGCTTTGATAGTTTAAAATCAACTATAAATAAACAGATATGCTATATTGACACTTAAATTCTCTACACTGTATTGACACTGTAGCTATTGCAAATCAATTTTACTATGACACAAAAATCAAGGAAATAAAAAATATTATTAAAAAAATAAAAGTATGTCAAACCGTATATAACTATGGTGTAGTTGTAACTTTTTAGTGTAATCCTAAACTTTTCTCATAAATAAAAGAGAATTGATATTGTTACACCGAATGTAATACTTACACCGTATAATAATACGGTTTTGCTTTTTTAAAGTGTTTAATTTTTTTTTTTATTCTTCAAGTTGTATTTTGTATGGTATAAATCTACCATGTTATTTTTTTTAGGTGTAACCATAGCATCCCTCTAAATAAAAAGCAATTTTCATCCGTATTCAATGAGAAACACAAATCCAAAGCATATTTTTCCTATATATTTCTTCACTCTCTACTTCTCTTCCTTATTTTTTACTATGTCTCTCATTTTTTATTCTTTTCTCTCATCTTCCTTTTTGAAATCTTTTTGTTTCTTCACTCTCTACTCTCTTTTTATTTCTTCATTATCTACTCTCTACCACATGCCGTATATATTATTACCATTGTTATCTACTCTCTTTTTCCTGGTATATTCAATTTATTTTTAATTATTAGTGGTTCTAATGTGGGCAGCTTTTAATTTTAGTGTTTGATGTAAAACGACACAATAATTTGATTTTTTTTAAACTAGCAATGTAATAATTTTTATTTACTAAATAAATCACACTTTTAAAATTATTACCAAAATGGTAATGTTTCAAAATGCTTTAACATGCGTTCGTCAAACCAATTGGCGAAATAGGCTAAATTGGACTTGAACCAATTCGCCAAACCAATTGGCGACAGAGTGTTTTTGTGGGCATTCGCCACACCAATTGGCGAATTGGTTATAGTTTTAGGGTTTCCGTTTTCATTCTTTTTTGATTTTAATTATTATTATTATTAACCATAAAATATATAAATTTATAATATAATTAATATTAATATAATTAATATTAATATAATTAATATTAATTTATAATATAATTTATAATGTCATTTATAATATTAAAAAAATTAAGTTTAAAAGGTTAAATTATTTTATGAAATTATAAATTTAAAATAAATTGGTTTGCTTGCTAAATCGCCCAGCTTGGGTTTTAAACTTCCCTTATATATTTTTGGGGTGGCATTCATCAATGGATGTATAGCCACCCCAGTGGTAATCACTTTGTCATCAAGTGCGCATTTCACCTTGCTAGCCTGTGTTCGATCCTTGAGGAGGATCAATCCTTTTGTAAAATATGTTTTTGCTTTATTTTCACTTGTTGTGATGTATTTGTTTTTTTGGCTATAAATACGAGCTCAAACACATGTTAGTTTTCACAACATTATTTCCTAAAAGACTAAAGTGGTAGTGCGGTTTGAGTTGAGTGTAGTCCACAATGTCTGCATTTCTGAATCAACGTTCTTCTTCTTCGCCATCAGCATCGGAGGAACCTTTTCCAACGTTTGATATAATGAAAAGAAATGCCCTTGTGGTGTTTTCAACAACAAAGCCTCCAATGAAGGTGCTCCTGTGGAATACGCAGACGTTGGAGCACTTGCACAGGGAACTGAACCGCTGGCTACAAGGGGATATTGGTCCAGGAGAAAAGATTAGGAAAATTGAGAGTATTTCCTAAAAGACTAAAGTGGTAGTGCGGTTTGAGTTGAGTGTAGTCCACAATGTCTGCATTTCTGAATCAACGTTCTTCTTCTTCGCCATCAGCATCGGAGGAACCTTTTCCAACGTTTGATATAATGAAAAGAAATGCCCTTGTGGTGTTTTCAGCAACAAAGCCTCCAATGAAGGTGCTCCTGTGGAATACGCAGACGTTGGAGCACTTGCACAGGGAACTGAACCGCTGGCTACAAGGGGATATTGGTCCAGGAGAAAAGATTAGGAAAATTGAGAGGTTGGTGGAGAAGACCGATAGAAACGGAGTTACTCGTGAATGGAGAAAAGTGGAAAATGATGCCGGCGTCCTTGTGATGATGTTGACACCAAAGGAGATAAAGTTGATGGTTGTGATATCGTAGACGCTCTGTTCCGGTGTTTTGGTGTATCTTTTTAATTTGTTGTTATGTTTGTTTAATTTATGAAAGTTAACTCTGCTTGTAATAGAAGGAAATTTGCAGTTACCTCTGCTTGTAATAGCATGAAATTTGATTTTAATCAAATGAAAGTTACTATTGAATTAAATGGACACGTTTACAAATGAAACTATGATCTGCTGCTCGGACCTACGTTTGGACATGTCGTACGATTGTGTCCTGGTTGCCGACACGAACTACACAATTTCACTAGCTTATCCGAGGTATCCATCTCTGTTCGTATGCGCGTGCTGTTAGGTCGACCCTTCTTTTTTCTGCGCATCAAGTCATTATGCCAAACAATTTGGCCTTCATATTCCGGCCAATAGTCTTCCTTTGCCAACACCTGAAAACTGCATGAGTAGACATTGCATAGACTTATGACTTGGTGAACTGCAGAAAGAAGGTTGGTTGGGTCCTGGCGCGCCTTCGAACAAGCTGCTATGACATGAGAGCAAGGCATACGGAATGCTTGAAACTTTCCACAATCACACCAGCTCTTATCTAATTCAACACGATAACATCCCCTGGGCCTTCCTTCATTGTGATCTATAGCCTCGGCAACACTGAACCAACCAGCTGTACGGTCAAATATTGTGACCACGTGGGTGTTGGCTTTGGCAGCTTCGTCTTTCATGAATTTCATTGCAGTGTCGCTGTACAGCTGACCCGATTGTAATACCGAACCCCACTTCGCACGTCTGCTATCAAAAAGTGATCCCATCCTAAAGTTCCGCATTTACATGTGATGTTCATTTATCACGCATGCTCCATAATATGAAAAAAGTATAATATGGAAAATAGTATAATACGAAATAAATCACACTTTGACTTGAAAATATTAAATATATAATATGCTGAATAAAAAATCACACTATGCAATGAATGAACCACTGTATGATTAGACGCTACACTAAAGGAATCTCCTTTTTTCACATGTGATCTGCATCCCTACATTGACCATGCAGGCCTACGAGCATCTGCTTTCATACATTAGACGGAACACTGCATTACAATAAATGCCATGTAGCCTGTTTGATTAGACGCTACACTGAAGGAATCTGCATCCTTTTACCAAAAAGACACTGCATTTATGCATAGCTGAAGCAAAGTGCCAACCATGCACTCACACCACACATATGTCACGCCAAGTGCTCTGCATGCACCCACACAACACATATGTCACGCCAAGTGCTCTGCATGCACCCACACAACACATATGTAACGCCAAGTGCTCAGCATGCACCCACATAACACATACATCTCCTCACAAGTGTCAAGCATGCACTTAAACCATATCCACTCTTGCAATATAAATATGGAGTATTTACCCATCAAATTCTACTCACACTTAAAGTCTCCTACTCTCTTACTCTCCTACTCTCAAACTCGCAAACTCTCAAAGTCTGAAACTCTTAAACTTTCAAACTCCCAACTCTCGACAATGTCTGTACTAACCATGGGTGATTCTCATAGAGGGACGGTTGAAAACATCGCCGAGTTTGTAAGTCTTTTTGTTCATGTCTATGTTTTACCATTTTGTCCAAAAAAACTATAGTAATTTTGTCTAAAAAACTATAGTAATTTTACTTCATTATTTTGCAGGATGTATCAAGGTTTCGGTGTCGTGTGCATGACTACATACCACACGACCCCCTCATTACAAACTATCTTATACATTGTGGGTTTGGGCGTGTCATCGAAATCAAATCTTATTCCCTTGATACAAAATTTATTCTAGCGTTGTTAGAACGCTGGAGACCGGAGACACATACATTTCACCTTCCTTGTGGTGAGTGTACTGTGACTCTCCAGGACGTTTATATGTTGCTCGGCCTACACATTGATGGTAAGGCCGTCACCGGCAAAGTTGGTGTCCCTGACCGACTTTGTGAAGATTTATTGGGCGCCCCTCTTTGTGAGGACGGACCTCAGGCGGCAAGCAAGGGCCGCCCGAGGGGTCAAGGTATTAACTTAAAATACCTGAGAGAACAATACAACGGTATTGTTTTAACGGATGAGAGCACCGAGTATGAGAAAATACTCAAAACTCGGTGCTACATTATGATTTTATTTGGGCACTTTTTATTTCCAGACGGCACTGGAAATACAATTCATACTATGTATTTACCATTATTGCGTAATATCAACAAGGTGTGTGAATATAGCTGGGGATCAGCAGTCCTCGCCCATCTATATAGCGCACTTTGTAAGACGTCCAAAAAAAATTATTGTACTTTTTTTAGTTGTGCCTATCTTTTGCAAGCTTGGGGTTGGTCGAGGATGCCAATGCTTGCTCCAATAAACAAAAATTCTTTTACGTTCCCCTACGCAAAAAAGTAAGTATCTTTTCAACATTATTTGGCAGCTACGTATTCTATTTCAGTTAATAATTTCTAACTTCTGTTTATTTTTTTAGGTGGTCTGTACCCGGGATGAATTATGAGAAATGTCCAAGGCACTCTATAATTCAATACCGCAACCTTATCGACCACCTTGGGCCAAATGATGTAAGCTATTTACCCTAATTTTTTTTAATGTATATGTATACACTTCACACATCCTGTCTAACTTAATTTTACAACTACATTGTAGTTTGTCTGGATGCCGTACGAGGGTCTCGACCACCAGCCCAACCCCGACGATGCCGCTGTGTGGACAACAAAGACACCTATAATTAGGTTCACTACGGTGGAGATGCACCAAAGTGATCGGGTCAAACTCCAATTTGGGATGCATCAAGATATTCCAGATGCTCCCGTAGACTTGGGGAAGTGGCATCAAAAACGGGTAGACGCATAGTGGATGGTTGGTGATTGGAAGGAGTTTGCAAAGGAGCTGCGTGTACTTTGGAAAAGAAGAAGACAATACGTCTTAACCGACAATATTGTGCACGTGGCTAGGCCAAGTCTTTAATATATGACTTGGTTTAGTTCTGTCACGACAACCCAGCCTTTCCTGTCCCAGCCAACCTATTTGGCCGATCCAAGGGAACGCGGTTCTTCATCATACCCACAAATACCAACAGACACCCCCATCAACAACAACCACCATACGAAGACCATCACCAACAACCACCATACGAAGACACTCCCCAATCCATGCCAACATATACCCCCTATCAACAACAACCACCTTACATGCCACCAATCCAATTCCAGCCTCAACCATCTAACCAGTACATCCCTGATATGTCTTTTGATCCTACCCCTGCCACCTATATCCCGAACAACTCATTCGACCCTACCCCCTCCAACTACACCTCCAACCACCCACTATTTAACTACCACACCCCACAACAACCAACACACCTAGACCAACCCAACTCCATGTACACTTTCGGACAACCATACCGTCCATACTCCACCCACCCTCCCCGACAATCGTACGAAAACATGGGCATTGGCCTTGACTACGGAAGTGCATGTGAAATGGGACCTCCCGACTATTGGGGTCAAATGATGCAAGATCTAGCTGATACGCCGGGGCCGTCCCAACAGCACCCTCCACCACAACTGAACACACAACATCCTGACACACCACAACAACCTCGTCGAAGACCTCGTCACAACACGCGTCCCCCCAATGTGGCACCAGTGGTCACTTGGATAGAGCCGATCATTAGGTTTTTTTTTTTTTTAATTTTCATTATATTTATATTTTTGTTCGTGTATTTTTAATTACATTATAAATTAATATAATTTTTTTTTATTATCACTTTATGCTTACGAATATATTTTAATTATATCAATATTAATTATATTATAAATTAATATATTTTATGGTTAATAGTAATAATAATTAAAATCAAAAAACAATTACATATTAAAACTTTAAATATGATAATTAAAATTATAAAACTTTAATATGATTTTCTCTAAAATATGATAATTTTAAAACTTTAAAACTTAAAAATATTATATGATAATTAAAAGAAAACTGAAAAACGAAAACAAACCCTAAAACTATAACCAATTCGCCAATTGGTGTGGCGAATTGGTTCAAGCCCAATTTGGCCTATTTCGCCAATTGGTTTGGGGAACGCATGTTAAAGCATTTTGAAACATTGCAATTTTGGTAATAATTTTGAAAGTGTGATTTATTTGGTAAATAAAAATTATTACATTGCTAGTTTAAAAAAAAATTTCAATAATTTAGTGTTTTTTTTTGTCATAATTTAATAAAAGAGACTAAATATAACAACAGAAGTGAAGTTAAGAGACTAATTTTTTTTTATTTGCTTCATTGCAATAAAGTAGTTAAAAGAAAAATACAATATATTTCTTTTTAGTACTTTCTCCGTTTTAAAGTTATTCTTGTTTAAAGTTTTTGTATATAAATTAAAAAATGTAATGATATTGTCATAAAATATTGCACTTTTATTAAATTAGTCTTATTAATATGTTAAAAATAATGTCTAGATTAATAATTAAATTAGTCTTATTAATATGTTAAAAATAGTGTCCAGATTAATAATTATATGATAAAATTGAAAAAATAACAATTATTACTATATTAAAAATTGAGAACGACAATTATTTTGAAACAAAAATTTACCACTAAAACCACAGTCATTTTGAAATGGAGAGAGTAAAATTTATAAATTTTTTTAATCTTACATTCCTAATGCAATACTAATGATATTTTTTCAATATGTCCTAACTCTAATATATAATTTATCTTTTTTATAAAATAATAATTAAATTTTTTAATGACCAATAATATTTTATAATTTGAGATAGGTTTTAAAAATTAAATAAAATCATAGCCGATTATCTTACAAATTATCCACTAAATTTTTTATTATATTGGCCAAGAAAATTGAACTCACAATCTTTTGAGATAAACTATTAATTATAATACATGAATTATTTGAAAATAAACTATGGTGTCTTTTTTTATAATGTAATTTTTTTGAATACTTTTCTTTTCAGATAAAAAAGAATTTACTTAGTTTTATGATAAAATTCAAAAGAAATTTTACTTATTATTTCCAATAAAATACTTAACTAAAATTAAAATAGACTTGTTATTCAAGTAAATAACGGTGTTATTCAAACCACCCTTTAAAATGCTCCATGACCATCATTCTGCATAATAACCGCCTTAGTATTGAACGCGAAATTGAGAAGCGAAAATGGGATGGGTTTGGAGCGACGACAACGACGACGATTCTCAGCGCAACATCTCTTCAGGTTCCGACGAACATAGCTCCACCAGAAAAATCGTGAAATCGCAGTGCAGAACGGAAGAGGTTGAACCTGGAAAGTTCGTTAGGAAATGCGAGAAAACCGAAGAGCTTCTCAGAACTTGCGCTGGAAGGTAATACTTTTCTTCCTTTCTTCTTCTTTATTATAAAGATATGATCGATTCGTTGATTAGGTTTAGGAGGAAGGGATTTTTCTGTGAAATCTATCTCTTTAATTTGAAATTTGTTTCGAATCAAAATTTGGAATGCTTGAAATTCAATAGGAAACGGACAAATTGACATATTTTCACATGAAATTAGGGTAAAGATCGGAGGTATTGGTTTTGATTAACTAGTTTTTTTTTATCATGGTAGGAAAAACAATTAGTTTGATTTTTAGGTTATTGAAGAAAAGTGCTGTTTTTGCATGGACATCTTTCTGATTGATTTGTGGTTTCATCAAGATCCTAACTGGAAGTTAAACCATGATGCTTTATGCCCTTACAATGCTACTGCAATGATAGGTTATTGTGACGTTTTTGGAGTTTGGGGAAGAACATTATTTTTCTTTATTAAGAGCCTTAAATAAATTCTAACGTTGTTTGATTTATAACTTATGTAAACATAGAAGATGCAATCGATTTTCAACATTCAGTTGCTTCACAGCTGAAAAGAACATGAATGCGTGCTCTCTTTTGCAACATAGCGAGAAAGGGAGTGCATCTAGTAACTTGTGCACGCCACACATGTGTGTTTCGCAACTTAGAGTTTGAGTTGATCCATACTTGATTTTTGATGCCCAAGCAACCTGATTTTTAGGGCTTCCGTGTCATGTTTTGGTTTAGGTTAGGTTGAGGGCTCTAAGGTTTGATAAGTAGTTTCCCAAGAAGTATGGACGTGATATGATGACTGTGAAATTTTAGATATTCCATTCAAATTTTAAGTATTATGATATGATACATGGACATGATTCTATTTATGCAGTGCATGGAAGCATGTAGACCCATGCTTCAATTGATTTCAATTTTTGGTATTTGGCTTATGCACAGGCAGCACTGCATTTTGGAAGTGATCCTTCAAAGTATCTTGATATTGAAACATTCTTTTTAAAGGTTTTTTGTGCTTTATTGGTTTGTTATAATATTTGGTCAGTAGGTTCCTGGGAATAAGAGCTGCGCTACTGAATTTTCTTCTCTCAAATGCGACTGAAACTAAAACTTGATCTTTACATTTGACTACTTCTCAGGCCTGCTGAAGTGCTTCAATCAAACAAAGAGTACACTGAAGAAGATATCACTAATGAGGTACTTAGAGGAAGATCTACCACATTTGACTCTTCAAACAGCTCACCAGACCATGGTATGTTCTTCCCTGGGCTACGAAATGATATTGAAAACATGGAACGCAACTTTTTCTTTGGTGGTATCAATCGCTTATTTGAAGCAGCTGAAGAAATGAAAAACGGCCTTTTTGATGTTATTGCAAAGGCAGAGTCATCATCTTCATCCCCTACAAGGAGAGGGATACCCATTGAAGAGTATGGCCGACAAGAAACTCGTCCTAGATCCATGGATATGGAATCGGGGGATACTGATTTCACTGGATTGGCGAAAGACGTTTAAACTAAAGTGTGTCTTGCATACTTGCTATATTTTTTGAGTTCGATCATGAACATGTGGACTACATATATGCCCTTTAATAAGGTCTTTTTGCTAGAAAAACTGGCTGATGTTTTGTAAGTAGTATGAAATTCTTAAGCAAACTTAATATTTTAGCTAGGTACTCTGAGGATGGATATGATGAGATTATATTAATACCACAACAACTTTCTTGTCCTCTATGTTTTGGGGAAATTTCTGGGTAATGAAACCAGTAGAAATTTTTAGATATGACTATTCAATGATTAGTACTCAAAGTATTATCTTTTTTATTTTGAAATTCTTTGGAAGGTGAGAAGATCACTGATGGATTGCAAAAGTAGAGTCACCCCTTCCATTGAAAAACAAAATTTGAATTTAGGATAATATGAAACTCAAATGTTAAATGTTACTACAACCAAACAATAAAATTCAGTATTCATTTTCTACAAAAATAAATAAAGGAAAGTCCCATATGGCCGGTTAAAATAAAAAGTCTTCAGAGTTTTTTCTTCCATTCACACGTCTCTAACGTCTCTAAATTAAATTTAAGGTCTTTGCCTAGCAACTTGGATTTATTTACAATTGAATATTTCTCTCTTTGGTTAAACAATCTAATTTTTAGAAATTGTAATTAAACCCAACGAGTTCTAGCTCTGAGCAAATAATTTGTAAGTCGTACCTCCATAATATTTAATATTAGAAACCGGTAATATAAATGGGGTTTTACCTTTGATTGATCTATATCAATGTTTTGTTTATAGAGCTTAGTTTAATAGGCATTTTGCATCATCTAATATTGAATGAACAAGTATACAAATTTGTATTTTTTCTTTCTATCAACATTTTGTTTGATTGTTGAGAAGCATTGTTTTCACTACCCTTCTAGAAAAAATGTATCTTGTTGTGCTTAGTGTTTTCTCTAGTTCTCAACTCAAAAAGATAGTAATTTCTAAATCAACCGAATTGAAAACCCACATCAATTCATATCCATCATTATTTCTCATTGATTTTGTGTTTTAGTCTTTGTGATAACATGAACGTGAGAGTTGGTGCTGCAAGCAAAACAGAGTGTTTTCGACGTTTCTTCATTTTTTCCCCATGAGTGAATAGGATGAGAGACATGCGATATGAACTTAAACTGAGAAATGCTAAAATAATCCTTAAAAAAGTTATATTTAAAATTTCTTTCTTAACAAAATCTAAATGTAAAATTTTAACTCTCCCTCTCCACCATAACTGTGAGTTTGTAATTTCTTGCGTCGAAACAGTATAGCTCGACAAAAGCAAAGTCTAGTTGAATTAACTTAATATGTGTGTGTTTTGAGTTGTATTAGTGTGTTGAAGTGTCGAAGCAGGTTGCTTCACACGGGATTTCGACTTAGGCATATTTTAGTAATGTGAACTATTTTGAGCTTTTATAGTTTTGCGTTTTGGCTTGGAGTGCAAGCTAATCTAAATCCACAAATAGGGAGTAACGCTTATTTTGTAAAAAAACTCAATTCATAACATTGTATTCACAAAATTTGCAGTTGCAAGTGAATAAGGAAGTTTTCACAGATTATGGACAAAGAGAAACTCTGTAGAATATTCATTCATCTTCTTCTCCAACGTTATTTTTTTTCTTTATTTCTCAACCTTTTTCATTGCCATTGCGTGATTGATAACAATCTTGTTCATCAATAGATTGTGGTTGAATTTCAACGTCTGGTATCTAGAGTTTTGGTTACGATTCAAAGAACGAAAATCGTGACGGCGATGAATAATTCAAACGGGCACTTTCTCGTGAACCTTCCGATTCTCAAGAAAGATAATTATGAGAATTTATACAAGCAGATTAAGGTGGTTTTCTGTTATCAAGATCTTTGGGATCTTGTGAAGGAAGGAATAACAACGCTTGTAGAAAATGCGACAGATTAAGAAAAGACTACACACAAGGAGCTGAATAAGAATGATTATAAAACTCTCTTTATAATTCATCAATGTGTTGATCCAGATAATTTGGACAAGGTTAGTGATGTAGAATTAGCAAAAGAAGCCTGAGAGATTCTTGAAAAATCGTTTAGAGGTGTAGAAAAGGTGAAAGAGGTGAGGTTACAAACTCACAAAAGGACTTATGAATTGATTCAGGTGGAAGACAATGAAATTATAGCAGATTTCTTCATTAGGGTTACAAAACTGGTGAATCAAATCAAGGTATGTGGAAAAATATTGACATCAAAATGAGTTGTTTCAAAGATCTTGAGATCATTGGCTCCAAAGTTTGTCCGCGTGGTAGTAGTCATAAAAGAGTCGAAATACTTGTCAGTATTAACGAAGGAAGAGCTTTAAGGGACGCTTGAGTCTCAAGAACAAAGGATGACCGAAAGAGCTGCAGGAAAGTCGAAGAGTGATATGGCTTTACAGGTGCAGTCAGAAAAAGAAAAGAAAGGAAAAGGAAGTTGGAATGACAACAAAGGTAGAGGAGGCTACAACAAGTCGAAATCAGCAGGAAGAAAACTGGTCGAATTAGAGAAAATCTTATAACCAAGGCAACTAAAGAGGTGGTGCTGCAGGTAGAGGACAAGGTGGTGGTTGAAAGTATGATAAAAGTCACATTCAGTGTTTCAATTGTCAGAAGTATGGTAACTATTTTAGTGAGTGTCGAGAAAACAAGAAGAATTAAGAAATCGATGCAAAGCTGGAGAAACACGAAGAAGAATAAATATTGTTAATGGTCACAACAAGAGATGATGAAAGATTCCAGGATCAGTGGTACTTGGACTCAAGATTCTCATCAAACATGACTGGTAGGAAACATTGGTTTGTCAACATGAAACCCTCAATGAAGAATATGGTAAAATTTGTAAATGACAATACTCTAGCTGCTGAAGATATTGGTGATGTTTTAATTATAAAGAAAAATGGCAAGAGGTAAGTAATTTCGAATGTGTTGTACATACCAAACATGAAGAGTAATTTGCTCAGTATATGGAAGTTGGTCGAAAAGAACTACAAGGTGTTGATAAAAGACAAGATGATGTGAGTTCTCGAATGAGGTGGTAGGTTAATCTTGGAGGCTCCAATGTCTCAGAATATGACCTTCAGGATTGAACTTAATGTGATAGAGCATAAGTGCCTTGAAACTGCAGCTAGTAGAGATGAATGGTTATGACATTATCGACTTAACCATCTCAACTTCAAAGACATAAGAGATTTAAAGAGAAGAAATATGGTTTTAGGATTACCAAAAATCGACATTCCAAGTGAAGTGTGTGAAGAATGTGTTCAAGAAAAACAACACAAGAATAACTTTAGCAAAGATGTAGGAAGTAAGTCAAAGGCAATTCTCAAATTCATATACTCTAATGTATATTGTCTTATCCAGGTGGATTCGATTGGAGGTAACAGATACTTTGTCATGTTCATAGATAATTTCAGTCGAAAACTATGGACTAACCGGATCAAGAAGGAAAGTGAGGATTGATGGTGGTGGAGAGTATGTGTCGAAAGATTTCGAATCGAGGTATTTGGTGTCGCTACTCGAAAAATGCATCGTGCAACGACGGGGAGGCGAAAAAGATAGACAGAAGAGTCGCCACCGAACTTTATTTATCCCATGAGGGGAAAGGAAAATATCGAGAAAACCTTAAGAAAGAAATGGATAAGATGGTCTCGCGACCAAGAATGGGTTCGGAAGCCGGTTATGCGAGGGGAAGGTATTAGCACCCCTCGCATCCATCGTACTCGATGGGAACCTTTTGTTTGTCGATGTGCTAAAATGTTATGCTATAAAAGAGTGTTTCAAAGGGTAAAGGGAAAGGTTTAGAAACGAGAGAGAGAGGTAACGAGGGAGAAGGGAGATAGAACGGACTCGGTAGGACTTCGCAGTCCTATGCCTACGTATTCTCAATAGATATGAGAAAGTCAGAGTCGACGTAGTTCGGGAAACTACGGGTGACGGGGGGATTGTGCTCGCCAAGACATCGCCGTCTTGTGCCTACGTATTCTCATCTGGTATGAGAAATCAGAGCAGCCGTAGTTCGGCCTACGGTGTGTTGATGTTTTTTATGGATGATGCTATCGTGCGCATTCTAGCAGTTAGGTGTTTTGCTGCTCGCTCGTTGGAGACTTAGGCGTTACCTGTTTGCGGTAGAACGGACGTAACATATCCTTTTTGAAAGATTGATTAGTTTTCGCCACGCGGGGCAAGAAGTCACGTTTGATTGATTGGATTGTTTTTTTTAGGGGGAGAGACATGTCCTCGGATAGTAACCCCTACGGGTAGTACCCAATTCTTTGTCTCAAAGTTTTTGTTATAAAAAGGTGTGGCGAACGAGGCGTCTTTGTATTGAAAGACGAACGTCGAAACCACCCTCACTACAGTGGGCATCCCAACACTCGAAGAAGAAGAGGTCTACACCCAATCCTCTCTCTTTAATTCAACATAAAGAGAGCTTCGTTCTCTTATTAAGTGTTTTTGGTTTTGAATGGTAAGTGCTTTGCGACAGAGAACCCTACGGTAAACGTCAGCACTCGGGATAGGAGAAGGCCTACGCCTAACCACTCCACGACCATTCAAGTCTTTATTGTGAAAATAATTTGAAATGCACTCGGTGCGGGACCGAGGTTTTAGGTGTGAAAATTGTGGAAGGAAGTTGTGAAAACGAGATGGTGGATAAAGTCGCGTCTTCGTATCGAAAGACGAGTGTCGAGACCACCCTCACTACAGTGGGCATCCCATCACTCGGAGAAGAAGAGGTCTACACCCAATCTTCTCTCTTTAATTTGATACAAAGAGAAATCAATTTATTATTGAAAGTATACTCAGTACGAGACCGAGGTTTTACGAGGGAATGTTGGAAGCGCCTTTGTATTGACAGACGAGCATCGAGACCACCCTCACTACAGTGGGCATCCCTACGCTCGAAGAAGAAGGGGTCTACACCCAACCCTCTCGTTTAATTCAATACAAAGAATTGATTTTAGGGAGATGAGATTTGAAAATGGATGGGAAACGTCTTCGTATTGAAAGACGAGTGTCAGAACCACCCTCACTACAGTGGGCATCCCAACACTCGGAGAGGGAGAAAGTCTACACTTAATCCCCTCTTTTTAATTCAATACAAAGATAATTTGATTTTGAAAATTGTTTGACAAAGTTTTTGAATCGAGTCGGGACAAGTAATGAAGAGAGAAAAGAGGTGGTCTCAGATCCAACATTACTCATCAATAATTTGACTGGTAATGAATTACGGAGGTCTCGTCATCGACCTAAAAAGAGGAAAATGGGACAGAATGTCCAATAACAAAAGAGAAATGAATTTTAACTTCTACAAAAAAGTAATTGCCAAACTTCTAAATAATATATAAACTTGAAATTCTGAAACTATAAAAATGAACTATCTAAAAAAAATAATATTCAATATGTATTCTAAAGAAAAGAAAATTAAGGATTATATAAAGGCTAATTAAAACAAAATGTATATATAAAATGAAAATAGTTTTAGGAAAATAAAATATTAACTAAATAAATTAATAAATTTACAAAATACAGTATATAATACATATATAAAATAACTAATAATAATAATATACATAATTAATTAAATAAAACATAAAAATGAATATGAATATGGGAGGGGGTATGCGGATACACAGGGAATATGTAAAGAAAAAAAACAGTGGGCTTTCAACCCATCAACATCAGTTAATAAAAATGAAAACAGAGGAAAAGAAACTCCTCTCCTTCGTACGACATATCCCAGCCGTTCAACCTCACTTTCACCTTCTTCTCAAAATGAAAGAAAAACAGTCTCTCTCAAAAACAAATAAAAAATCAAACTTCCCAACTCCTGTTTATACAGTTTCGGTTAGGGATTTGGTGGTTCAGATTGGGAAAATGGTTGAGATTTGGTTCTGTGAAAAGATGAAGTGTAAAAAGTGATTTGAATCAGGTCGAAAGGGGTGAGCTGTGTGGTGTTGCGTGTTGTTGTTTCGCGGCGGAGATTGAATTTGGGCGATGGTGACGTTGAGAGTTGTGGGTTTTGCTGGAGTTTCAACGATGATGAAGAGCGTTGGTTCGCGGTGGTGGGTCAGAAAATGGAAATGGGTTATGAGGTTGAGAATGGTTTGTTGATGGGTTAAAGATGAGTTGGAGAAATGGATTGACGGTAACCGGCGGTGGAAGTCGGTTGTTGAAAGAGGGTTCGTTTGGTATTGATATTGTTTGAGTTGATGAGTTTGTGAGGCGATGGTTGGAGTTTGAACGAACAAGGTGAGAAGAGTTTCAACCTTTTTTATGTTCACGTTTGAGTGCTGGGTTTATGATCTTGGTAAATGAATTTCGATGTTGTTAAAGGTTGTGAAGGGCGCTGGTTTCGAAAACGGAGGGGGGAGATTTGTTTTGATTTCTGTTTGGATGAAACGGTTGATGGCGGTTTGAAGATGATTTATGGGAAGTTTATGAAGCTGATATTGTGTTCTGTTTTTGTTTGAGTGAAGGAGTTTGAATGGAGGTTGTTTCTGAAGTGGTTTTGGAAGTTATGGTTGAAATGATGAAGATGGTGATGATAGTGATGCGTTTAGAAAGCTATTCAGAACTGGAAGTTTGTGTGATTGTGAATGAAGTTTGATTGTTGAACAAAGATGAAGGGTTTGAATGTGTAAAGAGGGTTCTTTATACTCAAAGCCAGGGAACAAGTCAAACCAAACAAAACAGATCAAGATCAAGATTATGAAGACAGTAGGAGTAACGGAATACTTACAGAAGAGTACCACCAGATCGTTGATGCAGAACACAGGTGAGCTTCTTCTTCAATCTCCTTTTTTTTTAGTTCTCTTTGAGTGAAAGCAGCTAGGGTATCCTCTGTAGTCTCTTCCTTTTAGCTTTTATAGTGAGGTCAATTAGGTTTAGCAGACCAATTCTTGAGGCCCTGAAACCCTCTGCCCCTTAGGCTTTAGGTTTGGTCTGCTACTAACCTGTCCTATTTCCATTTCTGTGCTAAGACTGTGGTGCTGTAATTGCCTACAGCTGCTCTGTATTTGCCATTTTTGTGAATGTGTTTCTGCTGTCTCATTTTTTCATGTCCCTGAATTTATTTATTTAAATTGAAAATATCTGATATATTTTAACCTGCATTTTCACTGTGGTATCACAACAATTTTACTGATACATTTAATTTCTTTGCAGGTTTATCATCTTTAGCCAAAGAGCCAAATTTCATAGCTTTCTCAAAAGTCCAGTTTCAATTTGCATCTACGCGGATAATAATCTGGCAACCAACTTTCTTTCTCACTTATTGTATTAATGTGGCATCTTGCACTGATCAATTGCTTGGTTTGCCCCACAATCCAGCAGCTCTGGAGGTCGGTCTGTGGGAACAAGCCGCATTTCTTTGGATCATCGCCCTTCAAGATGTTTCTTGTTTACAAAGAACTTGAGGAAGGTGATAGTATCAGGACCAATCTCACCTACCACCAGCAAAGCCATTACCATGACAATGGTTTCTAGCCTTGGTGGCATCACCACACAATGCTGCTGCTCATAACCCATATCATCCAGGTAAGAGCTACATTTTGACACCTAAAATATGTGTCACCTGTAATAACCAGTTAATGTTTTACATTTTACGTGTATATACAGTGCACAATAAATTTATAGGTAGTGTAGTTACAATATGACATAATTGAAGCACAAAATATATCTCAAACCCTACAGATGCCATTTTCAACATAAAATGGCTGGCTTGCAAGGATTCTAGTTCTAGATTTTTAAAGCATCAGGCAAAGTCGAATTTTCCCAAGGCTAGACTATATCAGATTTTCCGTTATTAAACTAGGGCACCAGATTTCATTTAGTTACTGATCCATCTCCTTTTTCTGGCAGGTCGCTCTTGTTTGACATCCGACTCTACTGGATTTTCAGTTTTGGTAGAAGGCAGAGGTTCACTCTCTAGCCTCTTGATAACCTGGGCTTCTTTTTCACTTGGCATTGGGAGCTTGAACCGCTCACTTCGTTTCTTCAGCCTCTCAACTGTGTCCAGATGCTGATCCCCGGATTCCTTGGAATCACCATCCCTGCTTTCCATGTCTACAGAATCCCTTGCTTCAGCCATCAAGAGTTGTTGGTTATCATCATCGACTGTTTTAGCAGATTCATCCACAGGTTTCCCAACTTCAGAAGACCTGCCATTATTATCTTTGTCAATGTCTTTGAACTTCAAGGAAGAAGATGACTTGTTGATACTGAAATCTCTTTCTTTATGGCTTGTCCAGCGCTCCAGTTTCGAACGTCCTCTGTAAGAATCTTGCTGTTCGTCATCAGAGGAAATGCCGTCCTGGTGTTTCCTGGATAGGCGATGCCCTTGAATATCATGCCCAGCACGTTCTTGATCAGCAAATTCTTTGGAGCCCTTCTCATTTGATGGACCATTTGGATTTTCTAGACTTTTCTTGGACATTCCTAAACTATTATGGTCACTAATATCACGCTCTTTGCTTTTCCTTGAGCCCTCTTTATGTTTCCTCTCGTGAAGTCTTTGGCTATCTGAATTATTAGTAACGCGATCACTACGGCTACTTGACCTCTCCTGCCTAGATCGTCTTTCATCAGCAGTAAATTGATTCACACGGGAGAAAGTATCATCCCGCCCCTTAAGATGTGAACTTTCTTCCTGAATTCGATCCCTTCTCTTCAGTTGGTCACTGTGTCGCACTGCTTCTCTAGATTGGTGTTCATCTTTAGCACTAACATGACCAACCCATGTTATTTGATGACAGTGGAGTATTCTTCATATATACATTATTGCTAGACCCATCGGGAAAAGGTTGTGCAGTCTCGCCGACAGTGAATACATCAGCCAAATGCATCGGAAGTGAAGAAGTTATATGCCTCTGGTCTCCAGGTAACCGTAATCCTTCACCGACATTGACGGCAGCTCTGAGTAGGTTTTCCTGTTCTTGAATTTTGGCAATTATCGGAAGTGCAGGAATTTGGTAGCTTTGAGTGACTGCTTTCTGAATGAACTATAGAGCCAAATGAAGAAAGTTTTAATAGTGTTCCCTGTGTTTTAGGGGCCTTACTGTCTTGCGAGCTGATACTTCTCCAGCTAGGAGTTTGCAAGGATACTGATTCCGCGGTTTTCTTAAGTTTAAAATAACAGTCATCACAAACACGATATGTCTTGCTGGAATTTGGAGCAAGGGAAGCCTTCATAGGTTTTTTTTGCTGGTGCATGAATTGCAAAAAAAATCAAGTCCACAGTTATAACAATTATGACGTTTTCTTCTGAAATTAAATGGATTACGACAGCCTGAACATGCAGAATGGTCAACACTCGGTATCCATTTATGAAGGCAAACAACAGCAGTAAAGTTTGAACCACAAAAAACACTCTTCACTTGCTTATCTTTTAAAAATTGGGCAAGTGTGGGCTTATTCCTGTGACTGTTGTCCTTATCTTTATTCTTCTCCTTTTTTCTTTGCGGATTTATTCAACTTGATATTGTCTTTAGTGCAGGTATGGATCAGCCTCATGCCTTAATTATGTTATGATTGCCGCGCGACATTTCTGTACTGTTCATCTCGTGCAAACCTTTCGAATGGCAGCAAGTTGGTGCGCCGAGTGTTGTATGAGTTTGCCCATTTGCGCTGCGGTTTTACTTGTCATTTACGAAACTCCGCAGGTTGACGTGGAACTGATTGCGACTGATACGGATTTTTTTTATTTAGCAGGGTTTGGTCTGTTGAGGAGTGTAGCAGTGTGGTTTGGCAGCTAGTTGCAGTAGGTTGTGTGTGGGCTGATACGATTTTTGCAGTAACAATGCGAGTGGCTTGTGGCAGGTAAGGGGCCTTGCGTACAGAACAACATCATGTTGCTTTTGTGAAAAATCTCGTAGATGGTATTTGTTTTACCAATTTTTCTTCTTTTCTTCTTCAGAGTTTCTTTTCTATTGTGTTATACTGCTGCCTATTTATTCAACCTTTTCATCACAGAGTAATAGCTGCGTGTACGATTCCTTCAACGGTGAGATGGGATTTGAGCTACCCCATAATACGGCTGTTGCGTTTTACACAAAAGGGACGAGCTGCTTGGTTTTCTTTCACTGCAGGTCGCGAGGTCGGAAACGAGAGAAGTTGGAGGGTCTTGGTGGTATACGGTTACATTGCAAGCTTTTTGTTGTTGGTTCTGGTGCGCTGCAGGCAGTGGATTCTTGGCCCAGTGATTTGAGTAACCATAGGTTTTGCATAATCAACTCTAGTGCTGTAGAAACAATGAGCTCTTACCCTCTTTTCCCTTTGGCATATGTACTTTACAATTTCTCATGAACTCATACATTTGTAGCAACTTTGGAGAACAATTCCTCATATTTCTTGTAATGAACATGATTTTTTTATTAATTTTGCTTGAAATGCACTCTTATCCCTTTTTGAATTTTCATTTTGCTTGCACTGTTGTTCTTGTAATAATATGAGCTCCCTCATTGTAATGTGGGCCTTGATGAATCCACATTTTCCTTTGAAAACTTGTGTTGAAATACTGCTCAAATGTGTAATGGTTAAAAGCCAGCGTGAATTAGTTGCCATCAGGACTTGTGGAAAGGTTGGCCTATCATATGGGGGTATTATTGTTTCTTTTTTCTTGGTGTATTGATTTAAGACTTAAAACATTGACTTGGGCAATACAATCTGGGCTGGGGCAATGAGGTTGTGGCCTCACGTTTTTGTTTCCCATCATAACTTGTTTTTAATCTTGAAGCACTTGAAACATAACAACAACAAGAAATCCTATTTGAAACCACTTGAATTATAATGTGACTAATTTACCTTTAATTTGAAGCAAATTAAATCCAACTTATCACAAACTGATTTTGAAAACTGAACAACCTTAAACATGCATTGAGGAGAATGAACTATAATCATTGCATTGGACCAACATGACCTGGGACCAATTTGAAACAAATTAAGTAATAGCCGAGAACAAAACTTGAACCAAGTCAAGTTACAATTTGATAAATGAACGACACAAGATCATCCTGGAGTATGACTTTGAGAATAAATCTAAATGAGCCCTGAATTGATTCATCTCAAGCTATATTTTTTGATTTTCTGAATGAGAGTCAACGGGTGAATATACAAATGAAAAATATAAATAGGTAGGACAAATTTTGGGGTACAACAGCTGCCCCTATTCAAGCGACTTAGACCTGATTGGATGAAAGGTAAGCGACTTTCATACAATCAAGGTAAAAGACGGTTGAATACTCAAGGATCCGAAAATTTGACAACCGCGATACGAACTTCTAACATCGCCGCCGGGCACCCATATTAAGTAAAACGTCTGACCTCGCCGTCAGCTCCTTTAACAACATCTAACCTTGCTGTCAGATCTCAGCGTTAAAATTATTAATCAACTGACTTTATCGTCCAATTTACAATATTTTCTGACTTCGCCGTCAAAAAAAAAAAAAAAAAAAAATTCTACAAAATTGTCTTCTGACTTCGCCGTCAATTCCAATATTAAATGGAACATCTGACTTCACCGTCAGTCATAAATCAAGTAAACATCTGACCTCGCCGTCAATTCTCACATAACCTGACTTCGCCGTCATCTCTTAAAACAATCTTCTGACTTCGCCGTTACGACAAAATCCAACATCGCCATTGAACAAACGAATCACTCTGACATCGCCGTCAAAACAAACATCCAACCTCGCCGCTGAATAACAAATCACCCTGACATCGCCGCCAGAAACAAACATCCAACCTCGCCGCTGAATAACAAATCATCCTGACATCGCCGCCAGAAACAAACATCCAACCTCGCCGCTGAATAACAAATCATCCTGACATCGCCGTCAAAACAAACATCCGACCTCGCCGCTGAATAACAAATCATCCTGAAATCGCTGCCAGAAACAAACATCCGACCTCGCCGCTGAATAACAAATCATCCTGACATCGCCGCCAAAACAAATATCCAACCTCGCCGCTGAATAACAAATCATCCTGACATCGCCGCCAAAACAAATATTCAGCATTACCGCTGAATAAGCAAATTACTTTTGACATCGCCGTCAAAACAAACTTCTCAACATCGCCGTTGAAGAATCAAATCACTTGACATCGCCGTCAAAACTAAATCCTCTGACATCGCCGTCAGAAACAAACTTCTCAACATCGCCGTTGAAGAATATAAATACTTGACCTCGCCGTCACCACAAACTTCTCAACATCGCCGTTGGAGAAACCAACTACTTGACCTCGCCGCCAAGCCTTCGCTAAATATAAGCGAGCGACAAGATTCGAACGAAATTAAGACCATCCATTGGTGATAATCACAAAATAACTCCGCTGGGGAAACACCATGAGCTGGGGCCAAGCCAACACACGGGCAAAGATACTAATCATCTGCGAGGTTTACTTGAAACAAAAGGGTAACGACCTGGCTTATGTTTCACATGCATATGTTTGGATATGACGAAATGCTCCATACGAAATGGAAATGCTTCGCGTTTGGGTGGATGCTATGCATGTATGTAGATGCAAATGAACCAACTTTAGCAAAATAAATGCTAAAGAGAAAGAGCCAACTCCGTTGAGTCAGAGCTAGATACGCCTTAGCGCAAATAAACTCATGCTGGGGAATGCAAGCCGTGGATGGCCTCCGAGAAAACTTCTGGGTAAAACTGCTTTGCTAAGAATAAATCCATCCTGCTGGGGATCCAAATCAAACTCTGATCCGGAAAACATCCTGGATGGCCTATCAGCCTACAACTCTTTTGAGAAACAAGCAACTCGGCCGGAGGCAACAACTCCACTCCATCGGGGAAATCAGTTATGAACGATTAGCCAGAATAATTCTACTGGGGAAACACAACAGATTGCTGAGGAATAGCTCCATTCTGTCGGAGATTGAATCCGCTATCTGCTAGGGATTTTGAATAAGATTTACCGGGAGATTATCCCACACTCTCTCTGCTGAGGATGGAAATGAACGATCTTTGAGTCAGCCCTATTCTGCGGGGAGGAAAAATTAACTCCGCTGGTTTGGCTGGAGATTAGATAAGGAGGGAATCAACATCAATCTCTGCTTGGGGAAAATGACAACAGCTGGACAAATGTGTTATACAGCTGACACCAAGTTTTTTATCAATTATGACCTTATTTAAAACAAATGTCTTGATTAATAGTTAGCAAAACCCACAAGTTTATGTATGTAAGGTTTTTTTTATCAAAAAAAATATCAGGCGTTTCTTGCAAACAAAACGGTAAAAATTTAAAACCAGAACAAAAGCTTTTTCTGAATAGTATATTTTATTGATAAAAGGCCTGAAAATAGGCAACTTTACATTGGATGCAACTCCTGAAAAGAGAAAGTCGCGCAAAAAGACAATCACAAGGAAAATATACAAAAATGTCGGCAACGTGGTACAGACAAGCACCATGTGACGACTCATCCATGACTCGCGTGGCTTTGACGCTTTCCGATGCTTTAACTTCCGAAGAGATTGATTTGAATGGTCGATCTTCGAGTTCTCCCTAGAATCCACTATGCTTGTGATAATCAATGCGCAGGCCGCAGTCATTTGCTTTAAAATCCCTAATTTTGCCTGAATCGCCCTTGCGGGTTTTCGATTCACCAGGATACCCATTTTTGCCAAAGTTGCCCTTTCAGGTTTTCAACTTTGCGGGTTCACATTTTTCTTATATCCCTAATTTTTGCCCGAACCTATCCTTTTATGGTTCGCCGGGATGCCTCATTCTTGCCTGGATACTCTTTTCTTTCCAGCGAGCTTTCTTAAGCAAAATATTTTTTGACCGCGTCTGCGTTCACCGGGGATGTAAAATCTTCGCCATCCATAGTTGAAAGCAGCAAGGCTCCTCCTGAGAAAACCTTTCTTACAACATAAGGACCCTCGTAGTTGGGAGTCCATTTGCCTCTGTGATCGTTCTGCGGTGGGAGAATTCGCTTCAACACTAAGTCGCCTGCCTGGAAGCTCCGAGGTCGTATCTTCTTGTCATAGGCGCTCTTCATCCTCTTTTGATACAAACGACCGTACGCAAGAGACGCCAATCTTTTCTCATCCATTAAACTAAGTTGATTCAACCTGTTCTTTACCCATTCTGCTTCATCTAGTTTGACATCTGCTAGTATCCTTAGAGAAGGGATCTCGACCTCTAATGGCAGAACAGCTTCCATGCCATACACCAACGAGAAGGGAGTTGCCCCAGTTGAAGTACGCACCGAAGTGCGGTATCCATGTAAGGCAAAGGGCAACATCTCGTGCCAATCCTTATAAGTTATCACCATCTTCTGTACTATCTTCTTAATGTTCTTGTTGGCTGCTTCCACCGCGCCATTCATCTTCGGACGATAGGGAGAAGAATTATGATGCTCAATTTTGAAACTCTGGCACAGTTCCTTCATCATCTTGTTATTCAAATTAGAACCATTGTCAGTAATGATCCTTTCGGGTATCCCATATCGACAGATGATATCTCTTTTGATGAATCGGGCCACTACCTGCTTTGTGACATTGGCATAAGAGGCCGCTTCGACCCATTTGGTGAAATAATCAATAGCCACTAGGATAAAACGGTGTCCGTTGGATGCGGTCGGCTCGATTTTTCCAATCATATCAATGCCCCACATGGAAAAAGGCCACGGCGACGACATGACATTCAAAGGACACGGCGGCACATGAATCTTGTCGGCATAAATTTGACATTTGTGGCATTTCTTGGCGTACTTGAAGCAATCTGACTCCATAGTTAACCAATAATATCCTGCCCTCAATAATTTCCGAGACATGGCGTGACCGCCTGCATGTGTTCCGAAAGCACCTTCGTGGACTTCTTCCATAAGCAAATTTGCCTCTTTTTCGTCCACGCATCTTAGTAGCACTAAGTCATGGTTTCTCCGATAGAGCGCACCGTCTGGATTCAGATAGAAATTGCCGGACAATCTCCTCAAAGTCTTCTTATCTTGGGTAGATGCCCCAGGCGGATACTCTTGGTTCTTAAGAAAGTTTCGGATGTCATAAAACCACGGTTTACCATCAGGAGCTTCAGCTATTGCGAACACAAATGCTGGTCTGTCGAGCCGTGAAATGACAATTATTGGAGCATCGTTCCAGAAGTTAACTTTGTACATCGAGGATAGAGTAGCCAAAACATCGGCCATCTGATTCTCTGCTCTTGGCACATGGTGAAGCTCTACTCGATCGAAAAAAGGTAGCAACCTCCTTGCGTAGTTCACGTATGGGATCAGATTTGGCTGGCGCGTTTCCCACTCCCCCTTGATTTGGTTGACCACTAAGGTTGAATCTCCATAGATATCAAGGTTCTTGATTCTTAAGTCGATTGCTTCTTCAATACCCATGATACACGCTTCGTACTCGGCCTCGTTATTGGTGCATGGGAATGTTAACCTTGTGGTGAATGGTATATGGGACCCATGGGGAGTTGTAATGATTGCCCCAATCCCACTACCGTATGAGTTAACAGCGCCGTCAAAGATTAATTTCCACTGGGAACCCAATTCCGGTCCCTCGCCCGGCAACGGCTCGTCGCAATCTTTCATTTTCAAGTACATAATGTCTTCGTCAGGGAAGTCAAACTTCATTGGTTGATAATCATCGACTGGCTGCTCTGCAAGGTATTCTGACAGGACACTACCTTTAATAGCTTTTTGAGATACATATTGAATATCATATTCTGTCAGAATCATCTGCCACCTAGCGATCCTTCCTGATAGCGCCTGCTTTTCGAACACGTACTTAATTGGGTCCATCTTTGAAATCAACATGGTTGTGTGATTTAGCATATACTGCCTTAGGCGCTTAGCGGCCCAAGCAAGTGCGCAACAAGTCTTTTCTAACATTGAATATCTGGATTCACAGTCTGTGAACTTTTTACTCAAGTAGTAAATTGCGTGCTCCTTTCTTCCAGCCTCGTCGTGCTGACCGAGAACACAACCCATTGAATTTTCAAGAACTGTTAAGTACATTATCAATGGTCTTCCAGCCACCGGGGGCATCAGTATTGGGGGTTCTTGTAGGTATTCCTTTATTTTCTCAAATGCCTTCTGACAATTCTCGTTCCAAACGACCGCCTGATCCTTCTTTAGAAGTTTAAACAATGGCTCACAGGTGGCGGTGAGATGAGATATGAACCTTGCAATATAGTTCAATCTACCTAAGAAACCACGAACCTGTTTTTCGGTCTTCGGCGCTGGCATTTCTTGAATCGCCCGGATCTTCGCGGGATCAACCTCAATACCTTTCTCACTAACGATGAACCCCAACAGCTTTCCTGATCGTACGCCGAAAGTACACTTGCTTGGATTCAACCTCAATTTGAACTTCCTCAACCTCTCAAACAACTTTAGAAGATTCACCAAGTGCCCCTCTTCCGTTTGGGACTTTGCAATCATATCGTCGACATAAACTTCGATTTCGTGATGCATCATGTCGTGAAAGAGTGTGACCATTGCTCGTTGATAAGTTGCCCCTGCGTTCTTCAACCCGAAAGGCATTACTTTATAGCAAAAGGTCCCCCAAGGTGTGATAAAAGTCGTTTTCTCCATATCTTCCGGCGCCATCTTAATTTGATTGTATCCGGAAAAACCGTCCATGAAGGAAAACACCGAGAATTGCGCGGTGTTATCAACAAGCACGTCAATATGGGGAAGCGGGAAATCATCCTTTGGGCTTGCTCTATTCAAGTCCCTATAATCAACACACATCCTAACTTTGCCGTCCTTTTTAGGCACGGGCACGATGTTAGCGACCCAAGGAGGGTAGTTGGCCACAGCAAGAAATCCGGCATCTAATTGTTTCTGGACTTCTTCCTTGATCTTTACTGCCATATCTGGCCTTGTTCTTCTCAATTTCTGTTTGACAGGAGGACATTCCTCACGAAGAGGCAGACGATGAACCACGATGTCCGTGTCGAGTCCTGGCATATCCTCATACGACCAGGCGAACACGTCTTTGTACTCCTGGAGTAACTCAATCAATCGTTGCTTGACCTCACCCTGCAACGTAGCCCCTATTCTGACTTCCTTCTTGTCTTCTTCTGTTCCCAGGTTGACAACTTCAACTTCCTCCTGATGAGGCAGGATGACCTTCTCCTCTTGCCTTAACAATCTGGCAAGCTCCTCAGGCAGGTCTTCGTCTTCTTCGATCTCTTCTTCGGCTTGAAAGATCGGATTGTCAAAGTCATACTGAGTCATAGACGAGTCTGAGTCGGTGGCCTCTGAAATGTGTAACCTGCGATGATGATGATTTTATGCTTTTAAATGATATGCAAACAAGAACACAAACCACATTGCCATTTTATTGTTAAAGATAAAAATAAGAACAACAAGGATCACAAAATTCTGAATGAAAAGACGCCTTTTAATTGATGATAAAAAGATTGTTCACATGCACAAAGATAGGGCCCTACAAATAAAGTCCAATATGCCTTGGGCAGAGCATATGGAAATACATTAATCAAGACAAATCAATTACTCTTCATAAGTCACTATGATAACTTCCTCCATGCTCCAATTCTTCAAGCCCTGGCCGGGGATGCATGGCTGGATCCACGCATCCATATCACAGTCGCTGTCCCCTTCTTCGTCTGATATGGCATTGATTTGATCGAAAATGACTCCACCGCTAGTAAATTGGACAGAACCTTTGTAACGTGGAGTGCTTTGTGAAGATGATCCATGTGGGCTATATCCCAATCCGAACTTATCTTGTTTGTTTGGGACGCTCACCACTTGTCCCCATCCTTGTGTTGACCCGGATTCCACCACGGCCCGTGCTTCCTTGTATGATGACATAGCAACTTCTGGAGCTTTGACCTCGACCGGTGCCTTCTCCTTGATTTGGACAGTCTCAAAAGCCTGACACAGCGTTTCTTGGATTTCGCCGTCAACTTCCACATATTTGAATGAAGACAGATGGCTCACCATGATGTCTTCTTCTCCGCAAACGGTCACAATATTCCCATCCACCATATATTTCAATTTCTGGTGTAAAGTTGATGTTACAGCGCCTGCTAGGTGTATCCAAGGCCGACCCAAAAGACAACTATAGGCAGGCTGGATATCCATGATGTAGAAAACTGTTTCAAACACCTCTGGGCCTACTTGGATAGGCAGAGTTATTTCCCCAAAGACAGATCTTCGGGTTCCATCGAAAGCCCGCACAACCAAATCACTGGGCGTACAATATAGACCCTGATGATCGATCTTCATCAATGCCTTTTTTGGCAACACATTCAAAGACGACCCTGTATCAACAAGTACATGTGACATCATTGTTCCTCGGCATTCAAGTGAAATGTGCAGAGCCAAGTTGTGGTTCCTCCCTTTTGGTGTCAAGTCGCGGTCTGTGAACCCCAACCCGTTACCTGCATTGACATGGGCCACCACGCCTTCCAACTGATTCACGGATATCTCTTGAGGTACATAAGCATTATTCAAAACTCTGAGCAAAGCATTCCGGTGAGCCTCAGAACATAACAGCAGTGACAAGATAGAAATCTTTGAAGGAGTTTGTTGTAAATGATCCACAATTTTATAGTCACTTTTTCTTATTAAGCGCATGAATTCCTCCGCATCCTTTAGCAACGCTTCCTCTCCTCTGGCCTGAGAATTCTCTTCCGCTATGACCTTACCCTTACCTTTATCAGCCCTTTCTGTGCTTACTTCGGGAGGTGCAAATACTCTCCCGCTCCGTGTCATTCCTCCAGTTCCTATCAAATTATCAACAGAATCCAACGGTGAACCTCTCAGTTCCTGCTTTTGGCCATTGCAGTAAACCTCGGCCCCATAGTTCCAAGGAATTGCTTTAGAACTTTCATAGGGTACGGGCCCTGCCTTTGTGAATATAATAGTGGGCCTCGCCGGAGGTGCAGAAATTGTAATTGTTTTGTATGGGATGGATATGGTGGCCACCTCATCCTTATCTTCGATGACCACCTCTTCAGCACTTTTCTCACAGATTCTATCAAATTGTAACAAACCGTCATCCATCATGTGCTGTATATGGTTCCTTAGGTTCCGACATCCTACCCGACAGATCATACAGTCTTCGCAATCTTTTCCGCAGCCCGGGAATACCCCTCCTTCTAACAACTTGCTCTTCACGAAACTTAACGGCGTCTTCAAATCCTCTACCCTGGATACCAAGTTCAGGCCTTCCTCACTGTCAATAGCATTTACCCCGCCACCCTTACCATGGTTAGGCATGGGATTTCGATCCACACTTGGCGCATCCTGATTGAAATTGATAGCTTTACTATCGATAAGGTCTTGTACCTTGTGTTTGAAGGCTTTACAGTTGTCAATACTGTGGCCGGGGGCGCCAGAGTGGAATTCACACCTAGCGTTGGCGTCATATCCAGGAGGTGGTTGGCCAGTTAGAGGTGCCATTGTCCTTTTCTGGACCAACTGCAGTTGAATTAAGTGTTGTAGCAACTGAGCGTATGGCATCGGCGGTGTGTCAAAGCGTCTATCCGCCACCCTTCTCCTATCCTGGAATTGTCTCGGTGCATAATTATGTTGTTGAGGTCGCTGCTCCTGTTGTTGACGCGGCTGTTGCTGTGGAGGCTGTGTCGCCGGGATGGCAATACTCGCTACTTGTGACGGTTGCTGGTAATACGGTCGCTGCTGACGCTGATCCAAGTATCTCTTTCGGTTGTTAAAGCCGTACACTGCATTTGTTTCATTATCCTTTTTCTTCGCACCAAAAAACTTTCTCCCACCTCCAGATGAGGTCCCTTCCGCTGCTTGAATTTTCCCCAATTTTATACCGTTTTCAACTCTTTCGCCCGTGATAATTAAGTCCGAGAAGCTTCCTGACATGTTACTCACCAACTTCTCGTAGTAGATTCCGGGCAACGTGGCCACGAATAGATCGATCAGTTCTCTTTCCACCATGGGAGGTTGCACCCTAGCGGCAAGCTCTCGCCACCTTTGGGCGTATTCTTTAAAACACTCATTGCTTCTTTGGGATAGATTCTGCAACTGCACGCGATTTGGTGCTAGGTCACTATTGTACTGGTAATGCTGGACAAAGGCCTCTGCCAAATTCTTCCAACTTCGAATATTGGCAGGTTCCAAACCCATGTACCACTCCAAAGAAGGTCCCGACAGACTATCTTGGAAGAAATGCATAAGCAACTTCTCGTCATCAGAGTATGCCGACATCCTTCGAAAATAGGAGCGGATATGCACCTTTGGACATGTCGTTCCTTTGTATTTATCGAAATCTGGCACCTTGAACTTTGGAGGAATCCTAAGTCCTGGAATTAGTCCCAGATTGGACATGTCAAGTCCCATAGTGTTCTGGCTTTCCAGAATGCTCTTCATCTTTTCTTCTATTTCGTCAAACCTTCTATTAGTGTCGGATCGTAACCCTCCCCCAAGGTCTCTCATGGAGAAGATGTCATCTTGTTCATCTTGGTCCCATTGAGGATTCACGCTAGTAGGTATGGCACCTGCCACAACCGGGATGGGGATTCCAGTTTGTTCTCTTCCGCCTGGAAGGTTGACTACAGTTGGGCCACCGTTGACTTGCGAGGTTCCACCATTAGCAGGAGGGGGAACAGCAGCAACCCCGCCGTGCAAGACGCCACTTCCATCCACCTGAGCTATTAAGGGTTGAACTAATGTCCTTAACTGGTCCTGTCCATTGGCCACCCCCTGCATCATCTCCATGAATTGTGCCATCTTCTCACGGAACTCCAAAAGCTCGGCTTGAACCTGATCCATAATTCTCTGCTGATTTCCCCGCGTGTTGTATGAGTGTTGAGAAGTCAGCTTGCTCTTCCTCTTTCCCTTTCTTTCTGTAGAATGGCAAGCGGTGTGAGGTCGAGTTTCAGGGAATGCAAAATGATGCGCCAGTTTATGCGAATGCTCAAGAGACTTTCGAAACCTATGACTATAACCGGTATTATAGAATTGCGAATGAACAAATAATAAAGAAAACACAATTAGACCAAAAACAAATTCTCTTTAATTTGGGAAGATTTAATACAAACATTTGCTGACTATGTCGAATAACAATTCTCATTACAAGGAAAACACTAAATGACCGGAAATCAAGAGTACTAAAAACTAGAATTTCTCCTTTTGGAGACGCTCTTCAAGCTTCCTCGTCTCGAACATGAACCTCCTGACCATTTGGTCACAGAGCTGGATAAAGTGGTGAACAGAAGGGGGAATATCATTTCCTTCCAAATCTTGAATGGCGCTCTCTAACCTCCATGGGATATCACGGATCATAAGGTTGCAATACTCCACCAAATTGTTGTACCTAGCACGGCACGTATCTAGAGTCGACTGGTAATAACAAATAGAATCCACATGGGTGTCCAGCAACTCATTAAGCTGAGCCTCTTTCTCGAGCCACTGCGCACCGTCTCTTTGCAAGGCCTCAAAACGATTCCTCCACAGAAGGGCTGTCTCTTGGGCGGTCTCCAATTCTTGACACTTGTTATTCCACACGTCAGATGTGACATATGAACCCCTCAAGGCCTCCTCTTTGAGTCTTCGTTCACTTTCCGCTAGGGTCAGGGCACTTCTTAGTTGTTCCTCAAGATTTCCAATATCAGCTTCAAGGTTCTCTCGTATTTCCTTTTTCTCGGCAGAGGCAATCTCAAAGAAGTGTCATGCCCTATCACAAGAAGCTTTGGTGTCCTTCAGGCGCTGCCGGAGAGTTGTTAATGATGCGTCAGCCCCTTCGTAACCCTGTTGGTACCTGACTCTCAGATCCGTTTCTAATTTTAGCTTCTTGCTACTCTCAGCCGCTTGATCCTGTTCAAACTCCACCTTTCTTTTGTACTGACCGTTCTCCACATTTGCTTGGTGGACTTCATTCTGAAGGTCCTGATTCTCCTTAGTCAATCTCTCCACTATTAGCTTCAGTTTTTCGTATTCTTCTATGGGTACATGAGTGGGAGCAGGAGGTGCTTCTCGCATAGAGGGCTCTAAGGGAAATGGCAACGACTTTTCAGCTACTCTGGCTAATAACCACCGGTTGTATGGCTCCTTTGCCACACAGTTCTTCGCTTTTAACTCCTTCCTTCCCTTTGTATGAATCTTGCCCCAAGCCTTAGCAATCTTTCTGACAAACGCAGGGTCCTCTGATGTCGCTAGCAAAAAGAAACTCTGAACCTTCTCTGCTTCGGGCTCGCCCTCCATAGCATAGCCCAACTGTCGTAATGCCATGACTGGGTTATAGTTAATACAACCGGCCCTACCGATCAAAGGTACATTACTGAATTCTCCACAACCGAAGATGATTTCCACATCATAGTACTCATGAGAGTACCAAGCAATATCATTAGCTTCCAGAGACATGATGCGCTGAGACCATTTCAACTCCTTCTTGTTTTCCACAAACGGTCCTTTCTTGGGCAAATGAGAAGCATACCATTTGTATAGTAGGTGAGAGCAGCATTGGATCGTTCCCGCCTTCTTTTCACTCCTCCAATGAATAGAGTGATAAACATCGGCGAGGAGTGTGGGGATGGGATTCTTCTGCATAAAGAGAACAATGGCAGTGATGTCTATGAAATTGTCCACATTTGGAAAGAGGACAATCCCGTAAATCATCAGAGCAACACTTATACCGAATTTTTCCCAATCTTCATCAACCTTGTACTGAGCGGCCTTTTCTAGCAAAAACTTCAATGAAAAACCCTGAACACCCCCTTTACTGGTTAAACCCTTCTTGACCTCTTCTTTGGTCATGTGAAGAGCAAGAGCAATGACAGCAGGTTTTGGTTCTTCTTCCAAACCTGTATAGACAGGTTGGTCCTTAATCTTAATGTTCAAAATGTGAGAATATTCTTCCAAGGTGGGAGCCAACTGGTAGTCTTGAAAAGTGAAGCACCGGAGAGGCGCATCATAAAATTGAGCCATAGCGTACAGGGCCCAGGTATCAACTCTGGAGTGGAGAAGATCAAGCAGTTTCCCATATTCCCCTTGAAAGTTGATCTTGATAACTTTCGGCACGTCAATCAGAAGGTCTTGAATTGATTCCAATTTTGGTTCCCTAAACTTTATGGAATTTGTGCTTCTCTTTCTTATATCAGCCATTGAGTTCACCAATACCTGAGATAATCATAGCTTCTTAAGTCTCTTGATATGCAAAATGATATGTAATGCAATGTTTTATGAATGCATATGACAATGGAACAATAATAAGATCAACATCACAAATCCTGCAAGACAAGAACACAAGGTATCTTTCCATCGGGTGAGCAATCTACTGGTTCGAGAGGGCGTTCCAAAAGGCTTTTCAAACAAAGTCCTATGCACTAACCCTCAAAAGTTTCCCATCATAACGACTACTCGTAAGACGGTACTCCTTTCAAAAAGGATGAACACAGCGTCATGTTTTAGTGACCTTTGGAATAAGGTTCTACAAAAGGTCCTCAGAATCGCGGACTCCCAAGTTGAAGATAAGAACGTCATTACGACTACACGTAAGACATAATTATTCCAACGGGGTCTCATCTGAGCGGTGGAATTCGATCCAACTCAACGAGTCCTAAGTCTCGCAAATCAGAAAGAAACCACCTCCTAACTTAGTGCATACTCGAAAGCTCGGGTAGAAAGCTTTATCCTCACAAAC
Source organism: Lathyrus sativus (assembly GCA_963859935.3). NCBI lineage: Eukaryota > Viridiplantae > Streptophyta > Magnoliopsida > Fabales > Fabaceae > Lathyrus > Lathyrus sativus. Next base: position 670,456,094 of record OZ012737.1, read on the forward strand.
CAAACCAATATGAGCCCAAGAAGTTAGAAAGAAACATAACCATAAAATAAATAGCAAAACAAATAAAGCACAAATGCGACAAACAAAATAGGCGTGGCTTGCTAGGTGGTCCCCAGCAGAGTCGCCAGCTGTCGCTACTCGAAAAATGCATCGTGCAACGACGGGGAGGCGAAAAAGATAGACAGAAGAGTCGCCACCGAACTTTATTTATCCCATGAGGGGAAAGGAAAATATCGAGAAAACCTTAAGAAAGAAATGGATAAGATGGTCTCGCGACCAAGAATGGGTTCGGAAGCCGGTTATGCGAGGGGAAGGTATTAGCACCCCTCGCATCCATCGTACTCGATGGGAACCTTTTGTTTGTCGATGTGCTAAAATGTTATGCTATAAAAGAGTGTTTCAAAGGGTAAAGGGAAAGGTTTAGAAACGAGAGAGAGAGGTAACGAGGGAGAAGGGAGATAGAACGGACTCGGTAGGACTTCGCAGTCCTATGCCTACGTATTCTCAATAGATATGAGAAAGTCAGAGTCGACGTAGTTCGGGAAACTACGGGTGACGGGGGGATTGTGCTCGCCAAGACATCGCCGTCTTGTGCCTACGTATTCTCATCTGGTATGAGAAATCAGAGCAGCCGTAGTTCGGCCTACGGTGTGTTGATGTTTTTTATGGATGATGCTATCGTGCGCATTCTAGCAGTTAGGTGTTTTGCTGCTCGCTCGTTGGAGACTTAGGCGTTACCTGTTTGCGGTAGAACGGACGTAACATATCCTTTTTGAAAGATTGATTAGTTTTCGCCACGCGGGGCAAGAAGTCACGTTTGATTGATTGGATTGTTTTTTTTAGGGGGAGAGACATGTCCTCGGATAGTAACCCCTACGGGTAGTACCCAATTCTTTGTCTCAAAGTTTTTGTTATAAAAAGGTGTGGCGAACGAGGCGTCTTTGTATTGAAAGACGAGCGTCGAAACCACCCTCACTACAGTGGGCATCCCAACACTCGAAGAAGAAGAGGTCTACACCCAATCCTCTCTCTTTAATTCAACATAAAGAGAGCTTCGTTCTCTTATTAAGTGTTTTTGGTTTTGAATGGTAAGTGCTTTGCGACAGAGAACCCTACGGTAAACGTCAGCACTCGGGATAGGAGAAGGCCTACGCCTAACCACTCCACGACCATTCAAGTCTTTATTGTGAAAATAATTTGAAATGCACTCGGTGCGGGACCGAGGTTTTAGGTGTGAAAATTGTGGAAGGAAGTTGTGAAAACGAGATGGTGGATAAAGTCGCGTCTTCGTATCGAAAGACGAGTGTCGAGACCACCCTCACTACAGTGGGCATCCCATCACTCGGAGAAGAAGAGGTCTACACCCAATCTTCTCTCTTTAATTTGATACAAAGAGAAATCAATTTATTATTGAAAGTATACTCAGTACGAGACCGAGGTTTTACGAGGGAATGTTGGAAGCGCCTTTGTATTGACAGACGAGCATCGAGACCACCCTCACTACAGTGGGCATCCCTACGCTCGAAGAAGAAGGGGTCTACACCCAACCCTCTTGTTTAATTCAATACAAAGAATTGATTTTAGGGAGATGAGATTTGAAAATGGATGGGAAACGTCTTCGTATTGAAAGACGAGTGTCAGAACCACCCTCACTACAGTGGGCATCCCAACACTCGGAGAGGGAGAAAGTCTACACTTAATCCCCTCTTTTTAATTCAATACAAAGATAATTTGATTTTAAAAATTGTTTGACAAAGTTTTTGAATCGAGTCGGGACAAGTAATGAAGAGAGAAAAGAGGTGGTCTCAGATCCAACATTACTCATCAATAATTTGACTGGTAATGAATTACGGAGGTCTCGTCATCGACCTAAAAAGAGGAAAATGGGACAGAATGTCCAATAACAAAAGAGAAATGAATTTTAACTTCTACAAAAAAGTAATTGCCAAACTTCTAAATAATATATAAACTTGAAATTCTGAAACTATAAAAATGAACTATCTAAAAAAAATAATATTCAATATGTATTCTAAAGAAAAGAAAATTAAGGATTATATAAAGGCTAATTAAAACAAAATGTATATATAAAATGAAAATAGTTTTAGGAAAATAAAATATTAACTAAATAAATTAATAAATTTACAAAATACAGTATATAATACATATATAAAATAACTAATAATAATAATATACATAATTAATTAAATAAAACATAAAAATGAATATGAATATGGGAGGGGGTATGCGGATACACAGGGAATATGTAAAGAAAAAAAACAGTGGGCTTTCAACCCATCAACATCAGTTAATAAAAATGAAAACAGAGGAAAAGAAACTCCTCTCCTTCGTACGACATATCCCAGCCGTTCAACCTCACTTTCACCTTCTTCTCAAAATGAAAGAAAAACAGTCTCTCTCAAAAACAAATAAAAAATCAAACTTCCCAACTCCTGTTTATACAGTTTCGGTTAGGGATTTGGTGGTTCAGATTGGGAAAATGGTTGAGATTTGGTTCTGTGAAAAGATGAAGTGTAAAAAGTGATTTGAATCAGGTCGAAAGGGGTGAGCTGTGTGGTGTTGCGTGTTGTTGTTTCGCGGCGGAGATTGAATTTGGGCGATGGTGACGTTGAGAGTTGTGGGTTTTGCTGGAGTTTCAACGATGATGAAGAGCGTTGGTTCGCGGTGGTGGGTCAGAAAATGGAAATGGGTTATGAGGTTGAGAATGGTTTGTTGATGGGTTAAAGATGAGTTGGAGAAATGGATTGACGGTAACCGGCGGTGGAAGTCGGTTGTTGAAAGAGGGTTCGTTTGGTATTGATATTGTTTGAGTTGATGAGTTTGTGAGGCGATGGTTGGAGTTTGAACGAACAAGGTGAGAAGAGTTTCAACCTTTTTTATGTTCACGTTTGAGTGCTGGGTTTATGATCTTGGTAAATGAATTTCGATGTTGTTAAAGGTTGTGAAGGGCGCTGGTTTCGAAAACGGAGGGGGGAGATTTGTTTTGATTTCTGTTTGGATGAAACGGTTGATGGCGGTTTGAAGATGATTTATGGGAAGTTTATGAAGCTGATATTGTGTTCTGTTTTTGTTTGAGTGAAGGAGTTTGAATGGAGGTTGTTTCTGAAGTGGTTTTGGAAGTTATGGTTGAAATGATGAAGATGGTGATGATAGTGATGCGTTTAGAAAGCTATTCAGAACTGGAAGTTTGTGTGATTGTGAATGAAGTTTGATTGTTGAACAAAGATGAAGGGTTTGAATGTGTAAAGAGGGTTCTTTATACTCAAAGCCAGGGAACAAGTCAAACCAAACAAAACAGATCAAGATCAAGATTATGAAGACAGTAGGAGTAACGGAATACTTACAGAAGAGTACCACCAGATCGTTGATGCAGAACACAGGTGAGCTTCTTCTTCAATCTCCTTTTTTTTTAGTTCTCTTTGAGTGAAAGCAGCTAGGGTATCCTCTGTAGTCTCTTCCTTTTAGCTTTTATAGTGAGGTCAATTAGGTTTAGCAGACCAATTCTTGAGGCCCTGAAACCCTCTGCCCCTTAGGCTTTAGGTTTGGTCTGCTACTAACCTGTCCTATTTCCATTTCTGTGCTAAGACTGTGGTGCTGTAATTGCCTACAGCTGCTCTGTATTTGCCATTTTTGTGAATGTGTTTCTGCTGTCTCATTTTTTCATGTCCCTGAATTTATTTATTTAAATTGAAAATATCTGATATATTTTAACCTGCATTTTCACTGTGGTATCACAACAATTTTACTGATACATTTAATTTCTTTGCAGGTTTATCATCTTTAGCCAAAGAGCCAAATTTCATAGCTTTCTCAAAAGTCCAGTTTCAATTTGCATCTACGCGGATAATAATCTGGCAACCAACTTTCTTTCTCACTTATTGTATTAATGTGGCATCTTGCACTGATCAATTGCTTGGTTTGCCCCACAATCCAGCAGCTCTGGAGGTCGGTCTGTGGGAACAAGCCGCATTTCTTTGGATCATCGCCCTTCAAGATGTTTCTTGTTTACAAAGAACTTGAGGAAGGTGATAGTATCAGGACCAATCTCACCTACCACCAGCAAAGCCATTACCATGACAATGGTTTCTAGCCTTGGTGGCATCACCACACAATGCTGCTGCTCATAACCCATATCATCCAGGTAAGAGCTACATTTTGACACCTAAAATATGTGTCACCTGTAATAACCAGTTAATGTTTTACATTTTACGTGTATATACAGTGCACAATAAATTTATAGGTAGTGTAGTTACAATATGACATAATTGAAGCACAAAATATATCTCAAACCCTACAGATGCCATTTTCAACATAAAATGGCTGGCTTGCAAGGATTCTAGTTCTAGATTTTTAAAGCATCAGGCAAAGTCGAATTTTCCCAAGGCTAGACTATATCAGATTTTCCGTTATTAAACTAGGGCACCAGATTTCATTTAGTTACTGATCCATCTCCTTTTTCTGGAAGGTCGCTCTTGTTTGACATCCGACTCTACTGGATTTTCAGTTTTGGCAGAAGGCAGAGGTTCACTCTCTAGCCTCTTGATAACCTGGGCTTCTTTTTCACTTGGCATTGGGAGCTTGAACCGCTCACTTCGTTTCTTCAGCCTCTCAACTGTGTCCAGATGCTGATCCCCGGATTCCTTGGAATCACCATCCCTGCTTTCCATGTCTACAGAATCCCTTGCTTCAGCCATCAAGAGTTGTTGGTTATCATCATCGACTGTTTTAGCAGATTCATCCACAGGTTTCCCAACTTCAGAAGACCTGCCATTATTATCTTTGTCAATGTCTTTGAACTTCAAGGAAGAAGATGACTTGTTGATACTGAAATCTCTTTCTTTATGGCTTGTCCAGCGCTCCAGTTTCGAACGTCCTCTGTAAGAATCTTGCTGTTCGTCATCAGAGGAAATGCCGTCCTGGTGTTTCCTGGATAGGCGATGCCCTTGAATATCATGCCCAGCACGTTCTTGATCAGCAAATTCTTTGGAGCCCTTCTCATTTGATGGACCATTTGGATTTTCTAGACTTTTCTTGGACATTCCTAAACTATTATGGTCACTAATATCACGCTCTTTGCTTTTCCTTGAGCCCTCTTTATGTTTCCTCTCGTGAAGTCTTTGGCTATCTGAATTATTAGTAACGCGATCACTACGGCTACTTGACCTCTCCTGCCTAGATCGTCTTTCATCAGCAGTAAATTGATTCACACGGGAGAAAGTATCATCCCGCCCCTTAAGATGTGAACTTTCTTCCTGAATTCGATCCCTTCTCTTCAGTTGGTCACTGTGTCGCACTGCTTCTCTAGATTGGTGTTCATCTTTAGCACTAACATGACCAACCCATGTTATTTGATGACAGTGGAGTATTCTTCATATATACATTATTGCTAGACCCATCGGGAAAAGGTTGTGCAGTCTCGCCGACAGTGAATACATCAGCCAAATGCATCGGAAGTGAAGAAGTTATATGCCTCTGGTCTCCAGGTAACCGTAATCCTTCACCGACATTGACGGCAGCTCTGAGTAGGTTTTCCTGTTCTTGAATTTTGGCAATTATCGGAAGTGCAGGAATTTGGTAGCTTTGAGTGACTGCTTTCTGAATGAACTATAGAGCCAAATGAAGAAAGTTTTAATAGTGTTCCCTGTGTTTTAGGGGCCTTACTGTCTTGCGAGCTGATACTTCTCCAGCTAGGAGTTTGCAAGGATACTGATTCCGCGGTTTTCTTAAGTTTAAAATAACAGTCATCACAAACACGATATGTCTTGCTGGAATTTGGAGCAAGGGAAGCCTTCATAGGTTTTTTTTGCTGGTGCATGAATTGCAAAAAAAATCAAGTCCACAGTTATAACAATTATGACGTTTTCTTCTGAAATTAAATGGATTACGACAGCCTGAACATGCAGAATGGTCAACACTCGGTATCCATTTATGAAGGCAAACAACAGCAGTAAAGTTTGAACCACAAAAAACACTCTTCACTTGCTTATCTTTTAAAAATTGGGCAAGTGTGGGCTTATTCCTGTGACTGTTGTCCTTATCTTTATTCTTCTCCTTTTTTCTTTGCGGATTTATTCAACTTGATATTGTCTTTAGTGCAGGTATGGATCAGCCTCATGCCTTAATTATGTTATGATTGCCGCGCGACATTTCTGTACTGTTCATCTCGTGCAAACCTTTCGAATGGCAGCAAGTTGGTGCGCCGAGTGTTGTATGAGTTTGCCCATTTGCGCTGCGGTTTTACTTGTCATTTACGAAACTCCGCAGGTTGACGTGGAACTGATTGCGACTGATACGGATTTTTTTTATTTAGCAGGGTTTGGTCTGTTGAGGAGTGTAGCAGTGTGGTTTGGCAGCTAGTTGCAGTAGGTTGTGTGTGGGCTGATACGATTTTTGCAGTAACAATGCGAGTGGCTTGTGGCAGGTAAGGGGCCTTGCGTACAGAACAACATCATGTTGCTTTTGTGAAAAATCTCGTAGATGGTATTTGTTTTACCAATTTTTCTTCTTTTCTTCTTCAGAGTTTCTTTTCTATTGTGTTATACTGCTGCCTATTTATTCAACCTTTTCATCACAGAGTAATAGCTGCGTGTACGATTCCTTCAACGGTGAGATGGGATTTGAGCTACCCCATAATACGGCTGTTGCGTTTTACACAAAAGGGACGAGCTGCTTGGTTTTCTTTCACTGCAGGTCGCGAGGTCGGAAACGAGAGAAGTTGGAGGGTCTTGGTGGTATACGGTTACATTGCAAGCTTTTTGTTGTTGGTTCTGGTGCGCTGCAGGCAGTGGATTCTTGGCCCAGTGATTTGAGTAACCATAGGTTTTGCATAATCAACTCTAGTGCTGTAGAAACAATGAGCTCTTACCCTCTTTTCCCTTTGGCATATGTACTTTACAATTTCTCATGAACTCATACATTTGTAGCAACTTTGGAGAACAATTCCTCATATTTCTTGTAATGAACATGATTTTTTTATTAATTTTGCTTGAAATGCACTCTTATCCCTTTTTGAATTTTCATTTTGCTTGCACTGTTGTTCTTGTAATAATATGAGCTCCCTCATTGTAATGTGGGCCTTGATGAATCCACATTTTCCTTTGAAAACTTGTGTTGAAATACTGCTCAAATGTGTAATGGTTAAAAGCCAGCGTGAATTAGTTGCCATCAGGACTTGTGGAAAGGTTGGCCTATCATATGGGGGTATTATTGTTTCTTTTTTCTTGGTGTATTGATTTAAGACTTAAAACATTGACTTGGGCAATACAATCTGGGCTGGGGCAATGAGGTTGTGGCCTCACGTTTTTGTTTCCCATCATAACTTGTTTTTAATCTTGAAGCACTTGAAACATAACAACAACAAGAAATCCTATTTGAAACCACTTGAATTATAATGTGACTAATTTACCTTTAATTTGAAGCAAATTAAATCCAACTTATCACAAACTGATTTTGAAAACTGAACAACCTTAAACATGCATTGAGGAGAATGAACTATAATCATTGCATTGGACCAACATGACCTGGGACCAATTTGAAACAAATTAAGTAATAGCCGAGAACAAAACTTGAACCAAGTCAAGTTACAATTTGATAAATGAACGACACAAGATCATCCTGGAGTATGACTTTGAGAATAAATCTAAATGAGCCCTGAATTGATTCATCTCAAGCTATATTTTTTGATTTTCTGAATGAGAGTCAACGGGTGAATATACAAATGAAAAATATAAATAGGTAGGACAAATTTTGGGGTACAACATTTGGCAAATTCAAATCTATGGTCGAAAGACAGAATGGACGAAATCTAAAGATCCTGAGGATTGATGGTGGTGGAGAGTATGTGTCGAAAGCTTTTGATGCATTATGTGAGAAAGAAGAGATTGTGCATGAGGCGGTGCCACCCTACACTCTACAGCAGAATGGAACTGCAGAAAAGAAGAATAGAACCATCGTGAACATGATAAGAAGTATGTTGAAAGGCAAGCATCTACCCAAAGAATTATGAGGAGAAGTTGTGTCAATAACAACATACATCCTGAATAGGTGTCTGACGAAGAAGCTAGCAGGAATTACACAAGAAGAATGTTGGTCTGGTGTCAAGCCTAATCTAATTCATTTGAAGGTGTTTGGATCTATAACACATAGACATGTGCCATATCAGTTAAGAAGAAATCTTGATGACAAGTCGAGTCAGATGATCTTGATATGATATCATTCGACTGGAAAATACAAGTTGTTTGACCCAGTAAATAAGAAAGTTGTGATCAACATGGATGTGATCATAGATGAGCTTAAGGAATGAGATTGTACTGAGAATATCAAGAAGGATTCAGTGAGAATCTTATGTGATGAACCGACTAGTGAAGTTGAAAGAGAAGTTCGACAAGAAGAAGTCATAGCTGAAGCAGGCCCAAGCAGACCTCAACGAACAAAACACATGCCTGTAAGGTTGCAAGAATGTGTGATTATATTAGATGATGTGGTAAATGAAGAAGGTGAGCTGGTGCACTATGCTTTCTACACAGATGTCGAACCAGTTAATGCAGCTGCGGCATTGAAAGATTCGAAGTGGGTGAAAGCAATGAATGAGGAGTTAGAGTCCATCGAATTCAACAACACCTGGTCACTTATCGAATTTCTTCAAGGTAAGAAGGCAATTGATGTGAAATGGGTTTACAAGGTGAAAGTGAATCCTAAAGAAGAAGTAACTCGACACAATGCGAGACTTGTGGTGAAAGGATTTCTTCAGAAGGAAGAAATCGACTTTGATGAAGTTTTTGCACCTGTTTCTAGGATCGAAACAATCAGGTTGATTGTTGGTCTAACAGACATGAACAGTTGGCACACATGTCAGAGGAAGTGAAATATGCGTTCCTTAATGGCCCCTTAGACAAAGAACTTTATGTCGCACAACCAACTGGGTTTGTGAAATAAGGCGAAGAAAGAAAGGTGTACAGGCTACATAAAGCCCTGTATGGATGTAAGCAAGCTCCAAGAGCTTGGAATAAGAAGATCTACAACTGAGCATGGAGTATATGTAAGGATAAGTAATAGTGAATTGCTAATATTATGTCTCCATGTTGATGACCTGTTGATAACAGGAAGTTGCAAGAAAGAGATTGAATATTTCAAACATGAACTAAGTGAGGAGTTTAAAATGTCAGGCTTGGGAAATCTCTCATATTTCCTTGGCACCAAAAAATATATGCAGGTGAAATACTCAGGAGATTTGAGATGAAAGATTGCAACCCAACTTCGACTATAGCTGAGACCATATTGCAACTGTCGAAGGATTCAGATGAAGAGTATTTCGACCCAACCCAATATAGAAGACTTCACTTCGATACCTTTGTCAGACAAGGTCTGACTTAGCATACAATATGGGTATGGTAAGTAGATTCATGCAGAAGCCAAAGGTATCACACCTAACAACGACAAAGAGGATACTGAGGTATCTGAAAGGATTTCTTGACTATGATATTTTATTTCCTGCAGTTGATAAAGGAAAAGAATGCAACATCGTGGGATACACTAATTCAAGTTGATGTAGTAATGTTAAGGATAGAAAATCCACTGCTAGATATGTGTTTACGTTAGGTGGTGCATTAGTTGCTTAGAGTTTGAGAAAGGAGCCAGTAGTGACATTGTTGTCATGCGAAGCAGAGTACATAAATGCTTCTCTTTGTGCATGTCAAGCAACATGGATGACAAACCTGGTCAAAGAGATTACAACGAAGAGTCATGGAACTATTACCATGAAGATCGACAGCATGTCAACTATTAATCTGACGAAGAATCCTATAGCACATGGCCGAATCAATCACATATAAATGAGGTTCCATTATCTTCGAGAGCAGGTAGCAGAAAGGAAGATGAATTTGGAACACTGCAGAACTGAGAATCATATTGCAGATACCATGATGAAAGAAGTGCATGTCGAAGTGTTCAAGAAGCTAAGATCTATGATGAACGTAGATAGCTCAGACACAATGAATTAGGTAGTGTGTTAAGTTTGTAATTCCTTGTGTCGAAGCAGTATAGCTTGACAGAAACAAGGTCTATTCGAATTAGCCTAATGTATGTATGTTTCAAGTTGTATTAGTCTGTCGAAGTGTCGTAGCAGGTTTCTTCACATAGGATTTCGACTTAGGCCAATTTTAGTAATGTGAACTATTTTGGGCTTTTATTATTTTGGGCTTTGCCTTGGGGTGCAAGCTAACATAAATCTATAAATAAGGAGTAACCCTTATTTTGTAAACAACTCAACTCATAACATTGTATTCACAAAATTTGCAGTTGCAAGTAAATAAGAAAGTTTCCACAGTTTGTGAGCAGAGAGAAACTCTATAGAATATTCATTATTCTTCTTCTCCAATGTTATTTTCTTTCTTTCTTTTTAAACCTTTTTCATTGTCATTGCATGATTGATAGCAATCTTGTTCATCAAGATTGATTAGGAATTCTCTATAGGTTGTGGTTGAATTCAAACATAATCCAGATAAAAAATTTCTCTCTAAACAAAATCTAGACCTAAAACTTTTGTAAACCCAGATCTGACAAGCAAGTTCAAGAAACCAAAACAGAGATTTTTTTTTGTAATATTAACCTATTTGTTTTTAGTCAAAACCAAAGTAAAAGTTTTGACCGTACATAAAAAGGAGATTTAAGAACATAAAAAGGAGAATGGAAGAGATTTTAAGAAAACAATTAAATCTTTGTGTAAATATAAAACAATTAAATCTCAAAAAGTGAAGATTAATGAGAATTTAATTTTAAGGAAGATGAAGAACAAGTTCTAAGTGAAGAATAAATGTTAAGTCACATTTGGATCTTCAGTCTTGTTGTCCATCCACGTCACATAACTTAATGTTTTTTGTCATAATTTGACAGAAGAGACCAAATATAATAACAGAAGTGAAGTTAAGAAACTAACTTGTAATTTTTTTATACTTAAAGTACTAAATCATAACATTAAATTAAGTTAAGCGATTTGATGACTAATATAAACAACAAATCCATTCACGGAATAAAGTAGCAAGAAGCGATTCTCAAATCTCTCATATCTAGTTTAGAGATAATAGTCTTCGCTTTTGTTAGAGAAAACCAACAAAAGAAGAATCTGATATCCTTAACATTTTGGTTGCCTATTAGAGAGCATGTGGCCAGGTTGTCAACATAGGTAAAAAAATATGAGGTCTATTTTATTCAAAATATACTTGAAGCAAGCAACCAAATCATTTGCAATATGGTAGAAGGAAAACTATGGTTTCTTAAACTATATACTTAGGCCTTCATGATATTTTTGGGAGGTATAAACGTTATATTTTTGGGAGGTATAAACTAACCAACTATTGTTTTTAAATACATTTGTTTGTTATCATCAAGAAGGGGGAAATGTTGGAACAAGATTGTTCATATCCCTTGAGTTTTGAAGATAATAAAGTATTTAAAGAACACATGAGTATAATAACATATGCTCAAGTGTGCAGAATTACAAGCTTAGAATTCATTCTGAATTAATTCGGTTGAAAGCATATGCTAAGAAGCAATGTAACTTAGATTTTGAATGATCAGAATCTGGTGACTCTGAATGTGTTCATCACCTTCTGAAGGTTCAGACTTTAGTAATTTATTCCAGCCTCTGGTGACAGCTCAAACTCTGTATGCTAAAGGTTCCTCTAATTAGTACCTTTTACCAAAATCTTACCAGTCTTGTCAAAGCGCCAAATTTCTAAAGAGAGTCAACTAGGGTTTTGTTTTGAAAGGCTTAAGGAATGGCGATGTGACCTCTTCAGTCTGTTCTACCTTTTGGTAGATACCGAGTACTTCGAAAGGTGCCATGACCAATGTCTTTATTCAATGGACAATGGTTCTAATCAGATACATCCTCCAACGTCTTTCTTGGCATGCTTTTTCACTAAGTTAGCTCTTATGTTCAACCTTCCAACAACTCTTTCTCTGCCTCTATAAAAGGAAGTTGAAGATTTGAAGGAAGGTTACAAAACCATAATACAATATCTTGAGCATAACTCTGAGCTTTTATTTATAACTATTATTGCATAAGATCTTAAAATTTTTTTTATCTTTGTTTATCTTAGAAATCTTAAGAGGTTAAGAACCTTTGTGGTTTTTGCACAACTGCTATACTATAATTGTGCATCTAAGCATAACGGTTATCATTTCTTTTAAATTGTTTGTTTAAAGTAGAGGACGTCTCATGCCCGCATGCTTGAGAAGTGAAGTCTCTTGCCTATGTGCTTGAGCAATGAAGTCTATTTCTAGGTTGATTGAGCTGAAGTCTCTTACTAGGTTGTTTAAGAGAGTCTCTTTCTTGATTGATTGAGCAATGAAGTCTCTTGCTAGTTTGCTTGAGCAAAGTGTAATCTGTTTGATCATAGTGAAAAACTCTTGTTAAGACAAGGGGATTACACTACTCTTAGTTGAAGAAAGGAACTAGGATAAACTTCGTGTGTTACTTGCTTATTGCTTATGATCATTTTTATTTTCTCTATTGTTGTTATTTCTAATATCAGACTCTCAACATTGTTTAAATTTGAAGTAACTTTTCAGAAGCAAAACGTTTTTGGCATACACAATTTAACCTTCAATACCACTTTTAACCGTTTCCAAAGAAACAACACCTCTATGAACATAACTTATAATAGAAACCCGAAACGTCTCTCAAGACTCTAGTAAAGATAACATAAGAAATAGTCTAAAAAAGCCATCAACAGTTTTTTCTTACAAATAAAATTAGACGGATCAATAAAAAACAAATAAGTACGAAATTATATATGTGCGATCCGGTTTGACTTGAATCGATTTTAAAAATCAATCTGAACTGAACAGTTTTTACAAAATGACATCCAAACTAAACTAGTAATTTTTTTTTTGTTTTTTTTGTTTTTTTACAATTTTTAATTTTTTTAAAATCGATTTATAATTTTTATTTGAATCCATTTAGATTTTAAAACCCTATCAAATATTTTTCAATTTTAGAAATAGCGGAAGGTTCTTGCTTAAGAGCTCAATTTCTTTGCAAAACTTGAACTTATTTTTAATTGATTAAAAATGACCGGCCAGAGCCGGCGAATGAGTCATATTAGTAGGAGCCAAAGCACTGGTATTTGTAAAATAATTAAATCTCATTAGATAATCATCTTTTCTTTTTATCACCGTTGGATTGTTTCTACGCGGTAACTATCACTCATTAATTTCCCTCCTATTTCTCTCTCTCTCTCTCTCCACAATCAAGATAAGACTTTCTCAAAAACTTTCAATCAAGATCAACACTTTCTATTCTCAAGCACTTCCTATCGCAATCTTCAAACCGAAAATCCAACAATTTCTATCCTACTACCTCGGACTCTGTCTCCTGTCTGTCACACACAGTTTATTATTTTCTCATCTCACTTGTTTACTCCTTCCAATCATCTCAATGAAAGTTTCCACACTGACACATTCAAAATCAAAATCAAAATCAAAATCATCCAATTTCCATAATGGGTGTCTTTGTTTCCATCTATCAGATTTTTTCTTTCCATCTTTACTCACACTCCATGATTTCTCTCATCATCTCATTCATTATTCATCATTGTCTTAAATAGAAACAAACTCTTCTCCCATTCTCCCTTTTCCACTCTCAACAATCAAGCACTTTCTTCTACTGCAAGATATGGGAAACAACTGTGTTGGATCCAGAAAAACCTCTAAAGATCAATTCATTTTTTCATCCATTAATCTTCTTCCAGCTTCATGGTCATGGTCACACACCGTTCAACAACACCCACCACCTGTTTGCAAAATTGACAACAAAGATTCACAGCCAGTTATTATGTTCAAGGAACAACACTCTAAACCAACCAATCCAAAACCAATGATGATGTTGCCTAATATTAAGAGGGTCCCAGCAAAAAGTGCCGGACTTAAAGCAGAATCAGTTTTGCTAACAAACTCTGGTTGTTTTAGTGAGTACTATGAGTTGGGAGATGAACTTGGGAAGGGACAATTTGGTGTAACTTCGCTTTGTTACGAGAAAACCACGAGGAAAAAATATGCATGCAAGTGTATTCCTAAGGTGAAATTGGTGAAAGAAGATGATTTGGAGGATGTGAGGAGGGAGATTCAGATTATGCATCACTTGGTTGGGAGTTCTAATGTGGTATCTATTAAAGGAGCTTATGAAGATTCTGGTTTTGTTTATATTGTCATGGAGTTATGTGAAGGGGGTGAGTTGTTTGATAGGATTGTACAAAGGGATCATTATACTGAAAGAAAAGCAGCTAAGCTTGCTAGGACTATTGTTAGTGTGGTTGAGTCTTGTCACTCACTTGGAGTAATGCATCGTGATCTTAAACCGGAGAATTTTCTTTTTGTTGATGGATGTGAAGATTCAACACTTAAGGCAATTGATTTTGGAATGTCGGTTTTCTTCAAACCAGGTTTGGAACTAAGTTTATGTTTAGGAGCTTCGATTCAGTTTGCGGCAACTATTTTAATCATTAGTAGGATTCAATTATTACGAATGGTAACTTGTTAAGTAAGACTCTTAGACCGAGTATTAGGTATTATTTTGTCGAACTTTACCTAAGGTTTTAAGCTACAATCCTCATTGTTGTAGAGATCTATGGTCTAATATGACTTATGTAGTGTCAATTGCGATTGCAGACACATGAAAAACTATGATTCCTCAAGCCAGACTGCAGTTGTGTACTTTTTTTTTTGTGGAACATTGATTATAATTATTATTGGTGAATGATCATAGAGAATCTGTAGAGTGTTTGTGACTATGACTAATGAACATTCTTCATTTACAGGAGAAAAGTTTAGTGATGTAGTAGGAAGTGCTTATTATATTGCACCCGAGATTCTCAGACAGTGTTATGGTCCAGAAGCTGATGTCTGGAGTGCTGGTGTGATCATATACCTTCTCCTATGTGGAACGGCTCCCTTTTATGGTGGTAAGATATCTTCATTACCTTTTCATTTTTTAAAATTTATTTTACCTTTTTTATTTCATATAAAATTAAGGATTTTGATTTTGTTCTTTGATAATTATAGAATTAGAACAAGAGATATTTCATGAGGTTTTGCATGGTGAACTTGATTTCTCTTCGGATCCTTGGCCAAGTATCTCTGAAAGTGCAAAAGACTTGGTTAAGAAGATGCTTGTTAGAGATCCTAGTAAAAGGATAACAGCACATGAAGTTCTTTGTAAGTTCACTACTTTTTTTCACATTACGATACTGATGAAACATATTTCTTATTTTCACATTAGAAATGTCATAATATTCATTACACATTTCATATTTTAAGGACTGAAAATGTTGCATTGTTTAATCATATAGAACATGAACTTTTATTACCATCTTGTAAATGGTGTCATTCCAATTTTTTGTAGGCCACCCTTGGATTCAGGTTGATGGAGTTGCTCCAGACAAGCCTCTTGATTCCGCAGTTTTGAGTCGTCTAAAGCAATTTTCTGCTATGAACAAGCTCAAGAAAATGGCTCTCCGAGTTAGTAACTTTTCTATTACACAGCTCTATCACGTGAGAGTATATGCTTTCAATTTGGTATTGTCGAATTAAGCTCTTTGTAATATTTTCCGCAATCTTTCCATTCAGGTTATTGCCGAGAATCTTTCTGAAGAAGAAATTTCTGGGTTGAAAGAATTGTTTAAGATGATAGACACTGACAACACCGGTCAAATTACTTTCGAAAAACTCAAGGCTGGACTGAAAATGTTCGGCGCCAATCTCAATGAATTTGAGATTTTTGATCTATTGAATGCTGTAAGTTCAAAATCTTCTTCAATTTCTTTAATGTCACAAAATAAACTAAGTTTTCTTTCGTGTTGGCAATTTTAGTTTCACAAT
This sequence comes from Lathyrus sativus, assembly GCA_963859935.3. NCBI lineage: Eukaryota > Viridiplantae > Streptophyta > Magnoliopsida > Fabales > Fabaceae > Lathyrus > Lathyrus sativus. Next base: position 670,471,988 of record OZ012737.1, read on the forward strand.
ACTATAATCCATTTTAACCAATTTTGTTTGTTATTGCAGGCAGATGTAGATAATAGTGGCACAATTGACTATGGAGAATTCATAGCTGCAACATTGCATTTGAACAAAGTTGGTAGAGAAGATAATTTAGTTACAGCTTTTTCATATTTTGATAAAGATGGAAGTGGTTACATCACTCAAGATGAGCTTCAAAAAGTTTGTAAAGAATTCGGCATGGAAGATGTCCACTTAGAGGAAATGATCCAAGAAGCTGATCAAAATAATGTGAGTACATAATATTTTCAATCATGCTTTTCCAAATCTCGTACAACTTTTGACGTTGTTGCTATGTTCATGTTTTTATCCTTTCAGGATGGACAAATAGACTACAACGAATTTGTTGCTATGATGCTGAGAGGCAATGCAGATTTAGGCAATAGTGGTTCAAAGTGTAGAAGCACTAGCTTTAACATTGGATTACGGAAGATAGAGGCACAATCAGTGTGTTAAGAAAAAGCGGTCGTGTTTTTCTTTCTTCCTTTAGAAAGTTAATTATCATTCTATTCAAAAATATCTTAGTAAGTAACTATCCTTATTTAAAAGATTTGATAGATTTGGTTCACTGGTTTTACCTTGTTATGCAAGTTACTAGGAAACATTATCTTGGCAATTGTTTGAATTTTGACTTGGTGACATCTAAGTTTAAGCCACACCAGCATCTTTTTCGAATAGGACAGTTAATCTAAACAAGTTTAGCATGGAGTGATGAGAGAGTTAATCTAAACAAGTAAAGCTTTGTTAAAGCTGCTAAGCTCTCAAAATAGCAAGCCACCTACTTTTTTGGACTGCAACATTCTCTCTCAGCTCATCTAGTGAATTTTCTTGTGGCCCTACCAAAATCTTGCTGCCATGCTTTCAAGTTCTTTAAAGCATTGTTCTGGTAGTTTGTAGCAGCTCAAAATGTAATTAGGTATTAAATTCTTCCAGACTCGTCAATGGCAAGGGTGAATACCAATTTCTTAGATCTATAGAAAATAATTAGGAAGCCATTTGATAGGATAAAGAATATAATATATTTTAATTTTCTGTTACAATAAAATAGATAGTTTGTTAAAATAGAAAACACGGGCTTTGCTTAATAGGGCCATACAATAAAAATTAAATTAACCAAAGATAAAATAAAATAATCTAAAAATTAAAAAAAATAAATTATTTATGGTAGTGCAAGATGAATGATTAAAGAGAATTTCTTTTTCTACCATATGTATTTCTTGTACACCGTATAAATTTTCACTTATGCTCCCAAATTTCGGAGATACATATCTGAATGCACATCACTTCTGAGTAAACATTAACATATTCCAGAAATATATTTCCGGAACTATTTTAAACTTTAAACGCTCAGAGCATGTCTTCCATAACCCATTTGCATTTGAATATTTCTGAAGATGTATCTACGAGAGTTTTTCAGAGATAAATATCTGAAGTTTATTAGAACAAGTTTTTTTATAATGTGCTGTGTATTTGTTTTCAAATGAATTATGAAGCACGATCTCAAGTAAAATGTCGTACATCACGAAATCCAAAAAGTAGTAACAATGTCAGAAAAAAGTACAAACTATAATACTACATCAAAATAATAATAAGCTTCTACTAGGTGTGCCTGACAACCTTTCCTCTACCTCTTGTGGTATAATAGTGTCCCCTGTGCCTCCGCAAGAATGTCATCCATTACTCGCTTGACAGCAGACCCCACAGGGAAGATACATTCTTCAATGTCTGCCTGTACAATCTCCACTATACGATGACAATGAGACAAGACATCCTCAGTATGATCTAGCTGAGCCTGCTACTCCTCTAGAATCTCCTTATGAGTTGGTCTCAACAGATCTCCTAGAGCAGTCGGCACCATGTACGAATGTGACACCGTGAAGAACCACTTGATGTATCCGTCGACACAGCTTCAGTCATTCGGCACTATGGTAGCCTGAGCCGCGTCCAGTACCAGATGACTCTGATAACCAACAAACATCTCCTTAATCTATATACGAGTCAAGGCAGGAGGAGCAGAGACAGTATGATATTTGGGAATGGTCTGGGTGTACCTGAACTGCCACATGATGTGCTCGGGCAGACGAAGAGCAGTGATAGGCGATCCGCAGGCCAACCATTCGGAGTATAGAGATATGTCGTCAAATTCCTGTGTCTGACGATGATCCACGTAGCAGTTGAAGTGGATGTTCTCAATAATCAAATTGTCTAGATAGACTATGAAAGACTCGACCGTCTGGTTCACTTTCAGCGGGATAAAAGCACAGACACATGTAATCTCCTTAGTGTACTTATCCTAGCCAACGATGAACAGGAAGTGCTGGAGGATACAAACCTGAAATGAAAATAAAAAGCATTCAGGGATTAATAATTTTCGCAAAGATGAAATGAAAAAGATAAAAAAATATTTAAGGATAAAAAAATTATTACCACCAGCAGTGTCGTGCTGTCTGTGACCTGCTTTGTCCTTCAACGACATCCATCTCTCAACTTCGAATACAGATAGGCCAGCCAAGTCGCCCCCATTTGTACTGAAGGATCCGTGTGAGATCCTAGAAGTACTGGAGGTATGCAACGTCAGTATAGGTGACACTCGTGTACACAAAAATGCAAGTGTCAACCAAAAGAGGAAAATATACCCTCAGAGCACGATTCCTGTGTAAGGCCACCTGCTCGGCATCACCATCAACTTACTCTGCAACAACGATCTCCTCATCATATCTATTCTTCAGGAACTCAAACCTAGCATGGGCACCCGTAGTCCTATCCACCTCCTCAATCGCATCCCCTGGATTAGCTTCCAAATGCTCCACCATCATCTCTACTTCCTCGTCTTTGGTCATCCTACCATGATGGAGGAATATCCCCCTGATCAGAAAATGCAACAAAGACGAGACATCGCCCAGTGTGATAGACATCTCACCACGCGAGAGATGAAAAGAAGACGTCTCAGAGTGTCATCTCTCCACAAATGCATTAAGCATCTCGTGGTTGACCAGAGTGTAACCAGTCATGCATATATCACTCAACCAGAAGCGGTTAGAACCGCCTGAAACCACTGCTCATCCGGCTGATGCGAAGCTAAAATCTTCCTCCCATGATTCAAAAACTTCTAGAGATCACACACTTGCAATTTTTTTAGAAATAATCAATGTCAGTAATAATCAATGTTAGAAATAATCAATGTCAACAATTTAAATTAACGTAAAAAAATAATTCCAAAATCAGACTAATGTCACCTTTTCATCCCAAATATGTCTGGCAGTATGGTCTGGATATAGAGGAAGTAAGGACATATCAAATGGACCCCCACCGAATCTCTCTGGCTCGACATCAACAACCTCACCCTCCGGAGGTGGCGCTGGATCAACAGGATCATCAGCAGGAGGTGGCACCAGGTCAATAGGAGGTGACGCTGGTGCGTCCCAATGCCCGCAGAAGGATGAGGGAAGTGACACGTCAGCTGGTGCATTCCGTCTCCTACGGGAAGAAGAAGAAGAAGAAGAAGAAGGTGCAGTGGCCTGAGATGAAGATGGAGTGGCATGAGATGAAGGCTAAGTGATCTGAGGTGTAGACTGAGCTCCAAGAGTATACTGCGCCCCAGAAGTCGACATCTCTTCCTAAACAGATGAACCTGCTACCTCTATTTCCGCCGAACGATTGCATACTGAAAAACCCGTCCAAGTCTCAGTCAGTTGACTCTGTCAGCCACTATGCCTGCAAGGTAAAATTAGGCATATAACACAAACAAGAAGATTATAAAAAAGAAAAAAAACAGACTGAGGAAATTCCGAAGATATATCTACGGAAATACATCTTTAGGAAATTCCGAAGATACACCCAAAGCATATGAAACATTGAATTTTTTCGGAGATGTATCTTCGGAATATTCTAAGAACCAGAGGTCACAGCGGAATGTGAAAAATAACAACCTGATCATCCATTTCAGCCAGCAAATAATGCATATAATTACTATAAACTATGTTTCATGTGATTTTTAAACATTTCTTCACCTAACAATTGATTCTAACTCGTTTACAATAAAACTCGATATTTACCAAAAACTCGAAAAACTTACCAAAATTTATGATTTGAAAGATGTTGAATGCTGAAATGGATTATGCTTGATGTTTTCTTGAGTTTGCCATTGATGAAATCTAAGTTGGTGAAAATAGAGAATATTAAGAATGAGAGAGTGAAAGAGTCTGTTTGAATGAAAATAAAAAGTGTGGGAGGAAAAAAGTCTGGCGCGGTATTAACCTCCAAAATATTTCAGAAATATATCTCTAGATTTGGATATGTGGACTAACCCGTCCCATTTAACCCGTTCTGCATTAATCCGCATGCTATACAGGTTGGCCATTCATAAATAATAACGAATTACAACATTGGCCCCAGTCTAGTCCCTTATAGTCTGCGATTATATAGGTTGACTCACATGTCATGACAAAAAAAAAAATCACTCTTTTGTAAAGAGAGAATTAAATTGGAATTTTAAAATTAGATTCTTTAATAATTTTTTTTATCGTTAATAATTTTATACTATAACTTATAACTTGCAACTAACATGTTGAAACACCACAAATATAATTAACTTTCATTTCCCACGAACAACAAATCCATAAAAATTACACATGCTTAATAAAAAATTAAACAATTAAAATAAACATTAAGAGTATAACCAAAACTATAAAAAAAATATATTACCTCTGTTCTTTTTTAAGTGTTATTTTTTGACTTTTTACGCATACAAAAAAAGATAATCATTATTATTACTTTTCAAATAATAATTCTCCTTTTATCTATAATATCCTTAATTATTTATTACATTCATTTCATTTTTTCTCTCTGTAATAAATGTTAGAACACAAGCACTATGATGAACACACACAGTTAATGCACAACAAGATTGTAATTGCAAGATAAAAGTAATATCACACACACACTCTAATGTTTAGACATCTTTGAAGGCATCTTGGAAGAGAAGAAGAGAGAATATAGGTGATTCTCATTAATTGTATTTTCACATTACAAAGTGTTATTTATATGTGTTACACAATAGCTTGTATACCTGATAACAACCAATTTGTAACAAAAATGCTAAATAACTGGTACACCTGAGAGTTATGAATTAAAACTCAACATTTCCTCTTAATTCATAATTGTTGAACACTTATAACACCAAGTTTCTTTCTCAAAAACTAAAACCTGTCAAACTTTAGAGCCTTTGTAAACCCATCTGCCAACTGCATTTCAGAGTGACAATATTGCACTTCAATCATTCCATTGTTCACTTGCCCTCTAATAAAATGAAACCTTGTATCGATGTGTTTACTTCTATCACGTGAGATTGGTTTTTTAGCAAGGCTAATAGCTGACTTGTTATCAATTATGAGTACCAGAGGCTTCATCACTTCACACCTCAGTTCCTTCATCACTGAATCCAACCACATTCCTTGACAAGTTGCAAATGTTCCTGCAATATATTCTGCCTCACAAGATGAAAGTGCACTCACTGGTTGCTTCTTTGTACACCATGATATAACTGCTTCATTGAACTTGAAAACATAGCCAGAGGTACTTCTTCTATCTATGATGTCTCAACACCAATCACTATTTGAGTATCCAATTAGTTCACTTCTTTCACCTTTGCTTCTATTTGAGAATAGCAGGCCGAACTCCTTTGTGCCTTTTACATACCTAAGTATCCTTTTAGTAGCTATCAAGTGAGTCTTCCTTGGATCATGCATGAACTTGCTAATCACACTGACTAAGTAGCAAATGTCAGGCATGTTGTTGCACAAGTATCTCAATGAACCAACCATTTGTCTGAACAATGTTGGATCAACTCTTTCTTACTCACTGCACTCATCCAATTTTGAGTTTATCTCTGATGGATTTGAAATTGAATTACATCTATTCATTTCAAATTTCTCAAGCAGTTCACTTATATACTTTTGCTGGTGCATAATTGTTCCATTCTTCACCTTCAGAAACTTCATTCCTAAGAAGAATGACAGCTCCCCTAGATCAGTAATTTCAAATTCAAATTTTAACTTGTTTTTCACCTTTTCAATATCTGATGTCTTGCTTCTTGTAATAAGAAAATCATCCACATATAGGCAGATTATCATGGTTTCTTCTTCACTTGAACTTTGCACATACACACCAAACTCTTCTTAACACATTTTGAAACCTATTTGAATCAGGAACTGATCAATCCTCTTGTTCCAGGCTCTAGGGGTTTGCTTCAAGCGATACAAATCCTTATGGAGTATATACACCATGTTCTCCTTGCCTTGGACTTCAAAACCAGGAGGCTGTGACACAAACACTACCTCTTCAAATGGACCATTTAGAAAGGCTGATTTCACATCTAAATGATAAACTGACCACCTTCTCTTGCAAGCTAGAGCCACAACTAACCTTACAGTTTCAAGCCTTGCAACTGGAGCAAACACCTCATTGTAATCAACACCATGTTTTTATAAGAAACCTCTAGTCACCAACCTTGACTTATACTTTGAAATTTTCCCATCAGAGTTTAATTTCAGTTTGAACACCCACTTCACGTCTATTTTCTTTTTCTTATCTGGCAAATTAACTAGCTCCCAGGTTTGATTCTTCTCAATTGAATGAATCTCTTCCTTCATAGGTTTCCTTCATACATCTATCTTCAATGCTTCTTTATAATTGAGAGGTTTCGAATTTGCCAATAATGCAAAGTAAATGATATCACCTTCATCATTTACTGCATTATTAGGAATTACTTCATAGTCATTCAACCTTCTTGGATCTTGTATGAGTCCTTGAGGTCTCACAACTTCTTCCTCTTCTTCTAGTTCATCTGCATCATTATTTTTCACTTCTTCATTATCTGATTCATCACTTGAATCAGGATAAATGCAACTTTGTTGATTCTCTTTACTGTATACTGTCTCCTCTTTCCATTACCACTTCTTAGCCTCATTCACAATCACATCTCTGCTGGCATGTACCTTTTGAGTTAGAGGATTATAAAGCTTATAAGAACATGTTGAATGATAGCCTATAAGTATCATAATCTCACTCTTTTCTTTAAGCTTGCTTCTTCTAACATCTGATACATGTTTGTAGCACAAAGAGCCAAAAACCTTGAAATGCTTCACACTAGGCTTTCTTCCACACCAGGCTTCCTCTGGTACCTTCAAATTCAACTTCTTCGTGGGACATTTATTTAGAATGTAAGCAGCTGTAGTGATAACTTCACCCCAAAACTTGTGTGGTAGGTTTTCCTGCTTGATCATGCTTCTTGCCATATTCATTAGTTATATTCCTTCTCTCAGCAAGTCCATTATGCTGAGGTGTATAGGGAGCTATTACCTTATGCATAATACCTTGATTGACACAGAAGACTTCAAATTCTTTTAAGGTGCATTCTCCTCCACCATCATTTCTCAAGTTCTTAATAGATTTATCACTCTTCTTTTGTATTAAGATTTTGAATTTTTTGAATATATCTAAGGCCTTACTCTTAAGCTTGATTGTATACAACCATATCATTCTTGTACATTCATCAACAAATATAATGAAGTATCTGCTTCCCCCTAATGAAGATACTTCAAAAGGACCACATATATCAGAGTGAACCACCTGCAGTGCTACACTAGCTCTTTTAGGTGCTTCAGAAGCAAAGGAAAGCACACTTTGCTTGCTATTTACACATATTTTACAAATAACTCTTCTGACATTTAGTTTTGGCAAGCCATACACCAGTTCTTTAGAATTTAAATCACTAAGACTTCTAAAGTTTCGGTGACCATGCCTCTTGTGCCATAGATCTTCAATATCTTCACTTACTGCTGCAGACAGGCACACCATATTTTCACTTGAGATTTTTCATCTGTATTTTCGATTCTTTGACATGTTTGATTTAAGCACCAAATTCTTCTTTGCATCAAACAACTTCAACGACTCACTATCCATAGTCACTAAGAATCCCTTCTCCACCAGTTGGCTAATGCTCATGAGATTGCACTTCATCTCAGGAACATACATCACATCTTCAATAATGATTGTTTTTCCATCATTGCTTCTGATCACTATATTTTCACTACCTTCAGCTACAAGTTCTCGATTGTCAGCCAATTTGATGCTTGTTTTCTTGCTAGCATCAAAACTTGTCAACCATTCTCTATGTGATATCATGTGATTTGAGCATCCAAAATCAAGAAACCACTCTTCATTCTTAATCCTTTCCTCACTGGTAGTAGCCATTATCAACATTGTACTGGAATCATCTCCATAAGTCAAATTTGCTTCTTCATCAGTCTTTTGACCTTTCTTGAACCAACATTCATCAGCAAAGTGCCCATACTTCTCACAGTTGAAGAATTGCACCTTACTTTTGTCAAAATCCTTCTTCTTATTCTGACTTCTGCCAAAGCCTCATCCTTTTGAAGATTCAACTTTGTCTTTACTCTTGTTCTTTTCATCTTTGGACCAATTTGCTTTGCTTTTTCCCTTCTTGAAATTCTTCTAATTTCTCCCCTTCTTGGAAGTTTGAACTTGAAATGCTTGTTGAACTGATCTCTCAGAACTTCTATCAAGCACTAGAAGCTCATGTGCTTCCAATGTATTTTACAACTCTTCAATTTTTATATTTTTCACATCCTTTGCTTCTTGGATAGATACAACTACGAAATCAAACTTTGGACTCAAAGATATCAACACCTTTTCTACTACCATTTGGTCTGTAATACTTTCAACACAAGTTTGCATCTAATTAACAATGGCTGTTAATTTTGAAAAGTAATCACTTACTTTCTGATCTTCTTCCATCTGCATCATCTCGTACTTTCTTCTATGGGATTGTAGCTTCACTTGCTTCACCTTTTCTCCACCAGTGTGGTAGTTTTCTAAAATTTCCTATGCTTCTTTGGATCTTGTCGCTTTAAAAATCTTCTTAAAGTGTTGATTGTCAACATTCTGTTGATTGTAGAACAAAGCTTTACAATTTTTCTTCTTGGCTTCCTTGAATACACTTCTCTATGCATCAGTTGGACTCGCCACCAGATCCTCATAGTCATTTTGCATAATTTCACTCACTTCTTATGCTCCAAATAAAGACTTCATCGAAACACTCCAACAATCTCAGTTCTTGCCATCAAGGACCAGAATATTTGATCCAAAACCATTGCTATTCATCTTGCCTATCAAGAAACTATCACTCAGTGTTTCCCTTGAATTGAACCAGACTCTAGATGTCAATTGTTAGAACACGAGCACTGTGATGAACACACATGGTTAATGTATAGCAAGATTTTAATTGCAAGATGAAAGTAATAACGCACACACACACACACACACACACTCTAATGTTTAGACATCTTTGAAGACATCTTAGAAGAGAAGAAGAGAGGATAAAGATGATTCTCATTGATCGTATTTTCACATTATAAAGTGTTATTTATATGTGTTACACAATAGCTTGTTAAGAAGGTCATTTATACACAAGGTAACTAATTAACAGCCAATTTGTAACAAAAATGCTAACTAACTGGTACACCTGACAGTTATGAATTAAAACTCAACAGTAAATACCTAGGGGTAATTTTGACAAAAGTGCAATTAATGCTACATTGACTTTACAAGTGACAATTAAAAATGAACAAAAAATTATCAAGAAAATGACACTTAAAAAGGAACAGCGGGAGTAACATATGACCAAAAAGGATTTAATTGGTCCAAAATTTATTAACTAATCCAAAACAAATGCAAAATAACAATGTCTTTTTGTCGTGCTCGATGCCTCCATTCTTATAGAATGGATCCCCACATAAAAGCAAGCATATGATTAAATTGTGACTTTTTCAGTAAATAAATAGACGATAAAATGTCTAATAATTGAAAAAAAGGTTAAAATTACAAATCCAAAAACAAATGAGAGATGAGAACATCTCATTAATAATCAATAATAATATTTGACTCATCTTTCTTATCAAGCTCTACATTTTCACATTCATATTTTCCAACAATTCAACACAATAATTCATATTCAAAGTGGTTAAAACTTAAAAAGAAAACAATGTTATAATATTATTATTATTAAAATAATATTATTATTTAGAAATATCTATCTAAATAGTAATGACAAATTATTGTAGATATATAATTTGTCAAAGTTAATATAGTAAGTCCAATTATTACATTAGTGTAATAGTTGCATTTCTAGTAGTATAAATACTACCTTTGGCCAATGTAAAAATACACCAAAATTTACTTTGAACGTACAAGTAAAGCATTCTCCTTTCTTCAATCTTTCCATATAAGTTTAATAATTACAACTAGTTTAGTAACTTATATTAGTTCATAAATATTTACAAATATTCAAAATCAGTTTTTCTCAACATGTTATCAGCATGATCGTTTCTATCGGAAGTTATTACTACACTAAGTTAGACATGGAACATGTTGAAGACATTTGTGTTCCAGATAGTGGAACTACCCACACAATCCTCAAATGTAATAAATATTTCACTAAAATAAATTCTACTAAAGATGCAATAAATACAATCTCAGGGCCTGCAGATTTGATTGAAGGAACATGTAATGTTATGTTCATATTACCAAATGGAACAAAGTTTGTCATTAATAGTGCTTTATACTCTCCAAAATCAAAGAGAAATTTGTTAATTTTTAATTACATATATCGTCAAGGATATGATACTGAAACTGCAATTGAAGGTAATACAAAATATATTAACATTACTACTAATGTTTTGGAAAATAAGAAAACTTTAGAAAAACTACCAAAATTGCCTTCTGGATTACATTATACTTATATACATGCAATTGAATGTAATTTAGTAGTAAAAGAAGATCCCAAAACAATGACTTTATGGCATGATCGTTTAGGTCACCCTGGTTCAACAAGGATGCATAAAATAGTTGAAAGTACCCATGTTCATCAATTGAAAGGTTTAAAACTTATAAAAGAAGATAAACCATGTGAAGCTTGCTCTCTTGACAAGCTAATAACAAAGCATTTGTCAGGTAAGATTCAGATAGAATCACCTACATTTCTTGAAAGAATTCAAGGTGATATATGTGGACCTATCCATCCACCGTCAGGACCATTCAGGTACTTTATGTTATTAATTGATGCATCTAGTAGATTCATATGTATATTTACAATCAAGTCGTGATATGACATTTGCAAAATTTCTTGCACAAATAATTAAACTAAGGGATCAATTTCCTGATTACACTATAAAGAAAATTAGACTTGACAATGCTTGTGAATTTACATCTAAATCATTTAATAATTATTGCATATCAATTGGAATTACTGTTGAACATTTTTTTCCTCATGTGCATACACAAAATGATTTAGTCGAGTCTTTAATCAAACACCTTCAATATATTGCTAGACCATTAATTATGAAAACTAAACTACCAGTTACCGTTTGGGGTCATGCAATTTTACATACTGCAACACTCATCCGTCTAAGGCCAAGTGCTAATCATAAACATACACCTTATCAACTTGCAATTGATAAGGAACCAAATATTTCTCATTTAAAGATATATGGTTGTGCAGTATATGTCCCAATATCTCCATTACATAGAACAAAGATGAGACCTCAAAGGAGGTTGGGAATATATGTGGGGTATGAATCACCTTCTATTATTAGATATCTTGAACCTTTAACAAGTGATATTTTTCAAGCAAGATTTGATGATTGTCATTTTGATGAAACAAAATTTCCAACACTAGGATGAGAAAATAAAAAGTTAGAAAATGAGATAACATGGTCTGTACCCCATTTATTACATTTGGACCCATATAATAAATCATGGGAAGAAAATGTAAAGAAAATTGTGCACTTACAAGATTTAGCAAATCAGTTGCCATATTCTTTTAGTGATTTAAAAAAAGTGACAAAGTCAAGGTACCAGCTATAAATGTCCTAGCCCAGATTGAGATTTCAAATCTAAATGATGTAGTAAGTACATCTAAGGCACACTTGAAGCGTGACCTACCTATGGGATCCAAAGACAAAAATCCCCAAACAAGAAAAGGGATAGAAAAGGTGAATATGGTTGAAAGTGATCTTGAAAAGACACTAGATAATAATAAATCTACAATTGAAAAATGTGTTCTTGAAGAAGCACAAGATGATGATAATGAGATCATTGATAATGAAAATGAAAACAAGAATGATCTTGAAATTTTAATTAACTATGTTGATACAGGAACTTTGTGGAACCGAAAAGATATAAATATATATGAAATGTTTTCATTCTCCATTGCATGTGAAATTATGAATGAAAATAATGATTCCGAACCAAGAACTATGAATGAATGTCAAAATAGACATGATTGGAAAAATTGGAAGGATGCAATAGATACTGAATTAAATTTTCTTAAAAATTGAAAAGTATTTGGCCCCATTATGACTATACCAAAAGATGTGAAACCAGTTGGGTATAAGTGGGTCTTTGTAAGAAAACGAAATGAGAAAAAAGAGATTGTCAAATACAAGGCTCGTCTTGTTGCACAAGGTTTTTACCAAAGACCAGGAATTGATTATGAGGTAACTTATTCTCCTGTTATGGATGCCATTACTTTTCGTTATTTAATTGGTTTATCATTATTTAACAATCTTGATATGTATCTTATGGATATTGTTACTACTTATTTGTATGGATCACTTGATGCTGATATATACATGAAAATCCCATAAGGATTTAAAATGTCCGAGACATCAAAATATAGAGAAATGTATGCAATTAAGTTGCAAAGGTCATTGTATGGATTAAAATAATCAAGGTGCATGTGGTATAATAGGCTAAGTGAATATTTGCTTAAACAAGGCTATGAAAATAATCCTAGTGACCCTTGTGTTTTTATAAGAAAAATAATATCTGATTTTGTAATAATTGCTGTTTATGTTGATGATTTAAATATCATTGAAACTAATAGAAAAATAAAGGAAGCAAGAGATTACTTAAAGAAATAATTTGAAATGAAAGATTTGGGAAAAACAAAGTTCTGCCTTGGTTTACTAATTGAATATACTAAAAATGGTATATTGGTACATCAATCAAATTATACAGAAATGATATTAAAAAGGTTTAACATGGACAAAGCAAAGCCTTTAAGTACTCCAATGATGGATATAATACTTAACATTAAAAATGATCCATTTAGACCTAAAGAAGGTAATGAAGAAGATCTTGAATCTGAAGTACCATACCTCAGTGCCATTGGGACACTCATGTACCTTGCTAACTATACAACACCTGATATAGCTTTTGTAGTAAATTTATTAGTAAGATTCATTTCATGTCCTACAAAAAGACATTAGAAAGGAATAAAACATATATTCTGATATCTTCGAGGTATATCAGACTTTGGTTTATTTTACTCTAACAATACAAAACCAGTGTTACTTGGTTATACAAATGCAGGATATTTGTCAGATCCACATAATGCTAAATCACATACTGAATATATATTTACGTATGGTAACACTACAATATCATGAAGATCACAAAAGAAAACACTTGTAGCAACTTCTTCAAATCATGCTGAAGTAATTGCTCTTCATGAAGCAAGCAAAGAATGTAGATGGTTACGATCGGTAACTAGACATATCCAAGGAGCATCTGGTTTACCCATTGATAATAATCCAATAATTTTGTATGAAGACAATGTTAAACGTGCTACCCAGATGAAAGAAGGTTACATCAAAAGTGATAGAACCAAGCATATCATTCCAAAGTTCTTCTCATTCACACAAGAACTTGAAAGAAACAAAGAGGTTAATATTCAATATATTCGTTCATGTGATAATATGACAGATCTCTTCATAAAGGCACTTTCTACATCAATTTTCAAAAAGCATGTACAAAATATTGGAATGCATCATCTTCGAGATCTTTAAAGAAGAACTATATGTGCTCTGTTGAAGGGGAGCATCATGTTGTACTCTTTTTCTCTTATTAAGGCTTTTATCCCAATATGTTTTTCCTAATAAGGTTTTTAACGAGACAATATATGTTCCCATAAGTTTCTTCTTGATAAGACTTCGATGGAGCACCGTAATAGATATTTCAAAGGGGGAGTGTTATAATATTATTATTATTTAGAAATATCTATCTAAATAGTAATGACAAATTATTGTAGATACATAATTTGTCAAAGTTAAAATAGTAAGTCCAATTATTACATAAGTGTAATAGTTGCATTTCTAGTAGTATAAATACTACCTTTGACCAATGTAAAAGTACACCAAAATTTACTTTGAAAGTACAAGTAAAACATTATCCTTTCTTCGATCTTTTCATATAAGTAATAGTTACAACTAGTTTAATAATTCATATTAGTTCATAAATATTAACAAATATTCAAAATCAGTTTTTCTCAACAAACAAATATTAATATAATTTTGACCTTCTACACAAATCCCATGAACCAATTTCTAGTGCATATCAATGATTGAGCACAGTGGGTAAGATAACTCAATTTATTTGAATTAATTGAGTTAAATAAGGATAAATTGTTTTAAAATTCAATCCGTAACAAAATCATTTATTTATATTTATGTATTAATATAAATAAGTTGTTAATATTTATAAATTAATAATTTTTTAAATAAAATAGTGATTGTTTGTATTAGTATGGTTAGGTATTATTAGAAGTAATTCATATTTATTAGTTGTACTATTTTCTTAGCCCCTAAGTTTGTTAGAGGGTATTTTTAGTATTTCATCTTATTCTAGTAACTCTAGTATTAGCTTATAAATAGGGTATCAATCATTGCAATTTTGTAGTAGTGTGTAGCCGTCATTCTCTTAATAGAATATTTCTCTATTCATCATTTATTCTACCTTTGCACCAACAATTGATATCTAGAGCTCCGGTTCTGATTCATTGGGAAACACGGGAAACACGAGTGAAATGTGAGGTCTTGTGTGTTTGATTTTGATTCTTAGATTCGTGTTGAATCTTGAACAAAATCTGATCAGAATTTTAATTCTGTGGGTTGGGAAACACTGTGTGAGAAATCTGAGTGTACTGCGCAAGGTAGAAGATGAACGGAAACGACAACATGAACACCAAACTTCCAGTATTTGACGGTAAAAACTAGAATCGTTGGATGATCTGAATGCGTGTACTGTTTGGTGCTCAAGATGTTCTAGATCTTGTCACTGATGGTTATGTTCCAGTAGCAGCAAATGCAACAGATGAACAGAAAAACGCGCAGAAGGAAGTAAGGAAGAAGGATCAGAAATCATTGTTCTTCATTCATCAATGTGTGAATGTAAATGTGTTTGAGAAGATTGCAGATTCAACAACAACAAAGGTTGCGTGGGACACACTGGTGAGATGTTATGGTGGTGACGCATCAGTGAAGAAGGTAAAGCTTCAGTCCTTGAGAAAGCAATATGAGAATCTCAACATGAAGAATAATGAGAAAGTCTCTGAATACATCTCCAGAATGATTCTGATCACTAATGAGATGAAGGCGTGTGGAGAAACTCTTTCTGAAGAAGCAATCATGGAGAAAGTATTGAGATCCCTTACCCCTCAATTTGATTACATTGTGGTAGCAATAGAACATTCCAAAGATCTGAGCACCATGAGAATTGAAGAGCTGCAGAGTAGTCTAGAAGCGCAAGAGTTGCGTTTGACTAAGAGAACCTATGAAAAGGAAGTAGAGCAGCAGGCTCTGAAAGCAACTTCTGATAGGAGGTATTAGAAGCAGTCAGAAGCCAGGAGAAGATCTGATGGTGGTCAGAAGTCAGAAAGCTCAACCTCTGATAGACAAAAGAATGCTCAGAAGGGAAAAGAGAAGTATGACAAGAAGAAGATCCAATGTTACTGTTGTAAGAAGTTTGGTCACTTTGCTAGAGATTGTTGGTCAAACAAGGAGAGAAAATCAGAAGAAGCAAATATAGCCAGAAGTTCTGATGACGAATTTGTGCTATTGATGGCCTCTGAATCTGATAATATGGATCTGATAGACTGGTGGTATATGAACACTGGTTGTTCAAATCATCTTACTGGAAATAAGAAATGGCTGGTTGACTTTGACTATGAAAAGAGGACAAAGATCAGATGTGCTGATGACAAATATCTTAACGCAGAAGGTATGGGAAATGTCAGAGTGATTCTGAACAATGGGAAAACAACATTGATTTAGAACGTGTGGTATGTACCTGGCATCAGAAGCAATCTGATGAGTGTGGGACAATTAATTGAGAAAGGTTTTTCAGTCACCATGAAGGACAATCTTCTGAAACTGTATGACTGCAATCAGAAGTTGATTATGGAGTCAGAACAGGGAAGGAATAGAACATTCAAGGTGAATGTCAGGATTGCAGACTCAGAATGTCTTAGTGCAACAAGTGATGAGAAGGAGAGTGAGCTATGACACAGAAGATTTGGTCATTTGAATTTCAGAAGCTTAAAACATCTGAATTCAAAGAAGTTGGTACATGGAATTCCTGTAATTAAGAAGCCTAAAAAGTCATGCAAAGTTTGCATGGAAGGAAAACAACCACGATTGTCATTTGCGTCAGAAGCTGCTCCAAGAGCAAAACATGCCTTGGGAGTTGTACATTCTGATGTGTGTGGTCCATTTCCAGTTGCATCAATTGGAGGGAATAAATACTTTGTGTTGTTTGTTGATGAATTCACAAGAATGACATGGGTATTGTTGCACCCTAAAATTTGCTCAACCTTATTCACTTGGTTTATGTTTCAATATCATTAGCATTTGCATATAGTGTCATGTACATAGCCTAACCATCTGCATAGCATAAGCATAGCAAGTCATTCAACAGGGGATCAAGCATTATTCTCATCTCTAGAGGCCTATCCAGAGGTTATTATCCTAATTCAATCTCATTCAAGTCATCAAGAAAGAATTTGAAAGCAGGGAGTTCAGTGGATCAAGCACTGAGTATATCTCCTAACTGAGGGTGTCTGAGGATCAACAAGGGAATTATGAGTTGTGAATTAAGAGCATGGGGAGTATCTAGACATCTTCGAGGACTTAGAAAGTCATTTGGAGAAGAAAACAAGTGGTTGATGTAATCACAAGAATTGCAGTTGAAGACAGTCAACTAGGGTTTCATCTGGGTCAACCCTAGGTCAACCCTAGGTCAATTGATTGATTTAAGGGCATTCAGGTCTATTGAAGGGATGTGGGGTTCATAATTTGACATAGAGAACAAGGATATGTTGTTATGCTAAGAAGAATTCAAGAGAAATCAAGGACAAGAGGAGTCTCTAAATTAGGGTTTCTGTGTAAAATCCCCTAGTTTAGGTCAAGTTTTCAAGCAAGATAAGTCAAAATGCAAGCTTCAAATGGATCCTTGGCCAACATGAAACTTGTAGAGGATCTCAAGACCTTTAATTTGAGTGGTGGAAGACATCAAGGAGATTTATAGAACTCAAGTTATGGTCCTTGCAAGTTACAGGTCATCTGAGGTATCTGAAATTTTGTCTGTGGAAGTGACTTGACTTCCAAGCAATTTTTACCCCTCAAGGAGATTTCAAATGAACTTATGGTCAACATAAGAATTGTTCCTAATTGTCTTAGCTTTCTAGAATGGTATAGTATGCCTTCATATGATGTGTGGAACTCAACTTATGGTCTTGGCAAGAAAAGGGTATTTTGGTCATTTGTGAATTACAGGTCATTTTAACCTATGTCCAAAACTCATACAAGGAGGCTTCAAATGGAAAAACTTACAACATAAAACTTGCTCCAAATGACATTTTGAGTCTAGAAAAGTGACCATGAGAGATTGGAAAAGTTCATAGCACAAGGTTTCACAATTGTTGAATTTAATGAAGAAAAATGGCTTAAAAAAATGAGATTTTTCATATCTTGGCCAAATGATGCAAAATTATAGGTCATTTTGAATGGAAAGGGCATTTTAAAGACATTGGCTAAAGTGGAATTTTGAGTTTAGTTCATAATTTGATAGTTATCCATGGTTGCTTGAATTGAAAGTTACATAATCAACATCCAAGGGAATTTGCACAAGAGAAACTTCTCCAAGCTTCTAGGAAGTTCTAATCCCATCTATATATTCATGCAAGTTGGTTCATGCAAGGGTTGGTGCTCCCATTTGTTCAAAATCCCAAGTTTTCCACATTTTTTCCATTCTTGCATAAGCTTCTCAAACTCCCTCAATTTCTCACCAATCCTCCTCATTCTTGATCTGAACCTCATCACTATCACCCATAGCTTGTAATTCACACATTCAGTTGGCTGAATCAATCAAGGAGAGTGCCATACAAAGTTCATCATTCAAGGTTCAAGAAATTGGAATCACATGATACAAGAGGTTTGAGCCCAAATATTTGCATACAGAATCAAAGTATTGGTGTGTGGATCAGTTTCAAGTCCCTGCAAACATTGAATTGAAGACCTCCATAGCTGTTTCTCCATTTTTTAACAGGTTGGTATCTCTTCTCATTTTGCATAGTTTAGGTAGCATGATAGGGTTTTGATAGTGTGGAATGGTTAAGATAAGATAGAGGACTGAATAGGATGAGTTTGGAGAAGTTTCGAGGGGTTTGATCATGGTGCACAAATTCTGTTGAGGTTCATAACACTTGGAACACAGCACGATAATCCTCTCTTTATAGCTTAAAATGACTAATATGAGATGTAGAGTAGATGAGGATAGGTTTTGGCACGAATTGAAGCACTTGATGGCAGGTAAAAATGTTGATGCATGACTGTTATTCCCATCGAGTTGTTTGATGGAGTGAGTTTTAAGGGAAACTATGGTTATAGCCTTGTAGAGGGAAAGAAGTGGATGAATTTTACTTTTTATATCGTGCGTTTTCATGGCGTGTGGAGGGAGAATGAGAAGCTTGAAGGTTGTGCATGGATTCTGGGTTTTTCTGCAAACCCTAGCTTAATTGGGGACGATGACTGTGTGCCGTTGGATCGTCCAGAATATTTGACTTAATCATCTCATCGTGTGGCTCCCATTTAATTTCAAAAACGGAGGGAAATTTTAAAAGTTAAAACGCACCGTTTCACTTATTGGGGGGATTGGGCTCAGACAGCTATTCGCACCCCCCAATTAGATGGGCCCAACGCGCTGAACTTGGTTTTCCTGCTATTCTCACCCCCTTCAACTATTTCTTTATATTTTCTTTTTATTTTCTTTTTATTTTTCATTCATCTTATAAAAATCATAATAAATAGAAAAATCATCTTTTTTAATTCATTCTTTTTGCATATTTTTCTTTAGGATGTCTAGAAAATTATAAAAAATAAAAATTGCATTTTATTTTTTATTTGATATTTTCCCCATATTTTCTAAATAAATAACATTTTACACAATTTCATTTCATACATGATTTTGCTATTTTTTGTTCTATTAATTGCTTCAATATTTTTGGCCCATTCTTTTTAGGTTGTTTAGGTTAGACATTAAACTTGTAGATACAATTTAGTTCCCATTTTTAGAAATTAAATTTAGGTGTTTAGTTTAGGTGAGAATAACATGAATAAAACTAGGGTTTTAGGTGATGACTTAGGAGATTTGATTCTTTTCCCTTAGGACTTAGGGTTTGACTAGTCTAGTTATGGGACTATAGGGGCTATGGGTAGTTATTAGATCCCCTAGAAAGAGTTAGGATTCCCCCTACTGCTATTAATGTACTATATGTATCTGATTGACTGGTGTGGTATGCCCTCTGGGGATTATTGCTTGCTTGTGTGGGTATTGGGATTGTCTGGGGATTTGGGAGAGCTGAAGACTTGAGGAGATGAAAGCCATTGGAGATCCAGATATTGAAGATCAACTTCCAGAGTTGAAGAAGAGATTCTTGCTAGCAGATGCTGAGGAGACTAGGGTTTAGGAGCTAGGCAGAGCTCTAGATTAGAAAGCTTGTTTCTCAAACATGGATTGCCTTGTCTGCATCCATTCTTCTCTGTGATTCAGAGTCTCTCTAAGACATTCACCCCCTTCCTTTGGAAGGCTTGGTGATAGTGTCTAAGAGATAGAACTCTTGAGAGAAAATGTCTTTTGTGTTAGAAGCAGTCTGTTCACCACCTTTGGTAGTCAACTGATTGCTTAACACCCAATCCACTCTTGTGACTAATCCCTCATCCTGGAGGTTTGAACTTGAAGAAAAGCCATTGCAGATGGAAGAATGATGATCAAAGCCCTTGCCTAAAGGTCATGAAGATGGAGACTGATGCTTGTTGAAGCCTGTAGCTGATTGGAGATTACTTGAAGCCAGATGTTGATTCAGAGCTGTTGATGCTGTTTCTTTTGCTGTTGTATTTCACTTCTGATGTATTGATTGGTTTTCTGGACTGTATTGTTTGCTGTTTACCCCGTTGGGTTGAAAGTGAAGCTTGTTCACTTTTGCCTATTGTTTTCTAGGTTCGAGGTTGAGTGGGACTCCCTTGCCTCGCTTGTACTGTTGCATCCATGCATTTACTGTTTTACTGTATATATCTGATGTTGTTTCTGTTTCTGCCTATCCCGTAGGATCTCTGTTTCTCTCTGTGCAAGAGAGGAGCATGATAGACACTAGGTCTTAACCCATGCATGATAACATTAGGGTAGTTTGTTTCCCTTTCGCAACCGTAGGTTAGAGTTCCGTCTCTTTCTTTCTCAAAACAAACAGAAAAACACATAAAGATTTCAAACACAATAAAAGACACTTCTTCCGTAAAAGAATGTGAACTCACCAAAACGTCATTTTTGTCCGCTTGGACCGCTAATCAGAAAACCTTTTTCAGAAGGAATAAAATCAACCAAGACAGACATGTGCCGTACGTGGCCCGAACTACGTTTGCTCTGATCTTTCATGCTGTATGAAAGTACGTAGGCATAGGATGCGATATCCTAGCGAGCAACCTTCCCCTCCTTTCCAGTAGGTAGGCGAACTACGTTGACTCTGATTTCTCGTTCCAGGCGGGAATACGTAGGCATAAAGTGCGATACTTTGCCGAGTCATTTTTATTTTCGTTTTATTTTCTTTTTAACCCCTGACCTATAGTTTAGATAGAGTAACAATCCATACCCGAAAACAAGCGTGGATCCCGTCGAGTACGACGGACGTGAGGGGTGCTAATACCTTCCCCTTGCGTAACCGACTCCCGAATCCAGGTTTTGGTTGCGACGACCATACCTTTCCCGTGTTGTGCGAGGTTTACTCTGAGCGTTTCCTTTCCCTCCCGTGGGATAAATAACGCACGGTGGAGACTCTTCTATTCATCCGGCGCCGATTTTCGCAGTAGCGACAGCTGGCGACTCTGCTGGGGAACCAACGTCCCCTGGCTGCTAAGGACTGCGATAGTTCTTATGCATTTGGGATCCAACGTCCCTTAAGAGAGTCAATCCTAACGCTTGCTTTCCCGTCGAGGATGTTGTATGGAGTTATTTTATATTTCTAACCCTGTATTTTCAGCTTTGTATATTGATTATTGTTGCTGTATGCTGGGGTGTGATGGGTGTTATGATATTGAGAGATAAGCCGGACCTGGGCTTGAGTGCACCTAGAATTAGAGTAGAAATTAGTGGGCGCCCGCTTGCTTTGCTTGCTTTGGTGTCCCATGAAATCTACACTCAGATGAGGTTCCTCTGGTTGGCCTCCTGCCCCTTCCTTTGGTTGGCGTGGGTTGCTGGTTAGTTGGATTGTCGACTCTGGGGACCGATCATTTGGAAGTTGGCTAAGTGAGGCCTCTTCAGGAATTGATGATGCCACTCCTTCTGGGAATCGTATCATCAACCCTGAAAGTCTGTGACGCCGACGACCGCATAGGATGCCATACCTTTGTCAGTTACTAGGACATCCACCTGTGAGAGGGTTTGGGGTTATGCAGGTAACTAGACCTTCAGATACCGATTATTTCTTGATCAGAGATCCTGGATATTTATGGAGGGTTCTAAGGTCTGTCAGAGACCAGGTGGAGATGTGTTCTAAGGTCTGTCAGAGACCAGTTGGTGTGTTCCGAGGTCTGTCAGAGACTATTTGGAGATGTGTTCTGAGGTCTGTCAGAGACCAGTGGGAGAAATGATTTGAGGTCTGCCAGAGACTATTCAGGTTATGATTATGGGGTCTATCAGAGACCAGTATTGGAGCTTTGTTTGAGGTATATCTGAGACCAGGGCTTGAGGACTTCTGGATGGTCTATCTGAGACCTTTCTTGATTGGGTTCAGGCTATTCAGCTACAGCTTTGGTCCCTGTTGCATGTTACTTGCATTGCATTACTGCATATCCATTACCATTTGCATTTCACTAACGTGTGTCTGTGCTGCAGGTGCATTTGCATTTCCCTAGTTCTAGTGCCCAAACTGCTGAGTGTTTGATCATGACTAGCTTAAGGAGAACGGTTGCTTACAAATTGCCTACGCCTGATATTGTTCCTCTACTTGGGTTGATCTCTCTTGCTGATGAGGGTGTTCGTAGGAGCTTCCGGATGAGCTATGGTAGACTACTGAGATTGGTGTGCAAACCTACAGAGGTAGAGTTAGATGGGCTGTATGCTTTGATGCAATTCTACGACCCTGCTTTGAGGTGCTTTACGTTCTCTGACTTTATTATGGGACCAACCCTGGAGGAATACGCTGAGTATGTTGAGCTGCCCGTGCAGAACCAGGTTCCATTCATTCATTATGACGCCAAGCCCAAGCCGGAGGATTTGGCAAAAGCCTTGCATGTTGATGCTTCTGAACTTGTGACTACTGTTTCCCGTGGAGTTCCAGGCTTCTCACTCCAATTCTTAGTTGGTAAAGCCCAAGAGTATGCCAAGAGCGGGTGCTGGGTTGCTTTCAATGCCGTGTTGGCCTTGTGCATTTATGGCATAGTACTGTTCCCCAATATACCGGATTTTGTGGACTTCGATGCTGTCTACTTGTTTGCCGCTGGTAATCCTGTACCCACCTTACTCGGGGATCTCTATCACTCACTGCATTACAAGAATGAGAAAGGGAGAGGAAAGAATGTTCACCTTTGTGTACCCTTGCTGAGTATGTGGTTTGAAAGTCACCTTCCTAAGAGAAGAGCTGTTGCAGAGACTACAGTTCCAGTTGGTTGGCCAGAGCGCCTGATGAGGCTATCGTCGGAAGATATGGAATGGTTTGATCGAGACCTGTTGGGATCTGAGCTCATTTTCAGTTGTTCTGGGTACCCTAATGTGCCGTTGATAGGAAGAAAAGGGTGTATCAATTACAACCCTTCTCTATTCATTCGTCAGTTCGGATATGCGCTGAAGAACCCGCCAAAGGAGGAGGAAGTACAGGAATCTCTGTACTTCACCGGAGACGTGAAGGGGGAGTTATTGGCCAAGCTGCAGCATGCCTGGACGCGTATTAACCGCAGAGGGAAGTCGTTGTTAGGAAAGAATGACTGTCAGGCCTATGCACCATACAGAGTTTGGGTCCAGGAGAGAGCAAGTCAGTTGCGGATGCCATTCCCAGATGTACCAATCCTTGTTCCTATTCCGGTAGCAGAGCCAACCACTGTTTCTCAGGAAGCCTACGAGCAAGTTGTGAAAGAAAAAGAAGCCTTGATGAAGACCAATGAAGGGTTAGAGCAAGAGTTAGCCCAGGTACGCAGTGAGAAAAACAAGGCCGTATATGCTTTCCAACAACAGATCGAGCTGTTAAACAGGTTAGGGGCTGAGTTGACTGAGGAAAAGAAAAAGCGCGAACGTCTGGGGCAAGAGTTCAGAAGCTCCCATGACATGCTGGAATCCAAGAAGAAGGCGCTTGACATCGCTCACCGAGAAATCTCCTCTTGCAATAAGACTTGGAATGCTACACTCACCAACAATAAGAAAAGGGAGGATAAGTTGAAGCAGCAAATCTCTGACCTCGAAGAGAAGTTGAAGTCTAGCATCAAGAAGTGTGAGGAAGAAGTGATGACCCGGTATAGTGTCCAGCATGCACTGAACAAGGCAATCAAATGCAGAGATGAAGCGGTGTCTCAAAAGCGAAAATTAGAAGATTGCTTCGGAGAAGCGACATGGGAAGAAACTGCTGAAGACGTGCGCCGTGTTCTTAAGAAGAGAAACCAACTTGTTGAAGGGCTGCTTGATCGACCAAGTCATCCAGAGACCAAGAAGTTGATAGAAGAGTATCAGACTTTTGGGAAGATTTGATCATTTCATGTAGTAACTTGTATGCTTTATTTGCATAGTGCTGACCATCACCAGGATTGTTGGTTGAGGTCATGCCTTCTTGTTGTACTCTCAGCGACATTGTATTCTGGTTTCCTTAGCAATATATGAGGCTTTCTATGATTCAGCTCCGATATTCCTATTGTCAGCACTGTCACTGCAATGGCACCTTCACACTAGAACTGGGGGGAATGAACTTCCCTAATGCACAGACACATTGCATTGCATTCATATTCATATTGCATTACAGGTAATCTTTGAATAGTGTCTTATTTCCTGCTCTGTATCAGGTACTTTCCAGGATTGCAGATCAACACCCGCACCGCTACTCCACTCGCACCAACTGTCGAAGAATCATGGATCAAATGCAGAACGAGATGCAAGATGTGCGCGAGAAGCTCGCTCTCTTTATGCAGACCATGGAGGCTATTGCGAAGGGTCAGGAGAATTTGCAGGCCATGGTCCAGCCTCTGTTGGCTCGAAATGCTGGTCACGGTAATGAGGATCATCAGTCTGTACGGGTCGATACTGTTCATGGAGATGACACTCCCACGCCAGTGGCTCCACCTGTAGTCAATATACCTGCTGCTAATGTCAACAACGCTACCGCTGCTGTGAATGGTAACGTCGGAGGTGGGAATGAGGCTGCTGTCCATAATGTTGGGCTGGGTGATGTCAATTTGGGAGATAACATGGGAGGCAATGGCTTCGTCAATGCTGGATTCAGATTCAATGATCAGGGATTCGATAATGCGGGGAAATATGGCTTTAATGCTCAGGGCTTTGGGCAGGACGGTTATGGTGCGACCAACCAGGGTTACGGAGGTTTTGGAAATGGAAACGGAGCTGGATTCATGGCTTTTGGTCCTGCTGGAGGAGTTCAAGGGTACGGTAACAGAGGCCGAGGTCCGGGGATGAATCAGATTAGAGCTGGACGTAATAATGGATATGATGGGTATGGAGCTGGAAATGACATGTGGCAAGAAGATCAGCAGGAGGACGCTTTCTCCGGTGGAGGTTTCGAAGGGCCGATGGATGATTCCCAGAAGATCAGAATGCTGGAAGAGCAGATGAGGGGAGTCCTGAACCAAAGTGCTGTGGGTTTGGACATGGCAACAATGGGGCTGGTACCTGGCTTGAGGGTGCCAATTAAATTCAAAGCTCCTGCGTTTGATAAGTATAAAGGGGACACATGTCCGAAAGTGCATGTACGAGCTTATTACAGAAAGATGTCCGCATACTCAACTGATGAAAGAATGCTAATGCATTTCTTTCAAGATAGTCTGTCGGGTCCTTCCCTAGAGTGGTACATGGGGTTGGAGCCAACCGATATCAAGACATGGAAGCAATTGGCGGAGGCGTTTGTAGCTCACTACAAGTATAATAGCGATTTGGCGCCCAATCGAGTCCAATTGGCCGGGCTGTCTCAGAAGAAGGGGGAGAGCTTTAAAGAGTACGCGTAAAGGTGGCGCGATATGGCTGCCAGGGTCCGTCCTCCTGTGGAAGATAAAGAAATGAATGACATGTTTGTCGGCACATTCACAGGTCTGTTTCATGATATGCTGTTTCACACATCCCTGGCCAGTTTTTCAGACCTAATTTTGATGGGAGAAAAGATTGAGCGTAACATTAAGCAAGGAAAGTTCCAGGCCGAGGAATCGACTGCATCTGGCAGTAATAGGAAGGCTTATGGTGGGCGCCGTCAGGGCGAGGCAAGCGCAGTATTTGGAGGCCGAGGCCGGGGACGAAACCAATATCGTCAGCCGCAGCAGGTGGCGAGTGTTACTATCCCGTATCAGCAACAACCACTTCAGCAACAACAACCGTCGCAGCAGCAGCCAATGCAGCAGCAGCAGCCTCAGCAGGGGGCACAGCAGGCTCAGCGAAGATTCCAGGGTGGCAAACCAAGAAGAGTGTTTGAGAAGCCTCCTTCGACATACGCTGATTTATTGCAGACATTGTTGGGATTGAACTTGGTAGAGAAGAGAACTCTGGCACCGATAACGGGAGCTCCCCCGTTCGGTTACGATGCTAGCAGGCACTGTGAGTTTCATTCTGGGGCTCCGGGTCACGATATAGAAGGTTGCCATGCTTTTAAGCATGTTGTGCAGGATCTTCTGGACAATAAGACTATTAATTTCGGAACGGCAGGTCCGAATATAGTGCAGAAGCCCATGCCTAATCACGGGGCAAATGCCATTCTGACGGAGGAAGGGTTGAATCTGATTATGAGTGTCGAAGATTTAAAGACGCCGCTGAGCGAGATAAAGAGCCGACTGTTACAAGGTGGTGTTTACCCGGGATGTGACGAATATTGCTTAGAATGCTGGACCCTAGCTGGGGGGTGTGACGACTTGAAGCAGGGCATTCAGGCTTTAATTGATGAAGGCATATTGCAATTTGACCGAGCAGCAACTGAGGAGCCTGCAGGGGCGGTAACAGATAGTCGGAGTGACGTGGCCACGATAACGATTCCTCGAAAGACAATCACTATCGCAGCACCAGCTCAGCGCCCACCGATCACCATAACTAAGGCCGGGCCAATCCCGTATGAGAACACGAGAGCAGTCCCGTGGTCATATGGGTTGGAGGTGTATTGTGACGGGATAAAGATTGATGTTAATAAACAGCCAGCCGAGACTGTGGACAATGTTGTTGGTTCCGGAGGTATGACAAGGAGCGGTAGGATCTTTATATCACCTGAAGTGGAGGCCGAAAGACTAGCAAAAGGAAAAGGGAAGATGGTTGAGAATGTTCCGGTGCAAGCAAGCGAAAAAGAAGCGGCATCGAAAGACGTAGAAGAGTTCATGCGCTTGATTCGAAAAAGTGATTATAAGATTGTGGAGCACCTGCAGCAGACACCGTCCAAAATATCTATCCTATCATTGCTGTTGTGTTCGGAAGCTCACAGAAATGCTTTGCTGAAAGTCCTGGATACTTCTTTTGTACCCCAGGACGTCTCCGTGAATCAACTGGAAGGAGTGTTGGCACATGTGAATGCAGGCCACAACTTGGGCTTTACTGACTTTGACTTGACCCCGAAAGGAAGAGATCATAATATGGCGCTACACGTATCTGTCGAGTGTAGAGGATCAGTAATGTCGCACGTATTGGTGGACACCGGATCATCTTTGAATGTGCTGCCCAAGAAGGCGATGATGAAGCTGGATGTTAGAGGAATCTTGTGTACGCCCAGTGACCTGGTAGTCAGAGCGTTTGATGGCACGCGGAGAACAGTCTTTAGATCGATCACATTGCCTCTACAGGTGGGGCCAGAGGAATTTGCAACTGAGTTTTATATCATGGATATACAGCCTGCGTACAGCTGCTTGCTTGGAAGACCCTGGATTCATGGGGCGGGGGCAGTCACGTCTACCCTACACCAGAAGTTAAAATATATGGTCAGAGACAGCGTAGTCACTGTATGCGGAGAAGAAGACATCCTGGTCAGCCATTTGTCGTCATTTAAATATGTGGAAGTCGGCGGAGAGATCCACGAGACACCTTGCCAGGCATTCGAAGGGTTGCGTATCAAGGACAAAGGTCCCGGGCCGAGCAAAGTGCCAGAGATAGCCGTCTCATCGTATAAAGAAGCTCAAGCTCTAGTGGAGGCAGGAGAAGCCAAGGGCTGGGGCAAGGTGCTGGATATTCCTGTGAAGATGGACCGGTTCGGGCTGGGATACCAACCGTCATCGTCAGCACCTGCTGTGGGGGCACCCCGGTTCAGAGGGCCAATCACCATCTCCGCCAGTGGAGTGTGCCATGAAACTGTCAATGCTGCTTCGGAGTCTGATGAGGGAGACAGCGACTGTGATATGGATGCCTGGATTCAGCCAAGCACGCCAGGACAAGGACTATGCAACTGGTCTATTCAGGAGCTTGTTCCTGTGACTTTTAAACAGTAATGCTTTGCTTTATTAATTGTTGAATAATCTGATGTCTTGCCCGGGGCGTCAGGATTTTCTTAGGGCTGTGTTGTTATGAACATTGCGTGTCAATCATTAAATAAATGGCGTTTTTCATGTGCAAATACTGTAATCCCTGTCTTTCTTGTTTTATATTTTTTTCAATAAAATGGCAACGTGGTTGTTCGCTTTATACGCATTTTGAAGCACTTAACCATTCCTTTTGCAGGATAACATGTTCAGATGACATCCTTGAACCACCTATGACTCGTCCCGACTTTGAGCACCCGGTATTTCAGGCCGAAGAGGAGGTTGTCGAAGATAGTGATGTTCCTGAAGAACTGTCTTGGTTGGTAAAGCAAGAGGAAAGAGCCATTCTGCCTCACGACGAGGTCGTCGAAATTATCAACTTGGGGTCGAAAGGGGTTGAGAAGAATATTCGTATCGGAGCCGCACTACAGAATGATATCAAGCGAAGACTGGTTGAAATGCTCAGAGAGTATAATGATGTATTCGCTTGGTCATATGAAGATATGCCGGGGCTCGATACAGATATGGTTGTGCATCGCCTGCCACTGAAAGAAGATTGCCCGCCAGTCAAGCAAAAGCTTCGCCGAACTCGACCAGATATGGCAGTGAAGATCAAAGAGGAAGTCCAAAAACAGTGGGACGCTGGTTTCCTGGCTGTGACAAAGTATCCCTCATGGGTTGCCAACATCGTACCAGTGCCAAAGAAAGATGGCAAGGTTCGAATGTGCGTGGATTATAGAGATTTGAATAAAGCAAGCCCAAAAGACGATTTTCCACTTCCTCATATTGACGTGTTAGTTGATAATACCGCTCAATACTCCGTATTCTCCTTCATGGATGGCTTTTCAGGCTATAATCAGATTAAAATGGCGCCAGAGGACATGGAGAAGACCACTTTCATAACGCCTTGGGGAACATTTTGCTATAAAGTGATGCCCTTCGGTTTGAAAAATGCTGGGGCAACGTATCAGCGTGCGATGACGACTCTTTTCCATGACATGATGCATAAAGAGATCGAAGTTTATGTTGACGATATGATTGCCAAATCCCAGACGGAGGGAGAGCATCTGGTGAACCTGCTGAAGTTATTTAAAAGGCTTAGGAAGTTCAGGCTGAGGCTGAACCCTAACAAATGCACCTTCGGGGTGAGATCGGGTAAACTGCTGGGGTTTATCGTAAGCGAAAGAGGAATAGAGGTCGATCCTGCTAAAATAAAAGCGATTCAAGAAATGCCGACGCCTAAAACAGAGAAAGAGGTGCGCGGGTTTTTAGGGAGGTTGAACTACATCGCCCGGTTCATATCTCACCTAACTGCTACGTGTGAACCATTATTCAAGCTGTTGAAGAAAGATCAAGCTGTAACGTGGAACGAGAATTGTCAAAAGGCGTTCGATAAAATAAAGCAGTATCTGCAGGAGCCTCCTATTTTGATACCCCTAGTGGCGGGTAGACCCTTGATCATGTATTTGACGGTTCTTGAGGGAAGCATGGGTTGTGTCCTCGGTCAGCACGACGAGACAGGGAGAAAAGAGCATGCGATCTATTACTTGAGTAAGAAATTTACAGACTGCGAATCTCGATACTCAATGCTGGAGAAAACTTGTTGCGCGCTAGCCTGGGCCGCCAAGCGTTTGAGGCAATACATGCTGAATCATACAACCATGCTCATCTCGAAGATGGATCCTATCAATATGTATTTGAAAAGCAGGCGTTGTCAGGAAGAATTGCCCGTTGGCAGATGGTCTTAACTGAATATGACATTCAATACGTCTCGCAAAAGGCTATAAAGGGGAGTGTGCTGTCTGAGTATCTGGCGGAGAAGCCTATTGAAGAGTACCAATCGATGAGGTTTGATTTTCCTGACGAGGATATCATGTACCTAAAGATGAAAGATTGTGAAGAGCCGTTGCCAGACGAAGGACCAGAGTTGGGTTCCAAATGGGAGATGATATTTGACGGAGCCGTGAATGCTTACGGTAGCGGAATAGGGGCAATCATCACCACGCCACACGGGTCGCACATCCCGTTTACTGCCCGACTGACCTTTGCTGTTACCAATAATGAGGCCGAATACGAAGCTTGTATAATGGGGCTTGAAGAAGCCATTGATTTGCGAATCAAGAATTTAGACGTCTACAGAGACTCAGCTCTGGTGGTGAATCAGATCAAAGGGGAATGGGAGACACGGCAGCCCAATTTGATACATTACATGAATTATGCAAGGATATTGTTGCCTTTCTTCGACAAGGTTGAATTGAATCATGTACCGCGGGCAGAGAATCAAATGGCTGACGCCCTGGCCACTTTGTCTTCCATGTACAAAGTGAACTTCTGGAACGAGGCTCCCCAAATCACTATCTCTCGGTTGGACAGGCCTGCTTATGTATTTGCTATTGATGAAGCATCTGATGACAAACCATGGTATTTTGATGTCCTTAATTTCCTGAAGAACAAAGAGTATCCGGCTGGGGCATCCAGTCAAGATCAGAAGACTCTCAGGAGATTAGCGGGTAATTTCTATTTGAATCCAGATGGCGTCTTATACAGAAGAAACCACGATTTGGTGCTGTTGCGTTGTGTAGACGAAAGAGAGGCAAAGTTGCTCATGGAGGAAATACACGAAGGTACCTTTGGTACGCATGCAGGCGGGCATGCTATGACGAGAAAGCTGCTGCGGGCCGGTTATTTTTGGCTGACGATGGAAACTGATTGTTTCAAGTTTGCGAGGAAATGCCACAAGTGCCAAATCTATGCTGACAAGATCCACGTGCCTCCGAGTCCTCTGAATGTGATGTCATCGCCATGGCCATTCTCGATGTGGGGAATCGATATGATTGGAAAGATCGAGCCGACAGCTTCTAACGGGCATCGGTTCATCTTAGTAGCAATCGATTATTTCACCAAGTGGGTGGAAGCGGCGTCTTATGCAAATGTAACAAAGCAAGTGGTGGCCAGATTCATCAAGAGAGATATCATTTGCCGATATGGGATTCCCGAGCGGATAATCACGGATAATGGTTCAAACCTGAACAACAAAATGATGAAGGAGCTCTGTCAGAATTTCAAGATCGAACATCACAACTCCTCCCCTTACCGACCCAAGATGAATGGCGCTGTCGAAACGGCCAATAAGAATATCAAGAAGATCGTTCAGAAAATGGTGGTGACCTATAAGGATTGGCATGAGATGCTACCTTTTGCTCTGCACGGTTATCGTACGATGGTACGCACATCAACCGGGGCAACCCCGTTCTCGTTAGTATACGGAATGGAAGCAGTGCTACCATTGGAAGTTGAGATACCTTCTCTGAGGGTATTGCGAGACGTTCAGCTGGACGAGGCAGAATGGGTGAAAGACAGGTTGAATCAACTGAGTTTGATGGACGAGAAGAGGTTAGCTTCTCTAGCATATGGTCGTTTATACCAGAGCCGAATGAAGAAAGCATACGACAAGAAGATACATCCGCGAAGCTTTCAGACGGGCGACCTTGTGCTGAAAAGGATTCTCCCGCCGCAAGCAGATCACAGGGGCAAGTGGACCCCCAACTAAGAAGGGCCATACGTTGTCAGGAAAGTCTTTTCAGGAGGAGCGTTGTTGTTGTCCACCATGGACGGTGAAGACTTTACGTCGCCTGTGAATTCGGATGCAGTTAAAAAATACTTTGCTTAAAATTGACCCGCTGGACAAAAAAAGAGAGTCCAGGCAAAAATGGGGCATCCTGGCGAACCAAAAACAGAATGAAAGGTTCGGGCAAAAGTTAGGGATAAAAATTGAAAAATGTACACCCGCGAAGTTGAAAACCTACACTGGGCGGCTTCAGCAAAAAAGGGTATCCCGGTGAACTGAAAACCTGTAAAAGGCGGTTCACGCAAAAGTTAGGGATTTGAAAAGCAAATGACTGCGGTCCGAATTTGAGATTGCAATGAGCATCAGTGCGGGAGAATGCCTAAGGGATCGGTTATCTGATACAATCTCCACAGAAGTGTGAATACCGGGAAAAGCGTTAGAGTCGGACGAGTCATAGGAGGATCAGTTCGTGGTGTTCATCTGCATCCCGTTGCCGACATGTGTACAAATTTAGTTTGTCGATTTATTTATGCTTCCTGTGTATACTTGTATATTTGCTTTGTGTAGCTTCCTCTTTTCAGGAGTTACATCCCGTGTACAAAAACTCCGCCCATTCAGGGGCCCAATCAATAAAATACGTTATTCAGTACTTGACACTGTTCTTTACGGTTTTGTGCATGATTAACGCCTAAGTTTGATGAAACTAACATGGGCATAACGTCACTGGCCCTTGCCAACAGTTGCTAAAGCTTTGAATTAACTGAAAATAACGTCACTAACCTGAATCGACTTGGTTGCATAGATTTGTCTTGTCTTGTTTGTGTTGTTGCAGGTCTCATAGCCGTACGAGGAAGATGATCAAGAGACTGCAGTAATAAAAGACTCGATCTCCGCGCAGGTCATGCATGTTCCTTACTGAAGAAGGATCGAATTCCCCAGCCAGCCGTAGCTTATCCAAGAGGGCATTCTCCGGCCAAGTCATTTATCCTCAGCAGAATTGGCGGTTCCAAGATTGTAGGCTGTATTCAGACAGTGTATCTCGAGCAGAGTGGTTTAGCCGCAAAAGATTAACATTTGTGAGCTGTATTCAGGCAGCTTACCTTTCCCCGCAGGATCATTTACTCTCCTCAGTGGAGTCAATTGATTTTTTTTTCCCAAGAGAATCACCCCATCGCCAGCGGAATTCTCTTCTCAGCAAGTATTCCTCCCAGTGGAACTCAAAGATTAAGGCTCTCCCCGACAGAGTTGGTGTGGCGCATTGGCATTTATTTTGTCAGAATACCGTGTGATATTCGTTCACTCTCCAGCATAAGTCCGATCATACCGAGCGTATCTGTTATTCCCCAGCAGAGTTATATTTCCCCAGCAGGGTATTACTTCAACGAAATGTTTGGTTTAAGTCCCCCATTTCCCAGCCGAGTCGACTCCCCTCTTCCAGCATTTATTTTGCTGGAATGATTCTGTAGCGCCTGGCTATCCCCAGCGGAGTTGACATCATCTTCAGCATTTATTTTGTTGAAGCAGTTTCTGTACCCAGCAGTTCAAGTCTGCAGTTGCATTGGCATATAGGGTCGTACTTGCATCCACCATATAAAAGTGTAGCATTTCCATGTCAAATGGAGCATTGCATCGCCGTCAAACATACGCATTTTTGAAACATAAACTAGGTCGGCTAACCGTTTGGTCCAAGTATTGTTTCTCTTGCAGGTAGAGAGAGCCCTTGCTCAGGTGAATTAATAAACATTCAGGACCGCGACGTGAGATATCTCACGAAGGGTCAGCTTTGGCACTACTCCCCACAGAGTTGTCAAAATGAAGTTCTCTTTGTCTCCGAGCAGAGTTATTTATGAATTTCTTGTGTTGTCCCCGCCAGAGTCAGCAGGATAAGTTTCTCCTTATCCCCAAGCGGAATTTGTTCGTCATCAAAGGATTCATGAATCAGAACTTCAGAGGCTACCGCCGGTTATCAGAACAGGCATCCGGTAGTTTGGTTTCCAGATGTCCCCAGTAGAGCCAGCCTCAAAGATGCTGTAACGTCAGTGTTAAGAAATTGGCGGAAGGAGGAGTCCTAACGTGGACAATTTTATTGACAGGTTTTCTTTGTGCTAAAGAAGATTGTGGGAATGTGGAGTCCTAACGTGGACATTTCCTCAAGTTGACGATGTATGGACCGGTTCGGGTTATCGGTATTGATTGGGTGTGGAGTCCTGACGTGGACAAGTCTTATTTCACAAGCAAGTTGAAGACGCACAAGTCCGGACGTGGACAAGTTTTATTTCCTCAGCAAGTCAAGAGGTGAGTCCTGACGTGGACAAACCCAGACGAAGCGTGAGTCCTGACGTGGACAAGTTTATTCCTTACGTGGAAAAAGAGGTTTCAGTTCCTTACGTGGAAGAGCAAGTTCATTCCTTACGTGGAAAGATGGGAGTCCTTACGTGGGCAGATTAAAATTGTGATTCCTTATGAGGAAAGGTGGGTCCTAACGTGGACGATGTTCTCCTTACGTGGAAAGACGAATTATTTCCTTACGTGGAAAGACGAGTTTATTCCTAACGTGAAAAGATGAGATTCCTTACGTGGAAAAGAATGGGTTTCCTTACGTGGAAAGATTGAGTCCTCACGCGGACATATCAAGATTGATTCCTGACGTGGAAAGAAAGAGATTATTCCTGACGTGGAAGAGTTTAGTCCTGACGTGGACAGATCAAAGAAGTTATTCCTAACGTGGAAGAAGAAGATAGATTCCTTACGTGGAAAATTTAGTCCTGACGTGGACGGATTCAGAAGAAGAAGTATGCCTAACGTGGAAAGAAGGCGTGTTCCTTACGTGGAAGAGAAAGAGAAACTTCAGGTCCTTACGTGGAAAGATGGGAGTCCTTACGTGGACAAATCATAAAAATGGTTCCTTACGGGGAAAGGAGATCGTGTTCCTTACGTGGAAAAGATTGAGTCCTTACGCGGACACATAGGAGGAGGATTCCTTACGTGGAAAGAGCGGTGTCCTTACGTGGACAGATTAAGATGGAAAGTTTAGTCCTGACGTGGACAGATGCAGAAGAGATGATTCCTTACGTGGATGGTGTTATTCCTAACGTGGAAGAGTCTGTTCCTAACGTGGACGATTTATTGGAATATCCCCCAGCGGAGTTGCCGAGATTTTTCTGGGTTAACAGCAAGTGGAGTCCTAACGTGGACAGGTTCTAGTGGAGATTTCGTCGTATTGATGCCAGACAGAGTCCTAATGTGGACAAGCAAGCAATCTGTTATCCCCAGCGTGGTCGTTACGAGATCAGTGAGCGGCTGCAAACAGTCAGATCCAGGCAGTGGATGTCGTTACCCAAACAGGGGTGCAGTTTATTTCTGCGGTTGGCAAATTTCCGGGTTCCTTAGTATTCAACCGTCTCGTAGCTCGAATGTTTGAAGGCCGTTCGCTCTTCACCCAATCGGGTCCAAGCCGCTTGAATAGGGGCAGCTGTTGCACCCTAAAATTTGCTCAACCTTATTCACTTGGTTTATGTTTCAATATCATTAGCATTTGCATATAGAGTCATGTACATAGCCTAACCATCTGCATAGCATAAGCATAGCAAGTCATTCAACAGGGGATCAAGCATTATTCTCATCTCTAGAGGCCTATCCAGAGGTTATTATCCTAATTCAATCTCATTCAAGTCATCAAGAAAGAATTTGAAAGCAGGGAGTTCAGTGGATCAAGCACTGAGTATATCTCCTAACTGAGGGTGTCTGAGGATCAACAAGGGAATTATGAGTTGTGAATTAAGAGCATGGGGAGTATCTAGACATCTTCGAGGACTTAGAAAGTCATTTGGAGAAGAAAACAAGTGGTTGATGTAATCACAAGAATTGCAGTTGAAGACAGTCAACTAGGGTTTCATCTGGGTCAACCCTAGGTCAACCCTAGGTCAATTGATTGATTTAAGGGCATTCAGGTCTATTGAAGGGATGTGGGGTTCATCATTTGACATGGAGAACAAGGATATGTTGTTATGCTAAGAAGAATTCAAGAGAAATCAAGGACAAGAGGAGTCTCTAAATTAGGGTTTCTGTGTAAAATCCCCTAGTTTAGGTCAAGTTTTCAAGCAATATAAGTCAAAATGAAAGCTTCAAATGGATCCTTGGCCAACATGAAACTTGTAGAGGATCTCAAGACCTTTAATTTGAGTGGTGGAAGACATCAAGGAGATTTATAGAACTCAAGTTATGGTCCTTGCAAGTTACAGGTCATCTGAGGTATCTGAAATTTTGTCTGTGGAAGTGACTTGACTTCCAAGCAATTTTTACCCCTCAAGGAGATTTCAAATGAACTTCTGGTCAACATAAGAATTGTTCCTCATTGTCTTAGCTTTCTAGAATGGTATAGTATGCTATCATATGATGTGTGGAACTCAACTTATGGTCTTGGCAAGAAAAGGGTATTTTGGTCATTTGTGAATTACAGGTCATTTTAACCTATGTCCAAAACTCATACAAGGAGGCTTCAAATGGAAAAACTTACAACATCAAACTTGCTCCAAATGACATTTTGAGTCTAGAAAAGTGACCATGAGAGATTGGAAAAGTTCATAGCACAAGGTTTCACAATTGTTGAATTTAATGAAGAAAAATGGCTTAAAAAAAATGAGATTTTTCATATCTTGGCCAAATGATGCAAAATTATAGGTCATTTTGAATGGAAAGGGCATTTTAAAGACATTGGCTAAAGTGGAATTTTGAGTTTAGTTCATAATTTGATAGTTATCCATGGTTGCTTGAATTGAAAGTTACATAATCAACATCCAAGGGAATTTGCACAAGAGAAACTTCTCCAAGCTTCTAGGAAGTTCTAATCCCATCTATATATTCATGCAAGTTGGTTCATGCAAGGGTTGGTGCTCCCATTTGTTCAAAATCCCAAGTTTTCCACATTTTTTCCATTCTTGCATAAGCTTCTCAAACTCCCTCAATTTCTCACCAATCCTCCTCATTCTTGATCTGAACCTCATCACTATCACCCATAGCTTGTAATTCACACATTCAGTTGGCTGAATCAATCAAGGAGAGTGCCATACAAAGTTCATCATTCAAGGTTCAAGAAATTGGAATCACATGATACAAGAGGTTTGAGCCCAAATATTTGCATACAGAATCAAAGTATTGGTGTGTGGATCAGTTTCAAGTCCCTGCAAACATTGAATTGAAGACCTCCATAGCTGTTTCTCCATTTTTTAACAGGTTGGTATCTCTGCTCATTTTGCATAGTTTAGGTAGCATGATAGGGTTTTGATAGTGTGGAATGGTTAAGATAAGATAGAGGACTGAATAGGATGAGTTTGGAGAAGTTTCGAGGGGTTTGATCATGGTGCACAAATTCTGTTGAGGTTCATAACACTTGGAACACAGCACGATAATCCTCTCTTTATAGCTTAAAATGACTAATATGAGATGTAGAGTAGATGAGGATAGGTTTTGGCACGAATTGAAGCACTTGATGGCAGGTAAAAATGTTGATGCATGACTGTTATTCCCATCGAGTTGTTTGATGGAGTGAGTTTTAAGGGAAACTATGGTTATAGCCTTGTAGAGGGAAAGAAGTGGATGAATTTTACTTTTTATATCGTGCGTTTTCATGGCGTGTGGAGGGAGAATGAGAAGCTTGAAGGTTGTGCATGGATTCTGGGTTTTTCTGCAAACCCTACCTCAATTGGGGACGATGACTGTGTGCCGTTGGATCGTCCAGAATATTTGACTTAATCATCTCATCGTGTGGCTCCCATTTAATTTCAAAAACGGAGGGAAATTTTAAAAGTTAAAACGCACCGTTTCACTTATTGGGGGGATTGGGCTCAGACAGCTATTCGCACCCCCCAATTAGATGGGCCCAACGCGCTGAACTTGGTTTTCCTGCTATTCTCACCCCCTTCAACTATTTCTTTATATTTTCTTTTTATTTTCTTTTTATTTTTCATTCATCTTATAAAAATCATAATAAATAGAAAAATCATCTTTTTTAATTCATTCTTTTTGCATATTTTTCTTTAGGATGTCTAGAAAATTATAAAAAATAAAAATTGCATTTTATTTTTTATTTGATATTTTTCCCATATTTTCTAAATAAATAACATTTTACACAATTTCATTTCATACATGATTTTGCTATTTTTTGTTCTATTAATTGCTTCAATATTTTTGGCCCATTCTTTTTAGGTTGTTTAGGTTAGACATTAAACTTGTAGATACAATTTAGTTCCCATTTTTAGAAATTAAATTTAGGTGTTTAGTTTAGGTGAGAATAACATGAATAAAACTAGGGTTTTAGGTGATGACTTAGGAGATTTGATTCTTTTCCCTTAGGACTTAGGGTTTGACTAGTCTAGTTATGGAACTATAGGGGCTATGGGTAGTTATTAGATCCCCTAGAAAGAGTTAGGATTCCCCCTACTTCTATTAATGTACTATATGTATCTGATTGACTGGTGTGGTATGCCCTCTGGGGATTATTGCTTGCTTGTGTGGGTATTGGGATTGTCTGGGGATTTGGGAGAGCTGAAGACTTGAGGAGATGAAAGCCATTAGAGATCCAGATATTGAAGATCAACTTCCAGAGTTGAAGAAGAGATTATTGCTAGCAGATGCTGAGGAGACTAGGGTTTAGGAGCTAGGCAGAGCTCTAGATTAGAAAGCTTGTTTCTCAAACATGGATTGCCTTGTCTGCATCCATTCTTCTCTGTGATTCAGAGTCTCTCTAAGACATTCACCCCCTTCCTTTGGAAGGCTTGGTGATAGTGTCTAAGAGATAGAACTCTTGAGAGAAAATGTCTTTTGTGTTAGAAGCAGTCTGTTCACCACCTTTGGTAGTCAACTGATTGCTTAACACCCAATCCACTCTTGTGACTAATCCCTCATCCTGGAGGTTTGAACTTGAAGAAAAGCCATTGCATATGGAAGAATGATGATCAAAGCCCTTGCCTAAAGGTCATGAAGATGGAGACTGATGCTTGTTGAAGCCTGTAGCTGATTGGAGATTACTTGAAGCCAGATGTTGATTCAGAGTTGTTGATGCTGTTTCTTTTGCTGTTGTATTTCACTTCTGATGTATTGATTGGTTTTCTGGACTGTATTGTTTGCTGTTTACCCCGTTGGGTTGAAAGTGAAGCTTGTTCACTTTTGCCTATTGTTTTCTAGGTTCGAGGTTGAGTGGGACTCCCTTGACTCCCTTGTCATTTTTTATTTTTATTTTCTTTTCTTTTAACCCCAGACCTTTAGTTTAGATAGAATAACAATCCATATCCAAAAACAAGCGTGGATCCCGTCGAGTACGACGGACGTGAGGGGTGCTAATACCTTCCCCTTGCGTAACCGACTCCCGAATCCAGGTTTTGGTTGCGACGACCATACCTTTCCCGTGTTGTGCGAGGTTTACTCTGAGCGTTTCCTTTCCCTCCCGTGGGATAAATAACGCACGGTGGCGACTCTTCTGTTCAGTCGGCGCCGATTTTCGCAGTAGCGACAGGTATCCCTTATTAAGTTTAAACATGAGGTGTTTGATGAATTCAAGAAGTTCAGAATGAAGGCTGAGAATCAGAGTGGTCAGAAGTTGAAGATTCTTAGAACTGATGGTGGAGGTGAGTATAACTCCAAAGAGTTCCAGAAGTTCTGTGAGGAGAATGGAATTAAGCATGAGGTTACTGCTCCTTATACCCCTTAACACAATGGTCTTGCTGAAAGAAGAAACCGCACTTTGCTTGATATGGTGAGAAGCATGCTAAAGGAGAAGAAGCTTCCTCAGAAGCTCTTGGGAGAAGCTATTGCCACTGCAACGTATGTACTCAACCGATGTCCTACAAAGAAGTTGAAGGAAATAGTTCCGATACAGAAGTGGACTGGAGATAAGCAAAGTGTTAGTCATCTAAAGGTGTTTGGTTTTGTTTGCTATAAACATGTTCCAGAAGCCAGAAGACAGAAGCTGGATGATAGAAGCAAAGTGATGATTCTGATAGGGTACCACAGTACAGGTGCATACAAGCTCTATTGTCCAGAAACCAATAAAATTGAATTCAGCAGAGATGTGATTGTGAAGGAATCAGAAGTTTAGAATTGGGATAAGTCTCAATCTGATTCTGATGTTAGAACTTCTGAAGAAAGGTCAGAGTTAAGAATTTCTGAAGTTGGAATAAACTCTGACGTTGACTCTGACTCTGATAGTGAGCCAGACTCTGGAGAAGACTCAGAAGATGAAGGTGACTTTGATGATCCAGACTCTGATGATCCAGATTCTGGTGGCAATTCAGACTCTGGAAATATGCCAGACTCTGAAAATGGTCAAAGCTCTAGAGGAAGTCAATCATCTGAAGCTAGAAACTCTGAAGCTCAAGACTCTGAACAAGTTCAGAGACCACAAAGAATCAGAAACATTCCCAGAAGATATGCAAAATTTGACATGCTGCAAGACACTGAAGTAGACTCTGAAGGAGAAGTTATTCAGTGTGCCATGATAGTAGACTTTGAACCTATAAGTACAGAAGAGGCTCTTAAGCAGAAGCTCTGGCTGAAGTCCATGAAAGAAGAACTTGATGCTATAAAGGGAAGCAAGACTTGGAAGCTGACAGAACTTCCAAAAGACAAGAAAGCCATCAGCGTCAGATGGGTTTTCAAGCAGAAGTTAAAGCCAGATGGTTCAATTGGCAAACATAAAGCAAGGTTGGTAGCCAGAGGATTTCTACAGAAACCTGGGCTGAATTATTCTGAAGTATTTACACCTGTAGCAAGATATGAAACAATCAGAATGGTGATTGCAATAGCTGCTAACATGAATTGGCCTCTGATGCATTTAGATGTAAAATCTGCATTTCTGAACAGTCCATTAGAAGAAGAAGTTTACGTGTCACAACCTCCTGGATTTGTGAAAAAGAATCAGGAAGGGATGATGTACAAATTATAAGCTCTATATGGACTGAAACAAGCGCTCAGAGCTTGGAATCAGAAGATTGATTCATTTTTCAAGAAGAAAGGCTTTCAGAAATGTGAGATGGAGTACGGTGTTTATGTTCAACATACTTCTGAAGGCAATATGACTCTGGTATGTTTATATGTTGATGACATACTGCTGACTGGAAGTTCTGAACATGAGATAGCCAAATTCAAGAAAGTTCTGATGAATGAATTTGAAATGACTGATCTAGGCAAAATGACATACTTTCTAGGGATGGAGTTCAGATATTCTGAGAAAGGTATCATTTTGCATCAGCTCAAGTATGAATTAGAACTTCTGAAGAGATTTGAACTGAAGAATTGTAAGATTGCTGTCACACCTTCTGATACAATTCAGAAACTGGATTCTGACTCTGATGGAAAGGATGTGGACGCTACAACCTTCAAACAGTTGGTTGGTTCTCTGAGGTATCTGTGCAATACCAGACCTGATATTTGCTATTCTGTTGGGATGGTTAGTAGGTTCATGAGTAAACCTAAGTGGTCCCATTACCAAGCTGCTGTCAGGATTATGAGGTATATCAAGGGAACTCTGAAGTATGGTGTGTTGTTTCCTTCTGGAAGAAAGGATGAGTCAGAACTTCTAAGTTATTCAGATTCTGATTGGTGTGGAGACAAAGTTGACAGAAGAAGTACCTCTGGTTACTTGTTTAAATTTCTGGGAGGTCTCATTTCTTGGTTTTCCAAGAAGCAACCTGTTGTGGCGTTATCAACCTGTGAAGCTGAATACATTGTAGGTGCTGTTACTGCATGCCAAGCTGTGTGGATTCTGAATCTGTTGCAGGATCTGAAGATTAAAATAAACAAACCTCTGAAGTTGATGATTGACAACAAGTCTGCAATCAATCTTGCCAGAAACCCAATGTTGCATGGGAGAAGCAAGCATATTGAGACAAAATATCATTTTTTGAGACATCAAGTTCAGAGTGGAGTGTTAGAAGTTGTACACTGCAGCACTCAGAAACAGTTGGCAGATGTTCTGACGAAAGCTATCAAGACTGATCAATTTTTCAGACTAAGGGATGGAATTGGTGTTACAAGTTTTGATGGAATATGAATTAAGGGATGGTATTAGAAGTAATTCATACTTATTAGTTGTACTATTTTCATAGCCCCTAAGTTTGTTAGAGGGTATTTTAGTATTTTATCTTATTCTAGTAACCCTAGTATTAGCTTATAAATAGGGTATCAATCATTGCAATTTTGTAGTAGTGTGTAGCCGTCATTCTCTTAATAGAATATTTATCTATTCATCATTTATTCTACCTTTGCACCAATAGGTATTAGTATTGGCGGTAAATTTTTTTTTGTCAAAATAGTGACTTGTAGTGATATATTAACTTTTTATTTTTATTTAAAATAAAAAATTATTAATTTCACATCAATGATGAGTCAACTGATTTACGGGTTGAGAAACTCAAATCCAATATCCAAAGCAAAACTATATAAGTTATAGTGAGTTGAGTTAGTTATATTGATAAATGAACGACTTCAGATAATATGTATTAGTTTGATTTGGGTCGGCGGTCCATGAATACCCCTAAAAAATATGTGGTATTTTTAATGAGTTTAATATTTTTGATGATAAAAGAAAAAAATATGATGATGAAAAAGATGAAAAATAATGCATTTTTTATAACAATTAAAATTTTGAGAATATACAAACTCTAAGATACTCCAATGAGCTGAAAAAATAGTAAAATATCATTTTGAAAAACAAATTATTGAAAATATTTAGGATGGAATCAAAACAAAAATAATCCTTTAAAGAAGATTCAAATATCATGACAATTATCTCCTAGTTGAGGCAAAATCAATAAATATGCATGAGGAGAAAATAAAAATAGAATATAAAGTGAAGATGATATCATCATTGAGACTAAAATTTAAAAACACCAATAAATGAACTACATGTTATTTCTATTTATTTTATGCATTATTACCTATTTTCCTAACACCCTTACCACTGAACCATGTTTGCTTAACATTTTTATCCCATTTAAACGCACACAATAATTAATTTGTTTGATTAGAATAAATATATTTCAAAATATTTTGATTACACTTTTATTTTAATTAAATAAATTTATTTACATATGACTATATTTATTTATTTAAATAATATTCAAATATTTTAATTATTAATTAAATATTTTTAAATAGTAATTAAATTTTAAATATTTAATTGTAAATGATTAAATATTAATTTATAAAATGCTAATAATAAATTAATAAATAGTCATTAATTTAAATTTAGTAAAACGTAATTATTATTAATTATTTAAGTTCATAAATATTAATTAGTAATAATTAATTTAATATACTAATCAATAATATTTAATTTTAAATAATTAAATAGTAATTAAAAATTGAAAATAATTAATTGATAAATAGTAATTAAGTTGCATTTATTAAAATATAATTATTAAATTTTTAAAATTTTAATTATTTTAATTAATAAATATTTAATAATTTAATATATTAATTAATCATATTTAATTTTAAATGATAAAATAATAATTAATAAAATGAAAATAAGTAATTAATAAATAGTAATTAATTTTCATTTAATAAAATGTAAATATTAAATATTTAAAATAGTAATTATTTAAATTTATAAATATTAATTAATATTTACTAATTTATGTATTATTTAATAATATTTAATTTTAAATAATTAAATAGTAATTACAATAATGCAAATAAATGATTAATAAATAGTAATTAATTTACATCTAATAAGATGTAATTATTAAATACTTAAAATAGTAACTATTTAAATTATTAAATATTAATTAATATTTTTTAATTCAGTATATTAATATGTAAATAAATTTAATTTAATAAAACAAAATTGTAACCAATATATTTAAAATATATTCATCCTAATCAAATAAACTAAGTATGTGATATGTATGTTTAAGTGAGATAAAAATGCAATGTAAATAACATGGCCTAGTGGTAAATGGCTAGGCATGGCATGGGAAGGAGGGGTTCTAAGTTGAACTCCTCCATATTGTAAAATATTCACTTTTTAGGTATTAAAATTTCTAATCTTAAAAAAATTAAAAATAAAAGCCACTTACATTTAATAAAAAATAATAAAAAATTAAAACATGGCAATTTGACAATCCATGTCATTAAAATAAATTAAAAAATAAAACCTACAACATCTTTATTTTTGATGATTAGATTTTTTTGAAAGGTCAAAACAAGAGAATCTTCATAAGACAAAAATAATCCAAACTTTTTTTACGGGCTCTTTCCAAAAATCGCCCATATGACTTTGAATAAAATAGATATTAACCCATATTTTATTTATGTGCATTTGTCTCAAATTTTCAAATAATTTCTCTCTTTCTTCATGGTATTGCATGTATTTATCATTTTTTTTATAAGATGATAAAAGGGAGATAATAACGAGGTTGAAATTAAATTATATGACTATGGGAGAAATAATTTGAAGAAAAAAAATATTAAAAACACATCAATTATTTATGTATAAATTGAGGAGAGCACAAATTTTACATTGATGTACAAATTAAAGGGAGCACAAAATTTCTCCAAATTATAAGTCTGTCTTGCAAGGTAAGCTACTGTATAGAGTCTCAAATTTGTCCGAGTTAAACTATTAGTTAAATAGAGTCTCATAAAATATTTATAGGTTAAATTATGATTAAATAAGAGCTCTATTTGTTTTGTCACAATTTAATTGTGATTAACCTGATCCTCTAAAAATTTGAGACGACTCTCTCTCTCTCTCTCTCTCTCTCTCTCTCTCTCTCTCTCTCTCTCTCTCTCTCTCTCTCTCTCTCTCTCTCTCTCTCTCTCTCTCTCTCTCTCTCTCTCTCTCTCTCTCTCTCTCTCTCTCTCTCTCTCTCTCTATATATATATATATATATATATATATATATATATATATATATATATATATAAAATGGAGGATCAAGTTTCTCAACAAATTTATATATATCTATATATATATATATATATATATATATATATATATATATATATATATATATATATATATATATATATATATATATATATATATATATATATATATATATATATATATATATATATATATATATATATATATATATATATATATATATATATATATATAAAATGGAGGATCAAGTTTCTCAACA
Source organism: Lathyrus sativus (assembly GCA_963859935.3). Taxonomy (NCBI): domain Eukaryota; kingdom Viridiplantae; phylum Streptophyta; class Magnoliopsida; order Fabales; family Fabaceae; genus Lathyrus; species Lathyrus sativus. The sequence goes on from OZ012737.1 coordinate 670,516,828, forward strand.
AATATACTTATAATTGCAATCATGTAATTATGGCTTCTTTCTTAAACTATATTTCAATAAAAGATGAAAAGGGAGTTGGAATGGAGTCTTTGATTTCTATCCTCAATTGTTTGGGTCTGAGGAGTCTTTCTTATGCTCGAACAATTGTCTTATCTAAATGATTCATAACTCACAAAATCAAATCTATTTTCTCAATCACTTCGATGAAAGAGAGAGAGAGAGAGAGAGAGAGAGAGAGAGAGAGAGAGAGAGAGAGAGAGTCAAGTCTTTGACTCATTCTCCTGATTACCTGGGTCCGAGGAGCCTTTCTTAAGCTTCGATTAATTGTCATTCATAACATACTCTACCTATATCAAAACTCTTTCATAATATAAGATGAAAAAGAGAGAGAGTCAAGTCTTTGACTCATCCTCCCGATTACTTGGGTCTGAGGAGCCTTTGTTAAGCTACGAGTAATCGTCTTTAATAACATACTCTAGCTATATCAAAACTCTTTCATAATATAAGATGAAAAAGAGAGAGAGAGTCAAGTCTTTGACTCATTCTTTCGATTACTTGGGCCCGAGGATCCTTTCTTAAGCTTCAAGTAATCTTCGTCCGATTTAAAATACTTTAACCATCTTATCATTCAAAACATTTCTTAAACACAACCTCTTTTCAAGATGGAAAAGAGAGAGAGAGTCAAGTCTTTGATCCACTCTTTTGATTACTTGGGCCCGATGAGCCTTTCTTAAGCTTCAAGTGATGGTCATCCAATCAAAATACATCAACACATTAACTCAACTTCTCTCCTCCGTGCGAACTATCAAAACCTTTTCATAAACGTGAGATATGGTGTCTCGAGAACGACGCAAAATATCGCATCGTCCATAACCTATTTGAGTCGAGATAAGTTGCATGTTTCCCATGAATGATGATATATGGAAAACCATTCAAAGTGATGCAAGTGTCCTCTCCTCATCCGTTTGGGTAAAGCAATATTTTCTGTCGAATGCGAATAAGTATCTTTCTATAAATCAAACCAGCATCCATAGTTCGAACTACGTACCCTCTAATTTCTCATTTGTCAATGAGTATACGTAGGCATAGAATTATGAGATCCTAGCGAGCAACCTCCTCTATTTTTCTACCGTAGTCCCAAGAACTACAAATGCTCTGACTTTCACATTGTACGAGGGAATACGTAGGAACAAGGGTCATAATCCTTGGCGAGCACCCTAATCTAAAAACCACCATTTCTCCTTAGCAGTCTAAATCCTTTTACCTTACCTTTTTGCTTTTTCCCTTAGAAGAAAACAAACAATTTGACCTAACATTTCTCAGGAATCGAATCAAGAGGTTCCCGTTGAGTACAACAAACGTGAGGGGTGCTAATACCTTTCCCTTGGGTAACCGGCTCCCGAACCTAGAACTCGATTGCGATGACCATGTTCTTTCCCTAAAGGTTTTCTCAATATTTCCCTATAACATCTTAGAATGAATAAAGTTCGATGGCGACTCTGTTATCCTCGACCATTCGCGAAGGATCATGCTTTTTTCGAGGTACGACATATACGTAACAAATACAACATCAAATAAAATAAAGAAAATACGAAGTCCCCATCCTTCTCGTGTTACGTATCAGAGCGACTCCTAAGACTCGATCAAAATAGAAACACAATGCTCCAAGCGCTACTCAGGTACCTGATCATCTGTACTCCTCAAGGAGCACATACATAACAAACTGAAAAAGGGTGAGAGCTACATTCAATGAATACACAGTGAAAAACACATGCTAAGAGTATTTAACACACCAATCACACAATTATCACGCACATACAAGTGCCATATCATCATTCGACATAAATAGCTCACGTTCAATTATATATATGCAATTCGACTCAACTGACACGATACAATGCATACGGTACCATCACAATCACATACGGTTCACCCTAGAACCCGATTCCCGTCAGAATCCGGATAAGTCGTATACGTTCCTCTGAACTACAACTTATCTCCACTCGACTCCCACATAAAGTCCGAACAAGATTAGGCACCCATCATGGATTCCCACCTAGCTCGTCTCCACATAACATGACATGAATGCATGACACAAATTATGCACAATATAATAATTATTCAAGCATAATTTCAAGATCCTCGATGATCACACACGAGCCACATTTCATCGTAATTCTCTCCGAAATTACCGCCCCCACTCGACAATCTTGGCTCACACACATCCAACATGTCTCAACTAGACATCCTCATAAAATCCAATATTTTATTCTATTTCATGTTATTACTAGTTTTATCTATGTCCAGTTATACGATCTTAGCCTTACGGATCAAAGGAAATTGCATCGCACACGAAATCAGGACAAAAATTGCGAAAACGGGAAATTTTCACCACAACTCTGCCCATACGCGTATGGCCCCGCCCCATACGCGTATGGCCTCTTCCTTACTCCCCATACATGCGTATCATACGCGTATGGCCCCACTACTCAGGCTCCGATACGTGTATTACCTCCTGCCGTACGCGTGTGGCCAGAGGCCATTTTCCTCATAATTCCCCCTAGGAACTCACCATACGTGTAAGGCTACTCCCATACACGTATGGCCAGAAGGTTGTACTGGCTTGGGACGGGGTGCATATCACACGTGTAATACCCTCTGGGTGTGTCTCCCATACGTGTATGGCCTCCCCCCATACGCGTATTACCATATTGTCATACCCCAAATTTGTCCTACCTTTTTGAAAATTTTCATTTACCCGACTTTATTTTTCAATTCGCATCGCTTTTACGGCGTAATGTTTTTTTCCGGCAAAAATAAACTCTTTGCGCCGCATGACATCTTTTTGTTATTAATTGATTAATTAGTTTTAATAGGATTGAATTATTATTATTATTATTATTATTATTATTATTATTATTATTATTATTATTATTATTATTTTTAATTTTAATTAGAATAGAATTTTTTAATTAGGAATAAGATTTGTTTTTTTTTAATTATTAATTAAATTAGAATTAGTTTTTTTTATTTAATTAAAATTAGTTAACATAGAAAATAGATTTATTAGATTTATTATTCAAAAAATTAAAAAAATTAAGAAAAAGAAAAATTGAAAAAAGAATGGAAACACGTTGGATGCTGTGGGAATATAGGGTTTGAAGTTTGAGGAAATTGGATATAAAGAGGGAACCCTACACTGTTCATGGAGCCCTAACTCTGAAGGGTAACCCTAGCCGCAAGAGGCCATTGCCCTAAACCCTCACTTCACCTGCAATCATCTCCTTCTTCAAAAAAACCTGCCGCCGTCAAACCCTTTCTCTCTCTCATAAACTTCCGTCATCGCCCTCCATAAACCCCATAGCCGACGCCACTTCCGTCTTCTTCATCGTCGTCCGAAACCAAACCTCATACGAAATCGCTCAAGACCACCTCCATCCACCGATCTAAAGACAAACAAAAACACACAAAGGCTCAACGCAACTACTGAGTCATCCTCACCACTCTATTCTCATTCTTCATTCTTGTTAAGGGGAGAGGAATCTAATCTTAATCCAACACGATTCTTTGATCCTCATCTTTCATTTCAACAATGCTATGTTGATTTAAGTTCTATGGTGGGTGCGAAATCTAACAATGTTGCGGTTGCAGCAAGTAACTTGCAGTATGGAACATTCAACACTAGTCTTGGTTCAGCTTCTTCTTCAGGCATGGGAGATAATACTCAAAAGACTGAAGATACTTCAACAGAAGATATTGATACTGATGATAAAAACAATTGATGTTTCTCTACTGTGTCTTGGTGCAATGGTGTTAAGAGTGAGGCTCTTGTGGTTGTTGATTCCAAGGATCAATGTAAGACTAAGGATAAATCTGAAGAGCAGAAGAATCTTCGGAGGCTGGTTCAGAATCGCGAGGCTGCGAGGAAGCGTCAGTAAAGGAAGAAAGCAAGAGCCATGTTTCTAGTCAAGGTGAGGAGATCTCAAACAACACTGATTCCTTTAAGCAAAGAAGAGATCCCACAAGCCCCAACCTTATTGACAAGAGTTCTGACATGGAAGTTGATAAAGAATATGCTACATCTGTAAAGGAAGACGAAGTCAAAGTTTCTGATCAAGATGATGATACCTCAAATAGTTCAGGGTCCTTAAAACAGAATAAAGGTTCCAGAAGCCCTAACTTTGTTAACAAGACTTCTGACCTTGAACTTGACTATGGTATTGTTGATGCTTTACAAGTTTCCCGACAGGTGGCTCAGGAAATCGAGAGAGAAGTCAATGATGCTTCTTCAGAGAAAATCTCAGAAGCTGGCAGCCCAGATTCTGTTGGCAAAAATGATGACCTTGCTTCTGCCTTACCCGAGGAGGTGTCATCCAGACAAAGCAACTCCGCTGAAGCATGTCCTGAGGAGAGGTGTATTATTGTTTCAGAGGATATTGTGGTTGAGCTAGAATGCCTTCCTGACTTGGAGTCATCACAGTTGACTGAAGAAGCTCAAGATCCAGGAGGTAATTCAGAGAAAAGCCTTTGCACCTTTGATCTTAATGAAGAATACGGTTTTGATGATATGAATGTTTTTGCAAATACCATATCCGCAACACCAATACCTGTTGTATCTACTTCAAAACCTGCACAGACTTCAGGATTGCCAACAGCCCCGTTACAGTTTGAAGGAACACTTGGATGGAAAGGGTCAGCTGCCACTAGGGCTGGCAATGAACCAAACCAACTCGAAGATAGTTCGGAATTCGACTCGACAATTAAATCGTTGAACTAGGTTCATGAACCAAATGAGTTGAGTATGAACGAAAAATTAAGTTCGTTAACTAAATGAGCTGAACTTGAACTATACATAGTTCGACTCGTTAGGTTCATGAGTCAACTCGATTACATATGAAAAGAATTATACTGTCTTTAAGATTAGGTTTAAATATTTACTTCAAATCTTAGACAAATTTAATCTTCAATTTAGTAGTTTTTGAATTAGACTCTCAAATGTATCTCTTGAAAGTTGTGTAGGTTTTGAATTAGTAGATTTCGAAGATAAAGTTAAATTTCAATATGATAACTTTTATTTTATTTTAATATTTTATTTAAAATATATATATTTATTTAAAATGTCAAATATACTAAAAAATATATATATTTTAAAAAATAGTTTTTAAGTTCGTGAACCATGTGAGCTGAACCTAATGAGATGAACCTAACGAGTCGAACCGAACTGTTCGTGAACTTATAACGAGTCGAGTTTGAGCTTAAAAAAAAGTTCGTGTCAAACTCGAACTCGAACTCGAATTTGAACAATTCTTAACGAGTCGAGCCGAGCTGAGGTGAGTTCGACTCGACTCGACTCATTTCCAGCCCTAGCTGCCACCAATGCCTTTCGTCCTGCATCACCACGTAAGAATTCTGATAATCGGAAGAATGTTGCTGCTGGTGGGAATTCTGGTATTTCAAAACAGAGGCATGGTTTTTTGGATTTTGATCTGAATGAGGCTGGGGGTGAAAAAGAATTGGTAAAACAAATTGGTGAATCTTCAGGCTTGCCTTCTGGGCAATCATCAGTGGAACATAGCCCTAAAAGATTTAAGAGATTAGAACTAGACTTGAACAGTATCGGTGATGACGGTGATGCTCAACCTTCGGATCAGAGGATGGAGGGGAACCTCTTTTTCGGAAGAAACGACTATTGGAGCCCATCACCTGCATCATCATCATCGTCAATGCAGCCTTCAGTTCGAAACATTGATTTGAATGATAGACCATATTTTCAAACTAATTTGGTGGACCAAGGACCTTCAAAATCATCTTCAAGTATTGAAGCATATGGACTTTCCAAATCAGATACCCCTGCAATATCTATAATGGGTGCCAAGGTGGAAGTCGACAGAAGAGAACATGTTCCTCAGTTTTGGTCTTTGACAAATGGCAAGGCTGTTGAGCCTGCAATAGATCTTACAATGATGCCAGGAGCAGCTGGCGTTTCAGGGATGGGCCCTGCGGTATCATACAATCATTCATCTTATTTGGGATATAACGGACTGACATCAATGCCCCCTTTGTCTTTCTCGCCAGCCGCATATGGTTCAGGTGGTACAATTCCCTACATGGTGGACTCAAGAGGAGCTCCGATTGTGCCTCAAGTTGGGGGATCTTCCTCAACTGTTCTGTCATCTTACTCTCAGCCCCCATATATCATGAGTATGAACGGTACACAACTTGGTTTAAATGGTGTTGGACCTTCCCGTCCCAGCTTTGATCTTAATTCTGGCTTCTTGATCGATGGTGGGAATAGAGACACGTTAACTGCAAGGCCGTTTTTCTTTCCTGGTCAGAGCAGAGCTATGGAGGATAGGACCCTTCAACAATCCTCAAGTTCAGGGGTTGGTGGGAAAAGAAAAGAACCAGATGGTAGTTGCTGGGAAACCTACCCGTTCGAATACAAACATCAGCAACCACCGTGGAAGTAACTCTAATATATGTTTTTGTCTTTTCTGATCTGTTTGTTCATAGCTATAGCCTATCAATTGAGGCTTATATTATAGCCAATCCATTGAAATCCCTTATTAAGAGAAGAACAAGAACCAATAAAACGGTGAGAGATTCCAAGTGTAGCGGTGAAAGGTTCCAAGTTCATACAGTTCTGATGCCGATACGGAGGACGATGAGTTTGCAATAGCAGCAAGGTTACGAAGTCTCCAGATTTCAAAGATGTGAATGCAAACACTAATCAGAGGCGTATTATTCACTATCTCACAACAACAATTATGACTACCACTTGGCTGCAAGTTTGGCACGAAAATACAACAATATTGTGTTACATCTCCCGGCTCTGCTCTTGATCCTATAGCATAAATCATTGTCGATTGAAGATTTTGTAGCATCAAATTTGATTAGGATCAATTACTCGACCGTTCCAACAAAAGCATCAAGCATCCTTCTTTTTATCCCTCACTACTGGTTCAAAGAATTACAAGTGTTTACAGCGCCGTTAACAGTACAAGTTCACTGCTGTTATTTTTTCTTTCGAATTTCCCATGATGCTTTAGCACAGGACAAGTTCAGAAGCCTGATTATGAGCACCAGTACTCGCGACGTAATCTGTGTCAGCCACCAAGATTGCAGCTTGTTTCGATCAATGCTGTTGTCATGATACAAGTTTGAATTGTGCCACATTTGATTGATTCTTGCTTACGATAATACAGCTCGACATCGCAGTACCTCAAACAACATCACCAGCGGACAAGAGCCGGTGTGAGACTTTCGTCACGAGAAGAAGATGGTTTTAACAACAACGTATTTCGGTTGTTGGATTCACGGTTCAGAACTTAAATCCAACTCATTTCACGACAACATGTTTCGATAACAAGTTGAGTTCGATTTCTGCAGTAATCAAGACACCATAAAGACGATGGTTTGATGAAACTGCAGCAGAATTGGATGTGGTTTGTATCTATAACATGTCACTAGCGAGAACATCGTAGCAGCAATTCTGCAACGCATTAGTTGACAACAACAACAATTTCAGACGCACCTTCGGCTCAACTATATTTTTCATGAACTTTGGTTTTCACTGATTCTGTTTTTTGTTATTCTATTTGGGCTGGCTTTTGATTTTATGCAGGTTGCGACGTTGCCGGTTTCGATTAGTGAATGATAATGAAGGTTGCTGAAGCTTCTGAAGTCACCATTAACCAGAGGGATCCAATAATGAGAGCTGCAGAATGGCTTCACCAAAGACGGATCGTTGAATTCGGCAGCATAAAGCTACAACCGTGACACGACAAGCAACTCAACCACACAAAATCCATTTTGGTTTCGTAACTTAATACTTTGGTAGTGGCGGTTCAACATTCTGCAACGTTTCGCAATGGTCTGTCGTATCCTCAAAAGGCGTTAACCGTAACGACAACTTCGACGTATCCGACAATACAGCAACCATCGTGCATACACATTGAGCCGCTCAATGTTCCAGTGATACAACAACAACACGACTTCTTCAATCGTGTTGGATACCTCAAATTTGTCTTTGTTGGTTTCGAAGTTTAGACAAACACATGGATGTGAAGGGAAGGAGTTCGTAACCGCTTGTTTTTGCAGGATATCATGAATGCATCACAAGCTCTCATCGGCAACAACTTGCACTTTCCGGTAACATTTCGAACCGAGATCATCGTTACAAATTATGTCATGTTCCTGTCATTTTGTCTCATTTTAAATCAAAGATGAATCCTAGTGGTTATATTTCACTGTAATGTGTGGAATCATGATAAAACGTAGGTGTTGCAGTGTGTTATAACATTGAGAGATTGTTATCCTAATTTTCTTTTCCTGGAGGTCCTGTATTGCTATGTGTTACCATGTTTGTGGATCGACCAGTTTACATTTCAATGGGTTGCTGCTTTTGAATTGTTGTTGTTACTTTTAGGTGTTGACTAGTGTATGCATCTTAGTTATGTCCATTTCAACATTTCCACGACATCTTTTATATTCTTGATGTGGTATGCATTTTAGCCATTTGTGTATATTGTTTCTACAGTGTTAATGATTTGCACCCGGAGACATGAGCTTTATTATGATTCAAAGTACATTTTGAAATGATATTTAGAATCACTATGTTTTTTAGATTGTTGCTACTCCTAAGTTGTTCTGCATGGATATTTGGTTTTAACATATGTTATCAAAGTGGCTGCATACATGTCACTTATATTTACTTATAATTCTATACTTATTTTTGTTATTTTTAGTATTCTATTTTATTAATTGATTTATATGGATTAGTTAATTAATAAGTAAAACTAAAATAATTTTCAAGGTCATTTTATCAATTATTTTCAATGGCGAATAAATTTCGATCAATTTCGTTCTCAAACTAATTTTCAACTAACTTCTGCTTAATTTTAAAACGTTTTCGAAATCATTTTTCATTCATTTTGTGAATATTCAAATAATTTTCTCAAATCATCTTCAAAGTTATTTGATTGAAGGAGAGTTTAGAGTCTTCTATTCTCTCTCCCAGTTCACTTGCCCAATTGTTTAAGTGTGAGGAGTCTTCTTCATACTTGAACAGTTGTTTTCCTGAAAACCCTTAAGCTGTTTCACGATCAATTTCAAATCTCAACTCGCATTGAGTATTTTTCTTTAAAACAAATTAAAATACTTAATAATTACTAAAAATACAATTTCAATAAAAGATGAAAAAGGGAGAGTTCCAAGTCTTTGGTTCTCTCTCCTAATTGTTTGGGTCCGAGAAGTCTTTCTTAAGCTCAAACAATTGTCTTCTAAAAACCATAAACAAATTCAAATATATTTTCTTAAATACATAGATGAAAAAGAGAGATCTCCAAGTCTTTGGTTCACTCTCCCAATTATTTAAAATCTGAGAAGTCTTTCTTGAGTTTTGAATAATCGTCATCCGATTAATACACTCTAATATTATTAAACATCTTTCATAATATTAGATGAGAAAAGGAGAGAGTTCCAAGTCTTTGGTCCACTCTTCTGATTATTTGAGGTCCGAGAAGTCTTTCTTAAGCTTCGAGTAATCCTCATCTATTAAAATATTTTAACCATATCCTATCTTTCAAGTGCCATTCAAACAATTCCTTTTGCGATGAAAAAGAAAGTGTTCGAGGTCTCTGGTTCACTTTCCCGATTACTTGGGTCCGAGAAGTCTTTCTCAAGCTTCGAGTAATCGTCATCCGATTCACTCACTCGTATCCAATTCCATTAACACTTAGATGAAAAAGAGAGAGCTCCAAGTCTTTGGTTCACTCTCCCGATTACTTAGGGACCAGGAGTCTTTCTCGAGCTTTGAGTAATCGTCGTCCGATTAATCCACTCAAACCATATTCTATCCTTTCGCATTAGAGATGAAAAAGAGAGAGTTCTAAGTCTTTGGTTCACTCTCCCGACTACTTGAGGTCTGAGAAGTCTTTCTTAAGCTTCAAGTAATCGTCACATCGAGCTAAACATCCAATATATTTAACCAACCTCGTTACCTCGCCTCGTGCGACCACAACCCTAAAACCTATTCAAATATATCCTCTCTTATAAACCAAATACTTAACTAATTAAACACTATTCCTCGCCCTCGAGCGACCTACCATTCAAACAACTCTTCTCAAAGAACATTGTTTAGTCCCTTCTCCCGCGCATAACAAACTCGTGCTTTAGCCTCCCCTAGCGAGCAGACAAGCCAACGTTTAACAGTTAGAATGCGACCTAAACTCTCGTTCATTCCAAACACAAACCTTTTAGCAAACCGTATGCCGAACTACGGCTGCTCTGATCTCTCATATCTGTTGAGAGTACGTAGGCATAGGATTGCGATAATCCTAGCGAGCACAATCCCCTCTTTACCCGTAGTCCCACGAACTACGAATGCTCTGATTTTCCACTTCTTACAAGTGAAGATACGTAGGCACAAGGGCCCCAATCCTCGGCGAGCACCCTATCTTCATAATCACCCCCTTTTCCTATTAGCAAGCAAATCCCTTTAGAAGATACACAAACATAGTTAACTCTCTCTCGCGAATCGAATCAAGAGGTTCCCGTTGAGTACAACGGACGTAGAGGGTGCTAATACCTTCCCTCTATGTGATTGACTCCCGAACCTAGAATATTGGTTGCGATGACCATGTTCTATCCCTTTAAAGGTTTTATCGATATTTTCCTATTCCTTCCTTGGAATGAATAAAATTCGGTGGCGACTCTGTTTCGAATAGTATTTTCCGCGGCCATCGCGAGGATCGTATTTTTCGAGGTACGACAGATGGCGACTCTGCTGGGGAGTATGCATAACCCTATGCTAGAGAGAGTCAAGCCTAACTTGACTCGATTCGCGAGAGTTAGATCCGTTCGTGTATTTATCTTCTCTTATTATTTAATTGCTTGCTTGCTTTTATATATCTTATTGTTGTTTCTTGTGATACTATTGGAGGTTCTCTGGTTGTGGGAACTTTGTGAGACGGCTCTACACCCGAGTCCGAGAAAAAACATAGGATTAGAATGGTGGTTGTGTAGTGGAATCCCTCGAGGAGTCTTTCTCGTTGGGAGGAAGCGAAAGCCCCGCTTAGAGTTGATTCACTTGAGGATGTTGTCGTCGTGGTGAGTCTTTGCCATGACAATAATGTTTTTGAGTTTGAATCTATAACTCTAAGAACCGTTTACCCCTTTTCCATAGTGGTTGGTAGTGTTAACTCATGAGGATCACTCCTTTATGGGTTGATGCGAACGCCCCAATCAGATGAGATCCCTTGAACGTATCGTTATTCTGACAATGATATTTTCAACCTCGATCTATGACTCTGAGGTCCCTTTAAAAAACCTTGGATTCGATGGTTGTATAGTAGAGACTCACGAGGAGTCTTCCTCGTGGGACGACACGAAAACCTCACCTAGAAGAGATCCTTCGAAGGTATTATTATCGGATGAATCTTTGTCATGGTAATAATATCTTTGAAAAGATCCATGACTCTGGGCACCTAACCGTTTAGAGCCTACCTATGGGGTTCCTTTAATCAGAGATATTTGTTTTTAGCTGTTCTTCTGACCTCAGAATGTGATGGAAACTGCGATCCTGTTTGTGCTTACATTGTATTTGCATATCATTGCATCTGCATTTCATTTGCATTGCATATCATCTTCCTAAACCAGAAAATTTATCCATCATTTGTTCATGATCCGCAGTTGATTTCCCGACACAAGTATCAAACTTGACTTGGTGCTGGAAGACCATGGAACACTTGAGGCAGAATCAAGTTGAGCTGAGAAAAGACGAGAATAGCAGGGAAGGCAAGTTGAAGCAGACGCCATAAGTGGGAAGAAGAAAGGAAAAGCTTCAAGAAGGTACCACAACTAGGATTTTTACTCCTATAGCTCATGCCACTCCGCAATCTGCAGTGAATAGCCCATTGTGTGTTGTTCCTCTTGGGTTTTATCCCCAACCAATTCTTCCAAAGCCTTGGAATCAGCGGCCATCACCTATTCGGGATCGGAGAGGTAGTAAGAATTCTCAGTCTCGCCCTATTCTCGACCCTATTCCTATACGGTGTGAACAACTGCTATCATACCTGATTCAGAGTTCATTGGTGGTACTTGTATCCCTCGGGCCAGTTCGTACTCCTCCTCCACCTGGATATGATCCTAATGTGCAGTATGAATACCATAAAAGGGATAGAGGACACTTTATTGAAGGTTGTTGGTCATTCAAGAATAAAGTTCGAGAGCTAACTAACAACAAGCGCATAGTCTTCGAGGAAGACAACCCAGGGGCAGAGTGTGGATATCGTACTGGAACTATAGGGCGAAGAGTGTGAAAGATTTCGAAACAAGTTGCAAAGATTGACTAGAAAAGAAGGCCCTATCCCAAATGGTTCAACTCAAAGATCTGGCAAAGAGGAAGTACAGGAGTTTTGTGGACCAATCAAAATCCGGTACCACAAGGAAAAGGTTGAGTTTTTGGCAGATGAGATGTCTTTTAATCATGTGGAGACCACGATCTCAAGAGAAGAGATGGAAGAGAAGTCCAAAAGGGTTGTATTTGCTGAAGAGACCTCGAAAAGTCGCTTGGGAGAGCATCCTACCGATACTGAGGAAGATGATGACATCCACCTTTGGATCCCAAAAGGACAACCAACAATACCCATGGAACCATGTCGGAAGCCTTGGATTGCTCCCTATGCAAATCAACGAGCGTATGGCCAAGGAAATCAGGATCCACGCCAAAATCAACACAGGCCTCGCAGCAATTTGGGAAGAAGGAACGCTCCTCTTCACCCAATTCCTGTATCGCACACTCAACTTCTGCCACATTTGATTCGAAATTCACTAGTGGAACCTAAATCTCTCAAGCCAGTGCCAGAACCATACCCTCCTGGGTATGATCCCAATGCACATTGTGGATACCATGCTGGATCAATGGGGCATTCGACAGAAGATTGCAAAGCTTTTCAGGCTAGGGTGCAACAATTGATTGACGAGGGATGTATATCCTTTCAAGAAGGGAGTTTGGTCGTACGTATCCGCCTCGCGCATGAATGAGATCGAAGACTTCAAGACGCATCTTCTCAAGTCAACTGATCAAGCAAGAAAAGCCCAGTTCCTCCATGCTGGCATTTTTTTTAGATCATGTTTTTTTATGCAATTGTAGTTTCTTTTCTGTTAATTACTACTTGCTTTTAGACATTGTTTCGTATTAATGGTATTGTTAATGTGATAATCATGCATGTTTTGATCAAATCCATTCGTATTCACTCACAGTATTCTCATTTATTGCAAAAATATTTCACTTCCTTTATCGCACTGCTATTTTGAGGGAGGATGACGAAAACGAAATACCCATAATTGCTGATAAGTATGCTTTTGGATAAAATCACGCCGATGATGTAAAGGCATTGCTTCAAATTCCCAAACACTGAAGAAATAAGGAGTTAGTCCCTAGTTAACCACTTCGAGCCTAGAAGTAGGAGTTTCTTTCAGATTTCTAAACCCTTACACTTAACCTGGGGCATGGGTAATGTTTAGTTAACTTGAGTACACACTCGAATCACGAGGCAAAATTTAAGGGATGATGTTTGTTCATCAATGACCATTGACTTGGCAGTCACAATCCTTCAAAAAAAAATCAAAAGCCTGCTAGGTCGAACACCTCAAAAGGAGACTTAGGCAAAAATCAAGGCAATCCCGATGGATCTAACAAGCAAGGTCAGTCCATGCAAAAGTTAGGGATCAAAAACAAAACCAAAAAGAGGTCCTCAAACCCTCAACAAAAACAAAATAAGATTCAGTGGCCACCCAAATCAAGGGGTTACTGACATCCATCAAAATAAGATGGCTGCCATTTCAAGCAAACTTTGAACCATCAAGTTTACATTGTCAAGCAGGTGCCAAATTAATTGAACGTAGGTATGGAGATCATTACGAAGGAGGGGTGGGTACAAATAATACTTTGAGCCTAATATCCTTTATTTCTATAACCGTGAACCAGACCACGTTACAACCCTCGAAAGACCTAATTGAGGTGAGGTTTATTCTGAAAGCATACTACAACAAGATTGCGTAAACTGACTCCTACATATTTGCTAATTTTATGTAGTGGTGTCATATTCTTGCTATATCTTTCACACCAATTAAATCCGCATTGCGTTTGGATTAATAGTCCACTCGTCACACATTTTTACATCATTCCCAATAAATGATATTTTCAAAACTTACATGAATGTCGCATTAAAATTACCATTTTTGAATGAACAATTTTAAACTGCAAATCAGTACTTGACATTATAGAAATTCCAACAAAGTGCAGTCAAAGAGGAACTTGATCGCTCATTGGTGTTGACCTGAGTCAAGAATGTCTCATAACCCTACGAATCTGGGGCAAGTCCTTTTGAGGTTTAAACCGGGGCAAACCACTACAAGGTCCAGACTCTGGGGCAAGTGGGTTCAAGCCATATCCTAGTATAATCATCGCCAAAGTTCTCATCCCAGAAGAAAATCCTTCGAATACCCCGCAGACTGGGGCAGACCATTTGAACTGGGGCAGATTAGCTGAACAGGGGCAATTTCCCTTCACGCTTTCAAAGTTGATCAAGATGACCACACCAGACACCAGTAATGGTTAGGGTCCATAAACGTCAAAAGCCTTGGGGCAGAGCAAAAGCATGACTAACACGCGTTGGTTAAGTCGCTACGCTCACGCAATCCATATGCATTGGTTGAGTCGCTACGCTAGCACGATTAACACGCATTGGTTAAGTTGCTACACTCGCGTAGTCAACATGCTTTGGATAAGTCGCTACGCTCAACATTTGTAAGCCGTCATGACATACCAGCTAGAAGCGAGTTTTTTACAATAACAAGAATACCACTTCTGCAAAGGATCCAACTTGGGTCACCAAGAGTATCCGCATCTGTCTTCTGATTGTGGCGTTGTCATGTGTCGGGAAGTCAAATCCTTTTACCAATAAAAGTCCAATCTCGCTTGGCACGTCCTTAAAGTCTAATCTTTTATTGGCAACTACAAAAAGCCACTCCAATTGGCACCTTCAATTCACCCTAAAAGTCCACTCTTCATTGGCAACCACTAAAAGTCCACCCTCGATGGCATCCTCATAAAACCAAAGTCCAAATCCATTTGGCAACCACCGAATCCAGTCCCTGGTGATACCCCCGAAAAGATTTTATCCCCAGTATACCTGATCATTTGCATTATCATAAGCACGACATACAATATCACCTCATATCATAGTCATATCGAGCATTAGCATATCATTAGCATTCGCATCTTGCACTCCCTAGCAGTTGCATCTTGGTTGCATGTTTATGTATCGTAACACATATCATCGCCATCACCATTAACATGGCATAACCACATAGCAGGATCCAGGATCAATTCGCGAGCATCTTGGCCAGTCCTTCATCAAAGTCGGCAATATTTCTCTGAAAAGAGTTGATATCCCGCAAGTTCAGGAATTCTACTACCCAACAAGTTATTTTTCCAACATGAGTTGATGACAATAACCCCCAGCAGTTGTTGCTCTTATGATCCCCCAAGCATAGGTTATCTTAGAAAGTTTATGGAAGATTTCTCCCCTACAGAGTTTGGACAACGTTGTTCCTCTAATAGGAATTTTAGCTCAACTATTCCTCAGCAAAATTATCGCTCGAGATACTGCTTTGGTATCATCGAAGAACCTTATTGGATAAGAGGCTGCTTCGACCACCCGAAGAATCTCAAGTTGTGATCAGAGATACTGCTTTGGTATCATCGAGGAACCTTATAGGATGAGGGACTGCTTCGACCACCCGAAGAATCTCAAGTTTTGATCAGAGATACTGCTTTGGTATCCTCGAGGAACCTTATTGGATAAGGGACTGCTTCGACCACCCGAAGAATCTCAAGTTGTGATCAGAGATACTGCTTTGGTATCATCGAAGAACCTTATTGGATAAGGGACTGCTTTGACCACCCGAAGAATCTCAAGTTGTGATCAGAGATACTGCTTTGGTATCATCGGAGAACCTTATTGGATAAGGGACTGCTTCGACCACCCGAAGAATCTCAAGTTGATCAGAGATACTGCTTTGGTATCATCGAGGAACCTTATTGGATAAGGGACTGCTTCGACCACCCGAAGAATCTCAAGTTGTGTTCAGAGATACTGCTTTGGTTTCATCGAAGAATCTTATTGGATAAGAGGCTGCTTCGACCACCCGAAGAATCTCAAGTTGTGTTCAGAGATACTGCTTTGGTATCATCGAAGGACCTTAACGAATGAGGGGCCGCTTCGACCACCCGAAGAATCTCAAGTTGTGTTCAGAGATACTACTTTGGTATCATCGAAGGACCTTAACGAATGAGGGGCCGCTTTGACCACCCAAGGGGGATCGTCTATACCACTTTGGTATCATCGAAGGACCTTAACAAATGAGGGGCCGCTTCGACCACTCAAAGAGGCTTGTTTATACCACTTTGGTATCATCGAAGGACCTTAACAGATGAGGGGCCGCTTCGACCACCCAAGGAGGATCGTTTATACCACTTTGGTATCATCGAAGGACCTTAACGAATAAGGGGCCTCTTCGACCACCCAAGGAGGATCGTTTATACCACTTTGGTATCGCGAAGAACCTTAACGGATGAGGGACTGCTTCGACCATCCAAAAAGGCTTGGTTATACTACTCTGATATCACGAAGGACCTTAACAAATGAGGGACTGCTTCGACCACCCAGAGAATATCAGGTTATCTCGTTCATCTATTTTGCATCTTGTCATCCCGTTCAGGTATATCATATCTCTTTGCATTTTTACTTGCTTGTCGGACAAATTTTGGGGTCTTCTTGTATCTAATTGACTTCCACCCTAAAATGAATGCCTTGCCGCAGTTCATTCTCTCAGGTTTAAGGCAATTAGATAGGGGCATCTGTCATACCCCAAATTTGTCCTACCTTTTTGAAAATTTTCATTTACCCGACTTTATTTTTCAATTCGCATCGCTTTTACGGCGTAATGTTTTTTTCCGGCAAAAATAAACTCTTTGCGCCGCATGATATCTTTTTATTATTAATTGATTAATTAGTTTTAATAGGATTGAATTATTATTATTATTATTATTATTTTTAATTTTAATTAGAATAGAATTTTTTAATTAGGAATAGGATTTGTTTTTTTTTATTATTAATTAAATTAGAATTAGTTTTTTTTATTTAATTAAAATTAATTCACATAGAAAATAGATTTATTAGATTTATTATTCTAAAAATTAAAAAAATTAAGAAAAAGAAAAATTGAAAAAAGAATGGAAACACGTTGGATGCTGTGGGAATATAGGGTTTGAAGTTTGAGGAAATTTGATATAAAGAGGGAACCCTACACTGTTCATGGAGCCCTAACTCTGAAGGGTAACCCTAGCCGCAAGAGGCCATTGCCCTAAACCCTCACTTCACCTGCAATCATCTCCTTCTTCAAAAAAACCTACCGCCGTCAAACCCTTTCTCTCTCTCATAAACTTCTGTCGTCGCCCTCCATAAACCCCATAGCCGACGCCACTTCCGTCTTCTTCATCGTCGTCCGAAACCAAACCTCATACGAAATCTCTCAAGACCACCTCCATCCACCGATCTAAAGACAAACAAAAACACACAAAGTCTCAATGCAACTACTGAGTCATCCTCACCACTCTATTCTCATTCTTCATTCTTGTTAAGGGGAGAGGAATCTAATCTTAATCCAACACGATTCTTTGATCCTCATCTTTCATTTCAACAACGCTATATTGATTTAAGTTCTATGGTGGGTGCGAAATCTAACAATGTTGCGGTTGCAGCAAGTAACTTGCAGTATGGAACATTCAACACTAGTCTTGGTTCAGCTTCTTCTTCAGGCATGGGATATAATACTCAAAAGACTGAAGATACTTCAACAGAAGATATTGATACTGATGATAAAAACAATCGATGTTTCTCTACTGTGTCTTGGTGCAATGGTGTTGAGAATGAGGCTCTTGTGGTTGTTGATTCCAAGGATCAATGTAAGACTAAGGATAAATCTGAATAGCAGAAGAATCTTCGGAGGCTGGTTCAGAATCGCGAGGCTGCGAGGAAGCGTCGGTAAAGGAAGAAAGCAAGAGCCAAGTTTCTAGTCAAGGTGAGGAGATCTCAAACAGCGCTGATTCTTTTAAGCAAAGAAGAGATCCCACAAGCCCCAACCTTATTGACAAGAGTTCTGACATGGAAGTTGATAAAGAATATGCTACATCTGTAAAGGAAGACGAGGTCCAAGTTTCTGATCAAGATGATGATACCTCAAATAGTTCAGGGTCCTTAAAACAGAACGAAGGTTCCAGAAGCCCTAACTTTGTTAACAAGACTTCTGACCTTGAACTTGACTATGGTATTATTGATGCTTTACAAGTTGCCCGACAGGTGGCTCAGGAAATCGAGAGAGAAGTCAATGATGCTTCTTCAGAGAAAATCTCAGAAGCTGGCAGCCCAGATTCTGTTGGCAAAAATGATGACCTTGCTTCTGCCTTACCCGATGAGGTGTCATCCAGACAAAGCAACTCCGCCGAAGCATGTCCTGAGGAGAGGTGTATTAGTGTTTCAGAGGATATCGTGGTTGAGCTAGAATGCCTTCCTGACTTGGAGTCATCACAGTTGACTGAAGCAGCTCAAGATCCAGGAGGTAATTCAGAGAAAAGCCTTTGCACCTTTGATCTTAATGAAGAATACGGTTTTGATGATATGAATGTTTTTGCAAATACCATATCCGCAACACCAATACCTGTTGTCTCTGCTTCAAAACCTGCACAGACTTCAGGATTGCCAACAGCCCCGTTACAGTTTGAAGGAACACTTGGATGGAAAGGGTCAGTTGCCACCAATGCCTTTCGTCTTGCATCACCATGTAAGAATTCTGATAATCGGAAGAATGTTGCTGCTGGTGGGAATTCTGGTATTTCAAAACAGAGGCATGGTTTTTTGGATTTTGATCTGAATGAGGCTGGGGGTGAAAAAGAATTGGTAAAACAAATTGGTGAATCTTCAGGCTTGCCTTCTGGGCAATCATCAGTGGAACATAGCCCTAAAAGATTTAAGAGATTAGAACTAGACTTGAACAGTATCGGTGATGACGGTGATGCTCAACCTTCGGATCAGAGGATGGAGGGGCAACTCTTTTTCGGAAGAAACGGCTATTGGAGCCCATCACCTGCATCATCATCATCGTCAATGCAGCCTTCAGTTCGAAACATTGATTTGAATGATAGACCATATTTTCAAACTGATTTGGTGGACCAAGGACCTTCAAAATCATCTTCAAGTATTGAAGCATATGGACTTTTCAAATCAGATGCCCCTGCAATATCTATAATGGGTGCCAAGGTGGAAGTCGAAAGAAGAGAACATGTTCCTCAGTTTTGGTCTTTGACAAATGGCAAGGCTGTTGAGCCTGCAATAGATCTTACAATGATGACAGGAGCAGCTGGCGTTTCAGGGATGGGCCCTGCGGTATCATACAATCATTCATCTTATTTGGGATATAACGGACTGACATCAATGCCCCCTTTGTCTTTCTCGCCAGCCGCATATGGTTCAGGTGGTACAATTCCCTACATGGTGGACTCAAGAGGAGCTCCGATTGTGCCTCAAGTTGGGGGATCTTCCTCAACTGTTTTGTCATCTTACTCTCAGCCCCCATATATCATGAGTATGAACGGTACACAACTTGGTTTAAATGGTGTTGGACCTTCTCGTCCCAGCTTTGATCTTAATTCTGGCTTCTTGATCGATGGTGGGAATAGAGACACGTTAACTGCAAGGCCGTTTTTCTTTCCTGGTCAGAGCAGAGCTATGGAGGATAGGACCCTTCAACAATCCTCAAGTTCAGGGGTTGGTGGGAAAAGAAAAGAACCAGATGGTAGTTGCTGGGAAACCTACCCATTCGAATACAAACATCAGCAACCACCGTCGAAGTAGCTCTAATATATGTTTTTGTCTTTTCTGATCTGTTTGTTCATAGCTATAGCCTATCAATTGAAGCTTATATGATAGCCAATCCATTGAAATCCCTTATTAAGAGAAGAACAAGAACCAATAAAGCAGTGAGAGGTTCCAAGTGTAGCGGTGAAAGGTTCCAAGTTCATACAGTTCTGATGCCGATACGGAGGACGATGAGTTTGCAATAGCAGCAAGGTTACGAAGTCGCCAGATTTCAAAGATGTGAATGCAAACACTAACCAGAGGCGTATTCTTCACTATCTCACAACAACAATCATGACTACCACTTGGCTGCAAGTTTGGCACGAAAATACAACAATACTGTGTTACATCTCCCGACTCTGCTCTTGATCCTATAGCATAAATCATTGTCGATTGAAGATTTTGTAGCATCAAATTTGATTAGGATCAATTACTCGACCGTTCCAACAAAAGCATCAAGCATCCTTCTTTTTTTCCCTCACTGCTGGTTCAAAGAATTACAAGTGTTTACAGCGCCGTTAACAGTACAAGTTCACTGCAGTTATTTTTTCTTTCGAATTTCCCATGATGCTTTAGCACAGGACAAGTTCAGAAGCCTGATTATGACCACCAGTACTCGCGACGTAATCTGTGTCAGCCACCAAGATTGCAGCTTGTTTCGATCAATGCTGTTGTCATGATACAAGTTTGAATTGTGCCACATTTGATTGATTCTTGCTTACGATAACACGGCTCGACATCGCAGTACCTCAAACAACATCACCAGCGGACAAGAGCCGGCGTGAGACTTTCGTCACGAGAAGAAGATGGTTTTAACAGTAACGTATTTCGGTTGTTGGATTCACGGTTCAGAACTTAAATCTAACTCATTTCACGACAACATGTTACGATAACAAGTTGAGTTCGATTTCTGCAGTAATCAAGACACCATAAAGACGATGGTTTGATGAAACTGCAGCAGAATTGGATGTGGTTTGTATCTATAACATGTCACTAGCGAGAACATCGTAGCAGCAATTCTGCAACGCATTAGTTGACAACAACAACAATTTCAGACGCACCTTCGGCTCAACTATATTTTTCATGAATTTTGGTTTTCACTGATTCCGTTTTTTGTTATTCTATTTGGGCTGGCTTTTGATTTTATGCAGGTTGCGACATTGCCAGTTTCGATTAGTGAATGATAATGAAGGTTGCTGAAGCTTCTGAAGTCACCATTAACCAGAGGGATCCAATAATGAGAGCTGTATAATGGCTTCACCAAAGACGGATTGTTGAATTCGGCAGCATAAAGCTACAACCGTGACACGACAAGCAACTAAACCACACAAAATCCATTTTGGTTTCGTAACTTAATACTTTGGTAGTGGAGGTTCAACATTCTGCAACGTTTCGCAACGGTCTATCGTATCCTCAAAAGGCGTTAACCGTAACGACAGCTTCGACGTATCTGACAATACAGCAACCATCGTGCATACACATTGAGCCGCTCAATGTTCCAGTGATACAGCAACAACACGACTTCTTCAATCGTGTTGGATACCTCAAATTTGTCTTTGTTGGTTTCGAAGTTTAGACAAACACATGGATGTGAAGGGGAGGAGTTCGCAGCCTCTTTTTTTTGCAGGATATCATGAATGCATCACAAGCTCTCATCGGCAACAACTTGCACTTTCCGGTAACATTTCGAACCGAGAGCATCGTTACAAATTATGTCATGTCCTGTCATTTTGTCTCATTTTAAATCAATGATGAATCCTAGTGGTTATATTTCACTGTAATGTGTGGAATCATGATAAAACGTAGGTGTTGCAGTGTGTTATAACATTGAGAGATTGTTATCCTAATTTTCTTTTCCTGGAGGTCCTGTATTGCTATGTGTTACCATGTTTGTGGATCGACCAGTTTACATTTCAATGGGTTGCTGCTTTTGAACTGTTGTTGTTACTTTTAGGTGTTGACTAGTGTATGCATCTTAGTTATGTCCATTTCAACATTTCCACGACATCTTTTATATTCTTGATGTGGTATGCATTTTAGCCATTTGTGTATATTGTTTCTACAGTGTTAATGATTTGCACCTGGAGACATGAGTTTTATTATGATTCAAAGTACATTTTGAAATGATATTTAGAATCACTATGTTTTTTTGATTGTTGCTACTCCTAAGTTGTTCTGCATGGATATTTGGTTTTAACATATGTTATCAAAGTGGCTGCATACATGTCACTTATATTTACTTATAATTCTATACTTATTTTTGTTATTTTTAGTATTCTATTTTATTAATTGATTTATATGGATTATTTAATTAATAAGTAAAACTAAAATAATTTTCAAGGTCATTTTATCAATTATTTTCAATGGCGAATAAATTTCGATCAATTTCGTTCTCAAACTAATTTTCAACTAACTTCTGCTTAATTTTAAAACGTTTTCGAAATCATTTTTCATTCATTTTGTGAATATTCAAATAATTTTCTCAAATCATCTTCAAAGTTATTTGATTGAAGGAGAGTTTAGAGTCTTCTATTCTCTCTCCCAGTTCACTTGCCCAATTGTTTAAGTGTGAGGAGTCTTCTTCATACTTGAACAGTTGTTTTCCTGAAAACCCTTAAGCTGTTTCACGATCAATTTCAAATCTCAACTTGCATTGAGTATTTTTCTTTAAAACAAATTAAAATACTTAATAATTACTCAAAATACAATTTCAATAAAAGATGAAAAAGGGAGAGTTCTAAGTCTTTGGTTCTCTCTCCCAATTGTTTGGGTCCGAGAAGTCTTTCTTAAGCTCGAACAATTGCCTTCTAAAAACCATAAACAAATTCAAATATATTTTCTTAAATACATAGATGAAAAAGAGAGAGCTCCAAGTCTTTGGTTCACTCTCCCGATTATTTAAAATCTGAGAAGTCTTTCTTGAGCTTTGAATAATCGTCATCCGATTAATACACTCTAATATTATTAAACATCTTTCATAATATTAGATGAGAAAAGGAGAGAGTTCCAAGTCTTTGGTCCACTCTTCTGATTATTTGAGGTCCGAGAAGTCTTTCTTAAGCTTCGAGTAATCCTCATCTATTAAAATATTTTAACCACATCCTATCTTTCAAGTGCCATTCAAACAATTCCTTTTGCGATGAAAAAGAAAGTTTTCCAGGTCTCTGGTTCGCTTTCCCGATTACTTGGGTCCGAGAAGTCTTTCTCAAGCTTCGAGTAATCGTCATCCGATTCACTCACTCGTATCCAATTCCATTAACACTTAGATGAAAAAGAGAGAGCTCCAAGTCTTTGGTTCACTCTCCCGATTACTTAGGGACCGAGGAGTCTTTCTCGAGCTTCGAGTAATCGTCGTCCGATTAACCCACTCGAACCACATTCTATCCTTTCGCATTAGAGATGAAAAAGAGAGAGTTCTAAGTCTTTGGTTCACTCTCCCGACTACTTGAGGTCTGAGAAGTCTTTCTTAAGCTTCAAGTAATCGTCACCTCGAGCTAAACATCCAATATATTTAACCAACCTCGTTACCTCGCCTCGTGCGACCACAACCCGAAAACCTATTCAAATATATCCTCTCTTATAAACCAAATACTTAACTAATTAAACACTATTCCTCGCCCTCGAGCGACCTACCATTCAAACAACTCTTCTCAAAGAACATTGTTTAGTCCCTTCTCCCGCGCATAACAAACTCGTGCTTCAGCCTCCCCTAGCGAGCAGACAAGCCAACATTTAGCATTTAGAATGCGACCTAAACTCTCGTTCATTCCAAACACAAACCTTTTAGCAAACCGTAGGCCGAACTACGGCTGCTCTAATCTCTCATATCTATTGAGAGTACGTAGGCATAGGATTGCGATAATCCTAGCGAGCACAATCCCCTCTTTACCCGTAGTCCCACGAACTACGAATGCTCTGATTTTCCACTTCTTACAAGTGAAGATACGTAGGCACAAGGGCCCCAATCCTTGGCGAGCACCCTATCTTCATAATCACCCCCTTTTCATATTAGCAAGCAAATCCCTTTAGAAGATACACAAACATAGTTAACTCTCTCTCGCGAATCGAATCAAGAGATTCCCGTTGAGTACAACGGACGTAGAGGGTGCTAATACCTTCCCTCTATGTAATCGACTCCCGAACCTAGAATATTGGTTGCGATGACCATGTTCTATCCCTTTAAAGGTCTTATCGATATTTTCCTATTCCTTCCTTGGAATGAATAAAATTCGGTGGCGACTCTGTTTCGAATAGTATTTTCCGCGGCCATCACGAGGATCGTATTTTTCGAGGTACGACACATATAACATGCCAAAAGCTCGAAATTCGCCCCTACACGAGTTCTCACACATTGGAACCTATTCTAACACCTAAATTAGATCCAAAATCATCTTTTCTTCAGTCTAATCCTAAGGTTCTAACCCTACTTCATGGTTTCATCATTTTTATCAACATTTTATGTGTTAACAACCTATTTTTTGTTAACCCCATAAACCCCAAATTCTGAGATCTGTTCTATATCAAAATTTAACAACGCAAGATCAATTTGCATGAATTTACCATTCGAATTCCACATACAACACAGATTCAGATACATATTCAATACATGATTACAATTTAACAGCAACAATCACACAACAATTATCCCAATTACAAAATTCAAGCAAGAAGAAGAAAAATACACAGAACCTACGAGGGAAAGGACCCCTCACTATCCTCTCATGTTCAGATCACCTATATCGAATCCCATTCCCCCTTACTTGATTTCTGAGCTTTTCCTTCCTTCAACAATGGTGGAAATTCCTTATTCTTCTTGCCCTAGTTCTCCCTCTCTTTCTCTTTTCACGTCGAAGAAAACTGATCCTCCCACCTCCCCATTAATTCCTCTAATTATGTTATTAATTCCTTAATTCTAGTAATAATAATAATAATGACCATAATAACTTAATATTCCAAATAAAAATAATGTCAATGATAATAATAATAATAATAATAATGTTAATAATAATAATAATAATAATAATAATAATGATAATACAAATAATATTAATATTAATAAAATTCCTCATTATTCACATTATCATTATTATAATGTTGTCCTAAGACGTAATTTAATTTAATGCATTCTACTAACTCTCACACCCACCCTAACACATGTGCCCTTTAACCAAGACAATGCCCAACAATCATACAAAATAATCTTAAAACGACTAAATAATCAAATGGGGTGTTACAACTCTCCCCCACTTAAAATATTTTCGTCCTCGAAAATGTACCTGACGAGAACAATTCTGAATGCGACTCTCGCATCTTGCTCTCCAATTCCCATGTCACATTTCCTCCAGCAGCTCCTCCCCAAGCTACTCTCACCAAAGGAATATATTTGTCCCTTAGCTGCTTCATTTTGATATCCTCGATCCTTATCGGCGTCGCTTCCACGGTAAGATTATCTTGAATATGTACTTTATCCCTCTGAAACACATGGAATGGGTCAGCAATATACTTCCGAAGTTGCGACACATGAAACACGTCATATAAATTCGAAAGTTCAGGTGGCAACACCACTCTATAAATAACAGTCCCAACTCTCTGCAAAATTTGATATGGTCCAATGAACTTAGGATCCTACTTCTTCAATTTCAGCGCACGACCAACACTGGTCACAAGATTAACCCTAAAAAACACATGGTCGCCCTCGCTGAATTCCAAGTATTTTAGCTTTTCTGCCTACTCTAGGATGCCTTCATCTTCTCTCTAATCGTCTGAATTATCTCATTAGTCTATTGCACAATCTCAGGTCCGAGTACAGTACTCTCGCCCGACTCATACCAACATAGAGGCATCATATACCTTCTACCATACAATGCTTCAAAAGACGCCATTCCGATACTAGAATGGTAATTGTTATTGTACGTAAATTCAATCAGCGACAATTGAGTATCCCAAGCACCTCCCTGCTCGAGTATACAAGCTTTCAACAAGTCTTCCAACGACTGAATAGTCCTCTCAGACTATCCACATATCTGCGGATGATAAGCATAACTCAACTTCAAACTAGAACCCAAAGCTTTCTACAAGCTCTTCCAAAATTCGGAAGTAAACCTTGGGTCTCTGTCAGATATAATGCTCGATGAAACCCCGTGCAACTTCACTATTATCCTTATATAAATCTCTGCTAACTTTGCCAAAGAAAAACCGATGTTAATCAGTATAAAATGTGCCAATTTCGTCAGTCTATTCACAATTACCCAAGTGGCATCAAAGCCTCTCGCCATATTCGGAAACCTAATCACAAAATCCATCGCAATACTATTCCACTTCCACTCTGGTATTTCCATTGGTTGCATTAGACCGGAAGGTTTCTGATGTTCCACTTTTGACTTCTGGCAAGTCAAGCAAGCATACACAAACTGAGCTATGTCTTTCTTCGTATCCGACCACCAAAACAATTTCTTAAGATCTTGATACATTTTCTTAGTTACTGGATGAATACTCAAGCTACTCATGTGGCTTTCCTTTAGGATCAATTTTCTCAATTCAGAATTATCTAGCACACAAATTCTGCCTCTAAATCTCAACACACCAACATTATCTATTTTAAAGTCACCTTCTGCATCCGACCCTCTTGCGGTCATCAAATCCAACAGCTTCAAATCAAGTTTCTGACTCTCTCTAATCTCACTAAGGAACTCATTATTAACCTTTAGCATACCCAACATCACACTCTCAAGAGTCAGTTAACAAACCATGCTCAAGTCTCTAAATTGCTCAATTAAATCCAACTCTTTAATCATCAATGTCAACATATGGTTTGTCTTCTGACTTAAAGCATCTGTCACGACGTTAGCTTTATCAGAGTGGTAACTCAAGCTAAAATCATAGTCCTTCAAGAATTCCAACCATCTCATTTGTCTCATATTCAACTCTTTTTGGTCAAATAAATATTTTAAACTTTTATGATCACTAAACACTTCAAACCACGACCCATACAAGTAATGCCTCCAAATTTTCAACACAAAAACCACTACAGCTAACTCATGATCATGAGTAGGATAATTTCCTTCATGTATTCTCAATTATCGTGAGGCATAAGCCATGACCTTACCATCCTGCATCAATACTCCGCCTAAACCCATTTTAGATGCTTTGCAATACACCATGAAAAGTTCATCTAGCTTTGGTAGAATGAACATTGGTGATGTAGTCAATCGCTTCTTCAATTCTCTGAAACTCTCTTCATAAAAAATATCCCACACAAAGGTCAGACCTTTTCTAGTCAGCTGAGTCAGAGGAAAGGCCATATTAGAAAATCCATCAATAAACCTGCGGTAATAACCTGTCAAACCCAAGAAAATTCTAATCTCCGTCATTGATTTTAGAGTTTCCCACTGAAGTACAACACTTACTTTGGATGGATCCACTGCTATGGCATCACCAGCAATAACATGTCGCAGAAAACTCATTTCGTGCAGGCAAAACTAACATTTTTAAAGTTTCGCAAATACCTTATTATCTTTCAACACTTGCAACGATGCAACATTACAACATCAATGCTCCATCTTCTAGAAGTTTATCCATTTACTTAGCAGACAACATCGTCATCTTTCTACTATCACCAAACCCATATCCACACTCTGGAGTCAAGTCACATTTATTTTTAGGAAACATCAGGGATTACACACCAATGGCATATCTCTAGCCGTCACCTTGCTCTTTACTCCCTGAGAAGAAACCATCAACCATACCTGATCGTTCTCCCCCAGAGACACTCTAACTTGACCGACAGACAAGACCACCCACACCCGACAATCTTGACTCACACACATCCAACACGTCTCAACTAGACATCTTCATAAAATCCCATATTTTATTCTATTTCATGTTATTACTAGTTTTCTCTATGTCCATTTATACCATCTTAGTCTTACGGATCAAAGGAAATTGCATCACACGCAAAATCGGGACAAAAATCGCAAAAACAGGAAATTTTCACCATAACTCTGCCCATACGTGTATGGCCTCCTCCTTACTCCCCATGCCTGCATATCATACGCGTATGGATCCATACGCGTATTGCCTCATGTTGCACGCGTATGGCCAGAGGCCATTTCCCTCAGAATTCCCCCCAGGAACTCATTATACGCGTAAGGCTACCCCCATATGCGTATGGACCCCTCCCTTACGCGTATCATATGCATATGGCTAGAAGGCCGTGTTGGCTTGGGGAATGGGTGCGTATCACATGCGTAATACCCTGTGGGTGTGTCCCCTATACGCGTATGACTAGATAATATGCCAAAATCTCAGAATTCGCCCCTACACAAGTTCTCACACATTGGAACCCATTCTAATACCTAAATCAGATCCAAAATCATCTTTTCTTCAGTCTAATCCCAAGGTTCTAACCCTACTTCATGGTTTCATCATTTTTATTAACATTTTATGTGTTAACAACCTGTTTTTCATTAATCCCACAAACCCCAAACTCTCATATCTGTTCTATATCAGAATTTAACAACGTAGGATGAATTTGCACGAATTTACCATTCGAATTTCACATACAACACAGATTCAGACACATACTCAGTACACGATTACAATTTAACAACAAAAATCACACAACAATTATCCCAATTATGAAATTCAAGCAAGAAGAAGAAAAATACACAGAACCTACGAGGCAAAGGACCCCTCACTACCCTCTCATATTCAGGTCACCTATATTGAATCTCATTCTCCCCATTACCTGAATTCTGAGATTTTCCTTTCTTCAATAATGGTGGAAATTCCTTGTTCTTCTTGCCCTAGATCTCCCTCTCATTCTCTTTCTCTTTAAACGTCGAAGAAAATTGATCCTCACACCTCCCCACTAATTCCTTTTAATTATGTTATTAGTTCCTTAATTCTAGCAATAATAATAATAATAATAATGGTCATAGTAACTTAATATTCCAAATAATGATAATAATAATAATGCTAATAATCATAATAATAATATTAATGATATTACAAATATTATTAGTATTAATACAATTCCTTATTATTCACATTATCATTATTATAATATTATCCTAGGACGTAATTTAATTTAATGCATTCTTCTAACTCTCACACTCACCCTAACATACATGCCCTTTAACCAAGACAATGCCCAACAATCATACAAAATAATCATAAAACGACTAAATAATTAGATGGGGTGTTACACCTTCCAGGTGCACACCCCTCCTCTTCTCCAACACCGGCGAACGAAGAAGCTCACGACGCGTGGCTAGCTGTTGATCTCTTTCTGATCCGGTAAGATCATAAAGCATTTAGACATGAGTTGCCCATGAAGTCGAAAGAAGATATGGATCTTATTCATTCTGATGTGTGTGGGCCATTTGAATTCATGTTGAATGGATATAATTGTTATTTCTTAACTTTCATAGATGAATTAACCAGATATACGTGGATTTATCTGATTGAAAAGAAGAATGAGGTATTCACATAGTTCAAGATGTTTAAATTGCATGTCAAAAATCAGTGTAAATGAAAATTAAAGAAACTAAGAACTGATGGTGGAGGTGAATATACTTCTCGAGAATTGGCTAGATTTTGCAATGAGGAAGGTATAAAGCATGTATTCATTGCACCCTATACACCTCAACACAATGGAATAGTTGAACAAAAGAATAAAAGTATATTGAACAGGCCAGAAGTATGTTGAAATCTAAAGAAATTCCAAAGAGATTTTGGAGAGAAGAAGTTTCGAATATAGTTTACATACTTAACATATGTCCAACCAAGAAGATGGTCGACAAGACACCTTATGAAGATTGGACAGGATTGAAGCCTGATGTTAATCATCTTAGAAGATTTGGATGAATGTGTTTTAGGCATGTACTTGAGCAAATGAGGAAGAAGCTAGATGATCAAAGTCAAACCATGGCACTCATAAGTTATCATTCGATTGGTGCATACAAGTTGTATTCGCTAAATAATGATAAACTAGTAATAAATAAATATGTTTTGGTGGATGAAAGCAAATGGTGCAATTGGATGTTAGAACAAGATTTGTTCATGACATATATTCCTTGGGTTTTGATGATAATAAAGTATTAAAAGAACAACGGTGTTATCTAATGTGTGTTCCAAGTATGCAGGTTCTAATGCTTAAAGTTATATATTTAGAATCAGATATATAAGGACTCACTTGAGAGAATCTGAATTACTAGCTTCTGGTGGTGCAAAATCTGAAGAACACTCTTTAAGTGATGTTTAGCGTAGACTCTGCTACTGAAGATCTCAGAATCAGAAGAAGCAAAATATTATCTCTACACTTGGTGAATGTAATTAGCTTCTGGTGATCATTCAGGATTAGTGATAAATCTAAAGCTATAAGTACTGCAGAAAGCAAGTTGCATTGTCAAATTAGTTTGTCAACTAGAGTCTAAGTTCACAAGGCTCAAGGAGGGCTGACATGCTTTATAGATATCTACTTTTAACGACTCTATAATATAAGATTACATGGAAGACACAATGTATTAATATCTTTTTATGTATCTCTCTTCAACGTCTCTTGTACTATGGAGAAACAAAGATACTTGTTCAAGTTATCTCTTCTAACAACTAGTCTTCTAGAACTGCTATATAAGCTATTGAAGATTCAAACTGAAGTCTTCGAACAAGGGAGCAATCTATGTGAGGGCAAGTTGTATCAATCCTTGTTTTAATGATGTCAAAACTCATCTAGTTAGTAATTTGTATTTTGGACAATATCATCAAGTCGCATATGCATTCGTAGTTCTCTCGTGCACAAGAATTTCTTAAAAACATGAGTCTATTCATATAGAAAAGAATTATATGTGTTTTGTGTGGTTTTGATCATGTTGAAAGACTTAAATATGCATTAGTTGTGTTTAGATATAACAAGACATTTTAAAAATAGCATTTTTGGAAGTTTTGAGCATTTGAGTCGACTCAAAACCCTGCTTAGGTCGACTCATACAAAGTGATTTTTGAAGTTTTGCTCTCAGGAGTGCTCACGTCGACCCTTCGGTTGACTCATACTGTTAGCATTTCAATTTGTCAATTCTGGGAAGGTTTGTGTCGATGCATGGACCTATTCCGGTCGATGCATATAGTTAGTTTCTGCATAATTTTGAAAGCGAGAGTGCTCAGATCGACCTCCCCATTTCTTTAGGTCGACTGTTCGCTCGTGTCACCTTATTTTTTTGATGTGTTTGACTTTCAAATGGTTGTTATGATTGTTGCTTGGTCTTATATATATATATATATATATATATATATATATATATATATATATATATATATATATATATATATATATATATATATATATATATATATATATATATATATATATATATATATATATATATATATATATATATATATATATATATATATATATATATATATATATATATATATATATATATATATATATATATATATATATATATATATATATATATATATATATATATATATATATATATATATATATATATATATACGTTTTGACTCATTCTTTCAACAACAATAAGAAAGGTGAAATATTGACACTGATTTTTCTCTCATCATCTTCATCCTCTTTCTTGCATTTTCTCAACAACTACACATAAGCATTTTTGTTGATCATTCTGCATCATTGAGGTGATAACGTCCAAACATAAGATATTGTATCGGGTTTGGGTTGAGAGATCAGTGGGTTTTTTGTTGAATAAAACCGTTAGGGTTTTGTCCTCCAAGAATCTTGGGATTTTGGGGGGTTTTTGCAGAAATCATTTCTTCAGAGATTTAGCCGAGCGAAGGTGATTAAAGAACGGGTGTTTATGTCAATCTAGTAGCGGTAATTGGAGGATTATGGAAGGAAGATTTGGGTTTGAATTGTGTGTGATTGAAATCATCCGCGCTAAAGATTTGAAGATCGTCGGGTGGTTCAAACGTGTAGTTGGAATCGGAGGTTTATTCAACATATTCGAGGCACTTGATTCATCTTGAATCAAGGGGAGAGAAGACATAGTTTCAGCATCAACAACTAGGCTTGAGTGTTTGATTACTATTGCTTCTCTTGTACAAACATTTGCAACAGGTTTATATAGATCTCAAATATACTTTTAGAATTAAGGAGACGTACCCCAAGCGAGGACGACGGGGGAACTGCCTCAACAAATTTGGTGTTGTTCTCTCTTTTTCTATTTTTCCGTTTCTGAATTTTAACGTTTGTGTTCAATTAAATTGCTCAGTAAAATTCTGGTATAGCGTAGTGCTGACAAATATTTTTGAAAGCTCATTACAATCCTTTTGATTGTAATTGGAAAAGTTCTGCACTATCATTACTTGTAGAATTTCACTTGGAGTGTGTTGCACACCAAGTGTTTGATAAATTGATCAAACACAAACCTTTTGGGTTGTTTTCAATTTGAGTTTATTTTTAACAAGTTATTGGAAATTGCACAAATTTGAGTGAATAAAAGTGTATTGATTGGTGTTCAAAATTTTGATTCTTTTTTTCCTCATCGAAGTCGATAATTCCATCTAGGCTTATCACATATCCGATCTTTTCGGTAATGGTTCGTTCATACGACTGTAGTTCCTCGACCACTTTCGCATACAATTTTAAAAACTAAATTTCATTTAAGCGCTGACTCTGTTTAGGAATTAGTGATCTATTCAACCCCCCATTCTAGATTATTGATGCCGTCTAACAAGTGGTATCAAGAACACCGGTTCATTTCATGCTTCGCATATAACTTCTTAGAATATGGCAAACGAACTAAAACGGGCTTACAATAGAGCACCGGTTTTTAACGGTGAGAATTATAGTTACTGGAAAGATTGTATGCGCGTGCATATCAATTCCATTGATAGAAAGGTATGGAACATTATATTAAACGGTCTCATGGAAATTACCATGGCCGATGAAAATAAAATTGTTGTGCATAAGCCTGAAGCACAATGGAATGATGAAGATGAGAAAAAGTACAACGATGATTGGAAGGCTAGAAAAATTATGATCTCCTCCTTGGTAGTTGATGAGTATTGTTGCACCCCAAATTTTGACCCCTTAGATTCTCATTATCCTTTTAGGAGCATACTCATAAATTATCTAACCTTAACCCAGTTCAAGTTTGTCTTTGTCAAGTTACAGATGAATCAGGGTTTTGTACAGTCAAATCGAAGCTTCAGGATTTGTGATAAATTATTGTTTTGAGTTGATTCAATCATGAAACAAGGTCAAGGATGTTAAAATGATGATAATTGAGAATCCAATTTGAGGTTGTTACCCCAGAATCAAGAACAGTACCTTTCAGGGCACCCGATTAGGGTTTTTGACTAGTAAAAGTCAATTATAGTTTGACTTTGGTGTTAGAAGGTGTTTTAATGGTGGGATTATGATCCATGAAGTTCATATAGCTTTATAAAGTTCATTCAAGAAGTATCAAAGTCTCAGGAGGTCCAGAGGGTCAACGGACGACTCGGTAGTCACCGATCGTTCGTACGGTTGACCGAAAAGTCAACTCTTCAAATTTAAGGAATTGGACTTCAAAGTGTGAATCAAAAATGATCCTTATGTCATATTGCACTTGCCTATCAATTTTAATGACCATTGGATCAAGGATGAAGGAGTAATCGAAAAATCGGGAAATTAGGGTTTTGAAAGGGGCTAAACCATAACTCCTTAACCACACATCCAAATGAAGTGGTTCAAAGCTCATTGGAAAGCTCTTGACAAATCCTACAAAAGTCCCTAAGTGGTCCATCATCAGAAAATGCATAGATTTGGAGTTATGATCAAATTCATTTCAAGAAGGGAAAAAGACTTAGAGAAATTTCACTTTTAAGCTCATTTTTTTAGCAACTTTGAGAGATTTTTTTGCCAAGTTCCTTTGGGAATTTGAAACTCATGAAAACATGAATGTTTTAGATCTATTTGTGGTCTTTCTAAAGAGTACTAGAACATCTCAAAAGGATTTGTGAGCTGAAAGTTATGGTTATGGCAAGTTGGTGGTTTCACACTTTAGTCCCACATTGTCAAATGTTCAAAAATCATTCTTTCCTCAAATCTGACCAATCTCAGCTTGTGAAACATGTTTTATCTGATGTATAAAGGGTTTGTAGCATGAAAGAACAAAAGAAATGCAGAAAGTATGAAATTAGCCAAACTTGCAAGTGGCTTGCAAGTTGCCTTGCAACTTGCACTTAAAGTGAACATGGCAAGTGTAACACCCCACTTCCCAAAATCAATTAAATTAATAAACATCGTAAATAAACATCAGAGTATTTCTCCCCAGTGGGATATCACATAAAATCAACATTTCCTTTATAAAAGGTTTTCCTCCAAAATACAGCGGAATATTGAAAATATTAAAATCCAACAAAAGTTTGATACGTTCACAGGAAAATAAAATATAAGTTCTTCAGAAAACAAATAAAAACGCCCAAGTCCCGTGCTACGTATCAGAGCATCCTAGACTCGACTGTCACACCATAATCCAAGCTAGCTAAGTACCTGGATTATATGTACTTCCGGAGAAGCACAGACACAACAACAGCAAAGGGGTGAGAAATCATGATCAAAAATATAATGGTAATGTAATACATGTAAATAAGGCAGTAAAACACACCAACACATCAATTATTCACCCCAAAAACGCCATATAACGGACCTACTGTTCAAATTACAATATAACATAATATAATGCAAAAATGCAACTCAACACCATGCATGCGGTACCGACTCATTGGTTCATTCAATCGAACCTGGATAGATCACTTACGCTCCTCCTGAGACATGATCTATCCCCCACCATTCTCCACAAAGGAGTACGGATGAATCACTTACGCTCCTCCTGAGACATGATTCATCCCACCAAAACACCATGATATGCAAGACACCAATGCATAACTATTATATTCTGGCACACTAAGTGCACACGATCCTCTTGATCATATCATCATACATCAATGCAAATGTATAGATATATTACACTAACGCCATATAAATCAATCAGATGGTAAACAAATTCATACTATAACACCAGATATGACTACATCCCACCACTCGGGGATACTCGATCCTACTGATCACTACATACATATACATCAACTAATTGCTCACCAACAATATTAAGGGAAACGCGTGCCATCACCAAGTACACAAGTTAAATCCCACACTCATCATTTTCACACTGCAACAAGGCTAAAAAGGATCACACGAGACCAACGCTCGAATCCAAAACATCACAAAAATTCATTTGGTTCTGCTACGTTCGCTGGCATTCGCCAGGCGAACCCTTCTGGCGAACCTTCACTGGCATTCGCCAGGCGAAGTTCTTGTGTTTTTAGTCTAGGACTTAATTTCTGAATTATTCGCTGCCCCTTCGCCTCAGCTCGCCAGGCGAACTCTCGCCTCCCTTCGCCAGGCGAAGCCCAGTGAATGCTGCGATTCGTCAGTTTCCTCACAATTCTGCAGTGCTATTCTAGGCTAAATTATGCCTATCATCTCAACTCAGATTCCCAGCCTATTCTTGTACCAATCTTGCCTATTACCGTAAACAATCGGTTTCTAATTCCTATTCCCAAAATCATCACCTAAACACTATCGATACCTCAAAAGCCATACAGAACTTTCCCTAAAAACCGTAAAACACCCTATATGCCCTATATGCCAACTCAACCAAAAACAACAATTCATTAACGATTACTATACAATTAACAACAATCATCATCAATCATAACATATCAATATATATTATCATATATCGATCAATTTCCTACGGGGTTAAGGAATCCCCAACTACCCTATACATGTATAAACCATTCCCAATCAAGTTTCTCCCCCTTACCTTATCAATTGGTTGATCGATAGAAATTCTCCTAGAATTGGTCTCTTGGCCTTCCCCTTTTCTCTTCCGTTCTTCGTTCCCTTTTTCCTTCGCTCTTTTTCCTTTCTTTCGTTCTTTTCTCTTCTCTCTTTTCTATCGCCCTTTTTCTCAATTTCTAAATGTATCGTACCACTCTCCCCACCCCTTCACATTCTATTTTCTTTATTAAATCTAATCCCAATTAATAAAATAACTTAATAAAATAATACAATATTATTATTAATACTAATAATATTATAATACTATTAATAATAATAATAATACTCATTAATAATAATAATAATAATAATAATAATAATAATAATAATAATAATAATAATAATACTAATATCATTATTTCACCAAAATAATAATAATATTAATAATATTAACAAATATAATAAATATAATAATAATAATAATAACACTCCCACCAATGTTACTATTATGTTTATATTATTATATTTCACACCAAAATACCACCAATAGTCCTCCCACATAAGGGACACCCACCCAACATCGTCAAATACCCTCCCACCAAAGGGCACACCAACGTATAATTTTTAAAATAATAATAAAATGACTAAATATTTAAAATGGGTGTTACAACTCTCCCCCACTTTAATTATTTTCGTCCTCGAAAATTACCCGATGGAAATAGCTCTGGATACGCTTCTCGCATCCTACTTTCCAACTCCCAGGTCACACTGCCTCCTGCAGCATCTCCCCACGCTACCTTCACCAAAGGTATTTCCTTCCCTCGGAGTTGTTTCATCTTACGGTCCTCGATCCTCAACGGCATCGTCTCAACAGTAAGATTCTCCCGAATCTGAACATCATCTCTCTGAATCACATGAGATGGATCAGAAACATACTTTCGCAATTGCGACACATGAAACACATCATGTAAGTTTGACAACTCAGGCGACAACGCCACCCTATAAGCCACATCACCAATTCTCTGCAAAATCTTATAAGGTCCAATGAACTTAGGATCCAGCTTCTTGGACTTCAATGCACGACCCACACCAGTCATCGGATTAACTCTTAGGAATACGTGATCACCTACATAGAATTCCAACTCTTTCCTCCGATTATCATGATAACTTTTTGCATACTCTGAGACACTTTCATTTTCTCACGAATCATTTAAATTGTCTCAGTAGTCTGCTGTACAATTTCTGGTCCAAGCACCATATTCTCACCAGTTTCATACCAACACAGAGGAGTCCTACACCTCCTCCCATACAAAGCTTCAAACGGTGTCATTCCGATACTAGAATGGTAACTGTTATTGTACGTGAACTCAATCAATGGTAAATGAGTATCCCACGCACCACCCTTTTCTAACACACAAGCTCTCAACAAATCTTCAAGCGACTGAACAGTCCTCTCCGACTGACCATCAGTTTGCGGATGATAAGCTGAACTCAATTTCAACTTAGTTCCCAAAGCTTCCTGCAAGCTCTTCCAAAATTCCGAAGTAAACCGCGGATCTCTATCCGACACAATACTGGACGGAACACCATGCAACTTCACAATTACCCGAATGTAAATATCCGCCAGCTTCGTTAACGGAAAACTAATATTGAGCGGCACAAAGTGTGCAGACTTTGTCAATCGATCCACAATCACCCATATAGCATCAAAATCTCTCGCCGTATTCGGCAAACCTGTCACAAAATCCATAGTAATGCAATCCCATTTCCAAACCGGAATCTCTAATGGTTGCATAAATCCAGAAGGTCTCTGGTGTTCCACCTTTGACTTCTGACATGTCAAACAGGTATACACAAATTGAGCTATGTCTCTTTTCATACCAGACCACCAAAATAATTTCTTCAAATCATGATACATTTTCGTAGCTCCCGGATGAATACTCAATCTACTACGATGTCCTTCGCTCAAAATTGACTTTTTCAATTCTTCATCATCTGGTACACAAATCCTGCCTCTAAATCTCAACACACCTGTACTATCCAATTTAAAGTCACTATCGGAGTCACTCCCTACTCCAGGCATCAAATCTACCAATTTCACATCCAACTTCTGATTTTCTCTAATCATATCCAAGAAGTCATTATTTACCTAAAACATACCCAACATTACACTATCTGCAGTAGTCTCACAAACCATGCTCAAATCTCTAAACTGTTCAATTAACTCAATTTCTTTCACCATCAGAGCTGCCATATGAATTGCTTTTCTACTCAAAGCATCTGCCACTACATTGGCCTTTCCTGGATGATAACTCAAACTGAAGTCATAATCCTTCAAAAATTCCAACCATCTTCTCTGCCTCATATTCAGCTCTTTCTGATCAAACAGGTATCTCAGACTTTTATGATCACTAAACACTTCAAATCTTGAACCATATAAATAGTGTCTCCAGATTTTCAACACAAAAACAACCGCAGCTAATTCAAGATCATGAGTCGGATAATTTCGCTCATGCACTCTCAATTTCCGCGATGCATATGCTACTACTTTACCATTCTGCATCAGAACTCCGCCTAATCCCATCTTAGACGCATCACAGTACACCACAAACGGTTCACTCGGAGTCAGTAACACTAACACCGGTGCCGTAGTCAATCTCTTTTTCAACTCTTCAAAACTTTCTTCACAAGCAGCATCCCATACAAAAACTTGGTTCTTTCTCGTCAACTGAGTTAATGACAACGCCAAATTAGAGAACCCTTCAATAAACCTGCGGTAATAACCGGCTAACCCCAAAAAGCTTCTAATCTCTGTCGCTGTCTTCGGCGGTTCCCACTGCAATACTGCACTTACTTTTGACGGATCCACCGCTATTCCATCTTCAGATATTACATGCCCCAAGAAACTTACTTTCTTCAACCAAAAGTCACACTTTGACAGTTTAGCAAATAATTTATTTTCCTTCAACACTTGCAAGGCAATTCTCAGATGTCCTGCATGCTCTTCATCAGATTTAGAATAAATTAATATATCATCAATAAACACTACAATGAACTGATCCAAGTAAGAATGGAAAATTCTGTTCATATACTCCATAAATACTCCCGGCGCATTAGTCACTCCAAACGGCATTACAACATATTCGTAATGTCCATATCGAGTCCTAAAGGCAGTCTTCTGAATATCACCTTCTTTTACTCTCATCTGATGATAACCTGATCTTAAGTCGATCTTACTAAATACACGAGCTCCCACCAGCTGGTCCATCAAATCATCAATCCTAGGTAGAGGATACTTATTCTTAATAGTCACTTTATTCAATTGACGGTAATCGATGCACAGACGCATACTACCATCCTTCTTCTTCACCAACAACACTGGAGCTCCCCACGGCGATACACTTGGTCTAATAAACTTTCTATCCAACAATTCTCCAATCTGAGACTTCAACTCAGCCAATTCCACTGCAGACATCCTGTACGGCGCCATAGAAATAGGTCTCGTACCAGGAACAAGATCAATACCAAATTCTACTTCTCGCGTCGGAGGCAATTCCGTAATGTCGTCAGGAAACACTTCCGGAAATTCATTCACCACTGCTAATTCCTCCATTGGCACTTTGTTATCCACCGATAAAGTTGTAAATAAAGCAAACACTCTAGTTTCATCTTCCAACAAGGCCCTCAATTCTTTATTAGACAAAGAACTTACCACATCTTCCTCTTCAGGGGTCAGGAACAACAATTCCTTCCGAAAACAATCGATGTAGACTCGGTTGAATTCTAACCAGTTCATACCCAGAATAACATCCAACTTACCAAGTGGTAGACAAATCAGATCCACTCCAAATTCTCTACCGAAAATAGTCAGCGGACACTTCAGGCATACCAAAGAAGTAGTCACTGAACCTATAGAGGGTGTCTCAATAGTCATCCGTCTCTCCAGAGTGGACGGAACCAAACCTATCCTCTCCACACAATCTACAGAAATAAACGAGTGCGTTGCACCCGTATCAATAATAGCAATCAAAGGAATATTATTGATAATACAAGTACCTCTGATCACACGCTCATCACTAGCAGCTTGAGTTCCTGCCAAGGCAAACACTTTTCCACCAGCCGGAGACGTTTGAGGCTTCTTCGGCTTCTCACAATGTGTACTGATATGACCCTTCTCACCACAGTTATAACAGGTCGTCATAGTTGCTCTGCAGTCAGCTATCACATGACCTGGTTTCCCACACTTAAAACATTTCTTGGCTTCATTAGGACAATCATTAGCACGGTGTCCCACACCACCGCACCGAAAACATTTCCCTTCAGCAGATGCTCTCCCATCTCTAGGCTTCTTATCAACAACAGCTTTACGTTTTTCCTTATCAGCAGCAACACTATAAGGAGTACCACTAAACCTCTGCTTACCCTTACGGTCATTAACAGCTTTGTAGTGCGCAATCCTTGCTCGGTTATCGTTATCATAGATTTTGCTCCTGCTTACCAGCTCAGGATAGCTCCTGATCTTCTGACAAGCAATCCCCAACTTAATCTCTGGACGCAGTCCATTCTCAAACTTTAAGCACTTAGAGGTCATTGCCCCTTCCACATTATAGTGGGGACAATACTGCACCAGCTCCTCAAACTTGGCAGCATATTCTGCTACAGTCATACTACCCTGTTTCAGCTCTAAGAATTCAATTTCCTTAGCGCTTCAGATATCTTCCGGGAAATACTTCTCCAGAAAACCTTTCCGAACCACCTCCCAAGTAATGGCAGTTCCGGCAGCTTCCAACCTTTGGCGACTGTTGTCCCACCAGGCTTCAGCCTCACCCTCCAGCATGTGAGTACCAAACCTCACCTTTTGTTCATCGCTACATTCCATAGTCCTGAAGATCTTTTCAATTGCCTTCAGCCATTTCTGAGCAGCTTCAGGGTCCAGAATTCCTCCTTCAAATGTTGGCGGCTTGTTGCTCCGAAACTGTGCCAAACTCCTGAATTGGGCATCTGCAGTTTGATTCTGATTATCAACCGCCTGCGCCATTGCTTGCATAGCAGCAGCCAATGCAGCATCGTTCCTTCCTGCCATACTTCTCAAAAAGAACAACACCAGGTTAAAAGATATTCAACTACATCATAAAGGACAGACTCAACTCAACTCAACAACACTGGCCGGACCGACCGACCTGCTCTGATACCAATTGTAACACCCCACTTCCCAAAATCAATTAAATTAATAAACATCGTAAATAAACATCAGAGTATTTCTCCCCAGTGGGATATCACATAAAATCAACATTTCCTTTATAAAAGGTTTTCCTCCAAAATACAGCGGAATATTGAAAATATTAAAATCCAATAAAAGTTTGATACATTCACAGGAAAATAAAATATAAGTTCTTCAGAAAACAAATAAAAACACCCAAGTCCCGTGCTACGTATCAGAGCATCCTAGACTCGAATGTCACACCATAATCCAAGCTAGCTAAGTACCTAGATTATCTGTACTTCCGGAGAAGCACAGACACAACAACAGCAAAGGGGTGAGAAATCATGATCAAAAATATAATGGTAATGTAATACATGTAAATAAGGCAGTAAAACACACCAACACATCAATTATTCACCCCAACAACGCCATATAACGGACCTACTGTTCAAATTACAATATAACATAATATAATGCAAAAATGCAACTCAACACCATGCATGCGGTACCGACTCATTGGTTCATTCAATCGAACCTGGATAGATCACTTACGCTCCTCCTGAGACATGATCTATCCCCCACCATTCTCCACAAAGGAGTACGGATGAATCACTTACGCTCCT
Organism: Lathyrus sativus; assembly: GCA_963859935.3. Lineage (NCBI taxonomy): Eukaryota > Viridiplantae > Streptophyta > Magnoliopsida > Fabales > Fabaceae > Lathyrus > Lathyrus sativus. The sequence goes on from OZ012737.1 coordinate 670,558,450, forward strand.
CCTGAGACATGATTCATCCCTCCAAAACACCATGATATGCAAGACACCAATGCATAACTATTATATTCTGGCACACTAAGTGCACACGATCCTCCTGATCATATCATCATACATCAATGCAAATGTATAGATATATTACACCAACGCCATATAAATCAATCAGATGGTAAACAAATTCATACTATAACACCAGATATGACTACATCCCACCACTCGGGGATACTCGATCCTACTGATCACTACACACATATACATCAACTAATTGCTCACCAACAATATTAAGGGAAACCCGTGCCATCACCAAGTACACAAGTTAAATCCCACACTCATCATTTTCACACTGCAACAAGGCTAAAAAGGATCACACGAGACCAACGCTCGAATCCAAAACATCACAAAAATTCATTTGGTTCTGCTACGTTCGCTGGCATTCGCCTGGCGAACCATCGCTGGCATTCGCCAGGCGAAGTTCTTGTGTTTTTAGTCTGGGACTAAATTTCTGAATTATTCGCTGCCCCTTCGCCTCAGCTCGCCATGCGAACTCTCGCCTCCCTTCGCCAGGCGAAGCTTCGCCAACATTCGCCAGGCGAAGCCCAACGAATGCTGCGATTCGTCAGTTTCCTCACAATTCTGCAGTGCTATTCTAGGCCAAATTATGCCTATCATCTCAACTCAGATTCCCAGCCTATTCTAGTACCAATCTTGCCTATTACCGTAAACAATCGGTTTCTAATTCCTATTCCCAAAATCATCACCTAAACACTATCGATACCTCAAAAGCCATACAGAACTTTCCCTAAAAACCGTAAAACACCCTATATGCCCTATATGCCAACTCAACCAAAAACAACAATTCATTAACGATTACTATACAATTAACAACAATAATTATCAATCATAACATATCAATATATATTATTATATATCGATCAATTTCCTACGGGGTTAAGGAATCCCCAACTACCCTATACATGTATAAACCATTCCCAATCAAGTTTCTCCCCCTTACCTTATCCATTGGTTGATCGATAGAAATTTTCCTAGAATTGGTCTCTTGGCCTTCCCCTTTTCTCTTCCGTTCTTCGTTCCCTTTTTCCTTCGCTCTTTTTCCTTTCTTTCGTTCTTTTCTCTTCTCTCTTTTCTATCGCCCTTTTTCTCAATTTCTAAATGTATCGTACCACTCTCCCCACCCCTTCACATTCTATTTTCTTTATTAAATCTAATCCCAATTAATAAAATAACTTAATAAAATAATACAATATTATTATTAATACTAATAATATTATAATACTATTAATAATAATAATAATAATAATAATAATAATAATAATACTCATTAATAATAATAATAATAATAATAATAATACTAATATCATTATTTCACCAAAATAATAATAATATTAATAATATTAACAAATATAATAAATATAATAATAATAATAATAACACTCCCACCAATGTTACTATTATTTTTATATTATTATATTTCACACCAAAATACCACCAATAGTCCTCCCACATTAGGGACACCCACCCAACATCGTCAAATACCCTCCCACCAAAGGGCACACCAACGTATAATTTTTAAAATAATAATAAAATGACTAAATATTTAAAATGGGTGTTACAGCAAGCATGAAGTGTAAAAGCAATTCTGAACCAGCCACAAGCCTACACCTTCTAGCCTGCATTTAGCCACTTCAAACTCATCATGAAGCTTGACTTTGGAGCTTACCTATCAGCCAAGGAAACCTTTTTGTGGAGGTTTGATTCAAAAAGCAAACCTTTCCTTCCTATGAAGGAAAACTTCAAATCTGCCCATACCATTCCTTTGCCTATAAATAGAGGACATCTACACCTCATTCAAGACATCAGAAATATCTCCAAAACCAGAGAAACACAAAGCTCTCATTTTTCCACTCTTTGATTCATTTTCACCAAAATCACAAAACCATGAAAAATCTGTCTTGACAGTCCAGCTGCCAAAACCATTTCTCCACACTCAAACTCCCCAAAAATCATCCACACAATCTCTAAACATGATATAGAAGGTGTTCAAGACCTTAGACCACTCAAAAACCTCACCATTCAAAAAGTCAACTTCCATACCAAGTTACTTTGACCAAAAGCCACAAAATCAGTCAAAACTTGTTCTAGACATTTCCTTGATGTTCTAATCACTCAAACTCCTCACATATATCATTTCTCAATTGTCTAAAGTGTTAAAGATCATTGGTGGAGTTTATTTCTCCAACTGTCTCAAAGTTTGCATTCTTGCTTCAAAATGAAGAAAGCTTCAAAGCTAGTGTTATTTTGAAGTCCCTCTGGGTTTCTTGGATATTTTGCTTGCTTAAAGTTGTCTACAAGAGGTATGTAGCATCTAACCTTATCTCATTCATTGCAATATCATAAAGATCATCTTGAGTTGTTTATCCTAAAAGCATCATTCAAACTGTTTTTGCATATGCATCCAATATGTCAAACTTGATAATTGAAGCATACATGTTTTGTGAATTTGATCATAATTTAAATCCTGTTTGTGATATGTGTATGTGTTTGGCATAAACTGATTTCACCTGGCTTGCTCACTCATCATTGAAAATGCCCTGCTGCATCAAGCATCATTCAAACTGTTTTTGCATTGCAGTCCATATGCCATTTTCCTTCACAGTTTGTTTTAAAACATTTCTTGTGTTTGAAATCATTTAGAAATATATTTGTGGCATGTGTATATAGTTCACTTGACATCATCTTGCCTAGAAGTTGATTTGGCATTTTTCATGAACACATCAACACCATTTTGCAATTGGCATATCATTTTCTCATAACAGACTGTTTTGCCTCACTTTGTTGCTTGAATACACTTATATCCATATATGTGACTTGTATGTGCAATTAGTTTGGTTTGAACATGCCTAGGACTGACTTTGAAAAACCCTACTGCATTGCAAAATACCAAGTGGCAGACTGCTCTTCATTTTCTGCCTCAGTTTGTTTTGAAACCAAACCCATGCCTAAACATATTTGTTATCATATTTAAGAAGTGTGTGCATAGTCTAACTGATCCAAAAGTTCCTGAAACTTAATTTGAATGTCTTCATGCTTTGAACATGCCATGATTGCAACTTGTTGGTCATTTTCCATGACAGTGTGTTTTGAACTTCAATTCTTGCTTGATCTCACTCAAAATCATGTATGTATGGTGTATGTATGATTCATTTAACCTGAATGTGCACAAAACTAGAATTGAGTATCATCATGCATCTTCACACATACACATTTGCACTTTGAACACATTTTCCACACCAGTCTGTTTTAAGCCTCATCTTGTGATCAAATCCATTCAATATCATGTATGTGTTGTGTATGTATGATTAGTTTGATCTGAACATGTCTGGAACTGAAATTGCACATTTCCATGCACTTCACAAGCACAAACTTGCATTTTGAACATCATGTTTCACCATAGTTTGTTTGGAGCCTCAGCTTATGACCAACTTCATCCTATATCATGTATTTGATGTGTGTATGTGTTTAGTTTGATCAATATATGCCTAGAAACAGAATTGCATATCAACTTGCATATCATTCATGACAAAGTGGCAACTTGACAATCCATTTTCATCACAGCATGATTTGAACTCTAACTCTTTCATAAATCCATTCATTATCATTTATGTGGTATGTGTGCATGATTACTTTGAACTGAAACTAGTTGGTGTGTGAGATTCATATCAAATTGCATTTTCAAACATCACAAAGCACACACTATAAGGTTTTAAGTTGGGGGAGGAATTTCAAAAAACCAATGCCACCGTCATGTTCCTCATGAAATTCTAGTCAGTTTACACCTAAATTTTGTGAAAAAACATTGAGAAATGAGGAAGTTACACTTGAAAATGCAAATCATGATTTTGGTTTTGTTTTGTGCCCAGCCTGGTTTTGAAACATCCCATATATATTTATGGGGTGGCTTTCATCAATGGATGTATAGCCACCTCAGTGGTAATTGCCTTGTCACCTGCGCGCCTTGCACATATTGAACCTGGGTTCGACCCCTGAGGAGGGCAACCCTTTTACCAAATTTTGTCATTTTTCATCCCATTTTCAAAAATTCATATCTCACTCATTTTTAATCATTTTTCACCCATTATTTTTGTATTTTGTTCATATTGATGTTTACTTTCATAACATATTTTTTATTTTCATGTTTGCTTAATTTTTCATGCCTTTTGACTATGTGCAAGTTAGGTACATTTTGTGATCGTTTTCGCATCTGCAGATGAATTTTCTTTTGATATGCTTGTGATTGTTTGTGATACTTGCTTGCATTCATATCCCTAAATGTTATTTAACATGCTAGGATTTTTTGGTTGTTACCATGCTCATTTTACCTCATCTGTTGAATTTCCTTAAGCTCGATCTGTCGTCACACTTCCTGCTTAATCAACTGCTTTGATTGTCATCATTGCATCTTTGTTTTACATTAAACATGTCCATTTAATGGTTGTCACCATACTATTTATCTTTATCATGTTGTTGCCTTGTTAAGTAATTTTCTTTTCCCCAAGTGATGAGGCTTGTCAGCTTTCATCCCATTTGCCTCCCCTCTCTCCTTCCAAAGGAAAAGATCTTCCCATTAACCCTTGTGTTATGGATAGCTTGTTCACCCATTCCCTTGACTTTGTTAAGTCGCGTTAACCTTAGTTCATAAACCATTAGACTTTGCTTTAAGTCTAAAGAAACCCACCCGTACTAGGAGTGTTCTTCAACTAGAACCCTAGGATAGAGTTTGTCAACTCTATGTAAGAATCATCGTCATGATTTCTTGCTCCCCCTTTTGAGTGTTACAATTTAGATTAGGGAGTTTTGTCAAACTCCACACAAACATTGTCATGTTTGTTCCCCCCTTGAACCTTGATCATAATCAAGTGTTCTTCTTCCTGTGTGAGGTGAACTACGATTGCTCTGATTCTATCCTAGTTAGGATACGTAGGAAGAAGATGCGATGTCTTTGCGAGCAAACTTAGAAAACCATTTAGGTCTTTACTTATCCTTGTGCTCAACTCCTTATCCCAATCCATAGTACATATCACCAAATTAGCAAGAAATCAAACAAAAGGTTCCTGTAGAGTACTACAGATGCTTAGGGTGCTAACACCTTTCCTAAGTATAACCAACCCCCGATCCCCGAATCTTAAGCGTTGACGTTACATCGCGAAAAGGGTTTTTCTTTCTTTAGACCTTTCCTTTGGATAAAATAAAGTTCGGTTGTAAAAGAATTAAGATTCAAGTTAAATTAATAACTTGATATCCAATTTTCACCGCAACAAGTATTATAGAGTTTCATATTGTACGACTGCTAAAGCTATGTGGGATGCATTGCAAGTTGCCCACGAGGGAACTAATGACGTCAAACTAGCTCAAATCAACACTTTGACTCAAGAGTTTGATCTCTTTCACAGGAAACAAGAGGGAACCATTGCCGACATGAAAAGAATATTTTCTCATTTAATCAATCGACTAAATTCATTTGGTAGACCACTTTCCAAAGACGTTGCTAAAGGTGTGAAATAAACACAAGAAAGGGGGGATTGAATTGGGTTTATGCCTTCTTATAAACCTTTTTGATTTCTTGTCTTCTTCTTAACTTAATGCTTTTATGCGCTTATATTAAATATATTGCGGAAGCATAAATAACAAAGCATACTGAAAGTGAAGAACACAACATATATCCTGGTTCACTTGAGCAACTCTCAAGCTAATCCAGTCCACCCTTCCAAGGTGATTTCGCCTTAATCAAATAAGGACTTAATCCACTATAACCGAACTGATTACAGATGCACAAGCTAACTGCAAGTGACTAACAACTTGACAATGACACGTTCAGGGATCCCCAAGGATATAACGTTCATTGACACCTTAATAGAATCCAATCACTAAAGATCTCCTATTAGGATTTCCACAAATGACTACTGTCACTTGTCATCTCAAGTATACTGATCTTAACAAGATCACTTGAGGAACCACTTAATTCTAAAAAGAATTTGTGTTGCCGGAGATTACATAAGTGCTTCTCAAATAAGCAGATTACTCCTAATTAAGTTCCTAGCAAGTATTGAGCAACAACTCCTTGCTTTCTAATATAGAAACTAATCTAATAATAAATCTCTAAGAGATTATTGAGTACAGTTTCCATATTGCTTAAAAGCTTTTCTGTGTGTGAGCACTAAGGCTTCTTTTCATGTTAAGCTTTTCTTCTTTCTTTCTTTTCTACACTTCATGCTTACAAGCATGCTAACATTTGAATGATTCAAATGTTATTCATTTATAGTACAGCTAATAGAGCCGTTGAGAGGATAAGGATGTTCATTCAAACTCCAACGGTCATATCTCAACGGATAGATAAGCACGTGTTGGATGACATCACTTTCTTGTCCTTTTCTTGCAACGGTAATATTCCATTTAACAGCTTGGAAAAATTTGCTTCTGGCTTGGTTCTTCTGATGTGTTACAGATGAGTAGTTCAGAAACTACTTTGGTATAGATAGCATAGTAAACATCAGATTCTGATTTCAGCACTTTGTTCATCAGAGTTGATAGCAACAACTCATCTGATTGAACACGTCTTGTCTGGTGAAGCTTCATAATCTTTCTTCTTCAGAGTCTGGTCTTCAGAGTCTTTTGCACTTGGTCTTCAGAGCCTTCAGCCTTCAGAACTTCAAGTCATCAGAGTCTTCAGCACAAACTTCTTCAGATGATTATATCTTCAGAGTCTTGACCTTCAGAACATGTCTTCAGAGTCTTCAGAGTCTTGACCTTCAGAACATGTCTTCAGAGTCTTCAGAGTTTTGTCCTTCAGAACATGTCTTCAGAGTCTTGACGCACTTGGTCTTCAGAGCCTTCAGCCTTCAGAACTTCAAGTCATCAGATTCTTCAGCACTTCAGTTCTTTAGAGGGCTCACTCTTCAAAGACGCTCGTTAGCTTCCAGATCAGATGCACAACTCAGATCAGAATCCACAGATGCATTGCAACTGCAATATCCAGCATCCTTGATTCTTTATTGAACATGATCAGATGCAGAAACAAACTTACTTCTTTACTGAGCTTCATTTGCTTTTAGATCAGATGCACTTCTTCAGATCATAAACCACAGGAGCATTGCAACTGCAATATACAGCATCCTTGGTTCCTTACTGATGGTGATCAGATACATAAGCAAACTAGCTTCTCCCAAGCGCTTTATGACGTTACACATAGTAATTCCATATATTACTAGCTGCACACGTTGCTTTTGTTTGTTTGGTCTAATATATTTAATTTAATATGACCTGCACATAACAAACATTAAACCATAAAATGATTCTTTCACAAATACTCAATTGTTATCATCAAAACATAGAGATAATCCTGTAGAGACAAATCTTGCTCTTACAATCTCCCCCTTTTTGATGATGACAAAACCATGTATTTTGATAGAACATTTTATACAGGGTAATCACCAAGCATTAACCTATTCAGAGTTCTAAGCAACTGCTCCCCCTGAATGTGTTAATCTTAAAAAACATTTTTATGCTTGTTCAGAGACATACTCTGATCCCAAGACTTACAAAAAATAAATTTGATAAAACACAATCAAATAGAATAGAATAGAGGGAATACTTCCCTGTGATATAAGAGATCATAAGTCTTCAGCATCTGGACTAGTTCAGCAGAACTTCCATCTTCAGATCTTTAGAACATGTTTTCTCTAACCATCATATCAGAGTCATATGACTTCAGAATATTTGTTTCTTCTTCAGATGAGAAACTCCCCCTGAGTTTCAGACTGGGTGAAGATCAAATATACTGCCTTGTGAACCTTCCTGGGAGAACTCCCCCTGGCTACAATAGATCAGATATTTGGATCTTCTGAGCTTTATACAGTCTTGATTCTTGCTTTCTCAGATTTGCTTTCATCTATGATTCTTGGTCTTATCAGAGCTCAATGCATTGATCAGATTCACTTCTTGATCTTTTGAAGCATAGTCTGATCCCAATTAGCAAGCTTCTGAATCTGATACCAATGTTGGTTCTAAGACAGATACCAATACATGATACTCATGATTCTGAGTCTGAATCCAAATCTTGCTCTATGAAGATTTCTGATTCTTATGCTCTGACTGTCATTTTCACAGACAATTTACATCTTCTGAACATCATGATTCCAGATGACTTTAACTTTCAGATCTCTGAACAGTATTGGGTCCATCTGATTATGAATCTATGTTCACGAAGTGTATAACTTCTATTATATGAACACCAGTTCATTTGAACTCAGATTTCTTTCATTTATCCTGTTTAGAATGCCTAGTGAACTTGTTCAGAGTTCCTTGGAAAACATCAAACAGATAATTAGTAATAAACGCAGTTTATATGTTTTTGCATTCTCTTTCAGGTTATAGAATATATCAAAGTTATATTCTATTTCTCAAAAACATTTTCCATTTCTCCCCAAGTTATATTCTATTCTTCCAGATAATATCAAAATCATCTTTCATTTCTCCCCCTTTTTGACATCATCAAAAAGTTTGAGTTTTTCATCAAAACAGATTTTTTAAAAAAAATTTCTCTTTTTAAAGTCAGAATTTAAAAAGATAAGAGTTGAGAGATAGCACCTGAGAACTTAATCATCTTTCATTTCTCCCCTTGAGAACTTAATTCTTACAGGTTGATACCAATTAAGGTAGGTTGATATCTTTTCTCAGATTTCATCTTCTATATCTCCCCCTGTTTCTTTGAGAGTGACAATTCTTTAGAATTTGTAGAAGCATGCTCTGACGAGGATTGTTGACAGATTTCTATTCAACAGAACTTTCTCTGACAACTTGTTGTACATCCTTCATAGCTTGTTGATCTCCTCTAAACTTACTAATGTCACGTTCTCAACGTACAAAAGTAGTTTCACAAGAGAATCCAACTACAACATTTTGCTTAGTCTTCTTAGCATCTTCAGCTTCTTGTACTAATCTGGAAGTTTCGTTTCTGAAATTTTCCTCTGCTAGATTTAGACAAGAAGGTTGAAAACTCTTCTTCCTTCTAGCTTGATCTTGATACCAATAATTCCAGTCCTTAGAACAACTTGAAATGCATCCAATTTCAGAGTCTAATTACTTCTGAAAAATATCTCAAGAAGTCTCAAGTTCCAGAGTTGAAGTGCTTGTTCTGGCCTTTGCTTTGATTCTTGATTCTGCGCCCAGAACCTTCTGTATCTTCACTCAAACATCTTCTAAAGTTTTGCTCAGAGTTATCTGACGCTTTGCTTCATCTTCTAATAGAATCTTTTATCCAGATCTTCTGATGGTCTACAACTTCAGATTTGCTCAGATCTTTAGAAACCATCTGATATCATTTGAAGGTGATGTGCCATTTGATCCTTCAATCATCTGTACATCAATGTCCTTCATTTGACACTTCATCCAGAGCATCTGATACTTCAATCAGCATCTGATGTATTTTGCTTCTTTAAGAGATAGTGCTAACCAGAGGTACTTTTGCAACTAACTCTAACTTCAGTAACATCAGCATAACAGAAACCTACTAAAAATAGTTATCTGGTTTTCTGCAACACAGAGTCACGTTAGTAGTACCTTTCAGATACCTCAGAAATCTCTTAACAACTGTTAAATGAGATTCTTTAGGATCTGATTGGAATCAAGTACATACACATATACTGAAAAGAATGTCAGGACTAGAAACAGTAAAATACAGAAGAGTACAACTCATACCTTTGTAGAGCTTCTGATCTACCATTTTACTAACCTCTTTCTTTCTCAGAGTGTACGTTAAAAACATGAGAGTCTTAGATGGCTACTCTCTAACATATTATCCTTCTATCTACTACATTCTTTATCTGATTCCTCCTTTGGTCTTTCATCTTCTGATCATCCATCTTTGGATGCCGATGATCATGCTTCTTTATCTTCAAGATGACTTGTTTCCAGATGAAAGCTATATCTTCTTGCACCAAGAATTTATCCTTTGGACAAACGTGGTTGATCATCATAAATTATCATCAAACCAAGATGAATTTCTTGAACTGATTTGAATGACAATCTTGTTCTTATCAATCAGTATCTGAGGGAGACTTCTTCTTCTAGAATTCTCGTACCAACTGAAGGTGTGAGAACTTCTGAGTACCAATAGAAGGAGTAGGATCTTCTGCTAAATCACCTTAGGTTTCTCCACCTTTGGTTTCTGAATCCAAGCTTGTTATCAAAACTTGAATCTTAGCATCAGTGCTTCATTAGATAATACTTGATACCAATTGAGACAACGTTTCCTTTCTGAATTAGCTTCAGAAATCTTCAAAGCTTCTGCTTAATATTCTGAAGAGATTCTCTACATCAGACTTTCTAACCATAACTATTTCTGTTATGTTAGTAAGTTCTTCTGATTATCAACAATCAGCCTTTGCCCAGAAGCGCTTCATCAACAGATGTTAGCTCAATTAATAACATCAAACCCATAAGTGCTTCTTCAGAAGGTTGGAGACTGATAAGAGTCTGATACCAACTTTATGATATCCAAAGTAGACTCTTCTGACAGTGAAGTTGCAACCCAACTTATCTTGATCAACATCTATTAAGTGAACAACTGTGGAAATGATTCCTTGCATTAGATCCTCTGCTTCAGATCTATGCAGCTTAGCTCTAGAGAATGATTTAACCAACCGTTCATCCAGAGGTATGCTTCAGATCAAACCAGATCTTCATTCTTCAGGTGTCCTTATTATCCAGAAGTGAGCTATGTTGCTGACATATCAACCAACTGCTCAGAGTCTTTTATAGAGTTGCTTCTCAACAAACTTTCAGAATCTCCTGTTAGCGTTGCTTCATCAGATTCTTCTGTAATTTTGCCTCTGTAGCTTTTCTTCTGAGTCTATACTGATACCAACTTAAGTGTCTTCAGTATCCTGCCTCAGTTGCTTTGCTTCTGATGCTTTGAACTATCTTCTATAGCTTTGCTTCAGAGTCACCAACAATTGAAGGAGAGATGTCTTGATTGACAGAGCCTCTACAAAATCAGTGTTACAGAACCTTCTGTACAGCTACTGATCTGACTTCACTAGCCTCTTCTAGAATGCTAGTTTTAGCTACTGCCTGCATGCACTCAGCAAACTCCTTTCCAAGTGAAGTATATGGTTCTAAATAGAAGTATCATCAATGTAAATAAATCTGACAGATTTAAAATATCTTTCTTAATAGTCTTTAAGAAGAAGAGTAGTAACAACTTTACTTTTGACAAAATAATTTTCAAAAAGAAAACTGGGAAGTTGATGAACATATACTTCTTCTTCAATAAAACCATTTAAAAGTATTTTTAATATTCATCTGATTTATATTGATGTTATACTAATCAACGAACGAGATTGAAAAGAATATGAATTCTAACCTTGTCACAAAAGCATATGTCTTCTGTATAGTCAAGAGTTTCTTGCTGACAATCTTTGAGAAGAAAGAATCTTGTTCTTCTGGAATCATCCTTCTTTCCAATGAACGTCTCTTTTGGAAAAGAAGATTTGATTCTGGGGGGAAACTTCTCAGAGTAGATTCTTCAGAAGCAGCTAATTGAATAGCATCTGGAGTAGCTTCTGATTCTTCAGCTGGAACACATTCTGCTTCTGATTCTCCAACATCTTGTGTGACAAACCAGTAACAGCAACTAAAGTAGAATATTCTGAATAACTCTTCTTGAACAGATCTCAATTCCTTTGTTAGCATTCTGCAACATCTTCATCAACACAGCAACATCCATTTGATTCTTGAGAGACATCCTCAGAGCACAAATAATCTGATTTTCATGTGTAGAGAGCATCTAGCTTCCATCAGGCTTCATCTTCTGAATTTTTCTGCTTGAAACAAATACAGATCCAATCTAGATACAGTTATCATCAAACTTAGATGCATCAAAAGACACAGTCTGACTGACAATTTTGCTCTTACAATGCTGAGCTAACATGTAAGGAGTTAGATTATCAGAGTTGACATAACATCTGCTCTTGAAAAAGAATGTTTACTGACTTATTCAAATTGAATAACCCCAGAAACTTAAATCCTTTTTACATTTGACAGAATGACTACTGTCATTGTATCTTTCCTCATATCTTTATTTCTCAAAACATTCATTATGAATTTCTGAAAAATAATGTCTGATAGCATCTGACCAATTTCAGTTTGTTCAACATCTCGAGTTAATAGAACTTAATTGTCCATGCTACTTCTAATGAGATCTTCTGAATTCATCATATCATCATAATCCAGATGAGTTAGAAACACTGCCTTTCTAGAAACCTCTGCAGAATTCTTTGAAGCTCTTCAAGGAGAGCAACTTTCAAATGTTTTGGATCTGAAGAATCATTTCTTCCAGATTTGAATATTTTTCTAAACTTACCCTTTTCTGCAGACTTCATTCTGGCGTTCTGATGAATAGGATTCATTAGCCAACAATATATCTTTTCTTACTTAAGATAAATCCCAATGAGTTGTCATGAGAAAGTCAAGTGTGGACTAATCCGTTTCTTGAAAACATCTCATACTCACCAGAATTAATCTTTAGAGATCAAGAATTATTGCTTGCAGAAGATTTATCTTTGAGCAAATATGTTGTAAATCCAAACGTATTTTCAGATCAGCATTCAACAGATATATCTTCTTATCTGATGAATCTATCCTGTCAGCTGATTCTTCATTCTTCTTTCAGAATCTTCTGGAGGAGATTTGTTGTTGAAGGCTTCAACACTTCAAATTTCAAACTTCATAGAATCAGTGACTTGCTCAAGGTAACTCAATAGATTACAATTTTAGTACTCATTATCCTCAAAAACTGATATGAGACTGAAATTGTAAGAACGGTGAAATATCCCCAAAAGTATTTCTTCACACAGCCTATGGATCTTTATCTGACACTGTTAGGTGTTTGATATCCATCAATAACAGAACTGGAGCTCTGATACCAATTGAAGGTGTGAAATAAACACAAGAAAGGGGGGATTGAATTGGGTTTATGCCTTCTTATAAACCTTTTTGATTTCTTGTCTTCTTCTTAACTTAATGCTTTTATGCGCTTATATTAAATATATTGCGGAAGCATAAATAACAAAGCATACTGAAAGTGAAGAACACAACATATATCCTGGTTCACTTGAGCAACTCTCAAGCTAATCCAGTCCACCCTTCCAAGGTGATTTCGCCTTAATCAAATAAGGACTTAATCCACTATAACCGAACTGATTACAGATGCACAAGCTAACTGCAAGTGACTAACAACTTGACAATGACACGTTCAGGGATCCCCAAGGATATAACGTTCATTGACACCTTAATAGAATCCAATCACTAAAGATCTCCTATTAGGATTTCCACAAATGACTACTGTCACTTGTCATCTCAAGTATACTGATCTTAACAAGATCACTTGAGGAACCACTTAATTCTAAAAAGAATTTGTGTTGCCGGAGATTACATAAGTGCTTCTCAAATAAGCAGATTACTCCTAATTAAGTTCCTAGCAAGTATTGAGCAACAAATCCTTGCTTTCTAATATAGAAACTAATCTAATAATAAATCTCTAAGAGATTATTGAGTACAGTTTCCATATTGCTTAAAAGCTTTTCTGTGTGTGAGCACTAAGGCTTCTTTTCATGTTAAGCTTTTCTTCTTTCTTTCTTTTCTACACTTCATGCTTACAAGCATGCTAACATTTGAATGATTCAAATGTTATTCATTTATAGTACAGCTAATAGAGTCGTTGAGAGGATAAGGATGTTCATTCAAACTCCAACGGTCATATCTCAACGGATAGATAAGCACGTGTTGGATGACATCACTTTCTTGTCCTTTTCTTGCAACGGTAATATTCCATTTAACAGCTTGGAAAAATTTGCTTCTGGCTTGGTTCTTCTGATGTGTTACAGATGAGTAGTTCAGAAACTACTTTGGTATAGATAGCATAGTAAACATCAGATTCTGACTTCAGCACTTTGTTCATCAGAGTTGATAGCAACAACTCATCTGATTGAACACGTCTTGTCTGGTGAAGCTTCATAATCTTTCTTCTTCAGAGTCTGGTCTTCAGAGTCTTTTGCACTTGGTCTTCAGAGCCTTCAGCCTTCAGAACTTCAAGTCATCAGAGTCTTCAGCACAAACTTCTTCAGATGATTATATCTTCAGAGTCTTGACCTTCAGAACATGTCTTCAGAGTCTTCAGAGTCTTGACCTTCAGAACATGTCTTCAGAGTCTTCAGAGTTTTGTCCTTCAGAACATGTCTTCAGAGTCTTGACGCACTTGGTCTTCAGAGCCTTCAGCCTTCAGAACTTCAAGTCATCAGATTCTTCAGCACTTCAGTTCTTTAGAGGGCTCACTCTTCAAAGACGCTCGTTAGCTTCCAGATCAGATGCACAACTCAGATCAGAATCCACAGATGCATTGCAACTGCAATATCCAGCATCCTTGATTCTTTATTGAACATGATCAGATGCAGAAACAAACTTACTTCTTTACTGAGCTTCATTTGCTTTTAGATCAGATGCACTTCTTCAGATCATAAACCACAGGAGCATTGCAACTGCAATATACAGCATCCTTGGTTCCTTACTGATGGTGATCAGATACATAAGCAAACTAGCTTCTCCCAAGCGCTTTATGACGTTACACATAGTAATTCCATATATTACTAGCTGCACACGTTGCTTTTGTTTGTTTGGTCTAATATATTTAATTTAATATGACCTGCACATAACAAACATTAAACCATAAAATGATTCTTTCACAAATACTCAATTGTTATCATCAAAACATAGAGATAATCCTGTAGAGACAAATCTTGCTCTTACAGTTGCTACTAACAAAGTTTAAGATGTCTTACCAGGGAGTGGCAACCAAAGGTCATGACCATAAAGGAAGCCAATTCCCTAATGACTTTGGACCTTACAACTCTATTTGGAAAGCTCCTAAAACATGAGCAAGTGCTCATTAGCCTTGACCAATTTGAGAAAAATGAAAAGAAAGAGAAGACCAAAAATACAGAAAAGAAGTCAATAGCTTTAAAGATTTCTTGTTCAAAGTCCTCCGCAAAAGAGCTAAGTGATAACAAATTGAGTGATGATGATAATGAAGAAACGAATAAGGATATGGGGCTGTTCGTGAAGCGATATAATTGCTATGTAAATCAAAATAGTATTCAACATTCTGAAAAGAATCTTGTCAACTTTAGAAGATAAACAAGGTCTTCCAAGAATAAAGGCAACAAGAGTAGTAAAGGAAAAAGGTCTTGCTATAATTGTGGAAATACGGGCACTATAAGTCGGATTTTCCATTGATGAAAAAAGGATAAAGGGAAGGAAATGAATCGCTCACAAAATAAATAAGGCAAGCCTAGAAGAGCTTACATCAATTGGGAAAGTGATATGAGTCATCTGGGGATGATAGTTCAAGTGACGAAGAAGAACCCGTTAATCTTTGCCTCTTTGCTCATCAAAAGAAGAAGAATAAAAAGGTACAAAGTCTTGAGTCTATAGAGAGAAGACGGGTTCTTTATAGTGGATGCTCAAGACATATGACGGGAGACATATCTCTGTTCATTGACTTTGTGGCAAAGGAGAAGATATTTGTAACCTATAGAGACAACAGTAAATGGGAAATACTTAGAAAAGGTAGTGTAGGTAATCCCTCGTCTACTACTATCTCTAATATGTTGTTATTTGAGGGCCTTAAACACAACCTTATAAGCATTAGTCAATTATGTGACAAGAGTTATAAAGTGTCTTTTTCAAAAGATTGCTGCATAATTGAAAATAATGATAAAAAGGGGGATGTGTTTAAAGGCATGAGGGTGAATAACGTGTATATGCTTGAATTGAGCGAGGTATCATTGAGTAGTGACAAATGTCTTGTCACCATGAGTGAAGACTCATGGTTGTGGCATAGGTGGTTGGCACATGTCAATTTTGATTTGATAAACAATATAGTCTCAAAAACCTAGTAATTGGCTTACCCAAAATCAAGTTTTCAAAGTACCACTTATGTGATGCGTGCCAAATAGGGAAGCAAACAAGGATCTCGTTCAAATCTAAAAACATTGTTTCAACCACGAGATCCCTTGAACTCCTCCATATGGACCTCTTTGGACCATCTAGAATTAATATTCTAGGAGGTAACTACTACGGTTTTGTGATTGTCGATGATTACTCTATATTTTGTTGGACTCTCTTCTTAGCTAGCAAGAGCGATACCTTTTCGCTTTTGAAATTTTTTCCAAGCTTGCTCAAAACAAGTTGAACACAAACATTATATCAATTTGAAGTGATCATGGAGGTGAGTTTGAAAATCATCTCTTTGAAGAATATTGTGGTAGGCATGAAATTGGTCATAATTTTTCTGCGTCACGTACCCCTCAACAAAACCGGGTTGTGGAACGTAAAAATCGAATTTTGGAAGAATTAGGAAGGTCTATGATCAATGAAAGTGGCCTTCCTAAATATTTTTGGACCGATACCATTAGTATGACTTGTTACATTTTAAATAGGGTGCTCATTCGTCCTATTCTTAACAAAACTCCGTATGAGCTTTGAAAGGGAGGAAACCCAATGTATCTCACCTTCATGTATTCGGTTGTAAATGTTTTGTTTTGAACATTGGTAAGGAGAGTCTTGGCAAGTTTGACTCCAAGGCAGATGAAGGTATCTTTCTTGGATACTCTCATTCAACTAAAGCATATAGGGTATATAATAAGAGGTTACTTATTGTTTAGGAATCTGTTCACGTTACTTTTGAGGAAACGTATATGAAAAATGTCGAAAAAGGTATTTTTT
The DNA here is from genome assembly GCA_963859935.3 of Lathyrus sativus. Lineage (NCBI taxonomy): Eukaryota > Viridiplantae > Streptophyta > Magnoliopsida > Fabales > Fabaceae > Lathyrus > Lathyrus sativus. The sequence goes on from OZ012737.1 coordinate 670,575,301, forward strand.
TTTCATGGTGTAGGTGTATCTTTAGAAGACATACTCAAAGACACTGAAAAAGGGATTGATCAACCTGAAGCAGTGAAAGTTGAGGAGGAAAAAAATCACCATCATGATAAGATTGAGGAGGATCATCCAACTAATAATGATGACCTTCATCCAGCTTAGAAGTCCTCTAAAGACCATCCTATCGACAACATTCTTGGTGACATTTCAAAGGGAGTGACCATAAGATCTAAGCTAATTAACTTATGTTATCACTTTGCTTTCGTCTCTCAGATTGAACCTAAAAACCTTAAAGAGGCATTAATCGATGAACATTGGTTCTTATCAATGCAAGAGGAACTAAATCAGTTTAAAAGAAATGAGGTTTGAGACCTTGTCTCTCATCCGCGAGGCCACCGAGTAATTGGCACTCGATGGGTGTTTAGGAACAAGCTTGACGAAAATGGAGTTATAACATGGAAAAAACACACTTGGTTGCACAAGGGTATAACCAAGAGGAGGGCATTGACTATGAGGAAACGTATGCACCGGTTGCCTGACTCGAGGCTATACACCTTTTGCTTGCTTATGCATATGCTAAGAACTTCAAATTATTTCAAATGGATGTAAAAAGTGTTTTCCTAAATGGATACATCAATGAAGAGGTTTATGTAGCCCAACCTTATAGTTTTGAATCCCATGAGTATCCTAATCATGTTTACAAGCTTAAACGGGCTTTGTACGAACTCAAACAAGCCCTTAGGGCTTGGTATGATCGTCTTGACAAATTTCTACTTGATCAAGGGTATTCAAGAGGGAAGGTTGACACAACCCTCTTTATTAAATGTCAAGGAAAACACTTAATTTTGGTACAAATTTATGTAGATGATATCATATTCAGATTTATTAACATGAATCTGGTCAAGGAGTTTTCTATATTGATGCAGGGAGAGTTCAAGATGAGCATGATGGGGGATCTCAAATATTTCCTCGGATTGCAAATGAAGAAACTCGAAGGAGGAACATTTGTGAGCCAGACAAAGTATTGCCTTGAGCTTCTCAAGCATTTTGACATGGCTAACTCAAAAGCGATTGACACTCTGATGCCTACATGTGCAAACCTGAATCGAGATGAGAATGGTAAGGATGTGGAGGTGAAGAAGTATACATGTATGATTGGTTCTCTCCTCTATCTTACCACATCTCGACCGAATATCATCTTTAGTGTTTGTATGTGTGCGAGGTATCAATCATGTCCCAAGGAATCTCATTTGAAAGTCGTCAAACGCATACTTAGATACCTCTCGGGTACTCCAAATTATGGGCTTTGGTATTCCAAGGGTAGTGGTTGTTCCTTGGTTGGTTATTATGATTCCAACTTTGTCGATTGCAAATCGGATAGGAAAAGCACAAGTGGCACTTGTCATTTATTTTCAAATTCCTTAGTGAGTTGGCATAAAAGCAAGTTTTTATTGCTTTATCAACAGCCGAGGCGGAATACGTTGCGACCGGTAGTTGTTGCACTAAAGTCTTGTGGCTTAAGCAATAATTACTCGACTTTAATGTAAAACTCGAGCATATTCCTATTTTATGCGATAATACAAGCGCCATTAATCTAACCAAGAACTCTGTATTGAATTCACGCACCAAACATATTGAAATATGCCATCATTTCCTTAGGGATCACGTGGAGAAAGGTGATGTGGTCTTTGAGCATGTTGATACTAAAAATCAACTTGCAGATATTTTCACAAAACCACTTGCTGCAGAGCCTTTCTTTAACATCCGTAGAGAACTAGTCGTTCTCGACATCTCAGATCGTGTTTAGGGTTTCATAATTATTTGCTATATATATATATATATATATATATATATATATATATATATATATATATATATATATATATATATATATATATATATATATATATATATATGTGTGTGTGTGTGTGTGTGTGTGTGTATGTGTGTGCGCTTGTCTATATCTTTGTCTAACAATGTGAAGAAGTATTGAGCTATACGTGAGGACATCTACCATCGATCATTGTGGTAATATCGTTCCTCTCTAGAAAATTTTCTTGTTCACATGATATGTGTAAGTTAGTGTATGAATTTGGGTGTTAAAATTGATGTTTATTCCATGATTGAACATGTTTTATCCATTTGTGAGTTTTAAATATGTGTAGGCTCTCTATTTATTCTTATTTGATGCATAAATGACTTTAAAATGTGCATTTTACTCATTTTACCTATTTTAGTCGACCAAAACAGGTCATAGGTTGACTCATAAAAATGTCAAATTTTCATGATTTTGGATCGAGTATGCACAGGTCGACCCTTGGGTCGACTCAAACTGTGTATCTTTCTCATTGTCAAAAATTCGCCAGTATGCGTCGACGCAAAGATTGCTTAGGTCGATGCATCGCTAAATGTTTCTGAAAAATTCTTGAATTTGCTGCGTCATTTCAATTTCTTTAACTCATTTAATGTTTTTCTTCATTCTATGCTTTCAAACATCGTCATTTGCATTAGTTCATTGCATCCACACATCACTCCTCCACTTATCCTCTTCACAAAATCTCTACCAAGACCTAATCTCATAAAATACCACAAGGCTTCAACTGAGTTCCTTATCAACAAAGCAAACTCAATCTATTGTTCATCTTCTTCATTTGTTGAACCTCATGGCTAAAAGAAGGGTCACCGAAAAAAGAACCACTAGAGTTCCATCTTCACAAGCTGGCACTTCCCAACCTAGGGCAAGTCTTCTGGTAACTGCTCTTTCTTTACTCCCTAATGAATATACTGAAATATATGAAAAGAATCTTAGCAAACAATCGATTATGAAACAATTCGTCTATTATCATAAAACTGCCAAAATAATGCACATTCAAGAAGTTCTCGAACTTTTGGATTTTCAAGACTTCAATCTGTTTTTACAATGTGACATGAAGTATAATGAGGATCTCGTTTGAAAATTTTATATGGGTCTTCAGGGCAAGTTTGATAGGTATGAGTTTAGTTGCAAAATAGGCGATAAGAGGATTTTAATAAATTATGCAGTTTGGAAGGATCTATTTAACATGTATCAACTCTCTGCTCCACTCATTAAGGTCACTGACACTCGAACCGTGGAAGGTTATGAGTTCAAGGAAGCCTTGAACTCCATGTTAAAGAAACCACTTACTGATCAAATTGTGCCTAGTGATCTCTTTCCCAAGTTGCTAACTACTGGTCGTTTAAAACCAGTTGATCGAATCCTGCAATGGATAGTTTCTCATATACTTTGGCCTAAGAAAGAAGGTTACTCCTGGGTCGATCAAGTTGAAGTTCACTTGGTGTACATTTTGAAGAAGAAGATAAAAATCAGTTGGCCTCACTATATTGCAAGCAGGATTTATTTTCTGAGAGATTCTGGCAGAGGCACTGTGTTATCATATGCATCTTTCATTCAATGTGTGCTTAACCATGCTGAAGTGGTTGTCCCAGGAATTCCATACAAGACTTTGACAGTTGACCAAGAATTATGTCAAAAGACATTGGCAATGATGGGTTACATATGGGATCAACAAGAGACTCACTACAGGTTCATAGTTAAGGCTACTAGCTCATGGCTACAAGAGTCCGATGAAAGTGAAGAAGAAGAGGAAGAAGAAGAAGATGGTCATCAAATGGAGACTAATTTCAATGCTGCTGAACAAGACAATAGTGACTGGTTGGATCAATCACCTCCTTTGGATTCCTATACAAACCAAGGGTGGGGTGAATGGCAACATACCTGATGGATCTCTCTTGGTTCAGAATACATGCCTCCAACAAACAATTGGAATCACCAAGAGTTGTATTACATGCCTTCCTCTCCTCCGCGTCCTTAACAAAATAATGATGAACTCTTTGAGATGATGAGAAATATGCAGCTCCAACAACAGAATTTTGCCACCGTCCAAGATGAATGGTTTATGGCATTGCATAACCAAATTCAAGCTCAGACCAACAATTTCAACACGTTCGCCACCGTCGTCATGGGACGGTTTGACAGTATAGCTGAAACCACTACAGGTCAAAATCGCGCTCTTACTACAAGCTTCAACGTTCTCAACCGAGCTGTGCTGGAACTTACTGAGCGGCTGGATGAGCAATAACCTCCACCATCTCAATATTATCAGTTCAGAGGAAAAGACCATCATTTTAGGGGAGGAGATCTTGAGGATCATGTTTGTTTGATGTTGTGCATGTCATGTTATCTCTTGTTCATTTCATCTAAATGTTTACTTACTATTATGTTTGTTTGTTTAACTAAGATGTGGAAATATTTTGTTCTTATGTTGTTTGTTCTATTTATCTTCATTTTCGTTTCCGTTAACACCATTTTACGTGAATGCTTGTTAATGAGTACCTGTTGCAAATAATTCTGAATTATTAAGTTTCAAACATTAGCTCACATGTTTTCTTTAGAAATAGATGTTGATTTTAAGAAAATGAAGGATTTGATCAGTGTATACGTGTGACAAATTTAAGATTTAACTATTAAGGAACCAATCAATATAAGAGTCTATATGATGTAAACAGTGAGACATAAGATTTAATTATTTTATGCACCGTGATGTTTTATGCAATGTATTTGTTATCATTGTTTGTCTTTTGTAAATTTTTAATTGGGTTCTTTTAGTAGTTAGTTTTTAAATAGGATTAGGATGATATGTGTTATGGTATGGGCCCAACCTCAGTCCAGCCCAATACCACGCACGGCCCAATAAGTGAACTAGCCCGACCGGGCACACGCGTCCCATAGGACGGGCAGGGCGCGCCCCCCAGGGATAGGCGACGCGTCCGACGACATCTCAACGTCCTCTCTTATCGGCCGAACAGGGCACACCCTGGTCCGTCGAGCGAGACCTTTGGTTCCTCCACATCCTTGCATTCCCCTCACGAAGAACAACGTGCCTCCGGGGAGCCTCCCGAGCTCCCCTCCGCAGGGAGAACAACGTGCCCGGCGCACGTTCTCCATGTGCTCCCCTTCGTGAGGACACATCATCTCCCAACTGCCCACCTCCGAAAGAGCAAGTCAAACCCACTTTCCGAAGATCACGGGACAGTTGGACTAGGGCGAAGACCACGTTCTGGTCTTCTCTACGCCACGTAAGCCCTAGCAGTCATTAGGGTTGGGCCTGGTCATCCAGCCCACCTCAAATGACCGTTGGCCCAGCGCTGGGGTCTCTCTATAAATACCCTCTTCCTCAAGAGGGTCAGGTAACACACTTCTTACCCCTCTTTCTGTACTTCGCCATCACTCTGCCCAACTTCTCACTTTGACATTGGAGTGTTTTGCAGGTACACCCCCCTTCTCTTCCTCATCACCGGCGAGCAAGCAGCAGTCCAACAACGTGTGGCCAGCCCGTGATCCCCTTCTGATCAGGTCAGATCAGTGGCGCCGTCTGTGGGAACGGAAACTTCCCCGTTATTCCGAGCAGAATACCAAAGTTTCACCAACACTCCACGATCATGGCTAGCCCACACCACGACGACACTCCGCACGACCTCGTGCTCAACGTCGCCACCAACGGAAACAAGCAGACGGAAACGACACGTCCGACCGAAACCGACGAGAGAGACGGCCAAACTCCCTCACCATCGTCCGCGGAGCGGCCCCTTCAGGCCGACCACCGGCCCCAGGGACCGGCAGCATTCCAACCCGTTCCCATCCCGACGAGAGCGGACCCAACAGTGGCCGCGCTCTTTACGGCCATCAACCAGACGAACCAGCTGTTGTTCCAACAAAACGCGAGAATTGGAGCATTGGAACGCGTCGGCCCTCCGAGGTACCCCCCGCGGGAAGACCAGAACGGGGGTTCGAGGAGTCCCTCACCTCGACCCAGAAATCATCGGCCGCGGCTGGAGAGGCACCGCACACAGGTAGCGCGAGAACGCACCAGGTCCCCAGCAAGACAAGTTCGCGAGAGGAACCAGAGCACCGCGGCGATCCCGACCGGGGATCCCCGAGGCGAAAACTCAGGCAGGAGGTCGAGAACCCGAAACCAGGGCCCTATTTTGAACGGCTCGTCTCCCCATCGGTCCCCGGCATCCAGCGACGAGGACGATTACCGCACCCCGCTGTCCCCAAAAATCATGGCTGCCCCCATACCCCAAGGGATGGAGAAGCCCCCGACGCTGTTGACGTACGACGGCACATCCGACCCGGACGATCACCTGGAGGATATCGAGGCCATGCTCGATTACCGAAACGTCCGGGGGGCTATCAAGTGCAGGCTCTTCCCGACGACTCTGAGGAAAGGCGCCATGACCTGGTATAAAAGTCTGGAGCCCGAATCAGTTACATCGTGGAAAGTCTTAAAGGACCTGTTCTCCAAACACTTTACGGCGTCCCGACGCCACCCGAAGACGGAAGCTGTCCTCGGGGCGATCATCCAGGGCCCCGACGAACCTCTCCGAAAGTACATCGAAAGATTCACTCGGGAAGCAGTGCAAGTGACGACGTCAGACGAGATGAAGTGCTACTTAATGGAACAGGGTCTACGCCACGACTCCAAGTTCTACGAGGCCGTAGGCATACACCGACCAACATCCCTCCAAGATTTCCTCGACAGAGCCGCGCATTATATCTGATTCGAAGAAACACAAGCGGCCAACTCCGCTCGAGACACCCGAGACAGGGAGGCCCCCCGCGGGCACCGAGGCGATGGAGCCTCGAGCCGTCGACGGGGAGGGGACCGCCGTCGCGAAGACCGCCCCCGCGAGCCCCGCGAACAATGCGAACCGCGTGGCCCTGCCGGCCGATTCACAGAGTACACAGCCCTAGTCGCTTTCCGCGAACGCATACTGGCCGAATGTGCCAAAACTGAATTCGTACAAGGAGGTGTCCGTGTCCCGCGACCGACACCCCCCAAACCCAATGTGGACAAATCGAAATACTGCCGATTCCACAAGAGTCACGGGCACGTGACGGAAGACTGCATCCATCTCAAGGACGCGATCGAAATTCTGATCAAAGACGGTCACCTGAAGAGATACACCCGAGGAGGCGAACCACCGAGGCAAGAGGCCCCAGAAGCCAAGAAAGTCGAGGAACTTCCCTCTCTATAGGACAACAGCAGGCTCTAGGTCGCGCTGTGTGTCAGCCGCCCTGAGGATTGGTTCGCGGACAGAGAATTCGGTCTTCCCGAAGGACCCGACCTAATCGACGAGCCAATCCGACCAATCAGCCGATGGGAATACTTCGCCAGAGCCATGGTCATCTCTGATGGAGCCACAAGGAGCCTGTCCATAGGATCCGTGAAGAGAAAATTCGACGAACTCATCGCGAACAACTCCGGAAAAATGAGCACGCTCGAGAAATTCCAAGGCCGATCCAATCCGATCACATTTTACCTCGAGGAACTCCCCGGGGGATCCCCCAACTCCAACATTCCCCTGCTCATCCATGCAAGGATGGCGAACTTCGACGTCAGACGCCTCCTCGTCGACGGCGGAAGCTCGATTGACATCATGTACGCGCACCTGTTCACAACTCTCCAGCTCGACGAATCCAACCTTTCCCCTTACGTAGGCTCCGACCTTCAGGGGTTCAACGGGACGACGACGAGACCTTGGGGGTACGTGGAACTGAAAGTCACCTTCGGAGAAGAGGAAACAGCTAGGGAAATCAGCATCCGCTTCTTAGTCATCGAGTGCCCATCCCTCTATAACTGCATCCTGGGCAGGACAACGATAGCAGAACTCACCGCGGTACCCTCCACCGTCCACCTGAAGATGATATACTACACAAGACGGGGGGCCGTGGTGACCCTTAACGGAGACATCGAGGCCGCCCGAAGGTGTTTTGAGGCCGCGCTGAAAGGCCTAGACTCCATCACTCCAGTGACCAAGAGGACAACTTCAAACACAACACCAAAAGGCAAACCAACGAAGCTAGTCGGACCCGTGGAACTTGACAGTCGCTTCACCGACGAGCCCGACCCCGAAACAAAGACCAGCGAAGTCAACGGGCAGCCCTCACACCCAGCGCGCCCCATCCCGGACGGAGAATTCGAACTCATCCCTCTCGGGGAAGACACGAGCAGAACCGTGAGGATCGGCGCCGGACTCTCAGACCTCGCGAAACGATAGCTCCAAGCCTGCCTCCGCGAGAACGCCGACCTCTTCGCCTGGAGCGCCGCGGAAATGCCCGGACTCGACCCCGAGGTCGCCTGCCACCAGCTATCCATCAGCCCGACCGCAAAGGCCGTTGTGCAACGCCGGCGTCACCAGTCCCCCGAAAAATCGGCGGCAGCCGAAAAAGCTGTAAAAGACCTCCTAGAGGCAAACTTTATTTCGGAAGCCCGGTATTCAACCTGGCTGTCCAATGTTGTACTCGTTAAAAAGAATAATGGAAAATGGCGCATGTGTGTTGACTATACTGATCTCAATCGGGCATGTCCTAAGGACGCCTACCCCCTCCCCAACATCGACAAGCTCGTCGACAACTCCGCGGGCTTCAAGTTCTTGTCCTTCATGGACGCATACTCGGGATACAATCAGATCCTGATGGCCGAACACGATAAACAGAGAACGGCCTTCATGACGGCGTCGGGCAATTACTATTACAACGTGATGCCCTTCGGCCTCAAAAACGTCGGGGCCACGTACCAACGGATGATGAACAGTGTCTTCCACGACGAAATCGGCGACATGCTCGAAGTATACATGGACGACATGATCGTCAAATCTTGCACGGAGGACGACCACACGGCACACCTCCGGAAGGTCTTCGAGACCGCAAGGTCGTGCCGCATGCGCTTCAACCCGGAGAAATGCACCTTCGGCGTCTGCGCCGGTAAATTCCTCGGCTACTACTTGACCGAACGGGGGATCGAAGCCAATCCGGACAAATGCCACACCTTCTCAAATATCACCACGCCCACCACGAAGAAGTCCATTCAATCCCTCAACGGCGTGCTCGCCTCCCTTTCCCGGTTCATTGCCAAGTCCGCCCAGCACGCCCTCCCATTCTTCAAACTGCTCAGGAAGGAGACCAAGTTCGAATGGACGGACGAATGCGAGCAAGCCCTCTGCCACCTCAAACGTGTCTTGTCCGAACCACCAGTGCTGACGCGTCCCGTGACGGGCGAAACCCTATACTTATATCTGGTCGTGGCTAACGAAGTCGTCAGCGCCGTCCTCGTCAACGAAGCCGGGGAGGGCCAAAAGCCCATCTACTTTACTAGCAAAGCCCTCCACGGTCCTGAAATCCGATACCAGCTGATCGAGAAGGTCGCCCTAGCCCTCATCACAGCAGCACGCTGACTCCGAATTATTTTCTCGCACACGCCATCGTGCTCCGCACCGATCAGCCCATCCGCCAGCTCCTCGGCTGCCCCGACATGGCCGGACGCATGCTGAAATGGTCACTAGAACTCTCTGAGTTTGACATCACCTACGAGGGCCTGCACGCCATCAAAGCTCAAGCCTTGGCTGACTTCGTCGCCGAGATGACCCCACCACCTAACCACACCTCCAGGAACCACATCTGGACCATTTTTGTGGACGGCTCCTCCAACTCCACGGGGAGCGGCGCCGACATCATCCTCGACAATGACGAAGGCACCCTCATTGAAGTCTCTCTCATGCTGGCCTTCCCGACGACCAACAACCAGGCCGAATACGAAGCGTTTCTGGCCGGCCTTCGATTGGCATCTGACCTGGGAGCCAGGGACATCCGAATCTACACAGATTCCCAGCTAGTCGCTTCGCAAGTCCGAGGAGAATATCAAGCGAAGAACGACAACCTCGCCGAATACCTCGCGCTCATCACCGACAAACTGCGAGGTTTCGACACAGCAGAGATTCAGCATGTCCCTCGCGAGCAGAACACCCGCGCCGACATCCTCTCCAAACTGGCAAGCACCAAAAAGCAAAGCGGCCACAAGTCGGTCATCTAAGAAGTCTTGTCGCAACCGAGTACCAGCGCGACCACTACCCTCCTCGACATCAACGCCGTCGGGGATACTGACTGCTGGATGACCCCACTCCACGCCTACCTCAGCACCGGCCACCTTTCGGCCAACCCTGGAGAAGCTAGCGCAACCAGACGACGCGCCTGCTCGTACGTTCTCCTCGAAGGAAGACTGTACCGCCGAGGCTTCGCAATCCCACTCCTCAAATGCATAGATAAGTCCCAGAGCGCAGCCGTTCTAGAGGAAATCCACGAAGGCATCAACGCGCAACACCTCTGCGGAAGATCCCTAGCACGAAAGGCCCTACGAGCAGGCTATTACTGGCCCTCGATGCAATCGGACGCGAAGGATCACGTCAAACGATGTGACAAATGCCAACGACACGGGGACATGCACCTCGCCCCCCAGCCGACCTCACATCCCTCTCATCTCCATGGCCATTCGCCTGGTGGGGGCTGGACATCCTCGGGCCCTTCCCCTTAGGATCCTACCAAAACAAGTACCTCATTGTCGGCGTCGACTAATTCACCAAATGGATCGAGGCCGAAGCTCTGGCCAAAATCACGGCCCACAACATACTCCGATTCTACAAACGCAACATCCTCGCCAGATTCAGGGTCCCACTCGCCATTGTCACCGACAACGGCACACAATTCACGGACAAAAACTTCTGCGACTTCGTCACCAAGCTTGGAACCAAACACCACTTCGCCTCGGTCGAGCACCCTCAGACAAATGGCCAGGCAGAATCCGCGAACAGGGTCATACTCAGGGGACTCAAACGACGACTCGGCGACGCCAAGCGAGCATGGGTCGAAGAGCTCCACAGCGTTCTCTGGGCAGACCGCACCACTCCCCACTCAACCACGGGGGAAACCCCACTTCGCCTCACGTATGGAACCGAGGCCGTGATACCCGTCGAAATACGCGAACCATCCCGACGAACGGAAGCTCCCCTGGGCACCGACGACAATGACGGCGCCCTACGAGAAGAGCTCGACCTCGTCGAGGAAATACGTTCAGGGGCTGCCCTCCGAGAAGCCCGGCTGAAGCAACAAGTCACACTTCGCCACAACAGCAAAGTCCTAAAACGCGACTTTCAAACGGGCGACTTAGTTCTGCGCAGAAACCAGAAAGACTCCCACGAGGGCAAACTGGCTGCGAATTGGGAAGGCCCCTACCGCGTCCGTGACAAAACGGAGTACGGGGCCTATTACCTCGAAAACCTTCACGGTGAACAACTAGCTCGACCATGGAACGCCGCGAAACTTAAGCGGTACTACAGTTAGAACATTGCCCGCGACGACCCATCGTCCCGGCCACTGGAGGAGGGGCATGGTACCACCGCACTCCCACGCGTCCACTAGCGACTAGAGAAAGCAAGCCCTGCCTCTTGTGTGCCCGGGCAGACGACCTCGCTCGGCAGGGAACACCACGACCGAGATTCCCCGCCGCCGTACCAAAATCGGCAAGACACCCAGCTCGCGATGGGACGTCCACGCCACAGGGAGAACTACCCCCGAAACGGCCCGGCCACACCGCCAGCCAAACCTGCCGGTTCCCTTCACCACCGGTGACAAGTTTGTCGATCTAACACCCGGACAGGCCCAGGGCATATTGAAGCATGCACATCAAACATCATTCAAGCAAACAAATAAATACGAAAAAAACGAGCATAAACATCATGCAAATACCGAGCGCACACTTAGAAAATTCACAAAAATATATTAAGCAAAAGCGGGCACCAGCCCAGTAGTTAATATTACACAACCGGGGCGCGCAGGCCCAAAGAAAAACAGGTTATAAAATGTCGGCACGCAGGCCATAAAAACAACGAGCACGCAGGCCCGGGAACCTATGCCACTTTGCCCTCCTGATCAGCAACCACGGGGACCTCCTCGGGAACTACAAGCTCGGGGTCGACCACCTTCCCGTCGACGATCTCATGATACGGCCCGATCCCATCCACGACCAACGCGACGCCGGGGTTGACAACTTGGAACTGCGTGACAGCGCTCTTGAACCCGACCTCGACAGCCTCCAAACAATCACCTTCCAGCACCCGAATCCGGGCAACCAGATTAGCACGGGTGATCAACCGCTGGTCCTCCTCTGTCTCTTCCCCGGCCGGACGAAGTGCGTTGTCCAGGACTTCCATACGAACCTTCAGCGCCTGCACCTCGGCCGTTGTCGCCCCCAGCTTCTCCTCCAGCGAGGTCACTTTCCCTTCAGCGCCCTCCGCTCGTTTGCGTTGGTCAGCAACATCTTTCTGACTCTTCTCCAGTTCCTCAGTAAGCTTGGCCAGACGCGACTGCATAAAGGTAAGGTCCCCCTGCAATTTGGACAACTCAGCGGCGGAGCAGCCCTCCTCGTTCAGCACAAGGGCCGTCGTGAACGTCCGCATCATCGCGGCCAAATCCTCCGCCAGGATACGTCGACGAGACTCTCGATCGGCTTCACGGACAACCTTCACCTCCCCAGCAGAGACGGTAGGAGATCGGGCACCATGAAAATAGCCCGGATGCTGATGGCAAGGCGGGACGACGTAACCCTCCTCAGCCGAGCCGACCGTCAGATCAATCAAACCGTTGAGCTCCTCGGATCTCGGCCTCTTCGCTGCTCCCTGAGATGTAGGAGACTGACTCCCTTGAGGTGAAGAAGACGAACTCTGGCCTCCCGGCGTCACAGCCTCCTGCCCGACCAATTGACTCACCCGCGTCTTCGGGACCACGACGTTCTTTGAAGCGCGCAGCTTCTTCACTCGCTCCTCGACAGAAGACATGTTCGCTGCAAAAACAAAGAAAGAGTTAGCAACAGCCAGAACACCCGATCATGGGGAAAAAAGAAACATCCCTACCTAGATAGTCCAGAGCGGCCGCCCCAGTGGCGCAACCGAGCAGGGTCTTAGTGTTAATCAGCCGCTTCTTGGTTCGCACATTCCCCTGCGCGTCGAAGATGTACCGACCATCGGGCGTCACCAGTTTCGACGGGGGAAGAGCCCGCACAAAGGCAACTATTTTCATATAAGCGGCCATATCCTTCTCGTCAAGGGTCCCCGCTCGTACGATATACCTGTCCGTGCCACGGTTGAAGTGCTCCGCGGTCCATAACAGATGTATCTTGGAAAGCCCCCGTCCTCGGGACATTCATCGGAACAACCAACTCTCCCCGGGGTATTCATCAGAAAACCGCCAAATACGGCGGATCTTGCGTCTCTCCTCGGGGCAGTCATCATACCCCGACCACACATTCTAATCAAACGGCGGAAATAAAGGGAGCAGGGAAATAAAAACTCACTTGTAACGGCGGCGAACAGGAGGAAGAACCAAACGGTGCGGCGGCAATCGACGGCAACGGCGGACGAGCAAGAATCCCAGAGCTTCGCAGGTAAGGCAGCAAAATGAAAAGTAGAAAAATGAGCGGGGACCCCCATATTTATAACCCGGTGCGGGATTCGAAGCGACGCTAGGCTCATTAATGGCCTAGGGTAGCCGCCCCTACGACCGCTTAACGCGCGACACGTGGCGGCAACCTGACAGTCGCGTCCCTTCACCTACTTTCACCCCGCTCCGCCGGCGACGGGAGACCCCCGCGCAAGCGCCCGTTCCACCGTGCACAAACCCGACAAACCTCCCGTTTTGCTACCTCTCTCCCCGACACAGCGACCTTAAGTCCTCGCTCTTTCCTAGAGCTTCGACTTGGGGGGCTCCTGTTCTGGTCTGGGCCGAACCTCGGTCCAGCCCAATACCACGCACGGCCTAATAAGTGAACTATCCCGACCGGGCACACGCGTCCTATAGGACGGGCAGGGCGCGCCCCCCAGGGATAGGTGACGCGTCCGACGGCATCTCAACGTCCTCTCTTATCGGCCGAACAGGGCACACCCCGGTCCGTCGAGCGAGACCTTTGGTTCCTCCACATCCTCGCGTTCCCCTCACGGAGAACAACGTGCCTCCGGGGAGCCTCCCGAGCTCCCCTCCGCGGGGAGAACAACGTGCCCGGCGCACGTTCTCCACGTGCTCCCCTCCGCGGGGACACATCATCTCTCAACTGCCCACCTCCGAAAGAGCAGGTCAAACCCACTTTCCGGAGATCGCGGGACAGTTGGACTAGGGCGAAGACCACGTTCTGGTCTTCTCTACGCCACGTAAGCCCTAACAGTCATTAGGGTTGGGCCTGGTCATCCAGCCCACCTCAAATGACCGTTGGCCCAGCGCTGGGGTCTCTCTATAAATACCCTCTTCCTCAAGAGGGTCAGGTAACACACTTCTTACCCCTCTTTCTGTACTTCGCCATCGCTCTACCCAACTTCTCACTTTGGCATCGGAGTGTTTTGCAGGTACACCCCCCTTCTCTTCCTCATCACCGGCGAGTAAGCAGCAGTCCAACAGCGTGTGGCCAGCCCGTGATCCCCTTCTGATCAGGTCAGATCAATATAAGAGTCTATATGATGTAAACAGTGAGACAATCAGATGTTAATATTTTATGCACCGTGATGTTTTATGCAATGTATTTGTTATCATTGTTTGTCTTTTGTAAATTTTTAATTGGGTTCTTTTAGTAGTTAGTTTTTAAATAGGATTAGGATGAAATGTATTATTTATTTATTTATTTTGATACGTTTTTTATTGTGTTTGAGTTTATTTCGTTATTTGTTTTGTTGTAATTGGTCTTTATTTATTTGGAACTGTTTGAACTTAAGACATGTTGAAGCTCTATTATGTGTTCTTAAAAAATTCTCTTGTCGACCTCTTTGGTAATAAATAATTTTTTAAAAAAATTATGTAATAAATCAAATTGTAAAATAAAAAATTAGCGGGTTCGCCCGCCAACTTGTTATTAAACAGGACGGATTTAACTTTTGAGTTCGAACACTTAAGTTGACCCGCCCCGCTCCACTTTTAGACGGGTTTAAACGTTGCGGGCCTAAACAGACAGACTGTCCATTTTACCTCCTCTAAATTTAAGGTACCACAACAACAACAAAAAAAAAAACACCGTCAAATAAAAATAAAACTAGGAGAAATTTAGGTCAAATTTTTTTAAATTATTGTAGGGGTTAAAATATCTAATTTATCTTTGGAAGTACTCATTGTTAATATAAAAACTAATTTATTTTTTAACTTTATTAAATGAGTAATATATTTGATTTACTCCATAGATAAAATACATTAATATAATGAATCTACTCTCTTATATTAAGAACTAGAGAAAATATATTTTGGTTTCACGAGATATGATCTATGATAAAGATAGAAGAGCAAAATAGAAATTAAGATGGGACCCTGAAACGTAGAGAGTAATTTGGACCCTACGATGTCTCACTTTCTTAGGATCATGATTCATGAGAAAACCGCACGTTCTGACAGCTCATGCGCGGTTAGTACATGGCACACCTGTCATTCTCTTCCTAACGTGCCACCAATCATCTTGCTTCTTCCTGCCACCTCATCCCAACACCATTCCCATTTTCTCAAACAGTTTTCTTTCTTAAAGACGTGCTTAAGAGTTGGTTTCAGAAACAGCTACATAAATAACCATGAAAATATCACAATCTTTAATCAAAATTTTTTTTGGTGATTAATGAATCATTACTTAACTAATAATAATTAAATAATTTGACACACAAGTATACACACAAAAATTATTATTAATGAGTTTGGTTAAATCAGCTCAGTTAATAGTTAACAAATGTCCAAATAGCAGATTTAAATCCATTAATCACTTATTTAACCGGTCAACCAAATATATAATACAGAGACACATTACCAAATAAAGAAATAGAACAAATGTCACTTATTGTTTCCTACTTTTGATTCACCCATGTACACCATAAAACTTCACTTTATTAAAAACAAGACAAGAAAACTAAAAATACAAGTTTGCTTCTAGTGACAGTTACACATTTTAGAAAGTGGAGGCAAAGTCATTGTAACAGTTACTATTAATCTATCTATCTTTTCCACTTCTTCATTAAAACAAACCTCTCTCTTTCTCATGTTTCCAAGGAAAACTTGAGTGTCACCATCACCAACTACACCTTAATTGCTTCAAACGATCACAATCCACCTCTTAATAAGCCATATTCTACTCACTTTTTTCTGCACTACCAATTTTCGTCATAATTCAATCTTTGAATTCGTTTACATCTTTCATGTTAAGCCTTGTTAATTAGCATAATGGGTTCTGAGAATGAGGTTGCTCTGGAGGAAGAGAAACGTGTAATTGGTGTGACAGATGAGAAGGATATAAACAAAGAAGATGCAAACGTTTGTGGTGCAGAAATTCAAAATGAGAATGAAGCATCTGAGCTTGAAAGCCACGTTTCTGGTGATGACACAGTTGAATCTGAAGCCTCAAAACATGCCAAGGTACTAAACATGATTGCAATCTATCTTGCACTTATACTTCAAATCAAAGGTGTGTGGTGTCTGTGTCGATGATTTAAAGGTTACAACACATTATACAAAGTAGAAAACTTGTTCTAATTAAATTTAACTTGGTTTAGGAAACAAAGAGTAGAGAAAGTGTTGCTTCCAAGAACAACAAAGTTGTCAAAGATAAATCAAATTTGAAGGGAACAACTTCAATATCTAGAAAACAAAGGCCAACACTTTCTCAGAGCTTTTCTTTCCCAGCCAAATCGACTGGTGGAGATTCAATGCAGAAAAGCATTGATGATTCTCTTGTTAAGACCAAAGTTAAAAATGCTAAAGCCTCCAATCTTCGTCATTCACGCAAGTCTACAAACTCTGTGGTAGTGATTCTTTTTCCTCGTTGTCTTTCTTTCTACTTGCTTCTTTGCTTCTAACATTGTTTTCGATGTTCATAACAATACTTCTATACTATGTGCTAGTTTGGAAGGTCTACTTCACTTGGTGCAGCCACCGAGAGTCACACATCTGATGCATCCCTGTAAGTCACAAACTATAGAGCCCAGACATTTGAAATTCGGTGTCCGACACGTGCCTGTGAAAGTGATTTTACCTAAATTTCTTTTAGTTTTTTCAAGTGATTTTACCTAAATTTCTTTTAGTTTTTTCATGTTGGCTAAAATGCTAATGAAAAACTTTGTATATGTGTATGTTACCAGAAGTGCTACTCTTCCTCAGAGAAACAAGTGTTCTGGATTTTCATCTAGATTGGAAATAAGAGCTGAAAAGAGAAAGGAGGTTGTAAATTTAACCTTACATTACACCCTATTTATGTTACTTTAACAAAATTTTAGATATTAATTTGTCAATCCTTTTTGGTTCTTTTTTTCTCAGTTTTTCTCAAAATTGGAAGAAAAAGTTCAAGCCAAGGAAGTAGAAAAATCCCATCAACAAGTCAAATCAAAGGTATATATGATAATCTTTTCTTTTTATCATTCATTTGCAGTCTTTTTTTTGATCAATTTATGGATGATGAGTTTACTCTTCATTCATCAAGTAATATTTTGTTATCAGGAAAACCAAGAGGCAGAGATCAAGCAATTGAGAAAGAGTTTGAGTTTCAAAGCCACTCCAATGCCAAGTTTCTATAAGGAACCACCTCCAAAAGTTGAGCTAAAGAAGGTATATAATTAATTCATCCCGTGTCCTCCTAGCATAGCCGTCTCAAATTTTTTGAGGCTCTATAGTGTAGTTTAGTCGCGTGACAAATTTTAGACTCTGCGCAGTAATCCATCTTGCATGTCCTCAAAGACGGTTCTGTCTCATAGTTCTAGCTGTATGCAATATTTTTTTCTTCCTTGCATTTATAATGTGATGCATCACATGTATCATGTATGTACCAATCAGATACCTACAACCCGGCCACGATCTCCAAAGCTTGGAAGGAACAAAGAGTCTTCTTGTTCAAGTCCACGTGAGAATCAACCGCAGAGTGATTCAGCCAAGGCAAAGATCATAAAGGGACATAAAGATGTGATTTTGAAGAAACCAATCATGAAAACTCAAGATATAGTGAAGTTTCAAGAAAATGAAACCAAAGGAAGCAATGAAGAACGCACAAATGAGTCTGAGACAGATCATTCTACAAATGATCATGCTCTGTCTTTAAATTCTACTGCACCTGAGATTGTATCATACGAGGCTTCTGTTGAAGTGTAGAAAGAAACATATAATTATGTAAGATTAGGGATCTGAGTTATTTATATTTTTGTTGTGAATATAAACCTTGGTTTCATCATAAACGTGTAATACAAGCAAGTAAAAGCTGTTTTTTTAACATTGTGTTGTTCTTTTTGATGTTGTTAAAATGAATTTTTAACTCATTCATTATTTAATAAGCCATTTGTGTATTTGGAACTTGATTTTCGTTTCTACATTGCATGCAGAGTGGTCCTCTTTGAACTTCATCGTAAGTTAACTACAACCTATTTTGTTTTAGTCCTTTAAAGCCAACATTCAGGCATTTATTCTGAAAACTTAAATTCTTTTAGAGTTTCTTTAATTAAATAGGTGCAATTGGTGCAAATGCACAGGTTGGAACCCCGGATATTTTATTTATTAATCTTTAAAAGGTAAAATTAAAGTTATTATAAATAATGAGAATTGATTTCAAAGTAAAAAAAAGAATCTCTATTTGAATGGGTAACGTAATATCCCAATTAACAATATTTAGAATATCCACTGAAATATTAAATATTTTTTGTACTCATACATCAGCAGTAGGTTCAAAAACCAACATAAGTACGTAAGATAATATAACGGTACATCAAATATGCATCACACCACAATCCAAGTTTAGTTCGTGGGATCGTCAATATTCTTGTGAGACTTATTTCTCATGTCATATAATTGGTATATCTTAAAAATTGTGGTTATGGTCAACTATTGTGGTTATGGTTAAAGATTATGATTAAAGATTGTAGTTGAATAAAGTCATAATTTGGAGGGAAAAAAAACAATGATTTTATAACAACTCTCATAATTTCGTAAAGATTAGCACCTATTAATAGATGTGCATTTCCCATTCATAACAATGAAGAAAAAGTATTGCAACATAACACAAAAGAAATTTCTACCGGTGTCCATGATTTTGTCCTTTGCTCTATCAGAAATTGATTGAACCGATGCATTTTCCTTTGGGAGGCTTTTGGATGTCCACTACGTTATTTGATTTTTGTTGTATAATTTACATTTAAAATGTATATATTATTAATGAAATAGAACTTTCAAATATTATTTAAAAAGATTCTTACACTAATTATCATTAAAATTATATTTTATCTAAATTAATAAAAATGTGTATGGTTAATTATTTATATAAATATATGCCTTATTTGTTAAAACAATAAAATATAAAATTTTGACTTAAATATTATAAAAAATAAAAGGAGAAAACATAGAGGTAAGTAACTTAATAATGAAAAAAAAGTATTAGTGACCGAAATTTCGATCACTGAATTTTTTTATGAATTAATTTATATAAAAACGATTATTTGAGACGAAAAATTATGGTCACAAAATATCAGTCTCTAATTCGGTGGCTAATTTTATTTAGCGACCGATTTAGTGACTTTAAAATGTTACTAACACGATGTCTAATTTTGGTGGCTAATTCGGACACTAGAGTGACAGAAAATTTTCAGTCACTAAAAGCGAATTTTCAAGTAGTGCTCTATATTTCCGCCGCGGCATACGGTTACTATTCACACGTATGGTTGTATACTTTTGCAGTAGTTGTTAACGTATACTAGAATTATTCTAGTGTGCGGTAAAAATATACAATATTGCTCACATATATTATGTTATTCACAGTGAATTTGTGTAAACCAGTTCAGGAAAAAAAAAAGGCTACCAATTTGAGATTGAAAAATTCAGTGGGAGTAATTTCTCCCTGTGGAAATTGAAGATGCAGGCAATCCCGAGGAAGGTTAATTGCTCACCAGCATTTAAAGGTAGACCTACAGATATAACTAATAAAAAGTGGAGTGAGATGGATGACAATGTTGTTGCCAATTTGCACTTAGCAATGGCAGATTCAGTTTTGTCAAGTACAGCAGAAAAGAAAACTACAAAGGAGATTTGTGATACTCTCATTCAACTGTACAGGGTCAAGTCAGTTCACAGCATAATTTTTAAAAAAAGGAGACTATACACTCTTCGAATGAGTGAATCCACTTCGGCGCCAGATCACATCAACAATTTGAATACATTATTTGCTCAACTATCTGCATCAGATTTCACAATAGTGAAAAATGAACGAGCAGAACTTCTTCTTCGGAGTTTACCAGATTCGTATGATTAACTCGTCATCAATATTACAAACAATAATATTGTTGACCGTCTATCCTTTAATGATGTCGTCAGAGTTATTCTTGAAGAAGAATTCATGCGTAAAAATAAGGAAGATCAGCAAGAAAGCTCAAAACGAATAGAAGCTTTGACGATTACGAGAGGTAGATCAACGAAATGTGGTCTTAGTGGGAGTCAAAATCGTGGTAGATCAAAATATCAAAGAAGAACAAACCTCAAATGCTACAATTGTGGTAAGAGAGAGCACTTGAAGAAAGAATGTTGGTTCAACAAGAAGAATGGTGAGAAGTCTTCTGAAGCAAGTACATCTCAAGGATGTATTGCTAGTACCTCCGATGATGGAGAAGTCCTTTATAGTGGAGCAACAGTTAGTACCAAAGGAAAAATTCAACTCACTGATGGTTGGATAGTAGATTCAGGAGCAACATGGCACATGACTTAACGACGAGACTGGTTTTGCGCTTATGAGTTTATCTCGAAAGGACATGTATTGATGGGGAATGACCATGCTTTGGAAATTGCTGGAGTTGGTACTGTCAAAATGAAAATGTATGACGGTACTATCTACACACTTCAAAATGTACGACATGTGAAAGGATTGACGAAGAATTTATTGTCTATCGGGCAATTAGATGACCTCGGATGCATGACCCATGTTCAAGGTGGGATCTTGAAAGTGGTGAAAGGTTCGCTAGTAGTGATGAAGGCAGAGAAGGTCGCTGCAAATCTATACATGATTTTGGGAGACACATTGAAAAAAGCAGATGCATTAGTAACAGTCGGAAGCTAAGAAGAAACAACGATGATATGGCATCACAGACTATGCCATATATCAGAACAAGGCTTGAAAGTTCTTGCAGAACATTATCTCATACCCGGGCTCAAGTCAGTAAATTTACCTTTCTGCGAGCACTGTGCGATAAGCAAACAACATAGACTAAAGTTTTCTAAGTCAACTTCTAGAAGCAAACACATACTAGACTTGATTCATTCTGATGTGTGGGAGTCATTGGAAATGTCCGTTGAAGGAGAAAAATATTTTGTATCATTCATTGATGATTACTCCAGAAGACTATGGGTGTCCCCAATCAAGAAGAAGTCAGATGTGTATTTGGTATTCAATAAGTTCAAAGTACAAGTGGAACTTGAAACTGGGAAAAGAATTAAGTTCTTAAGGACAGATAATGGAGGAGAACATATAGATGGTGATTTCCTGACATTCTGAAAGTAATAAGGTATTAAACGACAATTTATTGTTGCTCATACACCTTAGCAAAATGGTGTAGCAAAGCAGATGAATAAAACTCTCCTGGAGAGGACGAGAGTTATGCTAAAAACAACAGGATTGGCAAAGTCTTTCTAGGTAGAAGCTGTCAAAACGGTCCGTTACATGAAAAATCGATCGCCATCAACTGTGATTGATTTAAAAACATCAATGGAGATATGGAAGGGAAAACCGGGTGATTATTCTTCTTTGCATGTATTTGGATGACCTGCGTACGTGATGTACAACTCCCAAGAAAGAACAAAGCTGGACCCAAAATCCAGGAAATGCATATTCTTGGGTTACGCTAACAATGTGAAGGGGTATCGTCTATGGGAACCCTCCGCCCACAAGATTATTGTTAGCAGAGATGTAATCTTTGTAGAAAATTAACTACAAAAGAAGTAAAAATATGACAACATTATAAAGGAGACTATTATAGTGGAGATGGGAGAAAAGTCAGGAGAAAATGATTCTTCTAAAGCAGAGCCAGAGCACGAAGAACAAGAACTAAATGAGGTCAATAATGTAGATCCCAGAAGAACAACACGTCAGATAAGAAAGCCATCCTGGCACTCAGAATATGTGATGGCGTGTCATGATGCATACTGTATTCTATCAGAAGATGGAGAACCATCAACCTTTCACGAGGCATTAAATGGTTCAGATGCTTCTCTATGGATGGCAACAATGCAGGAGGAAATTGAAGCCTTACATAGAAATAACACATGGAAACTTGTTTAACATCCTAAAGGTCGGAAAGGCATCGGTAATAAATAGGTGTTCAAAATTAAGCGAGATGGTAATGATCAGGTGAAATGATATCATGCAAGATTGGTGGTTAAAGGATATGCTCAGAAAGAAGGTATTGATTTAAATGTGATATTTTCTCCAGTGGTAAGACTCACCACAATCAGAGTGGTCTTGGCGATGTGTGCTGCATTTTATCTAAATCTAGAGCAGCTAGATTTAAAGATTGTGTTTCTTCATGGAGAACTTGAAGAGGAAATATATATGCTCCAACCTGAAGGCTTTGAAGAACAAGGAAAAGAAAACTTAATTTGTAGGTTGACCAAACCTCGATACGGTTTAAAATAGGAGCCAAGGTGTTGGCACAAGAGATTTGATTCCTTCATCATGAGCCTTGGATACAACAGATTAAGTTCAGACTATTGTACGTATTACAAAAGGTTTGATGATAATGATGATTTTATAATTTTGATGTTGTATGTGGATGACATGTTGGTGGTAGGCTCTAACAAAGATCGAGTCTAAGAATTGAAGGCACAATTGGCTAGGGAGTTTTATATGAAGGACTTGGGATCAGAAAACAAGATGTTAGGGATGCAAATTCACCGGGACAGAAAAGATAGAAGGATTTGGATTTCCCAAAAGAATTATCTTCAGAAAGTCTTGCATCGCTTTAACATGCAAGACTGCAAGACAATCTCTACCCCGCTTCCTGTAAATTATAAATTATCCTCAAGTATGAATCCTAGCAATGAAGCATAGTGTATGCATCAGTGGTGGGAAGTCTTATGTATGCTATGATATGTACTATACCAGATATTGCTCAAGCAATTGGAACGTTCAGTCGGTTTATGGAAGACCCAGGTAATAAACACTGAAACATTGTTAAAAGGATCCTTAGATACATCAAAGGAACTTCATGTGCTGCATTATGTTTTGGGGAATCCAAATTCACTATCAGAGGCTATGTTGATTCAGATTTTACACGCGACCTTGATAAAAGAAAATATACTACTGGCTATGTGTTCACACTTGCAGGAGGAGCGATAAGCTGGTTATCCAAATTGCAGACTATTGTAGCTTTGTCTACTACAGAAGTTGAATACATGACCGCTACCCAAGCATGTAAGGAAGCAATTTGGATTCAAAGGTTATTGGAAGAAGTCAGGCACACAAAACAAAATATTATTGTGTACTGTGATAGTCAGAGTGCCTTGAACATTGCAAGGAATCCATCTTTTCATTCCAGAAAAAACGCATAGGAGTTCAATACCGTTTTATCAGAGAGGTAGTAGAAGAAGGAAGTGTGGATATGCAGAAATTCACACCAAAGATAACCTAGTAGGTGCAATGACGAATTCGATCAACTCTGATAAGTTTGCATGGTGTAGGTCTTCCTATGGCCTATTACAAGCCTAATCAGCATGGAGTTGGCAAGGTAGAGAAAATTTTGGAAGATCACAAATGTGACTTTAAGTGGGAGATTGTCAAAGATTATGGTCATGGTCAAAATTTGTGGTCATGGTGATGACGAGAAAACGCATCGGTTATATCGCTAGATTTCATTGACTTTTATCGCGCATTCACCGTTTTAACGCTCGATTCCTCGAGTTTTTCTTACTATTTTGCAGGTACATCGATATGTGAGGCCAAATCAAGAATTAAGAAGAAAAGAACAAAGAAACCACAAGAAATGAAGCAAGACAGAAGCCTGCATAAACTCTGCATAATTTGTTACGACCACGGTCGTTACAAGGGTGTCACGACCGTGACACCTTACTTTGGGACATCACGACCGTGAGGAAGTAGTCACGACCGTGACACTTGAAAACATAAAACAACGAGCGTGAAGACCTTGTCACGCCCGTGACAAGGATATAACTTGATTCTTTTGACTCAGACTACGTCAAAGCCACCAGTGAAGCCCACTCCTCCTAGTAATTCTCACGTGAGGGAGACTTCTCCCACTTTCTGCTGCCACTTTCCAACATTTTCTCAACCACTTCAGCAAAGCCCAAGAAGCAAAAGACCCAGGACCAGCCCATTGGAAGCTCTATAAATAGGACCAGCTCAGGAGGATTCAGGGACAGACTTCAGTATCCAAATTTCCTGCGGAAGCTCTGCCGAATTACCTTACCATCAGAATTATTATTCCAGCATTTTATTTTCTGCCTTATTTTATTTGTATCCAAACCAACCGTGTAACAATTTCCAACATTAGGGAATTGTTATACTTTTATTTGTTTCCAGCCTTCAGCATTCGTTTTAATTTTTATTTCCGCCTACTCCAAGCCTTCCGGTCTGTGGAAGAAGGAGTCTACTCAGATATTTGTTAATCAGGTTTTTCAGTTATTGCAATTTAATTTATTTATAATGTCTATTTATCTTTCTGCCATTAGTAAGCTAATAATTAACTCTGAGTCTGATTTAACCTCGATGAGTAGCTAAATACCTTAGGGCGGTATGTAGTTATAACTAACTTAACCGGTAAAATATAACCATGGGCTAAAATAATTAATCGCTTAACATTCTGGCTGATACTTTTTTAATTAAATTCGACCTTTTCGTTACGAGAGTAAGAAAAGGGTATTAGGTTGGGTCAAGACCACGAGAGTGTGAGATTTTAACCAGATAGCTAAAGTTAGGCATTTAAATTAAATACAGCGAGAGCGCTTTAAGATAAATTAGAATTATTTAGTTTCCAAAAATTATCTCTAAACACTTATGGGCTAGCGAGAGCAGGCATAAGGCTTTAGGGATAAGATCTGATTCAAGACCACGAGAGTGTGAGTTGAGGGTATTCAAACTAGTAATCTCTACCGAATAGATTAAGTGAACATCTTTATAAGCCTAGGTTAGATTGACCCACCTAAGTTAGTATAATTACATACCGACCGTTTTAGTATTATTTTATTAAAAACTTGAATTTAATTCCGCCTTCAATAGTCTTAGAAAACCAACAACAATCGTGACAACTATTCGCCTTAGCTAAACTAGAAGTTCATCTAGCACTAAGTAACGATAGAATCCCTGTGGATCGATAATCTTAAATATTACTTCGATAGGCTGTGCACTTGCAGTAAGATACCGCTAGACGCATAAGTAGACACGTCTCTAGCCCATCAAGTTTTTGGCGCCGTTGCCGGGGATTCCTTAATTTAGTTACTAGTGCACTTAGGTAGCATTGTCTAGACTAAGGTATCAACTATTTAATTTAATCTAATCTCCGAGTGTATGCCACGTACTCGCTCCAAAAGCGAAGACTTGCAACCTCTAATCCCTGAATCGGAACGCTTCTTACACGTAAGAAGACGTATACTCGATTTCGAAAATAATTCCAACATTCCAGATCTTCAATTAGATCCGCCTGAACCAGTCGTAAAATCAGAAAACGCAGGAATGGCTGAAGAACAAACTCATCCACTCAAGTATTACGCTAATCCTTCGCAAGGTGAACCGCATTCAAGCATTGCAGCACCGGCTATCAACCGAAACGATTTCGAACTAAAACCATCATTGATATCAGCCGTGCAACAAAACCAATTCGCCGGAAATCCTACCGAGGATCCGAATCTTCATCTTTCGATCTTTGTGCAATATGCAGATACCGTAAAAGCCAATGGAGTTACCCAAGAAGCTATTAGACTACGTTTATTTCCTTTCTCGCTTCGAGACAGAGCAAGAGCATGGCTTCAATCTCTGCCTTCAAACTCAGTAACTACGTGGGAACAACTTAAGAAAGTTTTCTTGAACAGGTATTTTCCACCTAGCAAGACAGCTATGCTGAGAGCTCAGATCAACGGATTTAAGCAAAGAGAAAGTGAATCGTTATTCGAAGCTTGGGAACGCTATAAGGATCTACTTAGGCTTTGTCCACATCATGGATTAGTAGAATGGATGGTCATCCATACCTTCTATAATGGACTCTTGTACAATACAAGAATGACAATTGACGCTGTCGCGGGTGGTGCATTGATGGACAAAGAATATAGTGATGCCTATGCACTTATCGAAAGTATGGCTCAGAATCATTACCTTTGGGGAAGCGAGAGAGCCGCAACTGAGAAACCAACAAAAGGGGGTATGTACGAAGTAAGTAGTATGGACCAAGTCAATGCGAAGTTTGACCAACTAAGCCAAAAGATCGATAACTTGGCCATAACACCTGCAGCCACCGTGGCTGCAGTAACACCTAACTGTGAGTTATGTGGAGTCCCAGGACACGAAGTCTCTGATTGTCAACTATTGACAGGAACTCCCACTGATCAAGTGAATTATGCTCAAGGAAACCCTTACTCAAACACATACAACCCAGGTTGGAAGAATCATCCGAATTTCTCCTATAAGAGTAACAATGCTTATTACGCACCAGGTCAAACACCAGCTACATCACCAGGATATTAAAAGACTGCTCCTAATATCCCTAGAAAGTCGAACCTTGAATTGATGATGGAAAGCTTTATAGCTAGCCAATCTCAGACAAACAAGGACTTCCTAAACCAAAACATTCACACTAGCGAGCAGATTAAACAATTAGTGAGCAAAGTAGATGCATTAGCTACACATAACAAAATGCTTGAAACTCAGATTTCACAAGTAGCTCAACAACAAGCGCCTACTGCTGCACCAGCTGGAGTATTCCCTAGACAACCTCAACCTAATCCGAAAGGACATGCTAACGCTGTAATATTAAGAAGTGGCAAGGAACTTGACGGACCTACCGATCCAAGACTTGACAATCCAGCCATGTACCAAAAACCGGATAAACCGACTGAAGTGGTGAATGATCCAGAAGAAAAGGAAGATGAAAGTCAAGAGGTAGTGGAGAAAGAACAACCTTATGTGCCTCCACCCCCCTATAAACCACCAATTCCGTACCCTCAAAGACTAATAAGTTCCAAGACGACGGGTCAATTTAAGAAATTTGTCGAACTTCTGAAACAGTTGAATATTACTATTCCGTTTACAGAAGCAATTACCCAAATACCTTCGTATGCCAAGTTTTTAAAAGAAATCTTATCCAATAAGAAAAAGATAGAGGATAACGGAACAGTTACACTCACTGCCGAGTGTAGCGCCATAATCCAGAACAACATGCCTCCTAAGCTAAAAGATCCAGGAAGTTTCTCTATACCCTGTGTAATAGGAAAATTCGTCATTGACAAAGCTCTATGCGATTTAGGAGCCAGTATCAGTGTTATGCCCTTAACGATTTGCAAAAGGCTAGACATGGGAGACCTAAGACCAACTAAAATGTCCGTTCAACTAGCCGATCGCTCTGTTAAATATCCTGTAGGCATACTAGAAAACGTCCCAGTACGTATAGGACAATTCTACATTCCTACTGATTTTATAATCATGGACATCTCTGAAGACTCCACTACACCTATCATACTAGGAAGACCATTCTTAGCTACCGCCGGAGCTATAATAGACGTAAAAAGAGGAAAGCTAACCTTTGAAGTAGGTGAAGAGAAAGTTGAATTTGTTTTAACACAATTCTTACAATCACCAGCTATAGAGGATACATGCTACCTAATGGACGTAATTGACGAATGTGTAAGAGAAATGGAACTGGAGGAGACCACTTATTCTGAAATAATGAAAATTCAAATCCCTCCAATTCTCGAAGATGATAATTGGCATAAACCATATCAGGATAATAGTCTGAGCGAAAGCTTAGCACTTACACCGGATCCCATGCCAAGTAAAGATAAACCTACATTAGGATTAAAAACTTTACCTAATAACCTAAGGTACGAATTCTTAGACGTTGAATGTAAAAGACCAGTTATAGTGAATTCCAGTTTAGGAACTATAGAGACAAAGAAACTTTTAGATGTCTTGAAGAAATATCCAACTGCATTAGGATATAACATATCTGATCTCAAAGGAATATGTCCTTCAGTTTGCATGCATCGCATTCTGCTTGAAGAAGATTGCAGAACCTCCAGAGAATCTCAGAGAAGAATTAACCCAACCCTTAGCACTGTAGTAAAGGAAGAAGTCAAGAAATTATTAGATGCCGGGATAATATATCCAATCTCTGATAGTGAATGGGTTAGTCCGATACATGTAGTGCCAAAGAAAGGAGGTATCACTGTTGTGAAAAACGCTCAAGGCGAATCGATATCGCAAAGAGTAGTGACGGGATATAGAGTGTGCATAGATTATCGTAAACTAAACAAAGCCACTCGAAAAGATCATTTCCCACTACCTTTCATAGATCAAATGTTAGAACGATTAGCCAAGCATTCTTACTTCTGTTACCTTGATGGTTACTCAGGATTTTTCCAAATCCCTATCCATCCTGATGATCAAGAGAAGACTACATTCACATGTCCTTATGGAACGTTCGCTTATAGGCGAATGCCCTTTGGATTGTGCAACGCCCCTGCAACCTTTCAAAGATGCATGATGTCAATCTTCGCAGATTTTATAGACAACATCATGGAAGTGTTCATGGACGACTTCTCTGTATGCGGGCAAAGCTTTGAAGGATGTCTATCAAACTTAGAAATGGTGTTAGAAAGATGTGTGAAAGTGAATCTCGTGCTTAACTGGGAGAAATGTCATTTTATGGTCAACGAAGGAATAGTATTAGGTCATGTAATATCAGATAAGGGAATTGAAGTCGATAAAGCTAAGATTGAAGTAATAAAGGACCTTCAACCTCCTAAAACCGTTCGAGAAATACGAAGTTTTTTAGGACACGCCGGTTTTTACCGACGATTCATTAAAGATTTCTCGAAAATTACTAAACTTCTTACTGGTTTACTGATGAAAGACGCTGAGTTCATATTCAATGAAGATTGTCTTAAGGCATTCGAAACTCTAAAAACAGCCCTCATCACCGCACCAATCATGCAACCCCCTGACTGGAGATTACCTTTTGAAATCATGTGCGACGCGAGTGACTATGCTGTGGGCGCAGTCCTGGGTCAGAGAAAAGAAAAGAAACTCCATGCGATTTACTATGCGAGTAGAACCTTGGATTCTGCCCAGATGAACTACGCCACTACAGAAAAAGAATTGCTAGCAGTTGTCTTTGCGCTTGACAAATTCCGCTCTTACCTAGTTGGAGCGAAAATAATCATTTACACAGATCACGCTGCTATCCGATATCTATTAACTAAGAAGGATGCTAAGCCAAGACTATTAAGATGGATTTTACTCTTACAAGAGTTTGATCTAGAAATAAAAGACAAAAAAGGTACTGAAAACGTCGTAGCGGACCATTTATCTAGAATAGAAGGTATTAAACCCGAACAAGTGCCGATTAACAATGACTTTCCGTATGAACAGCTGATAGCACAAATAGGAAGCGACCTAGCGCAGTTAGATATAAATGAACCAGAACCCGTGGAAATAATACAGACAACTGTAGGACTGCCATGGTACGCTGACATTGTCAATTACCTAGCCGCAGGAGCCCTTCCACCCGATTTAACCTATCAGCAGAAAAAGAAGTTCTTTCATAACCTAAAACAGTACTATTGGGACGAACCATTATTGTTCAAACGAGGACCAGATGGAATCTTTCGCCGATGTATTCCCGAAGAAGAAATAGAAGATGTCATTGCCCAATGTCATTCATCTCCTTATGGTGGACATGCGAGCACTTCCAAGACTTGTGCAAAAATCTTGCAAGCCGGCTTATACTGGCCTAATCTATGGAAGGATGTCCACATCGCTGTTATAAGTTGCGATCGGTGTCAACGCACCGGCAATATTTCAAGAAGAGATGAAATGCCCCAAAAGGGAATTTTGGAAGTAGAAATCTTCGACGTCTGGGGAATAGATTTCATGGGACCATTCCCATCATCTTTCGGTAATAATTACATACTCGTAGTTGTTGACTAT
The DNA here is from genome assembly GCA_963859935.3 of Lathyrus sativus. Lineage (NCBI taxonomy): Eukaryota > Viridiplantae > Streptophyta > Magnoliopsida > Fabales > Fabaceae > Lathyrus > Lathyrus sativus. Next base: position 670,605,348 of record OZ012737.1, read on the forward strand.
GTCTCAAAATGGATCGAAGCCATAGCTTCTCCTACAAACGACGCACGAGTAGTAATAAAGCTTTTCAAAAACATAATCTTTCCCAGATTTGGTGTACCTCGACTCGTCATAAGTGACGGTGGCTCACACTTCATTTCAAAAATCTTTGACAAATTACTATCTAAGTATGGAGTGAGACACCGTGTGGCTACACCATATCACCCACAAACAAGTGGACAGGTCGAAGTCTCAAACAGAGAGATTAAACAAATCTTAGAAAAGACTGTCGCCACATCTCGGAAAGATTGGTCATCTAAACTTAATGAAGCTCTATGGGCTTATAGGACCGCTTACAAGACTCCCATAGGTACTACACCTTTCAAACTAGTTTATGGAAAATCTTGTCACCTCCCAGTAGAACTAGAACACAAAGCTTATTGGGCGATCAAAACTCTCAATATGAACTATAGTGCTGCAGGAGAAAAGCGAATCCTAGACATTAACGAATTAGAAGAATTAAGATTAGATGCATATGAAAATGCTAAGCTATATAAGGAAAGAACCAAGCGATGGCATGATAAACGCCTATCTAAGAAAGAATTCAGTGTGGGAGACGTTGTACTCCTCTTTAATTCAAGACTTAGGCTCTTTCCTGGAAAATTAAAGTCTAGATGGTCGGGACCCTTTGATATAACTAAAGTATTCCCAAGTGGAGCAATAGAAATCAAGGGTAGGAACAATGAACCATTCATTGTAAACGGACAACGCCTAAAACATTATCATAAAGTTGAAAATAGAGACTATACGAATGATCTAAAACTTTTGAAATTGTCCGCTAATTCCCCTGATTAGTCTAAACCTCAGCGTTACGTCAGGCTTTTGACAATAAAAACAGCGCTTAGTGGGAGGCAACCCATTTTCTTAGTTACCTATTTTAAACTATTCTTTTTGAGCATTTTTAATTATCGTTATCACTATTTGTTTAAATTGTTTTGTTAGTTTTATTTTACATTACTATTATAGCCATTACATTTTAGCATTTCATTTTCTTATTTTTATCCTAAATCACTTTTTACAGATTTTCTAAAGTCTTTTCCACTGAATTGTTTCCACCGTATTTTCACTGACTATGGCTAACCAACCTATTAACTATATGGAAACCCAATTTAGAGGTAGGAACCAAAGAATAAAGTTCGAAGAGTTATCACAGAGGCAAATGGATTTGACCCTGTACCCAAATGAAAAGACTATGGAAACCTTAGGTATACATGAGAGCATGATATACCTGTTCAACCGACTCGGATGGGAGAATGCAATGATCCACACAAGTTTGCGACTTACCGAGAGCTCACCCTTGAGTTCCTTAGTTCCCTACTTTACCTACCTGAGCGCGGTTTTGGTTCTAGGAAAGGATTCATTAGTTTCCGCCTATTCGGAATAGAATACGACTTTAACCATAAAGAACTAGTTGACCTGTTAGGATTCCCTAGTGGACCTTTTGCCTTTACTACCACACAGGTAGAATTGATGGATGTGGAGCTAGATTTCTTTTGGGGAACTCTGACCGGAAACTACCACCCTGAACCAAATGACATGAACAATGATGAGATCCATAACCCTGCTCTTCGTTACTTCCACAAATTCCTCGCCCATACCTTCTTTGGAAAAGAAGAAAACATTACAGGAGTCTCTAAGGATGAATTATTTATTATGTCATGTTTCAATACTGGACAGTGTGTTAATGGTGTCCCTTTCATGATGCAAACCTTCACCCGCATCCAAGATGAACCTGAATTACCTATAGTGGTAGGAGGTCTTGTAACCATGATTGCTGATGCCTTAGGACTTAGGTACCAACTGGACAGGTGCACCCGTCTGGGAACCGTACGCCTGATGAACCTTAAATTCTGCTTCAATAGACATATTATAAGGAATTTAGGACGCCCACCTTTTGAGTACCTGATCCGGAACACAGTAGTCACCCTGTTCACATTGCCCAATCATGCAAAAGTAAGTGTTCATAATAAGGATAATTGGCTTTATGAGTTAAACCCACCTGATTATCCAGCCACTCCTGAAACACCTCAGTCTCACAGGATAACAGATGATATAATGACCGCTGTTGAAACTGACCCCGAGACACCTCCTGGATACCATGACATTGACCCAACTGATAAAGTTCATGAAACCCCTGGAGCGAATCACGGAGAGTACGCTAACAACTTGCAGAACATCATGCACACCCTCAATGCCTATCAAGCTGACATTAATCTATTCAGAGAAGACATCAAGAGTATGCGATTGGACATCGTGGGATTGACTGACATGGCCTGCGAACAATTCTATCATCTGGACTCCGCCATCGAAGACCTGAAGAAACGCCTTTGAACCGGCTATCAGTGATTTTAGTTTATTAAGTCTTTTCTCATTATTTTTTTTTATCATTATTTTCATTTCCAGTTAAAATTATCTTTCGCAACGATTTCATAACATAATTTGAGTTTATGTAATTTCAGTTTTTCTTTATGCCATGCACTTTTTATTTCAATTGATTCTTCATTTTAGCAGCTTAAATAATTTTTCTATTTCTTTTCTATACACTGTGTGACCATATACTGTATGACTGCAATATTCTATCTTAGGTTCGTATACTACTGTGTTGAAATTGCTATATATTATGGTGTGTTACTATAGTGCTACTAAATAAAATACATTATTATTAAATTAAAAAAATAACGTGAGACAATGTGCTTTTCTGGAAGTTATTCAGCACCACACAGCCTCACGGTCGTCACGCCCCACTTACGATCGTGACATGCTCATTTAGCGCGTCACGACCGTCACGATCATGTCACGACCGTGACGACCTCTATTACAGAGATCGTGAGAAACAGAACTGTTTCTTCATCGTGTCCACTCTTCTTCTCCCTCCATAACCTATCTAAAACTTCCCCCACTCATTCCCAAACCGCCAAAACCTTTCCACTACCCCATTAATCCACCATTACCAGTAACCATTTCAATTCCACTGTCCCGTATTTAACCCGAACACCAACCTCCCTCATTCTACCACTCTTCTTCCAAACACTTCACAAAAAATCCTTCCACCCTCTCTCTTCACATTTGCATGTTATGGATTCTATCATTTTCAGAGAAGGAGAAGCCGGAGAAACCCAGCGAGACCGTTTCGTCCGCTTCCAGAACCGCGGACTGCAACCCACCCGGTACATTTCCACCGACTGTCTGCAAGAACTCGGTATGCTGTCCAGCGTCCAAAGCCTATTGCAGAAGGTTGGCCTGTGGGACCTCTGTCACCAGCCACAGCCTACTTTCGAACTTCTGACGCTGGAGTTCCTCAGCTCTTACTGCTACATCACCTCTCATGGTTCTCAGAGTCAGCTTACCGGCAGCGTAACATTCAGACTGCTTGGCCGGGAGTTCAACCTCACACAAACCAGGATTGCCGAGCTGTTAGGTTTCGACCACGGCACCGAAGCCCACCGTCGCGTGCCCGACAATTTCAGCGAACAAGCATTCACACTGTGGCGCGACCTCACCAACACCCGTGCGACCACCTTCCAGAGCCTCAACGCCACACACATCCACAACCCGGCTATCCGCTACTTTCACCGGGTCCTCTGCAACACCATCTTTGCTAGAGAGAGCAACCACAAGCTCAACTCAAAGGAGCTCCTGTTTTTGTACTGTGCCCTTCATGACGAGCCAATCAACGCTGCCCCCTTTATGCTCTACCACATCCAGGCCATCGCGCACCGCGGCTCATCCCCGTTCTTCATTGGAGGCATTGTCACCACCCTCGCCATTCAGCTGGGGCTTGGTGACGCGCTCGCTGATCTGCCGCACCTCGCCGCCGATTTCCTGACCATGAGCTACTGCCGGTCCGCCCACCTGATCGCGCAGCGAGAGGATGGCAGGTACAGCCCTGTCGTCAATGGCACCGTCTTCCACCACATCACTCTGCCGTCCCGCACACGCATCGACCCAGCAAACCGAGCCAACTGGCTCTTTGCCTTACCAGCTGCTGCGGATCACGCCCCGGTACATGATGATCAGCCAAACGCCCCAGTGGACGAGATGCAGGACGCCATGGATGCAGCTGAGCATGCCCAGGACATCCCCGAGACTTCCACCCGACAGCAGGCGGCTCCCGCTGCCACACTTGAGGACGTCCTATTTGCGATCCACCAGCAGAACCTGATGAACGCAGCACTAGAGCGTCAGCAGAAGGCACAGTACGACGCTCTGCTCGGCACCATTGCTGCCAACCACGCGACCACCAATGAGCGGTTTGGAGAACTTTTCGGTGAGCTCGAGGCGCTCCGCATCAGCATCACTGCTACCTCCGGCACCGGCTCTGACCCCGACGCGACTCCCTCCAGACGCCGCTCTCGCACCAGAGGCCGAGCCCGCGATCACCAGCAGCAGTAGTTTGCTTTTATGTTGTTTTTCAGTTTTAGTCTTGTACTGTATCTATACCGCTATTATATCACAACATTGAGGTCAATGTCTGATATAGTGTGGGAGAGGTACTTTTCATTTCAATGTACTTTCAATTCTGTTGTATTCCTTTTAGAAAATCAATGAAATGAGCAAACCTGTGCGTTATTTTCTTTAATATCGAGTTTCCCCCGATTATTAAGCCATACTAGAAAAAATCCTTAAACTACTCGCATTACCCGACTTACCACCGAATGGTTCGTAATTACGAAGCCGGGAACGATTAAACAAGACCAATACAATCTTGACATCTTCGACCCCCTGCTTAAGAAATTCCATCCCGATCACCATTGCGAGTGCACCTTTAGTTTCAGTTCAAAAGTAACCCCAGTAGTTTATACTAGCAGTCAGCACCGTCTGAACACAAACCACGTGGGGAGCCGATGAATATAAGCGTTTGATGCCTAATCAATAATGATCCTTCGTATCTCAATGCAAAATGAAAAGAGATTGCACCAAAGTACACGGTCGCAGATAAAGAACGAGAAATAGGAGAAGGACTCCGTTTCGGGTTGGTTCAGAGGTACTGGTTCTGAACTCGGTAGGGCGTGCTACGGCTCGATCCCCCACAACCTCCGCATCGGATAAAACATGAAGGGGTACCACACTCGTGTACCAGACCCCGAGCTAAAAAAGGATCAAAATCGCTAACCGGCTACTCCACTACGTGCGTACGAAGGCAAAGGGCTTAATGTGACTGCGCTAGAACGAACCGGGTGAAGTAAGATCGAAAAACACTAGGTGAAATCGCAATGTGATTGCCGATTGTTTCGCTTGACGGGAAGTCGACGACATAGCCTGTTGCTTATGTCATTAGTGTATCGGTAGTGTTCTATCAAAGTACCGGACTATCTGACGAAACGATCCACCGGACGGTTTGCTATGAGTATGCGCGAATAAAATCTTGTCCGCCGATTTTCAACCGACTATTTGCTTGAGGACAAGCAAAGGTTTAAGTTTGGGGAAGTTTGATGACGAGAAAACGCATCGGTTATATCGCTAGATTTCATTGACTTTTACCGCGCATTCACCGTTTTAACGCTCGATTCCTCGAGTTTTTCTTACTATTTTGCAGGTACATCGATATGTGAGGCCAAATCAAGAATTAAGAAGAAAAGAACAAAGAAACCACAAGAAATGAAGCAAGACAGAAGCCTGCATAAACTCTGCATAATTTGTTACGACCACGGTCGTTACAAGGGTGTCACGACCGTGACACCTTACTTTGGGACATCACGACCGTGAGGAAGTAGTCACGACCGTGACACTTGAAAACATAAAACAACGAGCGTGAAGACCTTGTCACGCCCGTGACAAGGATATAACTTGATTCTTTTGACTCAGACTACGTCAAAGCCACCAGTGAAGCCCACTCCTCCTAGTAATTCTCACGTGAGGGAGACTTCTCCCACTTTCTGCTGCCACTTTCCAACATTTTCTCAACCACTTCAGCAAAGCCCAAGAAGCAAAAGACCCAGGACCAGCCCATTGGAAGCTCTATAAATAGGACCAGCTCAGGAGGATTCAGGGACAGACTTCAGTATCCAAATTTCCTGCGGAAGCTCTGCCGAATTACCTTACCATCAGAATTATTATTCCAGCATTTTATTTTCTGCCTTATTTTATTTGTATCCAAACCAACCGTGTAACAATTTCCAACATTAGGGAATTGTTATACTTTTATTTGTTTCCAGCCTTCAGCATTCATTTTAATTTTTATTTCCGCCTACTCCAAGCCTTCCGGTCTGTGGAAGAAGGAGTCTACTCAGATATTTGTTAATCAGGTTTTTCAGTTATTGCAATTTAATTTATTTATAATGTCTATTTATCTTTCTGCCATTAGTAAGCTAATAATTAACTCTGAGTCTGATTTAACCTCGATGAGTAGCTAAATACCTTAGGGCGGTATGTAGTTATAACTAACTTAACCGGTAAAATATAACCATGGGCTAAAATAATTAATCGCTTAACATTCTGGCTGATACTTTTTAATTAAATTCGACCTTTTCGTTACGAGAGTAAGAAAAGGGTATTAGGTTGGGTCAAGACCACGAGAGTGTGAGATTTTAACCAGATAGCTAAAGTTAGGCATTTAAATTAAATACAGCGAGAGCGCTTTAAGATAAATTAGAATTATTTAGTTTCCAAAAATTATCTCTAAACACTTATGGGCTAGCGAGAGCAGGCATAGGGCTTTAGGGATAAGATCTGATTCAAGACCACGAGAGTGTGAGTTGAGGGTATTCAAACTAGTAATCTCTACCGAATAGATTAAGTGAACATCTTTATAAGCCTAGGTTAGATTGACCCACCTAAGTTAGTATAATTACATACCGACCGTTTTAGTATTATTTTATTAAAAACTTGAATTTAATTCCGCCTTCAATAGTCTTAGAAAACCAACAACAATCGTGACAACTATTCGCCTTAGCTAAACTAGAAGTTCATCTAGCACTAAGTAACGATAGAATCCCTGTGGATCGATAATCTTAAATATTACTTCGATAGGCTGTGCACTTGCAGTAAGATACCGCTAGACGCATAAGTAGACACGTCTCTAGCCCATCACATGGTCAAAGATTATGGTCAAGGATTGTGGTTGAATAAACTCACAATTTATGGACCAAAGAAAGCAACACCCATGGTTTTGTAACAGCTCTCGTGGATTTGTGAAGATGAACACCTATAAATAGAGGTGAAAATTTCTCATTCATAACAACAATTAAAAGTATTGCAACATAACATAAAAGAAAAAAAGTTTAGAGAGAAAGAATATATATTGTATTTTCTCCTATAAGGTTATTTTAGTGAGTGTTTTCCTATTACAAGAGAAAGTGTAATTTGTTCTCTCCTAGTATTTAGAGAAAAGTGTTGTAATTTCTTCCACTTAGTAAAAATCTTTTCTATCGGTGCCCATGGGTTTTCCACATAAATATTCCGTGTCAATTTCCTACTACTTGATCTCTTATTCTTTTTTATATTTATCTTGCTACTCTGGTACCCAACAATATATGCAGTGAGATATATCATTCCCTATTTGCATTCAAATTGGACTCGCCATCCTTTACACAATAGGACTAAGACAACCATATAACTAATATTTGATTTCTCACAGTTTAGTTAGGAAATGTTATACGAGAGATATCACTTGGGATTATATTTAATACCCATATTTCTTCCCTATTCATAATTCATAACTAATCACTATTGATTATCTTAAGAAATACAATCAAATTTCATCATTACACTTCATCCCTTGGCCATTACTAATGCCCTAAATTCCCCTACTTAGGAGTATATTGAATCGAGGACTAAATCACCGACGAGGCAAGGAACCTTGGGCCATTACAGACTAACCTTAACATGGGTTACATCTCGTAATATGCATAGGATTTTCATGGTACAAAAATACATGCTACAACTAGTAATGCGGCCAGGTCCCTAAATTCCATCTTCTTCTTCTTAGTATGAGCCTGGAAAATTAGAAAATTCCCAACTCCCTCTCACTCATACATCAGTCAAAAGAGGATTTGATCATCATATCAGTACTAGGATCAATAAAATATCAATTTTTAACAAAAAAGAATTTAAAATCCTACATGCATTTCTATCAATTCCATTTGAAATACAAAGCTCTTAGTTCAAACTACTCAAGATCACAAGCTTAAGAAAACCCACATTAGGCTTTGATTCTGAATTTCACTCAAGGAAGTTTTAAAGGTTGATGTAGAAGGAAAATGAACACTTGTTCCTCTTCTTCTTCCTTAATCTTAAAGCCCTAGCCTCACTGTGCAAGGAATTTGAAGTTTGGAGTTATAACTTTCTTCTTTCTTCTTCTAATTATCGCCCACCCTCTCTCTCTATCTCTCTTACACACACACACACACACACACACACACAGACACACACACACACACACAGACACACACATTTTTTAATTGCAAGGAAGAAGTTAATAAAACCCTTTTTTCATTCTAGGATCTTAAGCTCATTGAGTAAAGACTCACATGCCCCTATCCACAAACTTATTTCCTAAATTCACCCTTTGTCTTTAACTAGTTTAAGCTTCTATTTTGTGACATACTCAAGGTTTACTTAAGTTAACACACCTAATCAAGAAGAAAATTATGGGGTATTACACTAACCTACCCTTAATAAAATTTTCCTCCTCAAAATTGAAAGATTTTCTGAAAAGTTGCGGGTAGTTAGCTCGCATTCTGATTCCAATTCCCAAGTACATTTTCTAGGGTTTGATTCCTACCACAACACTCTCACCAGTGGTATATCTTTGTTTCTTAGAGATTTCACTGCATAATCCATCACTCAGCTAGGTTAAAGTTGAAAGGTAAAATTTATTGCAACTTCAATCGTCTCTAGGAGAATGGACTGAAAAGGATCTGGTTCAAACTTTCAAAGTTAGGATACATGTAACACATCATAAAGTCCAGATAAGGGAGGTGACAATGCCATTTGGTAAGCCCCTTCTCATATTCGACTTATAATTTAGTAAGGGCCAATGTACTGCAAGCTTAAATTCTTTATCTTGAATGGTCCTTACAAGCCTATTTTTGAGGTGACTTTCAAGAAAACATGATCTCCTTGTTAAGTTCTAATGGTCTTCTACGTCTATCCGTGTAACTCTTTTGATGGTCCCGAGCTTTCCTCGTTCTATCTTGAATCACCCTTATTTTCTCTATGTTCTCTTGAAATATCTCACATCCTAAGATTCATTTATCTTCTATTTCTTCCCAACAAAAAGGTGAACGACATATCCTCCCATACAAATCTTTATACGACGCCATTCTAATGCTAGAATAGTGACTGTTGTTATATGAAATTTCAATCAATGGTTGGCGTTGGCCCCAACTTCCTCCTTCTTTTAGGATGCAAGCCCTCAATATATCTTATAGGGTCTAAATAATTATTTCCATTTGGTTGTATGATTATGGATGGTTTGTCATACTAACGTTGAATCTGGTCCCCATCACAAGGTGGAAGACCTTACAAAAGCTAGAAGTGAACTTTAGATCACAATCAAATATAATGCTCGATGGAACTCTATGTAGCCTTACTATCCCAACAACGAAGAAACTTGCCAATTGTAGAACCTTATAGGTAGTCTTCATTGGTAGGAAATATGCAGACTTTGTCAACATGTCCACTATTACAAAAATTGAGTCATGACCACTTGGAGCACGGGGCAGTCCCACTATTAAGTTTATGGAAATACTTTCCCATTTCCATTCTTGTATCTCCAAAGGTTGCAACATACAGTTGGGTTTTAGTGCTCAATTTTTATTTGCTGGCATACCACATATCAAGTTACAAATTCTTCTATTTCTCTCTTCATTCCAGGACACCATAAATTTCCTTTCAATTCGTGATAAATCTTAGAAGAATTAGGATGAATGGTGAATTTATCTTATGTGCCTCTACCAAAATTACTCTCTTTAGCTTCGAATCATTCAAAATTCACATCATCCCATTGAATAAGATTACTTCATATATAACAACTAAGCTTATCTTACGAGTCAGTCGAGTCAATGGTAGATTTAATTAAGAAAATCCCATGATGAAACTTCGATAGTACCCTACTAGTCCCAAGAAACTTATCACTTCAAATGCATTTTTGGGTCTTTCCCAACTCAACATCACTTCCACCTATGAGGGATTAACAACTACCCTTCCTCGAGAGATTACATGTCCAATGGAATTCACCTCTGACATCCAATATTCATGTTTTCCGAATGGCAAAGTGGTTCTTTTCTCATAGGATCAAAAGTATAATCCTAAGATGTCCTTTGTGCCCTTCTGGATACCAAGAGTAAATAAGGATGGCATTAATGAAAATTACTTTGAATTTTCAAAGATATGGATGAAATACATGATTCATGTAGTCCATGAAGACAAATGGAGCACTGGTCACTCCAAAGGGAATTACAAGGAACTCTTAATGTCTATAACGTGTCTTGAAAGCGTTTTTTGGTGTGTTGGAATTTTTCACTCAGATCTGGTGATACCCTAAGCATAGGTCCTTTTTAAGATAATTATGGCTCCCTTCAGCGAATTGATTAGATAATCAATTTGAGGTAATGGGTACTTGTTCTTAATGGCGACCTTATTCAATCGGAGATAATCAATACACAACCTAATACCAGCATCCTTCTTCTCCATTAACAACACAGGGGCACCCCCACAGAGACACACTCGATCGTACAAATTATTTTTCTAATAAGTCTTCCAATAGAGCCTTCAATTCTTTCAATTCGACTTGAGACATTCTATATTGTGCAATAGAAACTGGTCCTGTGTTGGGAATTAGATCTATGTAGATTTTAACTTCTCTTTCAAGAGGCAGATGAGTGACATATTTTGAGAATACATTTGGAAATTCTATCACTACCAGAATAAAAGACATCTCTCTCTTAACATTGACATTTGTTATAAGTATCATGATAAATGATATATTCCAATCAAAGAGACAATGAATCAAATGAATCATACCTTCTAGAAGAGTAAAAATTACTTCATCTGGTGTTGATACTTCTCCTGGTATGAGAGTAGTCTTATCCTTGCAACCAATGTACACCGAATTGGTCCAACACCACATCTATCTTCTTCAAGCATGGACATATTATATTAATTAAGAAGGTTAAATGATTCACGATTATCAGATGATTTTCATACAACCAATTGGTTTCTACATTATTGTTGGTGGCTGTTGTGACTACTATTGGAGAACATAAAGCAATTAATTCAAACTGAGCTTCTCTACACATTTATTTGAAATGGATGAGTGTGACATTTTGCATTCAAAGAGAAAAAATAATGGTTGATTATGCATATAACACATACCAGTTATGAGATCATTGCTGCCTTTGGCCTTTCTAGCATCTAATGTATACACTCTTCCAGTTTTTCCAGGTCCCTCCTTTTATGTTTCTTGAGTACTAAGTAGGGGATAATCTTTCTTCATATGACCAGGTTTACCACAAATGAAACACATTTTGATTTCCATACGTACAGTCTTTAAAGTGGGACTTCTTACATTTTGCATGGTTTGGAAATTGATTAGGCCTCATGCCTAGAACATGCTTACCCTTTGTGGGGGAGCCTCTAGGCTTCAGTTGTTGGTTAAATCTCCATGAATCCCTTTAATGGTGCCAAATAGGGGTGTTTGTAGTGCGGTTTAGACCGATTTTGAAGTCAAACATCATCCAATCAAAAGATAAATTAACTTACGGTTCAGTTTGATTTTGGATGATTGATTAAAAAATCTGATATGATTCGATCCAATTTTGCGGTTTAATTTAGATTGGTTTTTTGGATATCCAAACTACAAATTATATTTTTTTATTAATATTATAAAAGTACTAGCAAATATTAAATTTGATATAATATATAACATATACTATATTAAAAGTTAATATTACAAAATAATAATGATCTCTTATGGTTGAAACAAATAAAATAATAAAAATTAATAAATTAAATCAAATTAATAAATAGTATTTAAAAAAATAAATATCATCTAATAATAAATTAACAACATAACATAGTAATAAAAAATAAATAAGTATATAAATATATACGTGTGGTTCAATTCGGTTTGGATCGGGATTGAAAAATAATCTGAAATTCGATTCGAACCGAGCGGTTTTTACAAAATGATATCTAAACACATCCAATAATTTTTGGTTTTTTTGCGGTTTTCAGTTTTCTTAGATCGATTTGCGATTTTTATTTGAATCAGTTAGGATTTGAACACCCCTACCCCCAAACTTGTTCACTTTCCTTTCTAATCTTTTCTAAGCTTTTTTCTACAACGTAACATTGTCGTAGCAGCTCGGCATGAGTATCAAACCTTTGATGAGAAACAATATGCTCAATCCCTCCCCTCAAGCCAAACTTAAATGGGTTAATCTTTCATTTCTCATTCGGTGCATACAAGAATTGGTTAGAATAAGTAATCATTTCTTCAAACTTCTTTGTGAATTTAGCTTCTGACATGTTTCGTTGCCTAAGTTGTTGGAATTCTAACTTCTTATGTGCTCACAAGCTGTTTGGAAAGTATTTGTCTAAGAAGATCGCCATAAAATGTTCCCAATATTTTAGAATGATACTTATTGTCATGGTGACTACATCATTATCCCACCATCTGGCTGATGCTCCTCTCAACATAGGGGTAGAAAATGTGACTTTCTCGTCATCTGAGCACGAGGCCACCTTGAAGATTTTCGTACCAAAATGATAAAACTAAAGGTCTACAATAAAGAGGGGAAGAACACTAAAATATAACTATCTAAAATAATAAAAAAAAAATATTTTCAATCATTTGATAACCCCAAATATCTCAAAAGAGAATACATATAGTATTGTTGTGGATAATAAAATGAAAGGCTTAAAAGCTAAAAATTCCGACTAAACAATAATTAAAATAAAAGTTCAACTAAAATAAATTCTACTTCTAATTAAAATATTTTAATTGTGTAAAAACTAAGTGCATACTCACTTTTCTATCATGTTAACACTAATTTTACATTATTTTTTGTTGTGTTTCTTTTTTTAGAAAAATTATTTTTTATCTCTTATTCTGATTTGAAGTTCTAATTTATAGATATTTTGGTTGCATTATTGTATTCATGAGACAATTTGTAAATCGTGTTGTTGCATGTTTTGGTAGAAAAAAAGGATTTTTAGATATAAAAAGAAAGATAGGAGGTCGCCCTTTTAATTGGAGTGTTGAAATGGAGAACACTTTTGTTAATTTTGAAAAAAATTGAAAAGAGATTAAAAGTGGAAGAAAGAGAAATGGTAGTAGCTGCTTTCTAGGAGGGAAACTATTTTTTTCTTTTTTCTTTTATATAATTTTTCAATTTTTATAATAGTTATTTTTTGTTTGAGTGTAAAAATCAAATTAGACATTTATACATGATGGACCTAATTCTAATTCTATTGGGTGGTTTGAATAAAATATCTTGAATCATATATATATATATATATATATATATATATATATATATATATATATATATATATATATATATATATATATATATATATATATATATATATATATATATATATATATATATATATATATATATATATATATTATTTCGGACTGCTCTAATGGTTAAGTATGATTTAATTCACTTCTCTTTTTAGAACGATCAAATTGTCTAAATCCAACTAAATTGAAGGAGCATTTACCTTTTTGCCCCTCCACCGGGGAAATTGACCGATTTATTTATGAGTCAGCACTTCTCCACGCAAGTCATTGCCCGTCATGCACGGTCCGATTATCTAGAAACAGTCATGACGCTCGTGCCCGCTACTGCGCCTTTGCTCGTAGCAACAGCTAGTTATGGACACCTCTGTCTGTCCCAACGGCTAGTTCTATTCTTCGAAAAACAGTTATCTTGCCCCGAAAATAAAAATCAATGGCTAAGCGTTGAGGCACTATAAAAACCCTCTCATTTTAGAGGGTCAGATATTCAATATTCACCTTGATACACACATATTTTATACTTACTTTATCGGAATGCCTTGCAGGTACACCCATATCCTTCTCTCTTATACCCAGCATCACAGATATGATTGTCTCTGACCCGCTTTAAATTCTAATCGGCCGTCAAAATTATATATATATATATATATATATATATATATATATATATATATATATATATATATATATATATATATATATATATATATATATATATATATATATATATATATATATATAGTCAGATTTTGATAGGTTTTTTTTTAAATTAATAAAAGGAAGAAAGAAAACAATATGTAAATGAGAAAACCTATTTTTTTATTAAATCTATTTTGCTTTATTTTATCATTTTGTACTTTTTTGTATAATTAAACATCCATAGTTAAAATAAAGGAATATTTTGATATTTTATTTTAAAAAAGAAATTTATCATAATAATAATAATAATAATAATAATAATAATAATAATAATAATAATAATAAAGTAAAACTAATGTCATTTTTTTAGAAATTTGGTTCAATTAATGTTCAAAAGGAAACACCTCAATTTAATTATTTTTAAAGTAATAGAGATTATATTTATATTTATAACTTTTTTTTCAAATGACAAACAAATAAAAATAGAGATTATATTCATATTTATTTAGAATTTTTTTTAAATACCTAAACAAAATTGGAGTAGTATTCTCATTTTTCTATTTTCTATTTTTGTATCTCTCATGTTTCAATCAGTGCCAATTGATGGAGAAAGCATACCTGCAATCTCTGCAATCTTGCATTTAAACCTCTTTCATAACTCATCAGTCATCACCCACCTTGATGGCTCTCCGATCTACGCCATTCAAATCACTCATTCATTCTCCTAAGAGCATTCGTTCCATGTGTTTTTTTAGACACAATCCTAATTTTTTAAAATGTCTTTTACTTTTATAAAAATATCTTCAAACGTACTTTAATATATATATATATATATATATATATATATATATATATATATATATATATATATATATATATATATATATATATATATATATAGTGTTTAAATCAGACTTCAATTATATTAATAAATTTATTTTAAAACAAAATTCTAAAAATATATTTCGGAAATATGATAAATTAACCTAATAAATGTAATGTTCTTCAACCACATACAGTTATACAGTTATAGTATTTAGCTCTATTTTACACCACATGCAATTGTATCTTTGAAAACAGTTTGTTATTCAAGCTGTTAATTAGTGTAAGATAGAATTTATCTCTACAAATGAAAGATAATGGGTCTTAAAATTCAGCATAATAAGTAAAGATTGGAGAATCAGTAAACAATCATTAAATTGAAAACCCAAAACTAACCACTCTCAATAGAATTTCATCTTTTCTCTTTTTGTTGTATTAAATTGGCACTTTCATTTTCGATTAAATTGTATGTGGTGTAAAATAGAGCTAAATACAATTGTATGTGGTTGAAAAAGATGAATAGTAGATTTATTAGGCTAATTTAACACATTCCGAAGATATATTTTTGAAAACTTTTCGAAGATAAATTTTTCAAAAATATATTTTCGAAATAAATTTATTAATACAATAAGGGTCTGACCCAAAAACGATTGAAAATATATCTTTAAAAAGAAATGACATTTTTGAAAATCTACAGTATGTCTAAGAAACACATAGCAATAAGAAATGTTCTTCTCCTAATATGATTCCCTCTTTGACTTCCGCAGGGTGTATAAAAAAAATTGCTCAAGACCATCTTGAGAAAGCTTTAATAAAAAAGGAGTATTTTTGAATGGAAAAATCTAAGATCAATTGGCACATCAATACGGACAGATATACTGCATTTTTTCATAGAATGGCTAGAGTTAAAAATGCTAGAAGTCTAATAACCTATTGAAGGTTGATGATGAGATCATTGCTGATCCAACCCTAATGTCCAATCTTGCAAATTTTACTAACTTATTTTCTTTTATAGCTACCACATATGATCTTTCTTTGATTAATGATGTTATCCCTTCATTGGTGGATGACACTATGAATATCCAGTTGACCATGATTCCCTCTATGGAGGAGATCAAAAATGCGTTTTTAGTCTCAACAAGAACAATGCTCTTAGGCTAAAAGGATTTGGAGGTGTCTTTTTCCATACTTATTGAAGCATAATCAAAGATGTTGTTTATAATGCAGTGATGCAATTCTTTCTGTCTAGCTGAATTCTCCTTAACTACAACTCTAACAATATCATCTTGTTGGATGACACCATTTGCAAGTTTAGGCCAATTGCATTGGCTAACTTCAATTTCAAAATCATCACTAAAGTGCTTGCTGACAGGTTGACCATTCTTATGCCTTCATTGATTTCCAAGGAGTAAAGAGGTTTTATTCATGGAAGGATATAAAGGAATTTGTTGGATTGGCTTAGCCGTATCATAGAAAGGAATTTGTTGTTCAGCAACTTGGAAAATATGTGGCATTTCTGTATTGCTGGTAGGTCTTCTCGGAGAGCTCCGTTCCTTAAAACAGCTTGTATTTCTTTTATCAATTCCATCTGGCCGGCTAGGAACCAGGCTCGCTTTAACAACAAACATATTCATTTCAATGACATAATTTCAAACATTGTGGCTCAGGTCAAATTAACTAGTAACAACTCGGTGTTAACTACTTCCTCTCTTATTCAAGATTTCTCTCTAATCAAGGCTTTCGACATTATTATTCACCCTTCTTGTGCTCCTACTATTAAGGAGGTCATTTGAAACCCATTTATTCTTAACTGGATCAGGTGTAATTGAGATTATGCTTACAACAATTCTCCCACTGCAGCTAGTTTGGGAGGGATTTTTAGAGATTGCAGAAGTAATTTTCTTTTGGCTTTTGCTGAAAACCTTAATTGGAATTGCTCTCTCCTTGCTGAGTTATGTGTTGTTATGAGAGTCATTAAGGTTGTCAGGGACAAACATTGGGTGTAGTTAAGGATGTTACGTTAATCAGTTATTTAAATTATTCATATTTAAATTTGGTTATTAAAAACTATTTAATTATTAGTATGATTTTAATAGAATCTATATTTTGGATATATCATAAATATGGTTTAAACCAAATCTATATTTTGGTCATACATATCTAAAATAAAAACCACATTAATCAATTTATTTTTTAATTTTTAAAAAAATATTTCTTTCTAAAAATAAAAGTAAAGTTTATTTATATTTTTTTTTTATTTTGAAAAAAAAATGGCCTAAATAGTCTTTTGATCCTTATAAATTAGCGGGTTTTTGAGTTTGATCTTTGTATCTTTTTTGGTATGAGTCTCTATATCTCACTGTTGTGTTGTCATTAGTCTCTAAGGTTAGAGTTCTATTAAAAATAGATGACATGGAAAACGGCGCACACATGAAATTGTTTTAAATATGTTTTATATTTAACACAATACCATACATGGATAGTCCTTTTTTCTCACCAAAAATGATTTTATTTTTAGTCCTTGTAAATTAGGGTTTTGTATATTGGAAGAAAAAGAAACTCTGCTTGTGGGAGGGAGGAGACAAAGGAACGAAGAAGAGAAAATGCTAGATTACACGACCAAGTAACGCAATTGTATCTATGGAACTTAATCTCATATATGGTATCTTCTTTCTTCCTTTTATCGGTGAGTTAGCTTTGTTCATCATGTCTTCTTGAAACTTGAATGTTATGGAGTTCAATTTGATTTTTCATAGGGGGTAGATTTGATAGGGATTGTTTAGTATATTTCACTGGGTGAAACGAGCATGCAGCAGAAATAGATCCGGATAAATAGAGCTTATTTGAAGCAACATGCATTCTGAAAGAGATAACTGAGCTTGGGCATTCTGAGTATTGGTTATGGTGGTATAACAATGATGCTAATATGTATAGTAGAATGGTTAGTAATAGTGATGCTGATAAGGTATATCAATGTGTCATGGAAATGAAATGTATAGTGCACATATATGTTGAGCATAAAGGTAAATGCAATGCTCAATAAGCTGATGTAGGTGATACTCAAGAAGATGATATTGGTGGTTTTGAACAAGATGAAGTAGGTAATGATGTTGGTGGTGTTGAAAATGTTGAAGTAGGTAATGATGTTGGTGGTGTTGAACAAGTTGAAGAAGCTAATGTTGGATGTGTTGAACAAGTTGAAGTATGTGATGAAAGTGAGGATAGTGAGGAGACTGGGGAGAGTGAGAATATTGACTTTGAAGTTGATGGTTTATCATTTGATGATAGTGAGGATGAGAGGGCTCTTGGGTTGGATGATTGTTTTGATGTTATTAAAAATCAAGTTAAAGAAAAGGGCAAAAGAGGAAGGATAAAACTTGCAGCAATGAAGCACAAGCATACTCAAAAGGAAGTATCAATTGGTGTTGATAATGTAGGGTCATCTAGTGGTGTGGAAAATGAGATGGACATCAACTATGCTAGTGATGAGCTTGGTAGTAGTGACCTTCATGCTTCTGATACAGAGAAGGAACCAAAATATCCAATGTTTAAGATGGAGGATTTGGACAAGAATAACAAATTCAAAGTAGGATTGGAGTTTGTATCACTTGAAGAGTTTAAAGAAGCAATAACTAAATAGTTTCATTATGGATACTGCAAAGAAAACATGCACATGTAAGTTTTGGGAATTAATGGGGATTCCTTGTAGACATGCAATAGTTGCATTAGGTTTTAGGAACCAATGCTCTGAAGATTTTGTGGATGATTATTATTCCAAAGATACTTATGAGACATGATATGCTTATAGTGTAAGTCTTATTAATGGATAGGACATGCGGCCAAAGGTTGACATGGAAGAGATTTTACCTCCATCATATAAAAGAGGACCTACTAAGCCAAAGAAGCTGAGGAGGAGGGAACCTGATGAGGACCCTAATAAGGTAAGGAAACAAACCAATTATTGTTGCATAAGATGTGGTGTACATGGCCATAATGCAAGAAGTTGTACAAGTCAATTAGTCAACCCTAAAGCTAAAAAAAGAAAGGTATTAAACAGGTTGTAACTTTGCATATGTTATTAATTGATATGTTATTAACTTTTCTGTTTTGTTTATCCAGAGAAAGCCAAAGAAAACAACAACATGACAAGGACAAAGACAACCATTTAGTAATACAACCCAAGAACGGGCTTAGCCTAATGAAGACCAAACTGCAACACAAGAACAAACTCAACCTACTGAAGCTCAAATTGTAACATAAGAACAACCTCAACCTAATGAAACTCAAATTGATGTTGACTCTTAGTTTGAAATGCTTGCTGCGAATCTTGCTGCAACATTTGAGGCAACTCAAATTCAACCAAATCTTGCATGTGCACAAAGTCAACCAAATCATAGTGCACCTGTTACATCAACTGATGATGTGCCTGCACAAAGTCAATCAAATCATAGTGCACATGCGCAAACTGGTTATGGTATACAACTTTCTGCATCTGATTATATTTTGAGTGCATTTGTTCCATCAACTGATAATGTACTTCTTGCACCTATTTCTACTCCTAGAGTTCTTAAACTAGTTGAGTTTATTATACCATTTCATAGTGATTTGGATTTATTGTGTTGATGTGTTGCACCTCTAATATTCTATATTTTATAGAAGAGGATAAACAAATCAAAAGTTACAAGAAAATTGGAGTTGAGGAGAAGTGACAAGACAAGGGTCCTTAAATACAAAAACTAGACAAGAGAAGGAAGTAATTCATCACAACCTATGGATGTGGACAAGGGTCCTTAAGCTTCTTGTTATGGTGTATTTTGATGCCTTTTGGCTATGTATGATGTGTGTTTATTGTGTTTTGAGACAAAAGTCTATGCCTTTTGACTTTATGTAATTCTGAGACATATAACATCATTAAGGTTTATGTATGGCGTGTCTTTGTTGTAGTTTGAGACAAAATTATATGCTTTTTTGGCTTTATGTAATTGTGAGACATGAAACATCGTTATGGTTTATGTATGGTGTGTCTTTGTTGTATGTTGAGACAACTTTATATGCCTTAATGTTCTATAATATTAAGTTAACGCATGAAATACAAAAAAAAATCATTAACAAACAAGGATTTAATACAAACAAATTATTAAGAAAGAGGGATGCAAAACAAAAGCTACAAACATATAGGGACGAAAAATCGAAATTTTCATAGGTTCTGATCCATTCCATAATCAAGCCTTACATGGATAAAATTCAACAACTATCATTATTTTAGGGACTAAAACAAAACAAAAAAAGTTACGGGCACCATGAACATGAAACACACTACCATTTCTGGTAGGCAAAGAACAAACACCATGAAAGAGTCAACAAAAGCTTAAACATTTTGGCCTTATTCCTTTCGTTTTCCAACTTCAATTTCATCTTCCCTTCTTTCCTAGCTGAAACATTTTGGCCTTATTCCTTTTGTGTTCACTTGATGTGTTGCGTTCAAGTTCATGATCCCATATGAAAAACTTGCAACCTAATCCCGAATTAGAACATTTCAAAAATTTTCTTTTAGGGTTTTCAGTTAAATTTGAGATGAACATCCTCATTGCTTTATTGCAATCACAAATTAGGATTTGAGGACTCACAGAAATTACCTACAAAAGACATTGTCATGGTTGAATTTGCACTACGATTTGAGGAAGAAGAGATGAAGAACAAATGAAGAAGAGATGCAAAAATGATGTCCTTTTTGGTTTTGGTCCTCCTTTTTAAAGCCCCTCCACCAGGTTTTCCACATATTAACCACACAAAAATTTAAGTGAACTCTACGTATGTGTCGTTAGCCAAGTCAACTTTTTTTAAATAGAATTCTAACTCTATGGGCTAACACCAACACAAAAGTGAGATATATATAGGAACCAAAATCAAATATTTTTTTTTAAAAAAAAAATCTAAAATAAATAAATAAAAAATCGATTTTTTAATTTTTTCTTAAAATAAAAGATTTTTTTAAATAAAAAAAATTCTTGCATAAAATAATTTTATTTATTTTTAAATCAAAGTTAATTATAAAATTAATTATTGATATAACCGATTAATTGATTTTAATAACTGATTATAATATATAAATTATTTATAATTGTGAATTAGTTATGAAAATTAAACGTTCATAACCATTCTTAAATGTATTTATAGGTTGAAACATATATTTTTTTATGATGCAAGTTTTCTCCAACCAATCTTTAGTGTCTTTGTAGTTAGTAAATAGATGGGCTTCTTGTCTCTGGATCATTTCAAATATGCATTTCTGCATAGAAAATTTTATCTCATATTTTTATTTTTATTTCTATACCCTTACATTTTATATAAAATATTAATTTTATTTTTGTATATTTTTAACTAATTTATTATTTTACTTTTAAAATATTTTTTAAATTTTATTTTGCGTATCGGAAAACTTTGCAAAAGAGTTCTGGTATACAAAATAAAATTAAAATATGTTTTAAAAAATGACTACCGAAACTCTTTTGTAAAGTCTTTTAATATACAAAAATTAACTACCAAAACTCTTTTAAAAAGTCTTCTGATACACAAAATAAAATGTAAAAACATTTGAAAAAATGACTATCGGAACTCTTTTGCAATGTTTTCCGGTGTACAAAAATTGAATACTGAAACTCTTTTGCAAAATTTTCTAATACACAAAAAAAAATTAAAAAATGACTATAGAAACTCTTTTGCAAAGTCTTCGAGTACATAAAAATTGACTATTAAAACTCTTTTGCAAAGTCTTTCTGTATATAAAAAGGTTATAAAACATGACTATTAGAATTTTTTCCAAAATTTTCTAATACGAAAAATAAAATTTTAAAAATAAAATAATAAATTAGATAAAATTATACCAGAACTTTTTTCCTTACCTCTAGCTATTAGAAATAACTTTTAAAAAATAGGCTTTAATTGCCTTCTTTTCTTTTAATTCTCTATTTTTTGAGTGGGTCTTGACTTAATCTCTGCCTTTTTTGTACATCATTTTTCTTTCAATATATTGGTGTTTCATTAGTAAAAAAATAACAACTGCCATCGACTTCAGAATTGAAATTTTAATTATGTTATCATTTTAAATGAAAAGTAATGTAATTCATGTAAATTAATGATTATTTTTATACTTTAATTTATTAAAATATTAAAATTAAAACTTTACAAACTAATTTTGGAATTTTATAATTAAATATTTTATAAATAAAATATTATGATATACTATATAAAGTATTTTAAAAATGTATTAATGTGAAGTTATTAGTACGACTCATTTAGTTAAAAAGTATACAATTGATATACTGGAGCAATTAAATGCTTATTAGACTCTTTAACTAAAAAATTACTTAAACAAACAATATGTACACATAAATTTTATTATTTAGGTGTTTGCTAGGTACTATTATTGTGGTCGGTTCTAAGTCACACTCTCTTCTTAATTCTAATAGTTACATTTTCAAATTTTTATTATAAATTGTTTTGATTATTTTACCAACATTAAAAAAATGTAATAATTATTTTAAAAAAGAAAATTTCTGAAAGATTTTCCAAAACTATTCTTTATACATTAATTTTGTAGAAAAGATAATTAAAAACGTTAATAGAAAAAATAAATATTTAAAAATAATATCAGTAATTTGTCAGTTTTATAAAACAATTTATAGTTTAATACAAAGACTGTTTAAAAAGAGATCTATAATAAATAAAAAAAAGGGAGAAAGTAATAAATTAATATTTGCAACACATTAACTTTATATACTACTACTAGATTAGTTTATATTTTGAAGAATTTAGGACCAATTTGTTTTAACTGTTTTTTTTATAAATAATTTTTATAGTATAATATAATTGTGTGGAAAGAAATTTATAAAAAAAAAAATTATAAAATTTTCAAATAAAAATTTGATTTGAATAATTTTTTCAAAGTTTACTTTAGATACTTTATCATTTTATTGAGAAACAAAATTTAAATATCAAAATTTGAAAAAATCATTTACTTTTGAATATATTTCAAATAGTTTTTTTTTTATAAAAAACACTTTTGAGATATAATTTTTTTTTCAAAATTTGCGATTTCGACTATGTTATGATCTTTAATAATTTAAGTTTATGTTGTACGATGTCAAAATTAGTTTTGCAATTTATAAAAGATAAATATAAAAAAAACTTGTAATATTTTAAAAAATAATTTTACAAAATTCATTTTTAAAAATACAAAAAGAATTCACTTTTTTAAAACTAAAACAAACATGACCTTAATGCTCAAATTGATAAAAAAAAGTATAGATTAATTTAGATTGAATTTGTATATTTTTGTGATATAATTCAAATCGAACTAAATCAAAAATTAATGGATTGATTTGTTTTGGTTTGATCAGAACCAAATTAGGAATAAATGTGCAAAATCATTTTAAAAAATATCTAATTTAAAAATTAATTAATTTTTTTTAGCAATATAAAATTTCTATTTTTTGCATTTTTGAGTATAGATTGTAAATGTAATAAATAACGTTTTATTTTTTTTAAATTGGTTTAAAGATGAGGAAATAGGTGTGAGAAGGAAGAAGTAATATTTTATTTTCATTAACTTGGTTTTATTTTCTTGTACTAAATGAATATCTTGTAGCAGGAAAAATAATATTTTCAAGAGAAGTAATATTTCCACATCTTATAGAAGGAGAAATAATATTTTCATTAACCCGATTTGTTTTAAAATCCAATTGACCAATGGTATAATGATGCAAAAGTTGCACGAATATAAATAGATAATTGAATTAATATTAATAATTATTGTTATAGAATAGATAGTTGAATTAGTATTAAATTTAATAAAATAATTTAATTTTAAATGGATAAATATGACATGGAAATATATTTGGATAAAAAGAAAATGACTTGTCATCAATAACTGTGCCACATCAGCATTCAGAGCGCCACATTATTAAAAATAAGTCTCAAATTGAAAAGAAGACTAAAATCCATCATAAAACTTAAAAAATGATCAAAATCGTGATATTTTAAATGAAGAGATCAAAATCTAAAAAAAGATAAAATAGTGGAACCAAAATTGTAATTAAATATTATATAATTTAATATGATTGATTCAAATAACAAGATTTGCGGATAAAATTTTAAAAATCAAATATTAACAATTAACATCAAATTTCATTAATTTTTTTATATTTTTCTCCAAATCAAAAATACCATCATAATTTAATTTGAATTTTGATTTAATTCGAATTTGACTGCATAAAAAACCCTTACTTTTCCTCACACTCGCTCAACATCGTCTATACACTTGTCTTTTCTTGTGGCACAGTCAAGTGCCCACGTGATTCACTCAAACTTGACCTAGTATGTGTCAACGAGCTACTCATGAATTGATGAATGGGGCGGTACTGACACCATTGTTGTTCTTGAGGCTCCATTGTTTCTTTGCACTGTCATCAAATCTTGAAATTTGGATACATACTCTAACATTTATGCCTGACATGATTTTGGTTCTCAATGCTTGTTCAAGGCAAGCACCACAATCCACATGATTTCCACTCCTCTAACTCATAATGCAGATCACACACATTCGACATGATTTTGCCAACATATCAACTTTCTCCCATGTGTGAGAATTTTTTACAAGAATGCCACCTTTTGAAAAAATAAATATTAAATTGCCACGGTTTGAAAAAAAATTCAAAAAATACCACTATTTTACTAGGGTTCGTCCATTGGAAGGACGATCCATTGAAAGATCATTTTTTCTAGTTGGGGTTCGGTCATCCATTGGCCGACCCTACACTATGTTTTTTTTAGTTTTTTTTTTAAATTTCAGAAATTAATATATATTATATAATATTTTTTTATATTTTAAATTGTTTTTTATATATTAAAATTATTTAAATAATATTTTTGATTAATAAATAAATGAGGGATATTAATGATATTTAAATGATATTAAATTGTTTTTTTATGAGAAGTTAATGGTGTGGATTCATGAAAATAAAAAGAGGGATGATATTAAATATTTAACTATTTAATTAATTAATTAATAGAATATAAAATTTACGAGAAATTAATGGAATGAGTTATGAATTTATGATGATGACGTGGATTTGTAAAAATAAAGGGTTTGAGAAATTAATGGGATGAGTCATGAATTTATGATAGTGTGAAAATGTGAGAATATTAAAAATGTTAAAACAATAATAAATATTAAATCTTGTTAAAATAAAAATGTAAATTTTTTTGATTTCTTATAATATTTATTTTGTGTATTTTTAACTATCTATCGCCATTTACATTTAAAACATAAAAAATTTGTTAATTTAAACATGGAGTTTTATAATGTGGCATGCGGTGCACATGTATAATAATTTTAAAATAATAATAAACATTAAATATCATTAAAATAAAAATATAAAATCTTTTGATTTCTTATAGTTATTCTTTTGTGTATTTTAATGATTATCTATGACCATTATATTTAAAATATAAACTTTTTTGATGTGTTAATAATTTGTCTTATGTATATTTAATGATTATCTATAACTATTTATATTTAAAATATAAATTTTTGATGTCATATATGTTAGAAAATATAATAGTTTAAATTCATTGTCTTTTATAATAAGCTTTTTTGTGTACTCTTAATTAATATATTAATTCATGAATATTTAAGATTAAAACTATTCTTTTTATAAACAAAAATATTTTAAATGAAATAATAAATCTTATAAAACATTATAAATAAAATATTAAAAACAATCCAGACACTAATAATTTATATCATTAATGGTTAAAAATTATTTTCTATAAATTAAATATTTATTAATTTAATTTAATTAATAGAACATATGTGGTTATAGTATTGTGAAGGAGTTGTAAAAATAAAGGGGTAAGAGAAGTTAAATATATAAAAAATAATTTCATATAATAACCCCTTTATTAATAGAATATATGAGGTTATAGTAAAGATTTTATATTTTTATTTTAATAATATTTAATGCTTATTATTATTTTAAAATTATTATACATGTGCACCGCATGCCACATTATAAAATTATTAATATATTTTTAGTAGATTTTTCTAAAAATTATAATGTCTCCATGTTTAAATTAGCAAATTTTTTATGTTTTAAATGTAAATGGCGATAGATAGTTAAAAATACACAAAATAAATATTATAAGAAATCAAAAAAATTTACATTTTTATTTTAACAAAATTTAATATTTATTATTGTTTTAACATTTTTAATATTCTCACATTTTTACACTATCATAAATTCATGACTCATCCCATTAATTTCTCAAACCCTTTACTTTTACAAATCCACGTCATCATCATAAATTCATAACTCATTCAATTAATTTCTCGTAAATTTTATATTCTATTAATTAATTAATTAAATAGTTAAATATTTAATATCATCTCTCTTTTTATTTTCATAAATCCACACCATTAACTTCTCATAAAAAACAATTTAATATCATTTAAATATCATTAATACCACTCATTTATTTATTAATAAAAATTATTATTTAAATAATTTTAATATATAAAAAACAATTTAAAATATGAAAAAGTATTATATAATATATATTAATTTCTAAAATTAAAAAAAAAAAAAAAAAAAAAGACGTAGTGTAGGGTCGGCCAATGGATGGCCGAACCCCAACTAAAGAAAATGATCCTTCAATGGATCGTCCTTCCAATGGACGAACCCTAATAAAATAGTGGTATTTTTTGAATTTTTTTTTCAAACAGTGGCAATTTGGTATTTGTTTTTTCAATAGGTGGCATTCATGTAAAAAATTCCATGTGTGACTCATTTATTAAAAAAATGTTTTTAAGTTAATAATTTTTTAAACTTTCAGGCCAAAATAAATTATTTTTTTAACTCTCTATCTAATTAATACTATTTTTTATCACTTTTAATTTGATATATTCACTTTATATTTATATTAATTTTGAATAGACTAATATTTAATAATTTTTGATAGAGTACACCTAAGTAATTAGAATTCACAATTGATTTCTCTTAATTATATTTTAGGATTTCATTATAGTTCTTAAGCTGCCTTACAACTATTTATTACTAGTTAAATTACCATACTTTTATACTAATAATTGATTGATTTTTCACTTTTTCTTTAGTTGTAATCAATTACATATTTTTATAATCGATTATAGTTCATCTAAGAATTCATAAACGAGATCTCATTCTCTTGTAATCGATTATAAACTATTTGTATTCGTTCACTTGTAATCAATTATAAATCATTTGTATTCATTTCATGGTCAATGCATCTGCCACTTTATTGGTCTTATTGGGATGGTACTTCAATTCAAAATCATAGTCTTTCATGAATTCTATCAATCTCCTTTGATGCATATTCAGTTTCTTTTGGTCAAATAGATACTTTAAGATTTTGTGATCACTAAACATCTTAAAGTGTACTCCATAAAGGTAGTGTCACCATAACTTGAGTCTAAAAATGATTGCAGCGAACTCTAGGTCATGCGCCAGATAATTCTCTTCACGTGTCTTCAATTGATATGACGCATAGGCTACCACCTATCCATTTTTCATTGGGATACATCATAAACCTTTCTTTAAAGCGTCATATAAAATTTCATAGTTCTGTGTAGGATCAAGAATAATTAATGCTAGAGTGGTGGTCAACTTATTTTTCGACTTTTGGAAGTTGCGCTCACATTCTAAATCCCAACGGACTTAAGTGTCCTTACGGTTGAGGGATAAGTGTCAGATTTATGATCAATACGTCGATGCTTATTGGATTTTTTCATAAGCAATCGTTACAAAAACCCTGATTTATCTATGAAAATTAAGGAAACACCTCCATAGGCTTTTCATGCATGTATTTATGAAAAACAGGTGAAAAGAATTGGAAAATCACGAATCATGACGAAGAAGTAAGGTTCGTTAAGCTCAAGTTACATGCGTGCAAGGCGCACATCTAGGTGGAATCGCCAGGTGCAAGTAATTGTGTTGAGCTAGGCGAGCGAAGGTAGCCGATGAGACACTGAAGACATACAAGTGTTGTTTGCTGAAGAAGAGAAGTTGGTTGGTCACAGTGGCAGAGCATGGTAGGCATGTTGGAGGCACGGATAATGTTCCCAATGAGAGCCTTATAATTTTTACATATCAACAAAAGTTTATAATTTAGTGCAAATGGGGTTTTAGTGGATAATAGGAGTACATAATTGGAGTAGGTTCACTCAGGTCTACAGCAGAAGAATAAGAAAGGAAGTCTGAAGATAGAATAAATTCTTAAGTGATAGAGCAGATACCACTTATGAAGCCAGCTTCTCTAGAAAGACCAGTTGTTGCGCTAACCATGTGTAAGTGTAGCTAAAGTTTCTATTGTTGGGTTTAGGTGTAATCATTATATTCATGTACTAAATAGGTCATGAAATTCTATGTAAATATATTCATGCTGTAATGTTGATGACTTTTTGATGTCAGTCGTCATTACATGATTTTTATGAGGAAATTCATATGAATTCAGAAGAATATTGACCAAAAACAAAGAAAAAGTGTGAAGAAATAAGAAAAAACCAAGACAAGGAAGAAATAAACACTTAGTAAAATTTGTGAAGAAAAAGAGAAGAAAACGTGCTTTTTCTTCTGGATTTCTCGCACCCGCGATACATCCTATTGCGTCGCGATAAGGTGTGCATCACGGTACCAGCACGATACTGACTTATCGTGGCACGATGCCACATGTTTGACTGACATAAAATTTTCTATTTAAAGGCAATTTTGGCTACTTTTTAAGAGTTCCAAGTTTTAGAGAGAAAGTGAAGGCTAAGAACATTCAAGGGGAGATTTTGGAGCACATTGGAGCCACTGGAGAACAATTCTTCCATAGATTTTGATGATGAAGACTTATCAACTAAAGATATTTGTTATTTTATTAATGATTATCTAAGTTTCTCTATATTAGGTCTTTTTGAGATGAAACATATTATTATCATGTTAGATCATATGTCTGCTTGAGATTTATTGAGTACCTTTCTTTTTATTATATTATTTAAATTGCTCTTGTGTTTAATGCTTTTTGTCGCTTACGAGCGTACAAACTGATCTAGATACGTTGGGATTTCTGACTGTTAGTCTATTTATCTTATCTAGACAATTCATTTAGCTTTGTAATTAACTAGTCATAGGTAATTAGAAGTTATTTCGTTTGAATCAACGCACTTAGAACGCCTAATTTATATTTGAATTGGTCTAAGGAATTAGGGAGTTATCATATAAATTAGTGAGTTGCATACCAAGGAATTTGGTATAGTGGTTTTGTTGATTCACAATGAGATATTAATTGAAACTTAATAAATACACAGTTTATCAACAGGTAAAAATAAGGGGATTCGATAATAAAGTCCTAATCGTCTTTCTCATCTTGAATTTCATCTTTTTAATTTTCTCGTTTTAGAATCGTTTTTCTAACGAAAATCCCTCCTATTTAATTACTTAAATTCACACATAATTCTCTTGTTAAATTACAATACTCATGGAGACGATCTTTTTTAATTATTACTTCGACATTAGAGGTTATAAAGTTTTTGACGTCGTTGTCCGAGATTGTAAATTTCAATAAGGTCATTTTTGTGCGTAGTTTGTAAATTTTAAATTTTTAGGTTTAAATTTGAATTTTCTTTATTGCTTGTTATTAGTTGTTTACCTTTATTTTTTATTTTAGTTTGTTTTAGTTTCTAATTTTTATTCGTGAATACTTAAAATTTAATTTTTATTTTCTAATTTTATTTTTTATTTTTTTGTGTTATTATTTTATTTTTATTTTCAGTTATCTTTTATTTTTTTAGTTCAGTGCTACTAAGGTATTTTCTTCTGATTGTTAATGCTACTATAAAGGAAGACATGTATAATGGATTTGGCTCTCAACTTGCTATGTTAACATAACTTGAAGCGTTATTAAAGTAATTATGTTCTAGACTAGGCCGAGACCTGCCCCTCAGTCAGGCATACCCAATTCAAT
Source organism: Lathyrus sativus (assembly GCA_963859935.3). NCBI lineage: Eukaryota > Viridiplantae > Streptophyta > Magnoliopsida > Fabales > Fabaceae > Lathyrus > Lathyrus sativus. The sequence continues at coordinate 670,635,358 of OZ012737.1, forward strand.
AATACGTTGGGGAGGCCCAATAAGACTCAATCCTCCCATGTCGGGAACGTCTCTCAACAAGAGTCCCCCATCAGGCAGACCGCTACTTGGCGCGAGGAGAGTCCACGGGCTTTCCCCATGTTCTCCACGTGTCCCCCATGCAGAGACACATCATCAGGCAACTACCCACTTCCGAAAGAGATGGTCAACCCACCTTCCAAAGATCACGGGGCAGTTGATCCAGGGAGAAGACCACATGCTGGTCTTCCTTACGCCACGTAAGCCCTGACAGTTACTTGTGTTAGGCTTAGCAATTTGGCCCAATGCAATGTAACCGTTGACCCTGCGCTGGGAGCATATTATAAATACCCTTTTTCACTAGAGGGTTAGGTATTCTATTCTCAACACGTATTCTCTTTGTACTTGCTCTTTTAAACTTCATTACTCACTTAGGCATCAGAGTATCTTGCAGGTACACCCCCTCCTCCTCTTTAACATCGATGAACGCAGAAGCTCATGATGCGTGACAGACTGTTGATTCCTTTCTGATTAGGTGAGATCAAATCGGTTTCCTCAACACGAGTTCAAGAAAATGTTATTCTAGTCAGGACCCTACGATGTGATTTCTATGGTGAAGGTCACGTCAATGTTTATTGTGTATCATACGTTGAAGAAGCACATTAAATAGAACACTATTAAGAGCCAAACCATAACGTCCTCACCAATAATCCATGACAGGATGATCATTGAAGTCCTAACTGAAGTCATAGTTAAATTTAAAATTTCAACCAGAAAGCTCCTTATGATCCACCACCAAGAAAGTCATCCTTTCTAGAAGATACTTTTAACGAATTTACGAGATCTACCCAAAATATTTTAGAACAAGTAAGGTCACTCAAGAAATGCCTGAAAAGGAGTCATCTCCTCTAGAAAAAGCTATGAACCAATTCATGTCGACTCAACACTACTGGTAAGCAAGGTACAAGAACATACAAGAATCCAACAAAAACATAAGATCATACATGAAGAATATTGCAAATCATACAAGGAAGATATCTGAACCATTGGTAGCTAAAGCAAGTGGAGAGTCTAACATGAATATGATGAACAATCTTAAGGATGACAAAGTTGAGAAAGAAGTCAAAAACACATGGGAAGTGATCGATGAGGGGGGGAGTTGAAAAAGAGAAAGAAGAAGAAAAATTCAATCACCTGATTAAACGATTGAATCAATAATATAAGAAATTGAGGAGAAAAATAGATGTAGGAAAAGAGCAAGAATGTAATTTGAGGATGATCTAGTTTTCGGTGAAACTTCAAATTCGATAATTTGTTTAGACGTAGATATGAAACAAGAAAATCTTCAAAAAATTGCATGTCCCAAGAAGTTATTTTAACGACGAGGTAGATGGAAGAGAAGAAATTGATAAAGTATTGAATGTCATTTATGCCTTGTTCTCTATTATCAAGCTCAAGAAGATATGGAAGTAACATCATCAATATCTCAAGCTCATCATAAGAGTCCTACAAAAAAAAAAGGAAGAAGAAGGATGATGTATTTTTTATGTCATATATTATGTCCTAATAGAGAAGTAAACAGTAAAGCTTAGGACCTTAAATAAGTGCTTAATGAGAGGCAACCCATCATTTTTCAGTTTCTACTTTTAGTTCATTTCAGTTATTTCCATTTTTTATATGATCCAAGGAAGAGTACTAGCTAGCTCTCAACTAATTTGTTAGAAGTAATATTCAACCATATGATCCAATGCAAATAAATCCCATCTACATGGCTACCATATAAACCAAGTATCACAAGACTTTTGGTCACCTTCAACATTGACATCATGGAGGAAGCAGAAGACTGAGCAAACCATAGGATCACATGCACTTCCCTTAAAGAGATTAGAGTTCATGTCAAACATGGAGAAATATAGGAAGACTCGTCATTCAAGGAAGAAGGAGAAGATCAATCGACTGAGGAAGAAGACACCGAGATAGATAATGTGTTGAAAAATTTCCAAAGTCTAGCCGAAGATGTGAAGAAAATCATGGCAAAGAATGGTAATGCTTATGTCTCATACCCCAAATTTGTCCTACCTGTGTATAACCTTCTTATATATGTCCATCTACTAACCATTACTAAAAAATCCAAAAAAAATGTCATTTCTGGGCATCAAGGCCAGGTTGTATTGATTTAGGTGGTGTGGTCTAATACTCCATTCATTTTTTTTTGGGCCGGTTTAAGTCAGTTGTGTGGACCAGGTTGTCAGGTGATGTCAGGTTATCGATCTTTCATGATTAAGGATCATCAGGGGGTTCATTTAAAGCTTGCTAGGATTTGGTCCTTATTACAATTATGAATTCAATTCAGGTGTGGCGTTCGTTTAGGTGTGCATCTATAGTCTCAGATAGAGAATTCATTTTCGTTGTTCATGATCCAAATTCCACTTCATGTTCAATTTCCAAATATCCATTTCTTTATCATTTTCTTTAGTCCATATTCAATCCTAATCCAAGTCAATTCCATCTTAAGTTCTAATGAATTTGAAACTTCAAAATTAAATTTCATTCCAATTCAAGTTCAAGTTAGTTTCACGATTCAAATTCAAGTTTCTTTCCAAATTTTCCAATTTTAATTCGAGATCTCTTTCCAATCTCAATTCCAATTCACTTTCATTAACAAATTTCAATTTAACTTCGAAGTTTCAAATTCATCCAAATCCATTGTCATTTAAATTCCCAAATCATTCCAAGTTACTAATTCCATGCTTCATCCCAATTCGAAGTTCATGTGTTAAATTCCAATTTCATTTCAAATTTCATGATTAGATTCAAGTTACAAACTCCATTCAAGTTTTTTTTCCAAAATTTTAAATCTCAACTCAAAACTCAAATTTCAATTACAAAGTTCATTTCCAAAATTATTGTCCAATATTACAAGCTTATTACGAAGAATGTAGTCCATTTTTTTAAATCAAAAATTCCAAAAAAAAAAAAAGGCAAAGCCCATGTTACTTAGAGTCCCATGTCAAAAATCCCATATTACACACAAAAGACAAAGAAAAACAAAAAAAAACGAGGCCCCACATATGCATTTCCTTTTACGTAAAACCCCCTGCACACCACGGCTTCTACAGACAATACTGAATCAATTTTCCAGCTGCCAAGCAAATTTGCCTATTTGATTCACACATACACCAAACCATTATGCAGCAACCTCTACATAACAACAAAAATGTGATGCCACATCCTTGAAACCAAGCCTATACACACACATTGCCACAACTATCACAACACGGAAAATCCCATAGCCAAACTTACAACAGAGAGAAATACAATAACATATTACAATGAGTTCCAAGCCTGCAAACGATATAACAACTGTGCAAATACTCTCCATGACCACAACAAAATTTATGCAAAATCAAGCTGCAAAACATGCACATGATCTGCACACAAACGACAATCGAAAGAATAATCCAAAATGCGACCAATTAACATAAAACAACAACAAAAATGAATTTTCAACAGGTCCCACCAATTTCACACACGCATCAGACAAAAAACGAAAAAGAGCTTGTCAAAATTTTTCACGCAAGAGCAACATTCTGATGACCCCCCTTGGAAAACACTACGCACCAATATTCTTCACACGCAATTCGCGGACCATCAACGGGGATTTCAATAACCACCTCAATTGATTCTCCTTAAAGACCTCTCTCCTACTCTCCATAAAAAGAGGGAGACTTATTCTTCTTAGGGGGCTTTTTTCCCAAATTCTTCCAAAAACCTCACTCGAACCAAACCTTCAATCCCTCGAACCCACCCCAAAACAGAATTTGTGAGACAAAAAATAAGAAGAAGGAGACCCACAAAAGCGTGAAAAAACTCGGGAGGCTGGAATAAAAAGGACCAAACTATTTCCCCTCTCCTCAATTGGGATTACTCTTCCCTCTTTTCCTTCAACAAATTTAACTCAACACCAATATCCAACACCCTATATCTCCTACCTCAACCCAACCTTAAAAACAACTCAAAAACTAGAACAGAACCGGAATCGAGATGAAGAGATGAGATCAAAGATGAACGAACCCAAGCATAATCGCATGGAAGGGTAGGAGATGCACCGCCTCCGCTCTTTTAATGACCACGATTCATTTCTTTTGAACTGGTGATGTTGTTTCATTGTTTTTTTTTAAGAAAAGGAGTCTTGATATCATGTCCATATGGTTTGATCCTAAATGATGAGTCCCATTCTTATCCCTTTTGTTGTCAATGAGGTTTTAAGGGTGATGGGTTTTTCTTAAGCCTATGTGAGCCCAAATCACTTTTTTTTCCTCGTTATTTTTATATATACTTTTTGGCAGTTAGAACGAGGGCCTTGATGTGCAGCACATATGATTTCTGGCTTACACGTATAACCCCAGCACACTCTCAATTTATCATCTGCACCCCTGTTGCTTTTACCTCTTTTTTCTTTTTAATTAAATTTTGTTAATTAGATTTAGATTTTGATATTTGATTTTAATAATTTGAGTCTTGTTCATTTAGAGTTTAGTTTTTAGTTAATTAGATTTTCAATAATTTTTGTTTAGATGTTAAGCTTGTTTAAACAGACTTCCATTATTTATCTTTGAAGACTTTGCTATAGTTGATTGGTTTAACATCTGCAAGTAAAGTAAAATGGACTAGTTCTCCATCTATTATGAATTCATCATCACCAACCACTTTATAGTCTTGAAGTCTTACTGGACGAGCTCTAGTTCTTTGAGGTCCCTGGCTTGTGCCAACAATATCCTCTTCGACTTTTACTGTGTCGAGAATGTCAGCAATTGCTTCGACTTCTTCTTCGACTGGAGTATTAACAATGTCTTCGACTTCGACATCATTACTTGCTTCATTGAAATTATAACTCATCAATGGCTTGTCAATTGCATTACTAGAATTCCAATCCCAGGCAGAATTTTCATCAATCACAATGTTTCGACTAATCATAATCTTCTGATTAATTGGATTGAGCAGTCTGTATGCTCCAGTCTTATGATATTCTACCAGAATCATAGGTTCACTCTTATCATCAAGCTTCGTTCTCCTAACATCAGGAATATGCTTGTAGCAAATAGAGCTAAACACCTTCAGATGACTCAATTAAATGGTCTTATTAAGATATAATTGAAAATTTTGTTAATAGTTGTTTGAACCTTTTGTTAATTATTGATTTTATTTTTTCCATTTCAAATCTCTTCTCATTTCGATTTTATTTCTATTTTTAGTCCATGAAGTCTTTCTATTCACGAACGTTGGTTAGTCGAGGTTGTTAACCTTCATGATTTCAAATCTGTAGAAAATGATCATTGAGATCATTTTCTATACTTCGGGATCGTGATAGGTTACCCTCGATTAATTAACACAAGTTTGTGATTAAGACGAGATCGTCACCTTTTCTTTTCATGTGGCACGATTTCTTTGGAGAATGATTCTTAATATCATTTCTCCATCATATTTTAGCATAAATATCAACTTGCATGACCTTCTATAGTATGATCTTTCTCATAGATCGTGCTATGACGGTTTAGCCGCATAGTCGACCCGACTCATTTAATAACGACTAACCATTAACTTTAATTTCAGTCAATATATTCTTAATTTACTTTCCGTCAATATATCTTAATATTATCATCATTATTCGTATTCTATTGTGAATATTATCTTGATTACATTTTTATTTATGTTATCTTGTCATATTTATCATCTTGTTCATATCATATTCATATTGTTCATATCTTGTTCATACTATTCAATAACACGCTAATAAGATCGAAACCCTAAAAGTTTAAATTGGTGGGCCGTGGTTACTTTTGCGAGCAACGGAACTCGGACTATGTACAGAATCCCTAGCTTGGAGATTTTTGTCTGAACTTTCGCTCATGGCTTAGTTTAGGACACCTCACACACATACAGCTTCCTCTTGGGCTACCTGACAATGAGACATTTTATTTCTTGCAATCCCGTGTAACTTATGTGTATCCCGCTCCCATTCAGATGTACACATTTTACTCATTTTATTGATTGTGTTTTGATGCTTTAAACCATTTCTAAACATAAACTCTTTATCCAACATCGAGCCATTTTCCACCCTTGTAAGTCGATTGCTTTCAAAGCATCACCGTCAACTTTTTAGTCACAATACACAACATTCAAAGCTTACTTCTGGGCTTCCTTACAGTGAGACCTATTTGATCAATTATTTCTAGTGGGTCATTTAGAAGACTCGCCCACTTTGCTAGTATACGCGATTAAAACCCAATTTAATTGCATGTTCATTTACCATACCCAACTTGTAAGTTGAGCGCTTTCGCCTCGGCAGCGACCTTACCCTAAACCATTAGGATCTCCTTACCATCTAGTTCAGTCCTTAACCATTTTGCACATGAATTCAAACCTCGATTCACATAGAGTATTTTATTTAAATCAAATAAATATACTTAATCAACACTTAAGCACGATTTCGATAAATATGAAAAGGGAGTTGGAATGGAGTCTTTGATTCCTCTCCTCAATTGTTTGGGCCCGATGAGTCTTTCTTAAGTTTTAACAATTGTCTTCTCTAAAGGATTTACAATCCGATAAACTAAAACAAATCTATTTTCTCGAGCACTTAGATGAAAAAGAGAGAGATTCAATCCTTTGACTCACTCTCCTGATTGGTTGAGCCCAAGGAGCCTTTCTTAAGCTTTGAGTAATAGTCATTCGATCAACTTACTCGAACCACATCGAAATTCTTTCGCAATTAAGGCTGAAAAAGAGAGAGAGTCAAGTCTTTGACTCATTCTCCCGATTACTTGGGCACGAGGAGCCTTTCTTAAGCTTCAGGTAATCGTCACCTCTAAAAAAACATTCAACACATCAAACTCTCTTTTCTCACCCCCGTGCGATTGAAACCTCTCGAGACACTAATTCATCACCCTCGTACGATCCTACTCGAACAAGTTTACAAAGAACATTGTTTAATCCCTTTTTCCACACATATGAACTAGTGCTTCAGCCTCCCATAGGGAGTAGGCAAGCCAACGTTTAGCAGTTAGAATGCGACCTAAACACCCGTTCCCTTCAAACATAAACCAACCAACCTAAGTTTTCTGAACTATGGACGCTCTGATTTCTTATTTATCGATGAGAGTACGTAGGCATAGGATTGTGAGATCCTAGCTAGATATCTTTTATTTTTTTCTACTTTCCCTCCATCTTCCATTTTCCCCAAACCTTTTCCTGTAGTCCCACGAACTACGATGCTCTGACTTTCCCATTGCACGAGGGAGTACGTACGCACAAGGGCCCCAATCCTTGGCGAGCACCCTAATATAAAAACCATCCATTTTCCCCCTTAGAAGCAAATCATTTAGAAGATAAACAAATGTAGCTAACTTCTCTCACGAATCGAATCAAGAGGCTCCTGTTGGGTACAACGGACGTAGAGGGTACTAATATCTTCCATTTGCATAATCGACTCCTGAACCTAGAATTTGGTTGTGATGAACATGTTCTTATCTCTTTAAAGGTTTTATCAATATTTTCCTATTCCTTCCTTGGAATGAATAAAGTTCGGTGGCGACTTTGATCGAACGTTTTTCCGCGTCTATCGCGAGGATCGTATTTTTCGAGGTACGACAGATGGCGACTCTGCTGGGGACATGCATAGCCCTATGATAGAGAGAGTGAAGCCTAACTTGAATCAATTCGTGAGAGTTAGATCTGTTTGTGTATTTATCTTCTCTTATTATTTAATTGCTTGCTTTCTTTTATATACACCATATTATTGTTTCTTATGATACCATTGGGGGTTCTTTAATTATTGGAACTTTGTGAGATGACTCTACACCCGAGTCCGAGAAAAAGCATAAGATTAGAATGGTGGTTGTGTAGTGGAATCCCTCGAGGAGTCTTTCTCGTTGGGAGGATACAAAATCCCCACTTAGAGTTGATTCCCTTAAGGGTGTTGTTGTTGTGGTGAGCCTTTTCCATGACAATAATGTTTTTGAGCATGAATCTATAACTCTAAGGACCTTTCAACCTTTTGCCATGGTGGTTAGTAGTATTCACTCATGAGGGTCGTTCCTTTTTGGGTTGATACGAATGCCCCAATCAGATGAGATCCCTTGAACGTATCATTATTCTAACAATGATATTTTCAACCTCGATCTATGACTCTGAGGTCCCTTTAGAAACCTTAGACTAGATGGTTATGTAGTAGAGACTCACGAATGAGCCTTTCTTGTGGGACGACGCGAAAACCTCACCTAGAAGAGATTCTTTCAAAGGTATTGTTATCGGGTGAGCCTTTGCCGTGGCAATAATATCTTTGAAAAGACCCATGACTCTAGGCACCTACCCGTTTAGAGCCTACCTATGGGGTTCCGCTAATCAGAGATATCTGTTATTTACCCGTTGTTCTATCCGACCTCAGAGCGTGATTGAACTTCTGATCCTGAGCATTGCATTGCATTTGCATTTCATTGGCATTGCATATTATTTTCCAAAACTAAATTCATCCATCCTTTGTCCATAATTCGCAGCTGATTTCCCAACACGTAATTGATTTGAGATAGCTTTGGGAGGACCATGGAGCGCTTGAAGAATAATCAAGTTGAGCTGGGAAAAGATGCGAACAACGTGAAAGGCAAGATGAAGCAGTTTCCAGAAGTTATAACAATTGTGGGGAGAAGAAAGGAAAAGCTTCAAGAAGGCGCCACAACTAGAAGTTTTACTCCCGTAGTTCCTTCCCCTCCGCAGCCTGCAGGGAATAACCTATTGTGTGTTGTTCCTCTTGGGTTTTATCCCCAACCGATTCTTCCAAAACCTCGGAATAAACGGTCATCACCTATTCTGTCCCAGGAACATGGGAATCTAAGTCGGAGAGGTAGTAAGAAGTATCAGTCACGCCCTATTCTCGACCCTATTCCTATACCGTGTGGATAACTGCTATCATACCTGATTCAGAGTTCATTGGTGGTATCCATATCCCTCGGGCCAGCTCGTACTCCTCTTCCACCTGGATATGATCCTAATGCATATTGTGAATACCATAAAGGGGCGAGAGGACACTTTATTGAAGGTTGTTGGTCATTCCAGAATAAAATCCGAGAATTAATTAATAATAAATGCCTAGTCTTCGAGGAAGACAACCTCGGCGTAGAATGTGGGTATCACACTGGAACCATAGGGCATGTTTTTAAAGAGTGTGAAAGCTTTCGAAACAAGTTGCAAAAATTAACTAGAAAGGAAGACCCTAGCGAGGATGGTTCAACTCAAAGATCTGGAAAAGAGAAAGTACAAGAGTGTTGTGGACCAATCAGAATCCTGTACCACAAGGAAAAGGCCGAGTTTATGGCAGATGAGATGTCTTTATCCTCTGATAATCATGCTGAAACCATGACCTCATGAGAAGAGCTGAAAGAGAAGTCCAAAGGGGTTATATTTTCTAAGGAGGCCCCGAAAAAACAATTTGGAAAGCATCCCACTAACATTGACGAAGATGATGACATCCACCTTTAGGTCCCAAAAGGACAACCAACAATACCTAAGAAACCATGTCAGAAACATTGGGATGCTCTCTATGCAAATCAACGAGCTTATGGACGAGGAAATCAAAATCTACGCTAGAATAAACATAGGCCTCGTAACAATTTGGGAAGAAGGAACGCTCATCTTCACCTAGTTCCTGTGTCCTACACTCAGCTTCTGCCACATTTGATTCGAAATTCACTAGTAGAGCCTAAGTATCTCAAGTCGATTCCAGAACCATACCCTCCTGGGTATGATCACAAGGCACGTTGTGGATATCACGCTAGATCAATGGGGCATTCAACTGAAGATTGCAAAGCTTTCCAAGCCAAGGTGCATCAATTGATTGACGAGAAACGCATATACTTTCAAGAAGGAAGTTTGGTTGTGCATATCAGCCTCGCACATGAATGAGTTTGAAGACTTCATGATGCATCTTCTCAAGACGTTGAATCAAGAAAGAAAACCCCAGTTCCCAAGGCTGAAAATTTTTAGATTGTGTCATTTCTTCGCATTTGTAGTTTCTTTTCTGTAAAGTGCTACTTGCTTTTAGACATTGTTGTTTATTAATGGTTGTTAATATGATAATTATGCGTGTTTTGAACAAGTTCGTTCGTATTCACTCATTTTTCTTCTCACTTATTGCAAAAATCACAAAAAAATTTCACTTCACTTCCTTTATCGCATTGCTGTTTGGCAAAGATTTGAGGGAGGATGATGAAAGCTAAATAACCATAATTGCTGATAGTATGCTTTTAGATAAAATCTCGCTAATGATGTACATACATTGTTCCAAATCCCCAAACACTGGAGAGCTAAGGAGTTAATCCCTAGTCAGCCACTTCGAGCCTAAAAGTAGGAGTTTCCTTCGGATCTACAAACCCTTACGCTTAACCTGAGGCATAGGTAGTGTTCAGTTAACCTGATTATGCAGTCGAATCACAAGATAAACATTTAAAAAGTATGACAGTTGTTCATCAATGACCAATGACTTGGCAGTCACAAGCCTTTCAAAATAAATAAATAAAATCAAAAGTCTGCTAAGTCAAACACCTCAAAAGGAGATTTAGGCAAAAATCAAGGCAATCTCGATGGACTCGAAGAACAAAATCAGTCCATACAAAAGTTAGGGATCAAGAGAAAAAATGAAAGAGGTCTTCAAATCCTCAACAAAAACAAAATAAGATCCGCTGACCACTATGTCGGAATAAAAAAGGTCACTGGTATCATGATAAAAACAAAATAAGGTTACTACCATTTCAAGAAAACCTTAAATCATCACCCTTACATCATCTAACTCTCTTGGAAAACCAATGTGGGTGTCGAATTGACTGAATGTAGGACCGAAGATTATCACGAAGAAGGAGTGAGTAAAAATAAAACTTTGAGCCTTATATCCTTTGTTTTAATAACTATGAACTAGACCACGTTACAACCCTCAAAAGACCTAATTGAGGCAATGTTTATTCTGAAAGTATACTACAAAAGGTTGCGTAAATTGACTCCTACATATTTGCTAATCATTTGTATCAGTGTCATATTCTTGTTATATCTTTTACACCAGATAAATCAGTACCACGTTTGGACTAATGGTCCATCTGTCACATCATTCTAATAAATAATCTCTTGAAAACTTGCATAAATGTCGCATTAAAATTACCATTTCTAAATGATCAATTCTAGCTGTAAATCAGTATTTGACATAATGGAAATTCCAACAAAGAACAAACAAAGAGGAACTTGAACATTCGATGATGCTGACACAAATCAAGACTATCTCATAAACTTGCGAATCTAGGGCAAGTCCTTTCGAAGTTCAGATAGGGGCAAACTGCTACAAAGTCTAGACACTAGGGAAAATCATCTCAGACTACGTCATGGCATAAACCCTTCAAAGGAAATCATCAAATACCCTGCGGACAGGGGCAGACTTGTTGAACTGGAGCAGCTTCTCTCTATACTGTCAAGTTGGTCAAGCAGACTGTGCCACACACTATCAATTGTTGAGGTCAACAAGCGTCAAAAGCCTTGGGGAAGAGCAAAAGCATGATCAACATGCATTGGTTAAGTCGCTACGTTCGCACATTCAATATGCTTTGGTTACATTGCTACACTCAACATTTGTAAGCCATTATGACATATCGGCTAGAAGTGAGGTTCTTACAGGAACGAGTATATAATGTCTGCAAATGATCCAACTTGGGGAACCAAAAGCATCCACATCTGTCCTCCAATTATGGCACTATCAGATAGTGTGTGTCGGGAGTCAAATCTTTTACCAAATTAAGTCCATCCTCACTAGGCACATCCTCAAAGTCTAATCTTTTATTGGCAACTACATAAAAGTCCATTTTTGTTGGCACTCTCAAATATACCCTTTAAAAGTCCAGTTTTCATTGGCAACCACTAAAAGTCTATCCTTGTTAGCATCCCCATAAAACCTGAAAGTCCAATCTCATTTGGTAAGTACAATAGCCAAAGTCCAAATTTATTTGGCAACTACCAGATCCAGTCCCTGGTGATACCTTCAACAGGAAATTTATCCCCAGCATACCTGATCATTTACATTATCATAAGCAGGGCATATAGGATAATATCATAACTATGTCAAGCATTAGCACATCACTTGCATTCCCACGTGCATTAGATTCCCTAGTAGTTTCATCTTAGTTGCATGTTTGTGCATCATAATGCATAACATTGCTATTTCCAGCAGCATAGCAGGATCCAAGATCGATTTGCAAGTATCTTGACCAGTCCTCTAACAAAATCGACAGTATTTCTCTGAAGATAGTTGATACCCCGTACGTATTCAAGGAATTCCATTCCATAGCAAGTCATTCTTCAACCATGCAGTTAATAATGATAATCCCAATAGTTGTTTCTCTCGTTGTTACCCAAGCATGGGTTATCTTAAAACGTTTCTGGAAGGCTTTTCCCCCTGCAGAGTTTGGGCAACACTCTTCCTCTAATAAGAATCTTGCTCAACTATTCCTTAGAAAATTTACCGGTCGAGATAATGCTTTGGTATTATTGAAGAGCCTTAATGGATAAGGGACTGCTTCGACCACCCGAAGAATCTCATGTATTCAGAGATACTGCTTTGGTATCGCGAAGAACCTTAATGGATAAGGGACTGCTTCGACCACTTGAAGAATCTCGTTTGTATTGCTTTGGTATCGTGAAGAACCTTAATGGATAAGGGATTGATTTGACCACCCGAAGAATCTCATGTGTTCAGAGATACTGCTTTGGTATCACGAAGAACCTTAATGGATAAGGGACTGCTTCGACCACCCGAAGAAATCTCATTTGTGTTCAGAGATACTGCTTTGGTATCGCGAAGAACCTTAATGGATAAGGGACTGCTTCGACCACATGAAGAACCTCATTTGTATTGCTTTGGTATCGCGAAGAACCTTAATGGATAAGGGACTGTTTTGACCACACGAAGAATCTCATGTGTTCAGAGATACTGCTTTGGTATCACGAAGAACCTTAATGGATAAGAGGCTACTTCAACCACCCGAAGAATCTCGTTTGTGTTCAGAGATACTGCTTTGGTATTGTCACACCCAAAATTTTTACCCCTTAGATCTTCATCATCATGTTAGGATCATTATCATTTGATTATCTAACCTTAACCTGTTTCAAGCTTGTCTTTGTTAAGATACAGGAATCAGGGTTCCGCATAGCCAAAATCGAGGTTTCAAGCGTTAATCAGTCAACGTTTTGGATTGGTTCTCCTTGAATTGAGTCTCCACATCATCAAATGAATTCCATTGGATCAAGTATGAATCCAATTTAAGGTGGTCACCCAGGAATCAAGAACAATGCAGTTCAGGGTACCCGATTAGGGTTTTCGAGCAGGAAAAGTCAATTGTGGTTTGACTTTTGATTTAAAAGGTGTTACAATGGTGAGATCATGGTCCATAAAGTTAATATGGCTTGGTAAAGTCCATTTAAGAAGTTTCAAAGCCTCAAAAGGTCCAGAGCATCAACAGTCGACTCGGTAGTTACCGATCGATCGTTCGGTTGACCGAAAAGTCAACTCTTCACTCATAAGGAATCTGACCTCAAGATGTGAATCAAAAATGTTCCTAATGACATATTTCATCCACCCATTAAATTTCATGACCATTGGATCAAGGGTTGAGGAGTAATCGCAAAAGTTGGGAATTAGGGTTTTGAAAGGGGCAAGACCATAACTCCTTAACCACACATCCAATTGAGTTGGTTCAAAGCTCATTGGAAAGCTCTTGACAAGTACTACAAAAGTCCTAAAGTGGTCCATGATCAGAAAGTGCATATATTTGGAGTTATGATCAAATTCATTACAAGAAGGGAAAATAACTTAGAGAAATTTCACTTTTAGGCATATTTTTCAGCAACTTTGAGAGGCTTTTTGGCCAAGTTCCTTTGGGAATCTGAAACTTATGAAAACATGAAAGTTGTAGAGCTACACGAGGGCTTTCCAAATTGTGGTAGAAACCTCCATAGCCCTTATGAGCTAAGAGTTATGAATTTGGCAATATGAGCTTTTAACACTCGAGTCCCACATTGACAATTCTTCACAAATTCATGTTTCAACAACTTGGACCATCCTCAATCATTGGATCATGTTTCATTCTGATAATTTGAGGCTTAGATGAAGAGAAAACCAGAAGAAAGAAGGAATTGATGGATCTTGCAACTTGTAGGCAAGTGGACAATATAATAATCATTAAAGAAGGAAGAAAGAGAAACTTTTTGCCACTTGCAGCAAAAAAACCCCTATCTGCCTAGCCACTCTAATCATCTCATGTCATTGATATCCACTTGAACAATTCATCAGTTGAGGCAAGGACTTGAGTCTTACAGCTGTACCAAACCTCAAGCCAAGGGTTTCCTTTTTCAAAATCCCTCCAAAAGTGAAAAAAATCAAATATGTCTTCATCCCTCATTTCCCTATAAATAGAGGCACCCTCTATGTCATTTTCACACTAAAGCACTCTTAAAAAACCAAGAGGAAATCACAGCTCTCACTCATTTCTCACTTACCTTATTTCTCAAATTTCCAAGTTTTCACCAAAATCTGTCTTGGACAGTTGGTTGTCCAAACTCATTTCCACCCATTCCAAACCACTAAAAATCATCTGCACAATCCATAAATGTTGTGTAGAAGGTTTTCATACCCTTAAACCACCCAAAAACACCATTATCCCAAAAGTCAACTCTCAAACCAAATAAGTTGGACCATTGTGCTCAAAATCTGCCAAACCACTAACTATAATTGTTCTCCTCATTCTAACCACCCACACACCCTTGATATATGATATAGCAACTTTCCATGACATAAAACAACATAATCCTCATTTGTTTTGAGTGTTGTCACAAGTTTCTTCAAGCACAAGGAAGTTGTTTTCATCAAATTTTGGTTGAACAGTAGCTGAAGCATTTTCAAGGCATTCCATACTACAACAAGTTGGTATAAAGGTCTACAACAGGTTGGTGGTTATCAGTCTTTTTTTGTCATAAAGAATTTCTTGGTTTTGATTGGTGTTTAAGTGAAAGTTGAGGTTCATAGCAAAATCTGCCAATTTGTTTCTTGCTAACTGTTTTGAGTATGTGATCACTTTGGATTGCCATTGCTTTGATGTGGTTATGTCTTGATGATAGTGTTTCATTTCTTTCATGATTTGTTGTTGGTGGTT
Organism: Lathyrus sativus; assembly: GCA_963859935.3. Taxonomy (NCBI): domain Eukaryota; kingdom Viridiplantae; phylum Streptophyta; class Magnoliopsida; order Fabales; family Fabaceae; genus Lathyrus; species Lathyrus sativus. The sequence goes on from OZ012737.1 coordinate 670,650,591, forward strand.
ATCACAAAATCCATTGGTTTTTATGTTGGTTCTGTTGCAAACAGTTTCAAAACAATCAGTACAACCTCACTTAACCCTTGTTGACAATTTTGGACCAGATTTCCATATGTGCCATTCTTTGTTGTGGTTGAGTTCTTGAAACCAAATCTGTTTTGAAACTGAAACTGTCTGTTATGCCTTCAGATTTGCAATTAAATTCTCAAAATGCTTTATTGTTGCATCTTCATGTGAAATTGTGTATGTGCCATGACTGAAGTATGTAACTGCCTGTTTCACACTCAACTGCAATGTTTCATACTGTGATTTTTTGCATCTCAATTGTTTGAACTATTGGCTTGTTCTGGTATGGTATTGCTTGTCTTAGTTGAAACTTGTTGAAATTGATAAAAACATGAAGAATTAGCTTATAGGACCTGCTGTGAGGTATATTGCTTTTAAGGCTGTCAAATGTTTGTAACTATTGCAAGATGCACTTTGAATTTAAGGCTCACCATGAATCATACCATAACATGCTATATCATTTCTGTCATGAAGTTGTTGATGATTGTTACCACATAACTTGTACCTTGCATGATCAAGCGTGCTTTCCATTTTTCAAAACAGCCCTATGAGTATACCAATTTCTGTGTTAAGCTGCTTTTGATTGATTTACAAGTTCAGGACCATTAGATAACATGATTAGAAGTTGTGTGTGGTATTTGCATGATCCAACCTGCCCTGCATTTTCAAAATATTTGTCCACTTTCAAACTTGCATTTTCAAAGCTTTATATTACCAACAGCATGTCCAGTTCTGTTTCAGTTTATTTCTCATTGATCTATGAGCCTAGAATCATCATTTAACATGTTTTAAGTTTGTGTGTGATGCATAACTGTCTTGAATATGCCATGACCTATCCTGCTACATAATGAGCTTGACTTGCATTTCATAAGTGCCAACATGCCAAATCCAGTTTTGAGTGATGTATGATTAAATTTTGAGCATGAAAGTTTCAGTTAGTATGATTGTGATGTGTGTGTGCTAATTTCATGACCTGAATCCATACAATCTGAACTGTGGCAACTTGCATTCAACAGTTTTGTATTCACAACCACACACAACATACATTTCCATGTTTGAAACATTTTTTGAGTAATTCTTGACCATGAGATCATCTGTTGACACATTTGAAAATTGTATGTAATGTGCATTTGATCTGAACCTACTTCATTTGAGCTTTGACAGTCTTGCACCTTCATGTCATAATTGCAACCAATATACCTTTTTTCTGTTTGGAGTGATTTGAACAGATCCTTGAGCATGAAATCATCTGTTAGCATATATGTGATGTGTGTGTATCATTTACATGACATGAAATCACTCATTTTGGACTGTACCTTTCAACTTGCATTAAACAACTTTTTGCAAACCACAGCTGCACACACACCATACATTTGTTCTGTTTGAAGTATTTTGGATTATTTCATGAGCATAAGATCATTTTTCAACATGATTAGGGATTGTATGTGTGTATGAACTAAACCTCACTTGAACTGTGCCAATTTGTACCTCATCCTGCTATGACAGCCTGCATCTTTTCCTACCATGTTTGCATGATGAACCATTTTCTATTTGTTTGATTTATAACTGATCCTTGAGTGTGAAAACTTCAATTAGTACATTTGGAGATTGTGTGTGATGCTTGCTTGATCAGAAATTACTTAATTCATGCCATGACTTTCTTTATGCACATCAAAACTTCCATTTTGCATTTTTTGTCGAATCTCTGCTTGTGTGTTTGATCTTGAGGAATTGAGAGCACCATTGTAATCCTCATAAAATTTCAAGTATGTTAGACTTTTATTTGGTAGAATTTGATGTTGTTTTGAGCAATTTTGATACCAATCCGCCCTTGCATTTTTGCCTTGAAGCCTGGCCCAGTTTTAACCAAAAGGAAGCCTTATGTATTTTTGGGGTGGCTAAATACACGGATGTATCGCCACCCCAGTGGTTATAACATGCGCCTTTCACCTATCATGCCTGGGTTCGATCCTCAGTGATGACCCTTTTGGCATTTTTCTGATTTTCCATGTTTTCATCATTTTATTCTTCTTTTCCATCCATGAACATACGCGCGCAAGTGGCTGAGTGGTTAGTCTGTTGTGTTTGTAAACATGAGAGCATGGGTTCAACTCCTCCCATGGCCTTTTTTCTTTCCTTTTATTATTTGTTTAATCATTTATTTATTTTTCTTCACAAAATTCAATATTTCATAACTTGTTCATTTTTTGCTATTTTCAATCCATTCTTTTTGCAAAATGTTCATAATATTGCCTAGTTTTATTTAATGGAAGAATATTTCAATTTGTTCATGTTCACAATGTCTGTTACCTACTTGAAAGTTGTTTGCTTGTTAGGTCCGTTACCTTGCGTCTTGTTGAATTTCTTTTGAACCATGTTTGATTTTATCTTGTAAGATTTGCTCATGTTTGGTTCCTTTGCGTTTGTTAACATGTTAAAGCTTTGCCCTCTTTTGGTTGTCACCATGAACTTATCTATCTCCCTTCTGTTTTGACGTACTTGCTTGTTGTAACATACTTGTACATGCTTGGTCGTAACCATGTTTCTAGTATTTCTCCTGTCTGATATTTAACGCTTTGTTAAGTTTAAGTTTTCCCCAAGTGATGGAACTCTTTAGTTCTCATCCAAGTTGCCTCCCTTTCTATCCTTCCAAAGGAAAGTCTTTCTGTTGACCCTTGGGTCATAGACAACTCATTTCTCCCTCGACTTTGTTAAGTCATTCATACACTTTGTTAAATGGGACCTGCCCTTTAGACTTTGCTTAAGTCTACAAAGCCACCCCTTGTTAGGAGTGCTCTTTCAACTAGGACTTAGGATAGAGTTTGTCAACTCTATGTAAGAATCATCGTCATGATTACTTATTTCCCCTTCTCGAGTGTTCAGCTTAGAGTTAGAGAGTTTCCTTAAACTCTACACAAGCATTGTCATGTTTGTTCCCCCTTTGAACCTTGATCATAATCAAGTGTTCTTCAAACTTGGTGAGGTGAACTATGATTGCTCTGATTCTATCCTAGTTAGGATACGTAGGCATAAGATGCGATATCTTTGCGAGCAAACATAGCGTATATATCTTTAGGTTTTAACCTACACCTTTTACCCAATCCATAGCAAATAGTTAGCAAACTTAGCATACAACAAACAAAAGGTTCCTGTAGAGTACTACAGATGTTTAGGATGTGAAATACCTACCCTATGCATAACCAACCTCTGATCCCCGAATCTCTTAGCGTTGTTGTTGCATCGCGCAAAAGGTTCTTTCTCTCTTTAGACCTTTCCTTTGGATAAATTAAAGTCCGGTTGTGAATTTAAGAATTAAAGATTCAAGTTAATCAATAGCTTGGTATCCCGATTCTCACCGCAACAGGTATCACGAAGAACCTTAATGGATAAGGGACTGCTTCGACCACCCGAAGAATCTCCCATTTTGTTTGGAGATACTGCTTTGGTATCGTGAAGAACCTTAGTTGATAAGGGACTGCTTCGACTACCCAAGGATTCTTAAGCTGTTTTGTTCAGACTTTGCATCCTGCTATCCTATTTTTGTTATTTCACTTTACTTTATCATCATACAAATTCCGGGGTCTTCTTGTATCTAATTGACTTCCACCCTATAAATGAACGACATGCAACAGTTTATTTTCTCGGGTTCAAGGAAATTAGATAGGGGGATTTGTCATACCCCAAATATGTCATACCTGTGTATAACCTTCTTATGTATGTCCATCTACTAACCATTACTCAAAAATCCAAAAAAAATATGTCATTTCTGGGCATCAAGGTTAGGGTGTATTGATTTAGGTGGCATGGTCTAATACTCCATTCAGGTTTTTGTTTGGGCCGATTTAGGCATGGTCTAAAATTCCATTCAAGTTTTTCTTCCAAATTTTTAAATCTCAATTCAAAACTCAAATTTCAATTACAAAGTTCATTTCCAAAATTATTGTCCAATATTACAAGCTTATTATAAAGAATGTAGTCTATTTTTTTTAATCAAAAGTTCCAACAAAAAAAAAAAGAAGAGCCAAGCTCATGTTGCAAAGTGTCCCATGTCAAAAATCCTATATTACACACAAAAGACAAAGAAAAAAAAAGAGGCCCAACATATGTGTTACTTTTTATACAAAACCTCCTGCACACCACGACTTCTACGGACAATACTGAATCAATTTTCCATCTGCCAAGAAAATTGGCCAATTTGATTCACACATACACCAAACCATTATGCAGCAACCTCTGCACAACAACAAAAATGTGATGCCACATCCTTGAAATTAAGCCTATACACACACATTGCAACAATCATCACAACACAGAAAATCCCAAAGCCAAACCTGCAACAGAGAGAAATACAACAATATATTATAATGAGTTCCAAGCCTGCAAACCATATAACAAATGTGCAAATACTCACCATGACCATAACTAAATTTATGCAAAATCAAGCTGCAAAACACACACATGACCTGCACACAAACGACAATCGAAAGCATAATCCAAAACGCGACCAATTAACATAAAACGACAACAGAAATGAATTTTCAACAGGTCCCACCAATTTCACACACGCATCAGACAAAAAACAAAATAGGGCTTGTCAAATTTTTTCACGCAAAAGCAATATTTTGATAACCCCACCTTGCGGAACACTACGCACCAATATTCTTCACGCGCAATCCGCAGACCATCAACGGGGATTTCAATAACCACCTCAATTTATTCTCCTTAAAGAACCTATCTCCTTCTCTCCATAAAAAGAGGGAGACTTATTCTTCTTAGGGGTTTTTTTTTTTCCAAATTCTTCCAAAAATCTCACTCGAACCAAACCTTCAATCCCTAGAACCCACCCCAAAACATAGTTTGTGAGATAAAAAATGAGAAGAAGGAGACCCACAAAAATGTGAAAAAACTCGGGAGGCAGGAATAAAAAGGACCGAACCCTTTCCCTTCTACTCAACTGGGATTACTCTTCCCTCTTTTCCTTCAATAAATTTCATTAACACCAATCTCCAACACCCTATATCTCCTACCTCGACCCAACCTAAAAAACAACTTAAAAACTAGAACAGAACCAAAATTGAGATGAAGAGATAAGATCAAAGATGAACGAACATGAGCATAATCGCATGGAAGGGTAGAAGATGCACCGCCTTCGCTCTTTTAATGGCCATGATTCGTTTCTTTTGAACTGATGTTGTTGTTTCATTGTTTTTTTAACAAAAAGGAGTTTTGATATCATGGCTATGTAGTTTGGTCCTAAATGATGAGTCTCATTCTTATCCCTTTTGTTGTTAATGAGGTTTTATGGGTGATGGGCTTTTCTTAAGTCTATGTGAGCCAAAATCGCATTTTTCCTCATTTTTTATATATATACTATTTGGAAGTTAGAATGAGGGCCTTGGTGTGCAACCCATATGATTTCTGACTTACACGTATAACCCCAACACACTCTCAATCTCTCATATGCACCCCTGTTGCTTTTAACTCTTTTTTCTTTTTAATTAAATTTTGTTAATTAGATTTAGGTTTTGATATTTGATTTTAATAATTTGAGTCTTGGTCATTTGGAGTTTAGTTTTTAGTTAATTAGATTTTCAATAATTTTTGTTTAGATGTTAAGCTTATATATATATATATATATATATATATATATATATATATATATATATATATATATATATATATATATATATATATATATATATATATATATATATATATATATATATATATATATATATATATATATATATATATATATATATATATATATATATATATATATATATATATATATATATATATATATATATATATATATATATATATATATATATATATATATATATATATATATATATATATATATATATATATATATATATATATATATAAATCTTTTGTTAATTCTTGTTAAGTTCTCAATTAAATGGCCTTATTAAGATTTAATTGACATTTTTGTTAATAGTTGTTTGAACCTTTTGTTAATTCTTGATTTTTTTTCTTTCCATTTCAAATCTCTTCTCATTCCGATTTTATTTCGATTTCTAGTCCATAAATTTTTTCTATTCATTAATGTTGGTTAGTTGAGGTTGTTAACCTTCATGATTTCAAATCTTTAGAAAATGATCATTGAGATCATTTTCTATACTTTGGGATCGTGATAGGTTGCCCTTGATTAATTAACTCAAGTTTATGATTAAGACGACACTGTCACCTTTTCTTTTCGTGCGGTACGATTTATTTGGAGAACGATTCTCAATATCATTTCTCCATCATATTTTAGCACAAATATCAACTTGCGTGACCTCCTATAGTATGATCTTCCTCATAGATCGTGCTACGACGGTTTAGCGTTATAGTCAACCCGACTCATTTAATAACTACTAACCACTAACTTTAATTTCAGTCAATATATTCTTGATTTACTTTCCATCAATATATCTTAATCTTATTATCATTGTTCGTATACTATTGTGAATATTATCTTTATTATATTATTATTTATATTATCTTGTCATATTTATCATCTTGTTCATATCATATTCATATTGTTCATATCTTGTTCATACTATTCAAAAACACGCTAATAAGATTGAAACCCTAAAAGCCTAATATGGTGGACTGTGGTTACATTTCCGAGCAACGGAACTCGAATTGTGTACAGAAACCCTAGCTTGGAGATTTTTGTCTGAACTGTCGCTCATGGCTTAGTTTAGGAAACGTCGCACACACACGGCTTCCTCTTGGGCTACCTGACAATGAGACATTTTATTTCTCGCAATCCCATGTAACTTACGTGTATCCCGCTCCTATTCAGATGTACGCACTTTACTCATTTTGTTGATTGTGTTTTGATGCTTTAAACCATTTCTAAACATAAATTCTCGATCCAACTTCGAGCCATTTTACCCCCTTGTAAGTCGATTGCTTTCAAAGCATCGTCATCAACCTTTTGCTCATAATACACAATATTCAAAGCTTACTCCTGGGCTTCCTTACAGTGACACCTATTTGATCAATTATTTTTAGTTGGTCATTTAGAAGACTAGCCCACTTTGCTAGTATACACGATTAAAACCCAATTTAATTGCGTGTTCATTTACCATACCCAACTTGTAAGTCGAGCACTTTCGCCTCACAATCGACCTTACCCTAAACCATTAGGATCTCCTTACCATCTAGTTCAGTCCTTAACCATTTCACATGTAAATTCAAACCTCGATTTACATCAAGTATTTTCTTTAAGTCAAATCAATATACTTATCCAACACTTAAGCACAATTTCGATAAAGATGAAAAGGGAGTTGGAATGGAGTCTTCGATTCCTCTCCTCAATTGTTTGGGCCCGAGGAGCCTTTCTTAAGTTCGAACAATTTTTTTCTTTAAAGGATTTACAATCTGATAAACTAAATTAAATCTATTTTCTCGAGCACTTAGATGAAAATGAGAGAGATTCAAGCTTTTGACTCACTCTCCCGATTGCTTGGGCCCGAGGAGCCTTTCTTAAGCTTTGAGTAATCGTCATTCGATCAACTTACTCGAACCACATCGAAATCCTTTCGCAATTAAGGCTAAAAAAGAGAGAGAGTCAAGTCTTTGACTCATTCTCCCATTTACTTGGGCACGAGGAGCCTTTCTTAAGCTTCAGGTAATCGTCACCTCTAGAAAAACATCCAACGCATCAAACTCTCTTTTCTCACCCTCGTGCGATTGATACTTCTCGAGACACTAATTCCTCGCCCCCGTGCGATCCAACTCAAACACCTTTACCAAATAACATTGTTTAATCCCTTCTTCTATGCATATGAACTAGTGCTTCAGCCTCCCCTAGCGAGCAGACAAGCCAGTGTTTAGGAGTTAGAATGCAACCTAAACACTCGTTCCCTTCAAACACAAACCAACCAACCGTAGTTTTCCGAACTATGGACGCTCTGATTTCTCATTTATCAATGAGAATACGTAGGCATAGGATTGTGAGAGCCTAGTGAGCTATCTTTTCTTTTTTCTACCTTCCCTCCATCTTCCGTTTTCCCCAAACCTTTTCTGTAGTCCCACGAACTACGATACTCTGACTTTCCCATTGCACGAGGGAGTACGTAGGCACAAGGACCCCAATTCTTGGTGAACACCCTAATATAAAAACCACCCATTTCCCCCCTTAGAAGTAAATCCTTTAGAGGATAAACAAACGTAGCTAACTTCTCTCACGAATCGAATCAAGATGTTCCTGTTGAATACAACAGATGTAGAGGGTGTTAATATCTTCCCTTTGCATAATCGACTCTAGAACCTAGAATTTGGTTGTGATTACCATGCTCTTATCTCTTTAAAGGTTTTATCGACATTTTCCTATTCCTTCCTTGGAATGAATAAAGTTCGGCGGTGACTCTGTTCCGTCCATCGTGAGGATCATATTTTTTGAGGTACGACAGATGTGACAAAAATCATGGAAAGAATGGTAATGCTTATGACATCAAATGATCTCACTTAAATGTTTTTGTTTACCAATCTGGTCTTTATTTTTCCTCAATATTTAAATTTCACAGTTTCCATTCTTTCTTTTTTTTTCAATTCTAAGTATTTTATCTTTAATAAATAAGACAATATTTTTTCTTTACTAAATGCTTATTTGTCTATGTGTGCATATCTCTATTTTTTGCAATGCATCTTTACCTTCCTTTTTGATTTTGACAAAGGGGGAGAAGTATACTCTCTGAGGAAGTAGAGTATACTCTCTATTTAACTCAAGGGGAGTTTAATTACTCCAAATATATATGTATTATTTTCTTTTACCACCATCCCTGGGAGATGTGTGTCATCATAAAAAAGGGGGAGAATGTCGAACCTTGTTTTACACGTGATACTATTTTAACAAGAACAACAACTTTGATAATGATAACTATTGTCTATAGATGAAAACTAATGATGACAAGTCAAGCATAAACGATTAAGCGGTTAAAGATGCAAACTGAAGAATTAGAGTTTGTTGGATTTGACTATCCAATGATGGCAACCTAATGGAATTTAACTCAATTCTCATATCAAGTGAACTCAAGCAAGTGTATACAAGAAAGAAAGTATCTGACAAAGTCTTGAAGTACAAGAAAGCCCTACCTTGATTAACCTGGGTGAATACTTTATAAGAAATATGGGCGTTCTTGTAAAAGTTCATGGAACAAATCACAACACAAGAAAATACTTTTCAAAGTGATTTTTCTCAAGAAAATATTTTTAAAAATATCTTGAATACGTGCCAGATGATTTGAAAGCTATGTGAAAAGTTCTAGGAAATATTTTGTCTTTACCAATCAATTGGAACTTTATCCCAATCAATTAGGAGAGTTCAAAAATGTACCCTAACCAATTAGGATATCATCTTAATGATGGGTAACTGATAAATATATTTTCTTTTCGCTTTTAACTTGGTAACCAATTAGAATAAAGGCAACCAATTGATTGGAACATGTTTCCAATCAATTGGAAAGTCATAAAATTCTTTTAAAACTATTTAACTTTGAGGCAACCTCTTGCCTATAAACAAAGGCCCGATACCTCTTTTAAAATCACCAAGAACCGTGTTTTCATTTTATACTTCTCACTATATCCCTAGAAAAATTCTCTTTTGTTTACTTTCTTCTCATTAAGAATTGTATGTTTTTCTGAACCACCCAATTCACCCCTTATTGTATGTGAAGTCACCTGTCAAAAGTTCATCCTTAGTCTTCTGGATGGATACCCATAACTTTCTAGAGTAATCATCAACTCTGGATAGAAAATACTTTGTACCTGAGTGTGAAGGATTCCTTGCAAGCCCTTAAAGATCAGCATGAATGTAATCAAGGGATCCATGTATTCTTTGTTTATCTTTGTTAAACTTCATTCTATAGGATTTACCAAATACACAACGTTAACAAAATTCCAATTTTTCGACCTTGTCACCAACCAATAGATTTTGTTTTGACAATTCGACCAGGACTCTTTCACTGACATGGCCAAGTCTCTTCTTCTATAGCTCAGTCTTCGAAACAGGTTTTGTGGATGCCATATATGCTGAACCACTTACAACCTCAGCCTCAAGGGTATACAAGCCTTGTTTCTTCACGCCTCTCAAGACTTCTTTCGACCCCTTCATTACATTTAGGATGATTTTCTCTTCTTTGAAAACACATCCTTTCTTGTTGAATTCACCAAGAGAAATCAAATTCCTCTTAAGATCAGGTACATATCTAACATCAGTCAATAGCCTTATTGACTCATCATGGAGCTTGAATCTCACATATCCAATACCTGCAATTTTGCAAGCTTTATTTTTTTTCCAAATAGCACTTATCCACCATCTTAATTACAAAATTCATCAAACACATATTTGTTGGGATTCATGTGCCAAGTACACCTTGAATCCATAATTCACTCTTTGCTACAGTCTCTGTTTGAAACCACCAAGACATCAGATGACTCATAACCATCTTACACAATGGTAGCATTACCATTATCCTTTCCACCATGATTGTCTAGTCGATTAGGGTATACTTTTCTTGTATGACCCTCCTTCTTACGATGATAACACTTAATAGTAGGAGCATTACCACCATAAGAATTTTTTAGAACTTTACCCTTCTTCTCAAACCTACCATCTTTCTTCAAAAATTTCCCCTTAACGGACAAAACTTCACCAATAGAAGATGGCTTGTGCTCCTTTCGTTTGTTCAAATCCTTAAAGTACAAGGCAGATTGAACATCTTCAAAGGCCAACAACTCTCTTCCATACAAGATAGTTTCTTTGAAGTGAGCATGAGACTTAGGTAAACAGTAGAACAACAGTAACACTTGATCTTCATCATCAATCTTGACCTTGATATTTTCAAGATCAAGAATTAACTTGTTAAACATATCCAGTTGCTCAGCCAAGGCTTTTTCTTCACTCATATTGAATGAATACAAAGCTTGCTTCAGGTAGAGACGATTAACCAAAGATTTTGTCATGTATAAACCTTCAAGTTTCGTCCATACACCCGCTGTAGTTTTTTACTTAGAAACCTACCAGAGAACCTTATCACCAAGGCTCAATACAATGACATTGTGAGATTTTTTGACTATCGTTGTCTTCTCCTTCTCTATTAGGGCAACATCCATCTTCTTTGATCCTTTCAATGCTTCTAACAAAATCTGTTGAACAAGAAGGGTTTGCATCTTCAAGCACCATAAATTGAAAGCATTCACACCGGTGAATTTCTCAATCTCATACTTTGTTGACGGTATCTTCTTCTGCATGCTCATCGCACCAGTTTGTTGTGAAACGATATCGTCAATAATAGAAAAAAGTTATGAGATAAAGATTGAGTTTCTTGAACAAACACAAGAAATCCTATTAGGTTCCACAAAGAAAAAGAGAAGAAGGAAGAAGAATGAAAAATTGATTAAATTTGTTTTACTATTCATTTTCTCAATAAGGGTTTAAAGATTACAAGTGAATACCAACAATTAACCTCTCTCAACAATCTAAGATGACTAGTCAATTTATAAACTACTAAGCTAACTTATATTACAATTTAACTTAACAATTGGGCTTACAAGCAATGCCCAATTCGACATGCTAACAATTCTAGCATTTCGACTACTGCATGCTTAAGCATATTTTAACTACAACATACAAGACCAGGATGTGAACAAACTTTGACTTCATAATAAATGGCATACCCCAAATTTGTCCTACTTCGGTATTTAATGAACGTTTTACCGGTTCATGACTTCTGGCCATGATTCTCTAAGATTTCGTTTATAAAGACTTTATGTGTACTCATTGTGGTTATAATCCCTAACAATTTATATGGGAAGAGCGTGCCTCCAACCCCTTATACCCAAACTCATGTTTGTCCTCGTTTTCACGATCAGATAAATATGATATGGTCAATGGCATAAAATACATGATTGGATTTATCTCGCAACGTGATTGTTGGTTTTCAATAGATTTGAACCCTATTTTAACTTGATTACGAACTTCTCTAAAGGTTGTGTGGGCCGCACTACAAGTTGCTTGTTACGACATGCACTTAATTCAAGATACGTCACATGATACTTCAAGACACAGTCAATTTTGCTTCCAGCTTTGTTCAAATTGGTTGCAAGCGTCAAGTTATGTTTGGATTCTAAATCAGTTTGTGACAAACTTAGATTTAACTTGCAAATTTCGAGTCTTAATTGAATTTGAATTTAGATGCAATAGGTCCAGAATATATTTCGATTCATCTCAAAGGCTTATGGTATAATGCATCAATTCATAACCATACAAGCTATGTTTAAGGAATGAACTGCACATATTATACAAATCCATTAGTTTCGAGGCCAATCTCATCGATATGGATATTTTGGATGATAAAAAACAAGTAGTTGGTGTTTCAAAATAATGTTTCAAGATTGACTCTAAGTGGAGATGAGATTAACCAAGGCAGTTCAATTGTTTTCAAAATGATGCTAAGGTTTTGTTTCAATGAAATTATAGATCTTATTCAAGTCATGTTTACAAGCCATGGTTAGATCTTAGCTTTGTGTTATAGATGGAAGCTTATTTGCAAGGAACAATCCCAATTGATGAGGCAAGCTATTTTAATGCGTTGCAATTTTATTTTAAAATGAATACAAACCAAATTTTGGTTGAAATAAATATTAAGCTGTGAAGAAGCCAGATTATTGGAATTTAATTTGGATTTGAGATTACAAACAGATTGAATTTGATAATACATGGCAAGTTTGGGATGTTTGAAACAAAAACAAAGATCATAAATCATATTACAAACATGGAAAGTTAAACAAAACATTTCAGGTGCTAAGCTGAAAGAACTTCACTTCAATGCCAAGGCAACCATGGTCACATGCCTACGTGTTTGTCCATAGCCTTCATCAAATCCTCCAAATGATCAGTGAAGTCCCCATCATTCCAGCAAAGCACCATGAAAAATAAACATACAAAGAGGTTAAGAACTGAAACTATTGCAAGATAAATTATGGATGCTTACAGCGGCAACCGTAGGCCTAAATAATGTATGCCTATTTTAGTCAAATACAAGAGTTCAAGGTACACAATGAAAGTTTCAGCAGGAGTTGCACCAACCTATTCAAATATCTCACTTTAAGATCTGCAACTTCCGTTGGATTTATCTTGTCAACCGGCGACAACCCCGACTTTCAACCAGCAGCGCCTGCCTTCAAAAACGGTATAACAAGATTAGTTCGCAACCATTGGCAAAAGTTCAGCAGAGTTACGAGTATATGATGCTTGCCAAAACAATGACAGAAACAATACAATTCAAGAGGGTCGTTTTTATAGATATGCCATGAAGTGAAGAGGAAAGATACAAGCCTAAAGAGAACAATTACTCACATGAAAGTTCTTCTTGAAGATCATGACAGGGGTAGGAGGATAAGCATACAAATGATGAACCTTTAATCATACAATGGAAAGTAAGTCACATACCTACAAGTGTGTCAAGAATTTACTTCACTCTGTTTAATGCCAAAACCCCGTGACAACATTTGTTGCACTTGGATTGAGCAAAATCATGAAGGTGCTACATCTGTCCCACCCTGCATCAGATAAAATAAGTACCTGCAAAACCGGATACAGAGGCACATGATTCAAAGCCATAACAGGATCTTGTTTGCGCAAGCCATGAGTTAAAAGGTCACAATAAGTCATGAGTCATTTGGAATTAAAACAGCAGGTGAGACCATTTTGTGATCAAGTTTTGGAAGACATTCACAATTGAGTTTCTCCCAAAGATTGACTTCGAACTTATGATCGGGTACGCTCCTGCTGGTGTATGATGAAAGCCTTGCTGATAATGAAAATCCTTCATCAAACGAAGGAAAACTGTGCATACTCAATGAGGACTATTGAAGGAAGGGCGCGAATTCTGTTGTACGGCAGGATACGTCTAGCTTGAAGTTCATTTTGCCTTTCCGTTAGAAGCAAAATTTTCACCTTGGATTTTACCGGTTGCCCCCACCTGCACGTGTTAGGTAGAAACTTCTTTTAGGATGAAAATATGTCATTAATCCTATATTATACAAACCAAAAATGCTCCGCAGAATAAGTTATGAGAGGTATTCATCTGCATAATTTAGTGTCAACCATATGTGCCATACTGCATAATCTGCATAAGTCATAAGAGGTGTTATCAGTATGGGCATGAATCATGACAAATTACAAGAAAATCTTCCATTGAAGCGCAAGTACGTACATGAAAAGAAAAGAGAAGAAATGTTATTATGCTGCAGTACATACAGGCTAAATTAAAATCGCAAGAGAAGGACTTTCCTGGTACACATTGGCAGCAACAAAGGATCTTTTTCTGCTGTACAGTTCATGCAGACATGTACCGAGCAATATGGGATCTCAGCACACCAAGGCCTATCACAAGGCAAGGAGATATTAATACAGTGTACTTTTGAATTGAGAAGCAACATGATAACACACGAAGATTAGAATGAGGAAAGACCTTACCATATTCCAACATAACAAGCAACCTATACTACAATACGAAGCTCATGCCATACCAACAGCAGTCCATGTCGTCTCATCACACTCCTCATAATGAGTTGTTGCTGCAACAATCCAGCCGTACAGCGCACTCCTCACAAAACCGTTTCGGCATCTTTCTTGTACGCCATGGTATGACCTGAAAATGGCAGTATGTGAATTATGTAAAAGATAGTGCCAATACCACAACTCGTGAGCTGCAAGGGAAAAATTGAAACGCAATGACAAATGGACAAACTCGCACCAACTTGTTGCTGTTCATAAGGATTGTGCGAATTGAACTACACGGAAATGTCACGCGGCAACTGTAAATTAATTGAGGTATGAGGTTTATCCACACCTGCACCGATTCACAATTTGAATCATAATATTACTACGCATGAAAAATAAAAAATGATAAAAAGCAAATCACAACACATATTGTCAAGGAAGCTTCCCTGGCCAAAGCAAAACCGAAAGGCCGCAAAACCTCCTAGCTCACAAGCTCCTGGCCTTGGTTACCTATCAAACATGAGAAAATTAAATGAAAAGACTGAGATAAGTTTGCAAAGCCATTACACAAAAGTTGTTAGAAAGTAGACAAAAGACGGGTACGCAGCCTTGTACGTGGGACCACTTCAACCAATTGGTAATGACCCCACCAATATTTCACACAGAGTACGAAGGACGCCTGCTAATCCGCACAACGTATTCACAACAGCTTCTTTCGCAAATACCCTCCAAAAAGCCTACATAAATACATCTCTTCCCTAAAACTAGGGGGACCTTTTCCTTCAATGATTCTTCAAAAACCCTACAAAACCCTAATCCATGAACAACCCTACACGAAAACCTAGCCGCCGGTTGCTTTGAAACAACTCTCTCCCTCAAAACCACCAACAAATCGCCTTCAGTTTTGGCTACTTTTCTTCTCCTAAACTCAACACAATAGCATACCCATTGAAAAAAGAACACCATCTGAAACCCATCTCTAAACCGTTTTCCACCTAAACCCCATCATCTTCTCCAACTTCAACAAACCCACATAATTGTTAAATCTCAAACCTTCTCCTTTCAACCCAGAAACCTTTTTTGAATTAATACCCTCAAGACCCATCCGATCTTCTTCTTCACTAGCCACACAAAAAAGGCCTCAACCCAAACTTCGAATCCTTTAACCTCATGAACCGAACAGCAACAAATCAGATCGAAACTGAGATAGAAAAGAGAATGATTCATCAGGTGTTGAGCGAGGACGAATAGGAAAAGTGTTGTTCGTCTCAACTTGTTTTTCTTTTGAAAGTAAGAAGACGTTGATGTCACGATTGAATAGCTGCTCATTTTTTCTCTCACATTAGTTTGTTTTCTGGTGGTTTGACATTTTGAGATGGTGATAGCTTTTGACCATGACATGTTGTGGTGGGTCTTTTGTTTTTTTTTCTCAGTCCATGATTTTGGTAATACTAGTATACACCCCCATTTGGATCTCAGACCAATTTTTCTTAAATCGTGGCTTTGTGAATAAGGAGGTGATGGGCTTTGAGAAGCCCAAGTGATCCTCTCCATTTCATATTTACAATCCCCCTGTTCATATATAAACCCCCTCCCCTGTTTTTTTAATTGTATTTCTTAACCTTTTTTTTTATGTAGTTATTACATATATGGTTTTTAAACTTTATTTTGTATATATTGTTATGTATATATTGTTTTTATCATGTAAATATTTTTATTAGATTGTATTATATTAAGTTTTAAAACAAACTTTATTATATTTTATGTATAGTTTTTTTCCTAATATTATTTTCTTTTAAGTTTATAATGTTAGAAGTTTATTTTCCATTTTAGGAGTTGATTTTATTCCGCTTTTGTTATTGGGCATTTTGTCCCATTTTCACTTGTTTTGGGTCGATGACGGTACCCCGAGTTATAGTTTGTCAAATTATTGACAGATAATAACAAACCCGAGACCATTTTTTTGTCAAAACTTTCATTTTCCTTTTGTTTATTATTCTTTAGTCATTGATGACTTTAATGATTATTATCGGTCAAATTATTTCAGTCAAAACTATGTCATTTTCGCTTCAAATCATTTAAAACTCCAAAAGAGGGAGATTCTTGAAATCTAGCATTTCTTGGATCTTCGAGTGAATAATTCTCGAGGCACACTCTTGAGTTGTTATTCATTCAATCTTTTGATTTTCTCAAACATATTCTCAACTTCTTTTTTCTCGATTAGAACTCCGAAAGAAGGAGATTCTTGGAATCTAGCATTCCTTGAATTTTCGAGTGAATAATTCTCGAGGCGCGCCCTTTGAGTCATTATTCACTCAACCTTTCGACTCTTTCAGATTCAATCATTTTCAAACATTCTCATAAGTCGAATGCTCGTCCGCATTCGCAACCCATTTCTTTCATAACTCCTCGTGGTTTTTGATATTAGGGGCACCCTCAGGGACTAATATCATTTCTCACAACCCTAACACTTGACACGTCGTCAAGTCGGTTCCATTTTCAAACAAATCCTCGACACGTCGTCGAGCTATTCCAAACCAACTTCCTTTGGCCATGCATGCCATTCTTCGATTCGATCCTTTCGCAAACATTTCCAAAACTTATGAAAGAGGGATATTCTTAGAATCTAGCATTCTTTGAATATTCGAATGAGTAATTCTCGAGGCGCGCCCTTGAGTTGTTATTAGTTCATTCTTTCAATTTCAAAACATCCAACTCTTTATCTTCAACCTATTCAGTCAATTCCCGAAAGAACTGAGTTCTTGGAATCTCGCATTCTTTGAATTCTTGAGTAACAAGCTCTCGAGGCACGCTCTTGGGTTGCTTGTCAGTCACCCTTTCGTCTCTTTCCCAAACTTCCAAATTATTCAACCTCATCTTTCGTGGTTGTTACTACGAACTACGACCGCTCTGATTCTTCATTCTCGTCTGAATGTAAGATAC
This sequence comes from Lathyrus sativus, assembly GCA_963859935.3. Lineage (NCBI taxonomy): Eukaryota > Viridiplantae > Streptophyta > Magnoliopsida > Fabales > Fabaceae > Lathyrus > Lathyrus sativus. The sequence goes on from OZ012737.1 coordinate 670,668,121, forward strand.
GTAGGCACAAGATTGCGATGATCTTGGCGATCACACTTCCATCCATTTCCCATTTCCCCCCATCTTTTCCCGTAGTCGAACTACGACGCTCTGATTTCTCATTCTCGTCCGAATGAGCATACGTAGGCACAAGGGCCCCAATCCTTGGCGAGCACCCTATCCTCTAACTACTCATCTCTCCTTTGCGTCTTTTACCCATTAACCTACCAATTCTACCTTTATCAACGAGAAGAAAGCAATTAAACCTAAACAACACTCCCCACAATTACCTTAAGAGGTTCCCGTCGAGTACGACGGACGTGAGGGGTGCTAATACCTTCCCCTCACGTAACCGACTCCCGAACCCGGAACATGGTTGCGACAGCCCTGTTCCTATCCTTTCGTTTCAAGAGGTTTTCTCGATATTTTCCTCTCTCGTTCATTCGGGAAAAATAAAGTTCGGTGGCGACTCTATGATTTTTCGAGGTGCGACAGCTGGCGACTCTGCTGGAGACATTTTTGCTCCATGCAAAGAGAGAGTCAAGCCTATCTTTTGGTTTGTAAGGAGTGTTTGTTTTTTTTATTTATTTCCTTCTTGTCTATGTATTTGTTCTCTTGTGGATTTATTTGTGCTTGTTATCGGGGCCTGTTGGTTTTTGGGATGACATCATGAGTAAGGCTCTACGCCCGAGCTTTGGTAAAAGCAGAGAGAACACATAGTTTAGAATTGGTAGTCGAGTAGTGTTAGTCTCCGAGGACTTGCTCCTTGTGGGCCTAGCATGAAAGCTCCTCTAGAGGAAAGCTATTCGTAGATCTCGTTGTAACGCAGCTAGCCTGTTGCACGACTTGATTAATGAAGGGTCCGTGATTCTGGGAACCTTTTGTTAGCACCAGTTCCGATATTAGTGGTCGTGTAATGTTAGTCTCCAAGGACTCGCTCCTTGTGCGCCTAGCACGAGGACCCCGCTCAGGAGAGACCTTATCGTCATTATCGTCGTAATACAGCCAGCCTGTTGCGTGACGCTAATACGACTAGTGTCCGTGATCCTGAGAACCAAACATAGAAACCATCCCGTAAGTGGGTTTATGGGTAGAATGTTTAGATCTTCCCGCATAGGTCGTTCCTGTCAATTTTTTCTTTGAGCAGGAATTATGGTTACTTATCTATCACAGTTACTAGCTTCAGGAGCTGTTCAAACTATGATCTTGTGATCCCATGATCCTGGATCTTGTATCTTGCACTGCATCTTGCATATCATTTGCATTGCATTTCATATGTTATGCATTTTGCATTTCCAGTCCTTCAACAGAATCTTATGTCTCCGTTCCTTCCTCTCCAGTAAATCAAGCTGATTCCTCGACACCAGTACGCAACTAGAGCCAATACCAGACGTATGATGGAGCAGATTCAACAGGAGCAAGTCGCCTTCAGGGAAGAGTTGGATTCCATGAAAGGAAAGATCGACCAGATCCTCGAAGCCATCCTCGCGGCCAGAAGAGAGGAAGAACAGCGTGAAGCCGCTGCTGTCATCAACAATGGTCAAGGACAGGGGTCTACTGCCATCCCTTTGGTTCCAATTCCAAATCCTCATGGGATGCCATTGAACTTCAATAACGCAGCCGAAGGGAACACTTCTCAGCCAATCCCAGCGCCTGGAGTTACTGTTGGAGTTATCCCGCAGGCCCAGCCTACTGCTGTGCAAATCCTGGTTCCTCATATCGAAGATACTCTGATGGATCAGTATGACGACGTTCAGAACTATCATGCTGCTATCCCCATTGCTAGTCCTGTTGCCGCTCAGGATTCTGAAGCCATGAAGATGTGCCGAGATCTAGCCGAGAAACTCCGAGCCATGGAGGGGCATAACTCAAATTCTTTCAGTGCTCTGGAATTGTGCTTGGTGCCTGATGTTGTCATTCCTCCAAAGTTCAAGGTGCCCGAATTTTCAAAGTACAAAGGTCTCAGTTGCCCAAATATTCATCTGAAGATGTACTGTCGCAAGATGGCTGCCTATGCCAGAGACGAGAAGCTCATGATCCATTACTTCCAGGACAGCTTGTATGGGGCATCACTCGAATGGTATATGCAGCTGGAACGTAATAGTGTGCGCACCTGGGCCGAGCTAGCCGATGCATTTGTCAAGCAGTATACTTACAATACCGATCTCGCTCCGAATCGTACCCAGCTTCAGAGTATGACTCAGAAAGACAGCGAATCCTTCAAGGAGTACGCGCAACGATGGAGAGAGCTAGCCGCAAGGGTGCATCCACCTCTTGTTGACCGTGAACTTATCGACATCTTCATGGGTACTTTACAAGGCCAATACTACAAAAAACTGATCGATAGTGTCTCCGCCGGATTCTCTGACTTGGTGATCGTCGGTGAGAGAATTGAAGAAGGGCTGAAGAGTGGAAAGATCCCGGGAGGTCCTAACAATCAGGCCAATGTCAAGAAGCCTTTCAATGGATACAAGAAGAAGGAGGGCGAAACAAATGCTATCTTTTTGCAGAAAGGGCAGGCTTCCCAGCAAGCTCCCGCTCCTATGCCTTATCAAGTTCCCTATTATCAGTATCCATATGCTACTGTCGTGCAATATGCTCCAATGCCTTATCAGCCAGCTGTTCAAGCAGTGCAAGCTCAGATGCCACGACAACAGGCTCCTTAGCAACAGGCCTATAATCAGCAAGGATACCAATATCCTCCTCAGCAACAGCAGATGCAAGCTACTCAACCACGACAAGGTACTCGCCCACAGCGTCCGCAGAGAACATGGAGACCAGATAGAGTCTTTGATCGTCTACCAATGACATATGCCAAAATCTTTGCTCAGATGATGTAGAAGAAAGTTGTTGTTCCGAAAGATTTGGCTCCTCCAACCGTCGTTCCTGCCGATTACGATGCAAATGCTCATTGTGAGTTTCATAAGGGCGCTCCAGGTCATACCATTGAGGACTGCAGGGCTTTCAAGCACATAATTCAAGACATGATCGACAGGGATGCTATCAACTTCAATGGGAAGTCTCCAAATATCATCAACAATCCGATGCCACCAGTCAACTAGTGCCAACGTCAGATTGATTCCAGTCAAGTTCATTCCTCGAAGAAGGCAGTCATGTTGCCATTTCATTATACGCATTTCTTATATTTGTCTTTGTTTGTTTAAGTATTGTATGCTTTGAACAATTGCCATTCGTATTTGGTTTTCATTAATGTATTGTTTATGCATGTTTTGAATTAGTTATGTCATATTCACTCATTTTCACTTATCACCGACACATTTATTCACTTCACTCTATCCGCTGTTGTTTATCATGATTTGAGGGAGGATGATGAAAACGAGATACCCATAATTGCAAATCGTATGCTTTCAGATAGAATCTCATCAATGATGTACAGGCATTGCTTCAATCCCCAAACACTGGAGATATAAGGAGTTAATCCCTAGTAAACCTCTTCGAGCTTAGGAGTAGCAGTTTCCTTCATATATTCAAACCTTTACACTCAATCTGGGGCAGGGTAGTGTTCAGTCAATTCAACTCCGCACTTGAGTCCACGAGCAATGACCCATAACATGGCAGTCACAACCTTCCAACAAAATTAAAATAAAATAAAAAACAACATTGAAAGCCTGCTAAGTCAGACACCTTAGAGGGGACTTAGGCAAAATCAAGGCAACCCCGATGGATCTGACAAACAAAGTCAATCCATGCAAAAGTTAAGGATCAAAACAAAAGCAAAAGAGGACCCCGAAATCCTCAACAAAAACAAAAAAAGGATTCAATGGCCACCCAAATCAAGGGGCACTAACATCCATCAAAGAGCAAAATAAGGTGACTGCCATCTCGAGCGAACCTTGAACCATCTAGCTTATACCGTCAAACAGGTGCAAAATTAACTGAACGTAGGTATGGAGATCATTACGAAGAAGGGGTGGGTACAAATAATACTTTGAGACTAATATCCTTTGTTTCATAACCGTGAACCAGGCCACGTTATAGCCCTTGAAAGACCTAATTGAGGCGAGGTTTATTCTGAAAGCATACTATCGCAAGGTTGCGTAACCTGACTCCTCACATGATTTCTAATCATCAATATTGGTGTCATTTTGCTTGCTATATCTTTCGCACCAATCAAATTAGCACCACGTCTGGGCTAGCAGTCCATTCGTCTCACACTTTCACGACACCTCAATAAATGACACACTTTTTCAAAACTTACATTGAACTGCGCATTAATATTACCATTTATGAATGTACAATTTTAATTGCAAATCAGTGCTAGATATTCAAGGACATCTCAATGAGAGGCAACTGAGGAGGAACTTGACTTTCAGTGGCCGACACGAAGCAAGAATACTTCAGAACCCACAGGCTGGGGCAAATCACTCAACAACTCAAGCAGGGGCATATCATTACTGGGGCAAGACCAAGTTACCCTAATCATCAGGCAAAGCTGCAACCTTCTCTGAAGGAAATTCACGACAAATCACCAAGTACCTAGACTTGGGGCACATAGAGTATCTTCTGCTTTGGGCATGGCGTCTTCAGCAAACTGCGTGTCGAGGAAGTCAATCCCTCCCACCACCCGAAGTCCAATCCACTTTGGCAACTACCAAAAGTCCACCACGCTGGCGTCTTCACCTTTACCTGTCTGCAATCATATGCATCATACGCATCGCATTCAACATCATAAGCATCTTGCATCAAATGCATACTCCAATCATATCATATTTCCCCAGCTCTTGCATCTCCGCGCGTCGGCATTGGCATTTGCACTTCCACTCATATGGAATATCATTCATCATCCAGCATTCATATATGCAAGTCAAGGTCCAGGATCAATCTTGAAGATTTTCCAATACCATCATCAGCCCGGTCAGGGGCATCTTCCACGAAGGTCGTGGATTTCTCCCACGAATATCGAGAGTTTTAAAGCAATCATCAGCCCAGTCAGGGACAATCTTCTGCAATTGTGGATTTCTCTCACTGAATTTCAAAATATTCAAAGCAAGATCCAACCCGAGCAGGGGCATCTTCAGCAAAACCGTGAGCGTTCCTCACGGAGTTGTTCAACCTTTTGTTGAGCAAACCAAGACAAGACAAGACAAACTCAGCCCAGTCAGGGGCATCCTCTTCAGAATTCATGGGCGTAACCGTGAAACCATTTCAGCAAAACTATGATTTCCAAGCAAAGATGGTGGGCGTACCCTGTTGACTCATTTCAACCCAATCTTCTTCTTGGATATTCCCCAATGAGTTGTACCTAGCATGCGTGACCGTTGTCAATTTCCTTCCTATCATCCTTTTGGTGATAGTCCTACTTCGTCGGTTCAACATAGCATGCATCCTTTCGATGTTGGTAACCATCTATTTGTGTTTGTTCTATCATCCTTTTGGTGGTAGTGACTGGTGTGTGTTTCACTCTGCCATCCTTTTGGTGTTGGGTCTGGCATTTCGTCGATGTCAGATTGTGCGATATTTTGTTTGTGTTTCGCTCTGCCATCCTTTTGGTGGTGGGTCTGGCATTTTGTCGATGTCAGATTGTGCGATATTTTGTTTGTGTTTCGCTCCATCATCCTTTTGGTGGTGGGTCTGGCATTTCGTCGATGTCAGATTGTGCGATATTTTATTTGTGTTTCGCTCTGCCATCCTTTTGGTGGTAGGTCTGGCATTTCGTCGATGTCAGATTGTGCGGTATTTTATTTGTGTTTCGCTCTGCCATCCTTTTGGTGGTGGGTCTGGTATTTCGTCGATGTCAGATTGTGCGATATTTTGTTTGTGTTTCGCTCTGCCATCCTTTTGGTGGTGGGTCTGGCATTTCGTCGATGTCAGATTGTGCGATATTTTATTTGTGTTTCGCTCTGCCATCCTTTTGGTGGTGGGTCTGGCATTTCATCGATGTCAGATTGTGCGATATTTTGTTTGTGTTTCGCTCCATCATCCTTTTGGTGATGGGTCTGGCATTTCGTTGATGTCAGATTGTGCGATATTTTATTTGTGTTTCGCTCCGTCATCCTTTTGGTGGGGGGTCTATCATAATCATTTATGATGGATTGTGCGATATTTTGTTTATGTTTCGCTCCGTCATCCTTTTGGTGGGGGGTCTATCATAGTCATTAATGATAGATTGTGCGATATTTTGTTTATGTTTCGCTCCGTCATCCTTTTGGTGGGGGGTCTATCATAGTCATTAATGGTAGATTGTGCGATATTTTGTTTATGTTTCGCTCCGTCATCCTTTTGGTGGGGGGTCTATCATAGTCATTAATGGTAGATTGTGCGATAGTTTATTTGTGTTTCGCTCCGTCATCCTTTTGGTGGGGGGTCTATCATAGTCATTAATGATAGATTGTGCGATAGTTTATTTGTGTTTCGCTCCGTCATCCTTTTGGTGGGGGGTCTATCATAGTCATTAATGATAGATTGTGCGATAATTTATTTGTGTTTCGCTCCATCATCCTTTTGGTGGGGGGTCTATCATAGTCATTAATGATAGATTGTGCGATATTGTTTTGTTTGTGTTTCGCTCCGTCATCCTTTTGGTGAGGGGTCTATCATAGTCATTAATGATAGATTGTGCGATATTGTTTTGTGTGAGTTTCGCTCCGTCATCCTTTTGGTGGGGGGTCTATCATAGTCATTAATGATAGATTGTGCGATATTTTGTTTATGTTTCGCTCCGTCATCCTTTTGGTGGGGGGTCTATCATAGTCATTAATGGTAGATTGTGCGATAGTTTATTTGTGTTTCGCTCCGTCATCCTTTTGGTGGGGGGTCTATCATAGTCATTAATGATAGATTATGCGATAGTTTATTTGTGTTTCTCTCCGTCATCCTTTTGGTGGGGGGTCTATCATAGTCATTAATGATAGATTGTGCGATAATTTATTTGTGTTTCTCTCTGTCATCCTTTTGGTGGGGGGTCTATCATAGTCATTAATGATAGATAGTGCGATATTATTTTGTTTGTGTTTCGCTCCGTCATCCTTTTGGTGAGGGGTCTATCATAGTCATTAATGATAGATTGTGCGATATTGTTTTGTGTGAGTTTTGCTCCGTCACCCTTTTGGTGAAGGGTCTATCATAGTCATTAATGATAGATTGTGCGATAGCTTATTTGTGTTTCGCTCCGTCATCCTTTTGGTGAGGGGTCTACCATAGTCATTAATGATAGATTGTGTGATAGTTTGTTTGTGTTTCGCTCCGTCATCCTTTTGGTGAAGGGTCTATCATAGTCATTAATGATAGATTGTGCGATAGCTTATTTGAGTTTCGCTTCGTCATCCTTTTGGTTTGGGGTCTATCATAGTCATTAATGATAGATTGTGTGATAGTTTGTTTGTGTTTCGCTCCGTCATCCTTTTGGTGGGGGGTCTATCATAGTCATTAATGATAGATTGTGCGATGGTTTATTTGTGTGAGTTTTGCTTCGTCGTTCTTTTGGTGGGGAGTCTGTCATAGTCATTAATGTCAGATTATGCGTTGGTGTTTGCCCTACCATCCTTTTGGTGGTAGTAGCCGTGTGTGTTTCATTCCATCATCCTTTTGATGATGACTTTTTCCAGTTATTTACAATTGACTCAGAGGTTTACATTTATCCAGTATTTCAATTCCCAAACATCTCTTTTCTTTTCGGACAAATTCAGGGTTTTCTTCATATCTAATTGACTTCCACCTTGGAAAATGAACGTTGCAGCAGTTCATTCCCCTAGATTCAAGGCAATTAGATAGGGGCATCTGTCATACCCCAAATTCGTCCTACTTCGGTATTTAATGAACGTTTTACCGGTTCATGACTTCTGGCCATGATTCTCTAAGATTTTGTTTATAAAGACTTTATGTGTACTCATTGTGGTTATAATCCCTAACAATTTATATGGGAAGAGCGTGCCTCCAACCCCTTATACCCAAACTCATGTTTGTCCTCGTTTTCACGATCAGATAAATATGATATGGTCAATGGCATAAAATACATGATTGGATTTATCTCGCAACGTGATTGTTGGTTTTCAATTGATTTGAACCCTATTTTAACTTGATTACGAACTTCTCTAAAGGTTGTGTGGGCCTCACTACAAGTTGCTTGTTACGACATGCACTTAATTCAAGATACGTCACATGATACTTCAAGACACAGTCAATTTTGCTTCCAGCTTTGTTCAAATTGGTTGCAAGCGTAAGTTATGTTTGGATTCTAAATCAGTTTGTGACAAACTTAGATTTAACTTGCAAATTTCGAGTCTTAATTGAATTTGAATTTAGATGCAATAGGTCCAGAATATATTTCGATTCATCTCAAAGGCTTATGGTATAATGCATCAATTCATAACCATACAAGCTATGTTTAAGGAATGAACTGCACATATTATACAAATCCATTAGTTTTGAGGCCAATCTCATCGATATGGATATTTTGGATGATAAAAAACAAGTAGTTGGTGTTTCAAAATAATGTTTCAAGATTGACTCTAAGTGGAGATGAGATTAACCAAGGCAGTTCAATTGTTTTCAAAATGATGCTAAGGTTTTGTTTCAATGAAATTATAGATCTTATTCAAGTCATGTTTACAAGCCATGGTTAGATCTTAGCTTTGTGTTATAGATGCAAGCTTATTTGCAAGGAACAATCCCAATTGATGAGGCAAGCTATTTTGATGCGTTGCAATTTTATTTTAAAATGAATACAAACCAAATTTTGGTTGAAAGAAATATTAAGCTGTGAAGAAGCCAGATTATTGGAATTTAATTTGGATTTGAGATTACAAACAGATTGAATTTGATAATACATGGCAAGTTTGGGATGTTTGAAACAGAAACAAAGATCATAAATCATATTAAAAACATGGAAAGTTAAACAAAACATTTCAGGTGCTAAGCTGCAAGAACTTCGCTTCAATGCCAAGGCAACCATGGTCACATGCCTACGTGTTTGTCCATAGCCTTCATCAAATCCTCCAAATGATCAGTGAAGTCCCCATCATCCCAGCAAAGCACCATGAAAAATAAACATACAAAGAGGTTAAGAACTGAAACTATTGCAAGATAAATTATGGATGCTTACAGCGGCAACCGTAGGCCTAAATAATGTATGCCTATTTTAGTCAAATACAAGAGTTCAAGGTACACAATGAAAGTTTCAGCAGGAGTTGCACCAACCTATTCAAATATCTCACTTTAAGATCTGCAACTTCCGTTGGATTTATCTTGTCAACCGGCGACAGCCCCGACTTTCAACCAGCAGCGCCTACCTTCAAAAACGGTATAACAAGATTAGTTCGCAACCATTGGCAAAAGTTCAGCAGAGTTACGAGTATATGATGCTTGCCAAAACAATGACAGAAACAATACAATTCAAGAGGGTCGTTTTTATAGATATGCCATGAAGTGAAGAGGAAAGATACAAGCCTAAAGAGAACAATTACTCACATGAAAGTTCTTCTTGAAGATCATGATAGGGGTAGGAGGATAAGCATACAAATGATGAACCTTTAATCATACAATGGAAAGTAAGTCACATACCTACAAGTGTGTCAAGAATTTACTTCACTCTGTTTAATGCCAAAACCCCGTGACAGCATTTGTTGCACTTGGATTGAGCAAAATCATGAAGGTGTTACATCTGTCCCACCCTGCATCAGATAAAATAAGTACCTGCAAAACCGGATACAGAGGCACATGATTCAAAGCCATAACAGGATCTTGTTTGCGCAAGCCATGAGTTAAAAGGTCACAATAAGTCATGAGTCATTTGGAATTAAAACAGCAGGTGAGACCATTTTGTGACCAAGTTTTGGAAGACATTCACAATTGAGTTTCTCCCAAAGATTGACTTCGAACTTATGATCGGGTACGCTCCTGCTGGTGTATGATGAAAGCCTTGCTGATAATGAAAAGCCTTCATCAAACGAAGGAAAACTGTGCATACTCAATGAGGACTATTGAAGGAAGGGCGCAGATTCTGTTGTACGGCAGGATACGTCTAGCTTGAAGTTCATTTCGCCTTTCCGTTAGAAGCAACATTTTCACCTTGGATTTTACCTGTTGCCCCCACCTGCACGTGTTAGGTCGAAACTTCTTTTAGGATGAAAATATGTCATTAATCCTATATTATACAAACCGAAAATGCTCCGTAAAATAAGTTATAAGAGGTATTCATCTGCATAATCTAGTGTCAACCATATGTGCCATACTGCATAATCTGCATAAGTCATAAGAGGTGTTATCAGTATGGGCATGAATCATGACAAATTACAAGAAAATCTTCCATTGAAGCGCAAGTACGTACATGAAAAGAAAAGAAAAGAAATGTTATTATGCTGCAGTACATACATGCTAAATTAAAATCGCAAGAGAAGGACTTTCCTGGTACACATTGGCAGCAACAAAGGATCTTTTTTCTGCTGTACAGTTTATGCAGACATGTACCGAGCAATATGGGATCTCAGCACACCAAGGCCTATCACAAGGCAAGGAGATATTAATATAGTGTACTTTTGAATTGAGAAGCAACAGGATAACACACGAAGATTAGAATGAGGAAAGACCTTACCATATTCCAACATAACAAGCAGCCTATACTACAATACGAAGCTCATGCCATACCAACAGCAGTCCATGCCGTCTCATCACACTCCTCATAATGAGTTGTTGCTGCAACAATCCAGCCGTACAACGCACTCCTCACAAAACCGTTTCGGCATCTTTCTTGTACGCCATGGTATGACCTGAAAATGGCAGTATGTGAATTATGTAAAAGATAGTGCCAATACCACAACTCGTGAGCTGCAAGGGAAAAATTGAAACGCAATGACAAATGGACAAACTCGCACCAACTTGTTGCTGTTCATAAGGATTGTGCGAATTGAACTACACGGAAATGTCACGCGGCAACTGTAAATTAATTGAGGTATGAGGTTTATCCACACCTGCACCGATTCACAATTTGAATCATAATATTACTACACATGAAAAAGAAAAAATGATAAAAAGCAAATCACAACACATATTGTCCAGGAAGCTTCCCTGGCCAAAGCAAAACCGAAAGGCCGCAAAACCTCCTAGCTCACAAGCTCCTGGCCTTGGTTACCTATCAAACATGAGAAAATTAAATGAAAAGACTGAGATAAGTTTGCAAAGCCATTACACAAAAGTTGTTAGAAAGTAGACAAAAGACGGGTACACACCCTTGTACGTGGGACCACTTCAACCAATTGGTAATGACCCCACCAATATTTCACACAGAGTACGAAGGACGCCTGCTAATCCGCACAACGTATTCACAACAGCTTCTTCCGCAAATACCCTCCAAAAAGCCTACATAAATACATCTCTTCCCTAAAACTAGGGGGACCTTTTCCTTCAATGATTCTTCAAAAACCCTACAAAACCCTAATCCATGAACAACCCTACACGAAAACCTAGCCGCCGGTTGCTTTGAAACAACTTTCTCCCTCAAAACCACCAACAAATCGCCTTCAGTTCTGGCTACTTTTCTTCTCCGAAACTCAACACAATAGCATACCCATTGGAAAAAAAACACCATCTAAAACCCATCTCTAAACCGTTTTCCACCTAAACCCCATCATCTTCTCCAACTTCAACAAACCCACATAATCGTTAAATCTCAAACCTTCTCCTTTCAACCCAGAAACCTTTTTTTAATCAATACCCTCAAGACCCATCCGATCTTCTTCTTCACTAGCCACAAAAAAAAGGCTTCAACCCAAACTTCGAATCCTTTAACCTCATGAACCGAACATCAACAAATCAGATCGAAACTGAGATAGAAAAGAGAATGATTCACCAGGTGTTGAGCGAGGACGAATAGGAAAAGTGTTGTTCATCTCAACTTGTTTTTCTTTTGAAAGTAAGAAGACGTTGATGTCACGATTGAATAGCTGCTCATTTTTTCTCTCACATTAGTTTGTTTTCTGGTGGTTTGACATTTTGATATGGTGATAGCTTTTGACCATGACATGTTGTGGTGGGTCTTTTGTTTTTTTTTCTCAGTCCATGATTTTGGTAATACTAGTATACACCCACATTTGGATCTCAGACCACTTTTTCTTAAATCGTGGCTTTGTGAATAAGGAGGTGATGGGCTTTGAGAAGCCCAAGTGATCCTCTCCATTTCATATTTACAATCCCCCTGTTCATATATAAACCCCCTCCCCTGTTTTTTTAATTGTATTTCTTAACCTTTTTTTTTATGTAGTTATTACATATATGGTTTTTAAACTTTATTTTGTATATATTGTTATGTATATATTGTTTTTATCATGTAAATATTTTTATTAGATTGTATTATATTAAGTTTTAAAACAAACTTTATTATATTTTATGTATAGTTTTTTTCCTAATATTATTTTCTTTTAAGTTTATAATGTTAGAAGTTTATTTTCCATTTTAGGAGTTGATTTTATTCCGCTTTTGTTATTGGGCATTTTGTCCCATTTTCACTTGTTTTGGGTCGATGACGATACCCCGAGTTATAGTTTGTCAAATTATTGACAGATAATAACAAACCCGAGACCATTTTTTTGTCAAAACTTTCATTTTCCTTTTGTTTATTATTCTTTAGTCATTGATGACTTTAATGATTATTATCGGTCAAATTATTTCAGTCAAAACTATGTCATTTTCGCTTCAAATCATTTAAAACTCCAAAAGAGGGAGATTCTTGAAATCTAGCATTTCTTGGATCTTCGAGTGAATAATTCTCGAGGCACGTTCTTGAGTTGTTATTCATTCAATCTTTTGATTTTCTCAAACATATTCTCAACTTCTTTTTTCTCGATTAAAACTCCGAAAGAAGGAGATTCTTGGAATCTAGCATTCCTTGAATTTTCGAGTGAATAATTCTCGAGGCGCGCCCTTTGAGTCATTATTCACTCAACCTTTCGACTCTTTCAGATTCAATCATTTTCAAACATTCTCATAAGTCGAATGCTCGTCCGCATTCGCAACCCATTTCTTTCATAACTCCTCGTGGTTTTTGATATTAGGGGCACCCTCAGGGACTAATATTATTTCTCACAACCCTAACACTTGACACGTCGTCAAGTCGGTTCCATTTTCAAACAAATCCTCGACACGTCGTCGAGCTATTCCAAACCAACTTCCTTTGGCCACGCATGCCATTCTTCGATTCGATCCTTTCGCAAACATTTCCAAAACTTATGAAAGAGGGATATTCTTAGAATCTAGAATTCTTTGAATATTCGAATGAGTAATTCTTGAGGTGCGCCCTTGAGTTGTTATTAGTTCATTCTTTCAATTTCAAAACATCCAACTCTTTATCTTCAACCTATTCAGTCAATTCTCGAAAGAACTGAGTTCTTGGAATCTCGCATTCTTTGAATTCTTGAGTGACAAGCTCTTGAGGCACGCTCTTGGGTTGCTTGTAAGTCACCCTTTCGTCTCTTTCCCAAACTTCCAAATTATTCAACCTCATCTTTCGTGGTTGTTACCACGAACTACGACCGCTCTGATTCTTCATTCTCGTCTGAATGTAAGATACGTAGGCACAAGATTGCAATGATCTTGGCTAGCACACTTCCATCCATTTCCCATTTCCCCCCATCTTTTCCCGTAGTCGAACTACGACGCTCTGATTTCTCATTCTCGTCCGAATGAGCATACGTAGGCACAAGGGCCCCAATCCTTGGCGAGCACCCTATCCTCTAACTACTCATCTCTCCTTTGCGTCTTTTACCCATTAACCTACCAATTCTACCTTTATCAACGAGAAGAAAGCAATTAAACCTAAACAACACTCCCCACAATTACCTTAAGAGGTTCCCGTCGAGTTCGAAGGACGTGAGGGGTGCTAATACCTTCCCCTCACGTAACCGACTCCCGAACCCGGAACATGGTTGCGACAACCCTGTTCCTATCCTTTCATTTCAAGAGGTTTTCTCGATATTTTCCTCTCTCGTTCATTCGGGAAAAATAAAGTTCGGTGGCGACTCTGTCGAACCGCATTTCCGCGCCTTTCGCGCGAGGTTCGTTTCTCCGAAATGTCTCCGTGATTTTTCGAGGTGCGACAATAAACCATCTGTCGAACCACAAAGCTACCCTTATTGATACTAGAGTTCGATCTAGAATACCACACATGTCATATAGTAAAAAAAACTAAAAAACATATCAAATCTTAATCTTATAATAATAAGCATCATAATGCCAAAAATACATAGGAAAGTTCATAATCCAAATGATTCACAACAAAGTCTAATTTATGCTTCTTGATGATCCATGATTTGTAATTGGGTAGCTAGACTCAAAAGAACGTCTACCATCAACGGGTGATGCCAATCCCTGAAAAAAGTATTAAAATAATACTCTTTAAAATAATACTCGTGAGCTTTAACTTTAAATGCATCAAAATAATATACTTGTCTTCCACTAGAATTTTGCATTTGTATTAAGAGTCCAATTTTCTCTTTCCTAGCATTGTCCCTTTGCTTTAAGAATGTGATCGCCTTCATCAATTCATCAATTTTTGAATTCTTTTCTTTAAGTGCATTAATTTCTCCTTGCATTTCCTTTATTTTTTTTTATTTTCTTCAAAAGAAGAAAACAATCTCATAGATCTATTAATTTGAGATGGCGTAACTCCAAGTCTCATCTATATAACATTATTTTTTTTCATACCAGTACCATTATTTGCAAGTTCTTAACCAAGCATAATCAAAATAACACTTGAAACCATATTTCTATCTTAAAATAATCATCTCTAACATGAAAAATCCTATAGTAATTACGATTCAAAGAACATTTATAAACCTTAAAATTAGTTACAATAGAGTAGTTAGAATTACCATTTTCTAACAAATTTCTCGAATTGATAATTTTAAAACACTTGAAACCAAGTATATATGTATTTGTAGTTTCTTAACCAAGTATAATAAATCAATAACACTTGAAATAAAATTTTGATCATGAAAGAGTCGTCTCTAACATGAAAAATCACATAGTAACCTTAAAGTTTTAGAAATAACAAAATCCAACAGAGTAAAGGATCATGACATTTCATACTTGTAAACCGACAGAGCTAAAAACCCTAAAATCCTAAAATACTAAACCACAAAAATGAAAAACAATAACAATCAAAATCATTTATAGGAGAAAGGAATCAATAAAATCCCTAATCAGAATTTTCATAATAGAAAAAAATAATAATACCAATAACAAGAAGAAGTAAGGAATCAAACACTTATAGATTTATTTTCAATTGATGCAACACACTTTTAGTCAATTTCCATCTCCAAACTCAATTTTTCAGAAAATAATAAAAACAAGAAGAAGAAATAAGAAATAAGAAGAAAATAAGTGAGATAACTTAAAATTTCATTGTGTGTTTGCGCGGGTGAAGTCATCGTCGTGACTCTTAATATTTTTTAGAAAAGATTTTCCCGTGAAGGATTTAAGGGGATGGTGGGTGAAGTCACCTTCGTGACTCTTAATATATTTTAGAATAGATTCATGCACTGTGTGAACAAAGGAAAAGTGGAATAGCGCCTTTGATCAATTTTCAGTAATAACGCGGGTGTGGAAAGGTTTAGGGGGTGACGGTTGGTTCACCATCGCGACCTTTAATAAATTTTCAGTATGTGTTGAAAGGTTTAGAGGGGCGACGGTTGGTTCATCGTCATGACCTTTGACGAGCTTTTCAACTTTGTTAAGGTTGCAACGTGTGTGTTACTATGTTTAGGGGGGAGACAATTATTGTACCGTCATGACCTATATTTAGGGAGGTTCTTGTGACCATCGTGAACTTGATTTTAGGCCGATTTAATGATAACCATCACAATACTTATTAATTTTTTTTAAAATATAAGGGCGGTTGGTATAAACCGTTGTGACAACCATCTCTATATGAGATTTAAGACGGTTATCAAGTAATTGTCGCAATTTTTGTGTCATACAACCATAATTTTCTTATAGTGATGATTTGTCAAAGTTAAAATAGTACTGCCAATTATTACATTAGTGTAATAGCTGTATTTCTAGTAGTATAAATACCCCCATTGGTTAGTGTAAAACGACATCAATTCCTTTAAAAGACATATGAAATTCTAGCACTAAGTGGAAAGATGTTGTATACGATGTCAGAAAATCAGGATATCAAATGCAATGTCAAGACATCATAATAGCGGAAGTAATAATGAACAATTTAAACAAAATTGCAGTAAGTAAATAACACATGGAAGTTGTTAACCCAGTTCGGTGCAACCTCACCTACATCTGGGGGCATCCAAGCCAGGAAGGAAATTCACTATAATAGTATTAATTTGAGTCTCATTAAACAACCTTTAGTTTAAAATCTTCTCATTTAATCACTACCCATGCTATTTCTACGTAGGAGCTCCTAGATATGAGACCTTTCTCACTTCCCACCAGTCACACAACAGTGACAAACTCAACAATAGAGAACAAAAAGAAATCACACTTCAAAGATACAAAATCCACTCTTTGCTTAAAAGCTTATGAGTGATTATAATTCAAAACTCGACAAGAGGTACATGAATGACTCACAAAATAACACAATCTAACTCTAATATCAAGGAGATACAAGAGAGGCTCACAATCAACAAATAACATAGTCCTAATCAGACGTCAAAAGACATAAGAGTGGAACGCAAAGAAAAAAACTTTGTAAACCCTAAAAACTCTTTCTTTAAATACACGACTTCTCTACTTCATTAGGTTAAGAAAACTCGTTTAAATAGACATCACAATAGCATGGGCTTGGGCTCTTGAAACACATATCACAAGGCATCAAATTTAAATCATTTGCATGACCTCCTGCACAATAATAGGAACCAAACATAAAGTTTCCTAAAGTGGCTCAATGACCCTTTTTAAGAAATACAAGCAGATCTGTCAAGACATGAGTTCCTAAAATATCCCACCTTAGATTGCGACACTGTGTGAATTAAAACACTATCAAATCTCAAACTTTAAATACCAAATCATCCCAGTCCTAAACTTCTGGTATAACGTGTCCTGACCATATGTCCCAACATCATACTGATCAATTGTCTGACTAACTTGTCACGACATCTGTCTCAACATCTTGCTAAAAACTGTTTAAACAAAATTTCTGCCAATCCGAAACCACAAAACTTACAACATAAGTGATACATTCTAATTTCTTCAATCTTTTCTATTAGTTTGATATTATATAACTAGATTAGTAACTTATATCATCATATTAGTTCACAAATATTAACAAGGAAATATTCAAAATATGTTTTTTCTCAGCGCGTTATCAACACGATCGTTTCTAACAGAAGTTATTACTACACTAGGTATATCTACTATACTTACCACTTTAATATTATTATAATTATTACTAATATTATTATTTACCCTGATTATATAAAATTATCAACATGTCAAGTGATTTATAATTAGAGTGACTTTTATAGTTATTATTGCTTTACCCCCTTGTTATAAAATACTGGCAACTTGTCAAGTGCTCTATAATAAGTATGACTTTTATTATATAAACTTGGTTTGGAGATCTAAAACTCCATATGCAGATATTAACTTTTATATTTAGTAGATGTTTAAAGTCTCGTATGCAAATACTAACTTTTATGTTTAATAGAGGTCTACAATCCATATGCAAATACTAAATTTTATATTTAATAGAGGTCTAAAAGCCCATATATAGTTACTAATTTTTTATATTTAATGGAGGTCTAAAATCCCATATGCAGTTACTAAACTTTATATTTAGTGGAGGTTAAAATCTCATATGTAGTTACTAACTTTTATATTTAGTGGAGGTCTAAAACCCCATATACAAATACTAACTTTTATAATTAAAATTACTAATATTTTATATCATATGTGTTCATTCACAATATATGTTATCTTATAATTATCTCTAACACTTGTAATAGCTAGATGATGTTTAACACACTTAAAATTTGACTTGATGATATATGACACACTTAATTTTTTTTCCTTTTCCCTTTTTCCCTTTGCCCCCAACGATAACTATAACGGTCGTTTTACAAAATTATCTCTATATATAATTCAACTTCTTTCATAACTTTCACATCATTCTCAAATATTTATTCATAGCTTTCAAATGGCTAAATGTTTTCTCTTGCTCATCACTCTACTTGTTATTATTTTATTCCTTATCGGTATTATCAAGCATGAAGAATTAGGTAAAGATTATGTAGCATTAATGATATTTATTATTTTACCATTACTATTATTAGTTTGGTTTATTGATAGAGGTTTTTGAATAAAACATGATTATATTTTTATAATCTTTGTTATTGAATAAATTGATTTTTTTTATGCATTAAATATTGATTATGTTCATCTGAATTCTAGATATAATCATGTCCAATGTTAAGCATCAATTCAACATTTTAAGCATAAATTGGGACAACTGCATAACATGGAACAACAACTTAATTGAGTACTTTTCATGTGAGGGACTCGACAAAATTCTTGAAGGAGACAATTTAGGAAAGTCGACAGTTGACCCAAAAGAGATGGCAATGAAAAAAATCAAAAGTAAATCTAATAATAAAACACCACCTTGATGATGGATTACAAACATAATATTCAAATGCAAAAGATTTCCAATATTTTATGGGACAAACTTAAGGCAATATTTGGACATCAGAGGAAAGTTTTGTTGCCCTCATTGATGGATCAATTGGACAAATTAAGGTTCCAAGATTATATTAATGTTGTTACATATAACTCTATCATGCATCCCGAGTTTTTTTTGCAACAATACATAATGGGGGAATTTTCTAAGTATTCTGATTTAGTTGCAACCCTTCTAGTAACAGAATAAAATAATAAACTCCTTATCAAAAACCACCAGTCACGTTCCACAGTAACAATAACATATGCTGAGATAAATATCACAATATTTAATCAAAGGTAATGTGGCTATAATCATATTAAAAACATGGTGGTTATGCTCGTTTTGAGGGTCATAGTCGAGGCGGATATCACTGTCGAAGTCACTTTCATGGTCGAGGTCGTGGACGAGGTTACATGAATAGTTATAGATTTCCCACATATGACCAAACTAATAGAAATTGTGAAGATAGGAGTAATTATATCCATGAGGGTCCCTTAAGGAATCATCATGATTTGTGTTATAGATGCGAAAAGAAAGATCATTGATCTAAGACATGTAGAACGCTCAAACATTTTGTTAGAACACAGATTGGTGTTTAATATATCTCTATTGTTTTGATGATAACTCTAATGAAATTTTGTATTAATAAAATATATACTCTAATTTTGTTCAAGTGTCTTTGTTTTAGATATTAAAATAAATATTATTATGGAAGCAAAAATGCATCTAAACAGTATTCTACGCAAAGCTCTGAAGCATCAGAAGTAAGTCATCAGAAGACTCTGAGCGCTGCCAGAAGAGACTCTGAAGCAGAAGCTGCAGAAGACTCTGAAGCGTAGTTGAAGAACTTGTATGAAGAGTTTCAAGCATTATTTCAAGAAGACTCTGAAGTACTTTACGCTGCAAGTACAGAGGCTTTGTTATTCAAACTCTGCTCTGATTGATATTCACGCTGAAGCACTTTGGCTGCAAAACTCTGATAACGCCAAGACTCTGATGTTGATAACTTTGAGACAGAAGCTTGTTGAAGAAAATATTATTCAAAGATATATCTGTTGGCATATTTCAAACGACTCTTTCCTTATTCATGTATGGCACAGGAAATCGGACAAAAGGGATTTGTCTGAACATTCCTCTTCTGGGAAAGCTAGAGTCAATAGAAGACAAAAGGCTACAGCTACACATCAATGCACAATCTTCAAGCATTGGACTTTCTGCTCTATAAAAGGACGTCTTCAACAACATTTCAAAGTTGACGATTTATTTGATTCATCAAATTGAAAACTACTCTCAAGCTCTCATACAATTTATTTCTTAAGCTGAATAGTTTTATTCGTTCTTAATCTAAGTGTAAAAATCACAGTTTGTGATATAGATTTTTAGAAGCAATTTAAACACTTGTTAGTTTACATTAATTTGTAAAAGGTTCCTTAAGAAGACCAAGTTGTGGTCAGAATTTCTTGAGAAGACTAAGACAATTGTTCTTAGTGGTTGACACTGTAATCTATTTGAATATAGTGGATTAAGTCCTTGTTGAGAAAGGCAAATCACCTTGGTAGGGTGAACTGGATTAGTTGAGTTCAACGAACCAGGATATAAATATTATGTTGTTTTTATTGCTATGATCTTTTCAAAACCCTTATTCAACCCCCCTTCTAAGTGTTTTTCTCACCTTCAGTTGGCATTAGAGCTCCGGTTCTGTTAGTGCTCTCACTTCACCGTGAACAGAAAAGATCCAGTTGAGAAAAAATCCATATATCTTGTTCTTTATTCATCATGGCTGCTGAAGCTTCTACTTCAACTTCTTACAACAACAGATACGATGATAAAGATAAAATCAGCACCAAACCTCCCATGTTTGATGGTGAGAAGTTTGACTACTAGAAAGACAGAATAGAAAGCTTCTTTCTAGGTTATGATGCTGATTTGTGGGATTTAGTAACTGATGGTTATACTCATCCTACCAATGATGAAGGGAAAAATATTGACAAAAAAGCTATGTCTGATCAACAGAAGAAGGAGTTTAGAAACCACCACAAAGATAGAACCATCTTATTAAATGCAATATCTCATACAGAGTATGAGAAAATAACAAACAGAGATACTGCATTTGATATGTTTGAATCTTTGAAGATGACTCATGAAGGGAACTCACAATTAAAGGAGACCAAGGCTCTGGCGCTGATCCAGAAATATGAAGCCTTCAAAATGGAGGAGTCTGAATCTGTAGAAACTATGTTCTCTAGATTTCAGATTCTCACAGCTGGCTTGGAAGTTCTGGACAAAGGTTATTCCACTGTTGATCATGTCAAGAAGATCATCAGAAGTTTGCCAACTAGATGGAGACCTATGGTCACAGCTCTGAAGCTTGCGAAGGATCTGAACAAGATCACGCTAGAAGAACTGATCAACTCTTTGAGGAGTCATGAGATTGAACTAGAGGAAGACGAGCCTCAGAAGAAAGGTAAGTTTGTTGCTTTAAAGTCTAACAAATATGTTAAAGCGTTGCAGGTTATAGAAGAATGTTCTGAAGAATCTTCTTCTAAAGAAGAAGATGGATTATCCCTGTTGTCCAGAAGGATCAACAAACTCTAGAAGCATAAATAGAAGAAGTTCAGGAACTTCGAGAAACCAGATCAACGTAAAGAGTCTTCTGGATACAGAAGATCTGGAAAGAAAGAGGTTGTCTTCTATGAATGCAAGGAACCTGGGCACTATAAGAATGAATGCCCAAAACTTCAGAAGGAGAAGCCAAGAAGGAAGTCTGATCATAAAAAGAAAGTTCTGATGGCAACCTGGGATGATTCAAATGCATCTGATTCTTCATCAGAGTCAGAAGAAGAATATGCAAACATGGCACTCATGGCTGACGTAGAAGACCATGCAGAAACATCTGGATCAGAATCAAAATCAGATTCTAAGGAGGTATTTTCTGAACTCACTAGAGAAGAACTTTCTGAAAGTTTATCAGAAATTCTGGAAAACTATAGCAAAATCAAACTCAAATACAAGAAGCTTCAAATTTGTCTTGCATCTGAGAATCAGCTGAGGTCTGAGGTTGCTGAGCTTAA
Organism: Lathyrus sativus; assembly: GCA_963859935.3. Classification (NCBI taxonomy): domain Eukaryota; kingdom Viridiplantae; phylum Streptophyta; class Magnoliopsida; order Fabales; family Fabaceae; genus Lathyrus; species Lathyrus sativus. The sequence goes on from OZ012737.1 coordinate 670,689,796, forward strand.
AGCAGAAAATCTTAAAATAAAAAATGATTTAGAAAATGCTCAGAAATCTGACTCAGAACCTATATCATGCTCTAAAAATATTTTAGAAGAGTATGACTATAGCTTTCCGAAGTTTCTGGCTAGAGGCCTAGAGAGAAGCAAGATGGCTTCAATGATCTATGGTGTTAGCAAAAACAACAGGAAGGGTATTGGATATGAATCTTCTTCTGGGAAGGATTTAAATCCAAAACCTGTTGATAAAATGATCATAAAGTATTCTCCTCTATATACTCATTTCAAATTTGGTCATTTAAATGATATTAAACACACAAGTTCTGATCTGAACAAACCTGTGTTTAAATCAAAACCTCAGAAGAACAAGGATGCTTATAAGGGAAAGAAATTCAGAAAGAATTTCAAACCTACTAACCCCAGAGGACCCAAGAAAATATGGGTACCTAAAGACAAAATTATTTTTGTTGCAGACATCCTTAGCAGCAAAGTTGAAACACCAGTCCTGGTACCTGGACTCTGGCTGCTCACGTCATATGACGGGAAGAAGGTCTATGTTCCAAAGCCTGGAGCATAGATCTGGAGGTGATGTGAAGTTTGGAGGGAACCAGAAGGGCAAGATAATTGGCTCTGGAACTATAGGTAATGGTAACCTCTCTTCCATTTCTAATGTTTTACTTGTTGAAGGATTAAAACATAATCTATTGTCCATAAGTCAATTAAGTGACAATGGTTATGACATAATCTTCAATAAAAAATGTTACAAAGTTGTCAGTCAAAAGGATGGCTCAATCCTCTTTAATGGAAAAAGGAAGAACAACATTTATAAAATCAATCTTTCAGAACTTAAGGTTCAGAATGTAAAATGTCTTTTGTCTGTTAATGAAGAGCAATGGGTCTGGCATAAAAGATTAAGGCATATTAGTATGAGACGTATATCTCAAATTAATAAACTCAATCTGATCAGAGGACTTCCTCAGTTGAAGTTCAACTCATATGCTTTTTATGAAGCATGTCAGAAAGGAAAATTTTCAAAATCTTCTTTCAAAACAAAAAATATTGTTTCAACCTCAAGACCATTAGAGCTGCTTCATATTGATCTGTTTGGACCAGTGAAAACTGCATCCATCAGAGGCAAGAAGTATGGATTAGTCATTGTTGATGACTACAGTAGATGGACATGGGTAAAATTCTTGAAACACAAGGATGAGTCTCATTCTGAATTCATTGACTTCTGCAAACAAGTCCAGAACGAGAAGGATTTTAAAATTGTTAAAGTCAGAAGTGATCATGGTGGAGAATTTGAAAACAAATATTTTGAAAAATATTTTAAAGAAAATGGCATTGCACATGATTTCTCCTCCCCTAGAACTCCTCAACAGAATGGATTTGTAGAGAGGAAAAATAGAACATTGCAAAAAATAGCCAGAACCATGATCAACGAGACTAATCTGGCAAAACATTTTTGGGCAGAAGTAGTGAATACAACTTATTATATTCAGAACAGAGTGTCAATTAGACCTCTTCTGAGAAGACTCCTTATGAACTATGGAGGAATAGAAAGCCCAACATTTCCTATTTCCATCATTTTGGATGTGTATGTTTTATGTTGAATACTAAAGAGAATTTGAACAAGTTTGATTCTAAAGCACATAAGTGTTTCATGCTTGGGTATTCTGAACGCTCTAAAGGCTACAGAGTATACAATACTGAGACACAGATTGTGGAGGAATTAATACATGTTAGATTTGATGATAAGCTTGGCAATCAAAAGCCAAAGCAGCTTGAAAATTCTGCAGATAGAGAAGTCATTCTCACAGACTCTGAAGACTCATAGGCATATAAAGCAGAAGCACCAGAAGCAACGCCAGATGCAACTCCATTGGCTGCTCAAATGAACAATTTGGACATTTCTGAAGGACCAAATGTTAAAGGATCATTCAAAATCAAATCTTCTCATCCAGAAGAAATAATTATCGGGAAGAAGGATGACCCTATCAGAACAAGGTCATTTCTCAGATCATCTGGAACATCACTTTTTGGGTTGGTGTCTATCATTGAACCAACTTCTGTTGATGAGGCTCTGAATGATAATGAGTGGATACTTGCTATGCAAGAAGAGCTAAATCAATTCACCAGAAATGACGTCTGGTATCTGGTTCCAAGACCAAAAGGTTTCAACATCATTAGAACTAAATGGGTCTTCAGAAACAAATTGAATGAGCAAGGAGAAGTTGTAAGAAACAAAGCAAGGATAGTTTTTCAAGGATACAGTCAACAAGAAGGAATTGACTACACAAAGACTTATGCTCATGTGGCCAGGATGAATTTGAGATGAGCATGATGGGAGAACTCAGATTCTTTTTGGGAATCCAAGTCAACCAAGAATGCACCTACATACATCAGACTAAGTATGTGAAGGAGCTTCTAAAGAAGTTTAACACGACTGAAAGCAAATTAGCAAAAACTCCAATGCATCCCACAAGCACTCTTGATAAGGAAGAGGTAAGTAAGAAAGTAGATCAAAAGCTCTACAGAGGTATGATTAGATCTCTTATGTATTTAACTGCTTCTAGACCTGATATTCTATTCAGTGTTTGTCTGTGTGCCAGATTCTAATCAGATCCTAGAGAATCTCACTTAACATCTGTTAAGAGGATTCTAAGGTATCTGAAAGGTACTACTAATGTGGGTTTGTGTTACAGAAGATCTGATGATTATAATTAGTTGGATTCTGTGATGCTGACTATGCTGGAGACAGAGTAGAGCGTAAGAGTACTTCTGGAAGCTTCCAGTTTCTTGGAAGTCATCTGATCTCTTGGTTCAGCAAAAAGCAACCCACAATTGCGCTTTCAACAACAGAAGTAGAATACCTTGTTGCTGCTGGTTGTAGCACTCAGATGCTCTGGATGAAGAGTCAACTAGAAGACTATTAGATCCATGAGAGTAACATTTCAATCTTCTGTGATAATACTTTTGCTATATGTTTGTCTAAAAATCCTATTTTACACTCTAAGGCAAAGCATATAGAGATAAAACATCACTTCATCAGAGACTATGTTCATAAGAGAATTATCAGTTTAAACTTTGTTGATACAGATCATCAAAGGGCTGATATTTTTACAAAACCCCTTGCTGAAGATAGATTTAAATTTATTCTGAAAAATATAAGTATGGATTTCTGTCTAGAATAAAATGTTTATCAGAAGAAAATTTTCTCAGATGAAAATGTTTTAACTCTGAAGTATTACATCTATTTATTTATTGTTTATTATTTTATTTATTATGTGCAAATCTGAACTAACAAGCCTCATAGGATCTGAACGTTGGCTAACGTTTCATTTTTCAAAGAAGTTTCAGAAGCACGTGCAAGCAAACACGTGTAACTCTGAATCCGAAAAGGTGGAATGCACATTACTGAAATGGCGTTTGAGGTACTGTTTTTGAATATTGAGTTTCTCGTTTTCCCCCCAAATTGTCAGAATCATTAATTGCTTGAAATGATTATATTCTTTTTATTAAATGCTAAGTGGAAACGTGTTGTACGTGTGACCCTTGTGTGCCCTAATTTCTTCTATAAATACCAGAACACTTCACTTTTCACACTTTTCATTCTCTCACACTCTTGTATGCATTTCTGCTTGTTTCATTGTTTTCATCTCTCTCCCAAACCCAAAACCATTCGTAACCCTAAATCTCTCTCAAGAACAACAATGGATACTTCTTCATCAACTTTTGCTCAGTTTCAATCAACCATGGTTGTTGTTTCATCTTCTAACATGGGTGATGTTGCTTTCAAAGAACCTGTTAGAACTTTACTCACACCAGTTGATAAACTTGAAGTACTGTGTGAATCGATTGTGAATTTTGAATCTATTGCTGAAAATGGGTTTGATCTTCATCCCATTGTTGATGCTCAATGCTGGACAAAGTTCTTTGATAGGCTGATGGGACCAGTTTATCCATGTTTAGTGAAGGAATTTTGGATTCATGCTACTACATGCCCTAAGTTCATTGTTTCATATGTTCTGGGTAAGGAAATCATCATAACTGAGGATCTGATAAGGAAGCTCATAGGTTATGAAGAAACTGATGGTGTTACAAATCTGCCAGTTGGGCGTGTTGATATGACTTAAGTTTATAAAGAAGTTTGCTCATCTAGAGAAGCTTCTAACAAAGTGAAAGATCTGAAGCCAAACTACAGGATCTGGGCCAAGATCCTTATGGGTTGCATACATCACAGGAAGTCTTCAAACTCTCCTGACTATGTAAATACTGATCAGATGTATTTCATGTACTGTCTGAGTCAGAGCACAAAAGTGGATCTGTCTTATCTACTTTTCAATCATCTGTGGACACACGTAAAGCAATCAAGGGAAGAAGTTAGAACTAAACATCAGAAGATGAGGAATTGGATTTCAATGGGAAGACTCATTTCAAACATTCTGACTGAGAATGGTCTGGTTGGACATCTGGTAGAAGCTGGATTGAAGGAAGAGTTAGCTTCTATGGTAGGGAAACGTCTGAATGGGGAAAGTCTTCAGAGGATGAAGGTTGTAGAAGAAATCACTTCTGCACCAAAACAAATAAATTCTGAAGAGGTCAGCAAAAGGAGGATACCTTTGGATGATTTTCCTATGTTCTACGCTGATGAACCAAGGGAAATTATTTTGAAGTACATAGCAACGTGTCTGAAAGATGGAACTCCTCTACCAGCAAATCTGGTTCAGAAAGCATGTGAACCTGCACCAGATCTTTATGAGGTAAGACACAAGAAGAAGATGAAGGTTTCTGAAGAAGGATCTTCAAAACCCAAGAGGAAGGCTACTGGTGAAGCTGCTTCTGTTAAACCCAAGAGGGTCAAGAAGAAAAAAGCTAATCCTCCTGAGGCAAGTTTAGATTCTATCTTGTAAACTGTCAAAGAGGTACTAACATCTGATACCCCTATCCATGAACCTATACCATCACCTTCACCTTCTCCTCCTCATGTTTCTAAACCTAAGATAACTTTTGAAACAACTCCTTCTGTACCCCAACAACAACCAACCCCATCTGAAAAACAACCATCTGTTATTCCCCCCTCTGACAAACAAACCTCTACACCACAACAAACATATGAAATTCCCCCACCAAAACCACAAACCACTGAACCACAACCAGAACAATCCATCCCTCTGTTCCTCAACCTGAACAACCAAAACCTTCTGAATCATTCATATCTGATTCTGAGGTTCTTGATATTTAACCTTTGAAAATTATGTTTAACGTCTCGTCTACATCTTGTCATTATTCTGCATCATCTAATTCTTCTGAATCTGATGTTCCCCCAGAAGTAAACTCACCCCCCTCACTCCGTGGCTATGAACCAAGATCATCTAATTTTGTTTCCTTTGCTTCTTTGAAACCTTTACCATCTAATGACCTTCCCTCTGGACTCAAACTTAAACACTTCTATCCAAAGCGTCAAGTTTTTGCTGAATCATCTGGCCAAACATCTTCTTCACCATATCCTCTTCCTTTGTTTATTATTCCAACCTTTACAATACCATCCCCACCAGAACAACCCAAAACACGATCTCTAGACAAATTCCTAAAACCAAAACCTAGAATGGATGTTAGTACGCTTTTTGATGGATTCAAGAAGGAAATGAACGTGTGGATCTCTTCTGTGAAGAAAGAATGTTTATCTAGTATGAATCCAGATGCTTCTGAAGCCACTTGGAATAGATTCATCTCAAGGTTCAACACTGTTGCTTCAAATCTTCGCACCATTTGCTCTGATGATGCAAATGTGTAATTTGCTAAAGTTATCAGACAAATTCTTCTGAACATGAGTAGACCTCCAGTTCTTCTTCTGGACAATGCACCTGCTGCAGAACCTTTGTCTGAAGATACTCCTCCAGAAGCGGCTGTTGCTGAAGAAACTGTTGTGCCTAATCAGTCAGCTCTGATGATTGTGGAATAAGCTTCTACTTCTGTGATTCAAGAAACTGCATCTGCATCTGCTATGGTCACTGATAGTGCTCCAGCTACTGAATCTGCATCTGCACCTGCTTCTTCTGAAATCAAGACAGAAAGACCAGATCTAGAAGAAAAGTTTGCTCTGCTAGAAGCCAGCAACAAAGAGATCAGAACTTGGATGGTCAAGAAAGAACAAACTACATATGAGATTAAGACTTGGATGTCTAGACAAGAGGAATCTACTTCTCAGATCACAGACCTTCTGAAGATGATAGCCTCTCGCCAACCTTAGTTTCTTTTCTGTTATGTTTGTGCACTTGTTTGCTGTTTTTGTTATTAATGTTAACTTGGTGTTTATCTGATTGTTTTCTGGATTTTATTTAAATGAAGTTCATTGTTTCTTTATCTGTTTTTATATTGTTTTTCTCTGTTATTCTTTTTTGTCTTAAAAAGTTTTTCTTTTTGATTATGACAAAAAGGGGAAGAAAAAGAAATTTTGTTTGTTAAAAAATAAACAGTTACTAAAATGGAATTTAGACATAATAAATTATAACTAACATTTAATTTTAGTCTTTCAGAACTAACGTATCATCTGACAAAATTCATTGAAGTTACCCTGAGAATCCCCAAACCAGATTTTTATTCAAACCAGGTTCTGACCCTAAAAGTAAATCAGGCTCTGATTCTGGAAAGAAAATGAGTAAAAGTAAACCAGGCTCTGATTCTGGAAAGCAAATCAAGCTATTGCCAGGCTCTGATTCTGGAAAGCAAATCAAGCTCTGATTCTGGAAAGTATATTCTAACCAGGATTCTAACCAGGCTCTTAATCTGAAAAGTATACTCATGCAAAAGGGAAGTATTTTCTTCTATTAGAGTATTCATTTCAGGGGGAGATTCCTTATCTTAGGGGGAGTTATATATTTATCCTTTTTATTGAACAAAATTTCCTATGTTTTTGTCATCATCAAAAAGGGGGAGATTGTTAGAACACATATTGGTGTTTAATATATCTCTATTGTTTTGATGATAACTCTAATGAAATTTTGTATTAAGAAAATATATACTCTAATTTTGTTCAAGTGTTTTTGTTTCAGATATTAAAATAAATATTATTATGGAAGCAAAAATGCATCTGAACAGTATTCTACGCAAAGCTCTAAAGCATCAGAAGCAAGTCATCAGAAGACTTTGAGCGCTGTCAGAAGAGACTCTAAAGCGTAGTTGAAGAACTTGTATGAAGAGTTTCAAGTATTGTTTCAAGAAGACTCTGAAGTACTTTATGCTGCAAGTACAGAGGCTTTGTTATTCAAACTCTGCTCTGATTGATATTCACGCTGAAGCACTTTGGCTGCAAAACTCTGATAACATCAAGACTTTGATGTTGATAACTTTGAGACAGAAGCTTGTTGAAGAAAATATTATTCAAAGATATATCCGTTAGCATATTCCAAACGACCCTTTCCTTATTCATGTATGGCACAGGAAATCAGACAAAAGGGATTTGTCTGAACATTCCTCTTCTGGGAAAGCTAGAGTTAATAGAAGACAAAAGGCTATAGCTACACAGCAACACACAGTCTTCAAGCATTGGACTTTCTGCTCTATAAAAGGACGTCTTCAACAACATTTCAAAGTTGACGATTTATTTGATTCATCAAATTGAAAACTACTATCAAGCTCTCATACAATTTATTTCTTAAGCTGAATAGTTTTATTCGTTCTTAATCTAAGTGTAAAAATCACAGTTTGTGATATAGCTTTTTAGAAGCAATTTAAACACTTGTTAGTTTACATTAATTTGTAAAAGGTTCCTTAAGAAGACCAAGTTGTGGTCAGGATTTCTTGAGAAGACTAAGACATTTGTTCTTAGTGGTTGACACTGTAATCTGTTTGAATATAGTGGATTAAGTCCTTGTTGAGAAAGGCAAATCACCTTGGTAGGGTGGACTGGATTAGTTGAGTTCAACGAAGCAGGATAAAAATACTGTGTTGTTTTTATTGCTATAATCTTTTCAAAACCCTTATTCAACCCCCCTTCTAAGTGTTTTTCTCACCTTCACATTTGTGTAAAAGAAACAAGGCATATGTAGAGGGAAAGGGGAAGGAAGTAAATTTTAATAAAATTGAACCCGAAAATGATTTATATATCTTGAGGTTACTGATTTCGTTGAAGGAACAATGGATTAGGTATCTTTTTTGAATAATGTGTGATAAGCTTGTATTAATTTTATATTTGAACTACGTACTAAATTAAGAATTTGTTTGTTGTTTTGTGTACCCAATGTTTGCATGAAATAAAAATGTTAAATATGTTGTGTTTATTTACTCTCTATTTAATCTTATTTCTATTTCAAGAAGGTTATACATGAAACATGTCAAAGATATTTGCATTTTAGATAGTAGAACCACCATCACAATCCTTAAATGTGAGAAAATTTTTATTGAAATAAATCCTACTAAAGGTGTAATAAATACAATCTCACATGCTGCAGATTTACTACAGCTTTAGTAAGATTTATTTCAGTAAAAATTTCTTACATTTGAGGATTGTGTGGGTAGTTCCACTGTCTAGAATGCAAATATTTTCAACATGTTCCATATCTAACCTTCTTAAAATAAAAATAAGATTAAATAGAAAGTAAATTAACACAACATATTTAACATTATTATTTCATGCAAACATTGGATACACCAAACGACATACAAATTCTTAATTTGGTATATAGTTCAAATATAAAATTAATACAAACTTATCACGCATTATTCAAAAAGTTATTTAATTTAGTGTTCCTTCAATGTAATCAACAACCTAAGATGTGTAGTATCATTTTTCGGGTTTAATTTTATTAAAATTTATTTCCTTCCCATTTCCCTCTACAAATGCCTTGTTTCTTTTACACAAATGTTTTGGGGTTCTACACGTCTTAAACCAATGACTTTTCTTTCTGTATCTATGACACAAACTATCATGATTCATCGAGGGACCCTCTTGGATATAATCACCCTACCTTGACGATTCCTATTAGTTTGATCATATATGATAAATCTATAATTATTCACATAACCTCGTCCACGACCTCAACCACGAAAGTGGTTTCGACTGTGATATATGCCTCGACTAGGACCCTAAAAACAAGCATAACCACCACACTTCTTAATACGATTATAGCCATCACGCTTTAATTAAATGTTGTGGCATTTATCTCAGGATATGTTATTGGTCTTGTGGGGCGTGATTGATGGTTTTTGATAAGGAGCTCATTATTTTATTATGCTACTAGAAGAGTTGCAATTAAATCAGTCAAAAAATTCCCTCATTTTGTATTGTTGTTGCAACAAAACTTGGGATGTATGAAAAGTTGAAAAAGTTTGTTTTAACTTTTCTTCTTAGGTTATAACTATGCCACAAAATTCTAATTGTGTTATAATTTGGTGCGTGACAAAGTTATATGCAATAACAACTGTATAATCTTAGTAACTTAATTTGTTCCACTAATCCATCAATTAGGGCAACAAGATGTTCCTCTGATGTCCAAATCTTACCTTAAGTTTGTCCCACAAAATCTTGTGATCTTTTTCCTTTGAATATTTTGTTTGTAATCCATCATCAATGTCGTGTTTTATTATTCGATTTACTTTTAATTTTTTCGTTGCCATCTCTTATGGGTCAACTGTCGACTTTTCTGAATTGTCTCCTTTAAGGATTTTGTCGAGTCCTTCACATACAAGGTACTCAATTAAGTTGTTGTTCCATGTTATGTAGTTGTTCCCAGTTATATTTAAAATTTTGAATTGATACTTAACATTGGACATGATTGTATATAGACTTGAGATGAACATAATCATTATTTAATGTATAAATAAAAAAAAAATCAATTTATTCAATATCAACGATTACAAAAAGCATGATCATGTTTTATTCAAAAACCTCTATTGATAAACCAAGTTAATACTAGTAATGGTAAATAATAAATATCAATAATGCTACATAATCTTTACCTATTTGTTCATGCTTGGTAATACTGATAAGGAATAAAATAATAAGTAGAGTGATGAACAAGAAAAAATATTTAGCCATTTGAAAGACATGGATAAATTTTTGAGAATGATATGAAAGTTATGAAAGAAGTTAAATTATATATAGAGATAATTTTGTAAAACGGCCATTATAGTTACCGTTGGGGAAAAAGGGAAAAAGAAAAAAAATTAAGTGTGTTAATTATCATCAAATCAAATTTTAAGTGTGTTAAATATCATCTAGTTGTTACAAGTGTTAGAAATAATTATAAGATAACATATATTGTGAATGAACACATATGATATAACACATTAGTAATTTTAATTATATTAAATGGAACTTTTTTTCGCGAAGCAATATTATAGATGGGGATCTTAGTCCTATATTAAATATAAAAGTTAGTATTTACATATGGAATTTTAGACCTCCACTAAATATAAAAGTTAGTGACTGCATATGAGGTTTTATACTTCCATTAAATATAAAAAGTTAGTAAGTGCATATGGAATTTTAGACCTTTGTTAAATATAAAAAGTTAGTAAATACATATAGGGTTTTAGACCTCCATTAAATATAAAAAGTTAGTAACTGCATATGCGGTTTTAGATCTCTATTAAATATAAAAGTTAGTATTTGCATATGAGATTTTAGACCTCCATTAAATATAAAAAGTTAGTATCTGCATATGAGGCTTTAGACCTCCACAAAATATGAAAGTTAGTATCTGCATATGGAGTTTTAAACCTCCACACAAATTTATATATTAAAAACCATACTTATTATAGAGCACTTGATAAGTTGTCAGTTTTTTTATAACAAGGGGTAAAGTCATAATAACGATAATAGTCACTCTAGTTATAAATCGTCAATTGACAATTTTCTATAACTGTAATAATAATAATAATAATAATAATAATAATAATAATAATAATAATAATAATAATAATAATAATAATAATAATAATAATAATAATAATCATAATCATAATAATAATAATAATAATAATAATAATAATAATAATAATAATAATAATAATAATAATAATAAAGTGATAAATATAGAAGATATACTTTGTATAATAATGACTTTCAAAAAAAACGATTGACTTGATACATGTTGAGAAACAAACGATTTTGAATATTTCTTTCTTAATATTTAAGAACTAAGATGATGACATATGTTACTAATCTATTTATGTAATATCATACTAATAGAAAAGATTGAAGAAAGAAACATGTATCATTTGTGTCTTTCAAAAAAATTGGTGTCATTTACATTAACCAAAGAGAATATTTATACTACTAAAAAAGATAAATATTAATTGGTATTACTATTTTAACTTTCATAAATTATACATCTACACTAATTGATCATACTATTATGATAAATATTTTTAACAAATAATAATATTTAATAATATTTTGGTTTATTATAATAATTGAATTGTTAGTAAATGTTTTTTTTGTATGATGTAGGATTGGCAGTTGCATTTCTTCCTTGCTGAGTTCAAGGAATTTTCCTTCCTTTGAGAAAATTATATAAAGAAAGAATATAGAGGTGAGTGGGAATGATTTGTTAGGTAATCAAGGAATAATCCAACTATTGGGGCCAAGCCAGCTTTGATAGCAATGTGTTTCCCACAAAAGCACAAACGTGATATTACATTACACAAGTAGGCTTTTGTTGATGTATTATTAATAATGACCGACACTTCTAGAGGCCCCTCTCTATGCAATACAATTTAGCTACTCTGTCTTGTTCCACAAATTATTAAACCCCCCAACCACTTCCTCTTCTTCTTTCCACAATACATCTACCACCATTAATTTAGCTTTCCATGAAATAACATCTCAACAACAGGTTTACAAAGATAGAAAAAAGAACAAGTTAAGCAAAACAAAACTTAAGTCCACTTTTAGTTTTTATTAAACCTTCGGCTGAGATGTCCATTTCCATTGCTATTTTCAACATTTTCTGCTTAGTGGTCTTTTTCATTCATTTTTATATAAAAAAACGATAATTATATTCTCTGCTAATATTCCATTTTAAAGAACAAACACATGTCATATAGTAGAATTAGCAAGAAGTATTGCTTAACAAGAAACATCTTATAATAAAGCTCAAGATTACGGTGTTTTATTAAATTCTTCAGTTCAAAGGTCCATTTCATAGTTGGTTTTAAAAATAGATTTGCCGACAAAAACGAGCTGGAACTTGAAGACATATTAATTATTTTTTTGATTCACATACAGACAGGGAAAAAAAGTAATGCAACCGAAATAGGAGAGTGTCGTATTGGAAAGTTATTTATGCATACAGAGACAGTGAATCAACATAAAATAAAAATTTAATAAAAAAATGATACAGTATGTAATTACAGTATGAAACAAAATGACAGAAAATTTGTTATCTTCTGTGTGAGTTCCCACCGAAATCTTGCAACTCAATCGCTCCACTTTTGTATTGAAAATGATTACTCTACAACTGCATAATCCATGTGAAAAAAAAATTATTATTATCTAAACAAATGGAATCAATCAAGGATAGTATTTGTACTTGTTAAACTTACCATTCATCAAGTTTACATAAATTCACTCTTTTTTTATTATAATTTTTTTTCTATTTTTAAGCGATTAGTTGAGAAAGCGATTTCTTCATGAGCAGACTCTTCCAAGAGTTCCAACCATGCTACAAGCGAGTTCCAGCAACTTCCCTGCCACATGCATTTAGGTAAATAAAAATGTTTAGTCAACTAATACCATGGCAAATAAATAAAAACATCGTATATTTATTTCACATGTATACAAGAAGAAAAAAACATATTATATAATGGAGGGTAGTTGAAACTTGAAAAATGAAAAATATAATTATTATATCTCTCCTAATTGCGTATCAACTAATTATTAAATTGTAAAAATAAAAAGTACTAGTAATATGCTATAGTTGACTAATAACCTAAAGTGTAAAGAAATTATATGAAAAATAAAATAAATAAATAAATGGTTTGTATCAGATCCAGACAAACGGTTTCAGCACCGAGGTTTAGGTGGGTGGAAATTAAGAATGTGGTTCACAGCTTGGCACACAGCACACTGAATTTTTTTTATGTAATTTATTTAATTTTTATTAATTAATTAATCACATGAACTAGTTGATACTTGAGGCAAAGAATATAAGAACAAATATTATTTTGAGTAAAATAAATAAAACTCTTCAGAGAAAAAAAAATAACACCTTTTCTTTCCTCAGTAGTAATCTCTATCTCTAATAACAAAAATAACTTTGTAAAAGGTGAATTAAAGTAAAATAACTCATGATTAAACTCATCTATCCCTATAATAAAGTGTAAAAAACTTATCAATTATAAATTAACAGTAACAATTAATGATTAAAGAAATTAAAAAAAGTAATTAGAAAATTTAATTGTACCTCTCTTTGGTTTAGTAACAACTTTAACAAGTGGAGTTTTTGCACGGTGAACTGGGGATTCATCTTCCTTTTCTTCCTCGGGAGGTAAAAGAACACCGTCAATTCCCTGAACGGAGATTCTCCCGTCGGTGAAAATATCAGGATCAAAGAGATAAGCGGAAGTATCGCCGTGACCGAATTTAACGGAACCGTCAGATTCTTGAGCAACAACCTTATGTGGCAAACGGAGTGTATCGTAACTAACTTTACCGAATCTTCTAACGGCGTTATACATACTCTCCTCCGTTTGATACTCGGGAATTATATGGTAGTATATGATTTGTTCCGGTGCACCTGGTTCACTCAATTGATCGGTGGTTAATTTCGCCATTGCTTCGTCGTTTGGTGCCAAAACGGTGAGAACATAGCCTTCAGAAACTAAACGGCCCATTTCCGTTGCAAGCGACGTTAGGTTAACAAGAATATCCGCCATTTCGTTGTAACCTCCGTAATGCAAAAGTGTGTGGATGAAATCCTTCACTTGACGTTCTCCGTTGAAGTGATGACGTGGTCCTCCCGGTCCTGGTGCCGGAGCCGGAGCTAGAGATGGTCCCGGTGCCAATGCGTCGTAGATTGGTAGCACTGGTGGAGCACCGGCTGGAACGGAGACCGGTTTTTTCAATCGGTGAGTTCGTGGATCTACCACCGGTGCTCCTTCCGGGAGAATCGCTGATATATCAGCGAGATTTCTCCTCCGGTTGAAATCTTCTTGTACGGAGCGAGGGATAATGAGACGTTCGATTCCGTGGATAACGCCGTCGGGGCGGATAACGTCGTCGGGTTTGAGAATCTCAGCGGAGTCAACAGTTTTCTTACCGGAAGGATTTGTGGTTAACTGAAGACGGTGGTGGGAGAGTGTATGGTGGTGGAGATCAGTATTCGGCCAGTGGTGTGAAGCGATTCTGGAAGGAAGAATGTGAGACATCAAAAGCGTTTGAAGCGACCTCAAATTCCGCGGTTCGAGAAGAAAGCGTTTGAATTCAGGATCTAGGTCACGTTCCAGAGCTTGATTTCTAGGAGCAAAGATAGTGATATTGTGTTTCCCAACAGCTTCTTCAAGTTTCTGAAGAAGAAGAGCTTTCTCCACGAGTTCAGAAAGTTCGGTGTAATGGGAATCAAGAAGCGCAACGAGGATGGAGTTGGAGTTGATCTGAACGGCGGAGGAGTTATGAGGTAATGCAGAATGGATAGGGAGAATGAAAAGGAGGAAGACGGTGACGGAGACACCATAGATGGATTTTGAATCCATGGTGCTCTGAAAATTGATAGAAGGAGAAACAATAATGTTTGTGTAGTTTTGGTGATAATAAAATGGAATGAGAGTGTGAGAAGGTGGGAAGAGAAGGTAAAGTGAAGTAGCGTGTGTTGTGGGGTATGGTTGTTGAGTCTTCTTCTCAGTCTTGCTGTGTGCAATTTTAATGCGATTGTGAGAGTTTGCTTTGCTTGATGGTTAGAGAAGAAAGAAACGATAGTGAAAGGAAAGAAAAATAAGGACTAGTATTATTTGACAGCCTGTAAAATGGGGGCCACACGGGAACTGATGTGCTGTTATGCTATCATTTATACATCACAGTCTTTGTTTCCAAGCCAAGCCAAGCCACGTTACTACTATTTTTGTATTTCTTTTTATTTAAAAATTAAATAAGTAACTAAAAAAGGACAGGTGACCAGAAAAGAAAATGAAATAAATTGGAGGAAGTACTTGTAGTAATTTTAGTTGGAATGATTAAGTTATGATGATTACGAATGTTGCATAGAAAAAATAGAGAAGGTGGGATGTTAATTTATTTATCTAAGGTTTTTTTTAAGGAAAAAGAGGAAAAGTAAAGTTTATGATAAAAAGAATGGTAAAGGAGCCGAGCCGAAACGTGAATGTTGTGTGTTAAAGATGGTAGTCTGGCAAAGTGTCGGTGTCGGAGACAATGAATGAAAGGAAGGAAGATACTCAGAATTGGGCTTCATTTAATTGTTTATTTTATTTACACTCCATTTTTTTTAAAAATTTATAAGTGACCCGTGATTTTCAATAAAAGGTTTGAGTTTTTTTTTCATCTTCCTCTCTTAAGGTGGTTCTTCTATCAATTTTTGTCACCTTCACTTCATTTTCTCTTTAATTACAATTTTTGTTTTCTCGTGTAGGTTTTGCTAACCTAAAAATCACCCTTTCTCCTCTTATTTAAAACTTCTTTTATTTGTAAATTAAGACAATTTATAGTAAGAGTGTTATTGATTTACATGTAGGAACAGATATATTGATTTACATGTGCTCTAGTTAAGGAAAACAAATTAAGAGTTAAATATATAAAAAAAATAGAAATTTTATGCCGTATTAATTTTATTAAAAATTTATAATTAATTTTTTATTTATTGTTTTTTAGGACAAACTTTTTATGAATTTTTTTTTAAGAAAATCATGTATTAAGTTTTATTTACCATAATAACGCATGTTTCAGAAAAATTACCAAAGTAGCTATAAAACAAACATTGGGTCGTCAATTGAATTGGCGAATGTGAAGAAAGTTGGTTTGAAAAAGTTGAAATCGCCAATTCAAATGGTGAATCAGTTGATTTTGGAAGTCATGCGTCAAATGGCGAAGGCATGATTCTAGGGTTTTCAAAAATTCAGTTTTATTCGTTTATGTTTTTATTAGTTTTTAATAAATTTTAGTAGCTTGATTAATAATGTTTTATTATATTTTTTAAATAGTTTATTTTAAATACCATATTTTTAATTAAAATTTATTTATGTTTTTATTAGTTATTAATAAATTTTAATAATTGATTAATATTATTTTATTATATTTTTTAAATAGTTTATTTTAAATATCTTATTTTTTAATTGAAATTTATTTAAATTAAAAAAAAATTAGGGTATAGAATGTAAAAATAAAATATAGAAATAATAAATTATATTAATTTAGAATCTACTGAAAAGTACAATTACAATTTAACAAAAGAAAAAAACTAATGACCGGCTCTATCTAAGTGACCACCGGTGCCACATTGTGGGGGACGTGCATTGCGACGAGGTCTACGAAGAGGTTGTTGTGGTGTGTCTGGTCTCTGTGTGTTGAGTTGTGGAGGAGGGTATGGTTGGGACGACCCCGACGTATCAGATAGAGTTTGCATCATTTGACCCCAATAGCCGGGAGGTCCACTGTTAACGGCCCTCCCCGACAATCCTTCGAAAACATGGGCATCGAGCTTGACTATGGAAGCACCGTTG
Source organism: Lathyrus sativus (assembly GCA_963859935.3). Classification (NCBI taxonomy): domain Eukaryota; kingdom Viridiplantae; phylum Streptophyta; class Magnoliopsida; order Fabales; family Fabaceae; genus Lathyrus; species Lathyrus sativus. Next base: position 670,706,461 of record OZ012737.1, read on the forward strand.
ACAGTGGACCTCCCGGCTATTGGGGTCAAATGATGCAAACTCTATCTGATACGTCGGGGTCGTCCCAACCATACCCTCCTCCACAACTCAACACATAGAGACCGGACACACCACAACAACCTCTTCGTAGACCTCGTCGCAATGCACGTCCCCCACAATGTGGCACCGGTGGTCACTTAGATAGAGCCGGTCATTAATTTTTTTCTTTTGTTAAATTGTAATTGTACTTTTTAGTAGATTCTAAATTAATATAATTTATTATTTTTATATTTCATTTTTACATTCTATACCCTAATTTTTTCTTAATTTAAATAAATTTCAATTAAAAAATAAGATATTTAAAAAATATAATAAAATAATATTAATCAATTATTAAAATTTATTAATAACTAATAAATACATAAATAAATTTTAATTAAAAATATGGTATTTAAAATAAACTATTTAAAAAATATAATAAAACATTGTTGATCAAGCTACTAAAATTTATTAAAAACTAATAAAAACATAAACGAATAAAACTGAATTTTTGAAAACCTTAGAATCATGCATTCGCCATTTGACTTGGCACATGGCTTCCAAAAACAACTGATTCGCCATTTGAATTGGCGATTTCAACTTTTCCAAACCAGCTTTCTTCACATTCGCCAATTCAATTGGCGACTCAATGTTTGTTTTATAGCTACTTTGGTAATTTTTCTGAAACATGTGTTATTATGGTAAATAAAACTCAATACATGGTTTTCTTAAAAAAAAATTCACATTTTATTTATAGGTTCTATTTAGTAAAAATAACGATTCATTGATAAATTAGTTTATAACTTATGACTGATGTCAGATGATTGATGGCTTATAACTTATAATTAATAGTTAATGGTCTGTGACTTATAGTTGATAAGTTAATTGAAGTGTTTGGTATAATTAACGGTTCAAGTAACTTATAAATGTAAAATGACATAAAGGATATTTATATTTATCTATTTTATTTTAAATTAAAATAAATTATAAAAAAATAAAAGATAATTGTTGTTAAAATAATAACGATGAAAATAAAAAAAACAAAAAAAACTATAAGGTATAAGTTAAAATAGTGTCTGAAAAGAGATTATATGATGATAAAATAAAATATAAATTTATAATACAAAATTATTATCAAGATTTAAATTATTGATAAATTTATAAAATATAAGATATAAGCTATAAATTTAAAAATGTGATATATCAAAGTAATAGGTTTTTTACCACGTGTCCTTACGACACAAACTAATATTTATCCATATTTTTTTATAAGATTTGTCTTTGTAATTAATTCTCTAAAAATATAAATTTAACAGGAAAAATAATAATATACACTCAAAACATTTGAAATGTTCCTTTCTATATTACTATTGTGCTAAATATATTATATTGCATATTTGATTTAATAGCTATGCATATTAAAAGTTCAATTTTAATATTATATACAATGACCATATTAATATAAATGAATTTTGCAAAGACTATTTTGCAAAGAAACAAGTATAAAAAATAAAATTAAAATAAATTTGTAAGAATATAGATCAACCAAATAAATTCATACAAATCAAGAATATTTTTATTTGTAGAATCATGAAAAGTATTGATTATAACCGAGAGAGTGAATCAAAATTATTCAAGATCCGAGAAGAAATGTTAGTCTTCATTAAATTAAAGAATACTTTTCTAGCGTACTGAAAGTCACAGTGAGATCTATATAAATAGAAAAAGATGGTCACAATCGAGAAAATACGAGCAAACTTTATAATCAAAGTCTTTACAAAGCTAAGAAATCTCTTAGAATCATATAACAAAGGGATTCAAGTAAGAAATCTCTTAGAATCATATGACAAAGGGATTCAAACAAATCATGAAGAAAATAATTTAAAATATAATAAAGTCATAATAATCCATTATCAAAGACAAGGAAAGAAAAACACAAAACTGTTGGTGCAAAGGTGAATAAATGATGAACAAAGGAAAATATTCTATTAAGAATGACGGCTACAAAACATGATATTTGGTTACAATGATTGTCACCCTATTTATAAGCTAAAACTAGGGTTACTAGAATAAGATAAATACTAAAATACCCTCTAACAAACTTATGGGCTTAAGAAAGTAATATAATAAAATATGAATTATTACTAATATCATCCCTTAATTCATATTCCATCAAAACTTGTAACACCAATTCCATCCCTTAATCTGAGAAATTGATCAGTCTTGATAGCTTTCGTCAGAACATCTGCCAATTGCTTCTGAGTGCTGCAGTGTACAACTTCTAACACTCCACTCTGAACTTGATGTCTCAGAAAATGATACTTGGTCTCAATATGCTTGCTTCTCCCATGCAGCACTGGGTTTCTGGCAAGGTTGATTGCAGACTTGTTGTCAATCATCAACTTCAGAGGTTTGCTTACTTTAATCTTCAGATCCTGCAACAGATTCAGAATCCACACAGCTTGGCATGCAGTAACAGCACCTGCAATGTATTCAGCTTCACAGGTTGATAACGCCACAACAGGTTGCTTCTTGGAACACCAAGAAATAGGACCTCCCAGAAATTTGAACAAGTACCCAGAGGTACTTTTTCTGTCAACTCTGTCTCCACACCAATCAGAGTCTGAATAACTCAGAAGTTCTGATTCATCCTTTCTTCCAGAGGGAAATAACACTCCATACTTCAGAGTTCCCTTGATATACCTCAGAATCCTGACAGCAGCTTGATAATGGGACCACTTATGTTTACTCATGAACCTACTAACCATCCCAACAGAATAGCAAATATCAGGTCTGGTATTGCACAGATACCTCAGAGAACCAACCAACTGTTTGAAGGTTGTAGCATCCACATCTTCTCCATCAGAGTCAGAATCCAGTTTCTGATTTGTATCTGAAGGTGTGACAGCAGTCTTACAATTCTTCAGTTCAAACCTCTTCAGAAGTTATAATTCATACTTGAGTTGATGCAAAATGATACCTTTCTCAGAATATCTGAACTCCATCCCTAGAAAGTATGTCATTTTGCCTAGATCAGTCATTTCAAATTCATTCATCAGAACTTTCTTGAACTTGACTATCTCCTGTTCAGAACTTCCAGTCAATAGTATATCATCAACATATAAACATACCAGAGTCATATTGCCTTCAGAAGTATGCTGAACATAGACACCGTACTCCATCTCACATTTCTGAAAGCCTTGCTTCTTGAAAAATGAATCAATCCTCTGATTCCAAGCTCTGGGCGCTTGTTTCAGTCCATATAGAGCTTTGTATAATTTGTACACCATCCCTTCCTGATTCTTTTTCACAAATCCAGGGGGTTGTGACACATAAACTTCTTCTTCTAATGGACCATTCAGAAATGCAGATTTTACATCTAAATGCATTAGAGGCCAATTCCTGTTAGCAGCTATTGCAATTACCATTCTGATTGTTTCATGTCTTGCTACATGTGCAAACACTTCAGAATAATCCAGCCCAGGTTTCTGTAGAAATCCTCTGGCTACCAACCTTGCTTTATGTTTGCCAATTGAACCATCTGGCTTTAACTTCTGCGTGAAAATCCATCTGACGCTGATGGCTTTCTTGTCTTTTGGAAGTTCTGTCAGCTTCCAAGTTTTGTTTCTCTCTATAGCATCAAGTTCTTCTTTCATGGCCTTTAGCCAAAGATTCTGCTTAAGAGCCTCTTCTGTACTTATGGGTTCAGAATCTACCATCATGGCACACTGAATAATTTCTCCTTCAGAGTCTACTTCAGTGTCTTGCAGCATGTCAAATTCTGCATATCTTCTGGGAACGTTTCTTATTCTTTGTGGTCTCTAAACTTGTTCAGAGTCTTGAGCTTAAGAGTTTCTAGCTTCAGATGATTGACCTCCAGAGCTTTGACCATCTTCAGAGTCTGGCATATTTCCAGAGTCTAAATTGCCACCAAGATCTAGATTGCCATCAGAGTCTGAATCATCAGAGTCTGGGTCATCTGGGTCACCTTCATCTTCTGAGTCTTCTTCAGAGTTTGAATCAGTATCAGAGTCAGAGTCAATATCAGGGTTTACTTCAACTTCAGAAATTCTTAACTCTGGCCTTTCTTCAGAGGTTCTAACATCAGAATCAGATTGAGACTTATCCCAATTCCAAACTTCTGATTCCTTCACAATCAAATCTCTGCTGAATTCAATTTTATTGGTTTCTGGACAATAGAGCTTGTAAGCACCAGTATTGTGGTACCCTATCAGAATCATCACTTTGCTTCTATCATCCAGCTTCTGTCTTCTGGCTTCTGGAACATGTTTATAGCAAACAGAACCAAACACCTTTAGATGACTAACACTTTGCTTATCTCCAGTCCACTTCTGTATTGGAACTATTTCCTTCAATTTCTTCGTAGGACATCTGTTGAGTACATACGTTGCAGTGGCAACAGCTTCTCCCCAGAGCTTCTGAGGAAGCTTCTTCTCATTTAGCATGCTTCTCACCATATCAAGCAGAGTGCGGTTTCTTCTTTCAGCAAGACCATTGTGTTGAGGGGTATAGGGAGCAGTAACCTCATGCTCAATTCCATTCTCCTCACAGAACTTCTGGAACTCTTTGGAGTTATACTCACCTCCACCATCAGTTCTAAGAATCTTCAACTTCTGACCACTCTAATTCTCAGCCTTCATTATGAACTTCTTGAATTCATCAAACACCTCGTGTTTGAACTTAATAAGGGATACCCATGTCATTCTTGTGAATTCATCAACAAACAGCACAAAGTATTTATTCCCTCCAATTGATGCTACTGGAAATGGACCACACACATCAAAGTGTACAACTCCCAAGGCATGTTTTGCTCTTGGAGCAACTTCTGATGCAAATGGCAATCTTGGTTGTTTTCCTTCCATGCAAACTTTGCATGACTTTTCAGGCTTCTTAATTGCAGGAATTCCATGTACCAATTTCTTTGAATTCAGATGTTGTAAGCTTCTGAAATTCAAATGACCAAATCTTCTGTGCCACAGCTCACTCTCCTTCTCAGTACTTGTTGCACTAAGACACTCTGAGTCTGCAGTTCTGACATTCACCTTGAATGTTCTATTCCTTCCCTGTTCTGACTCCATAATCAACTTCTGATTACAGTCATACAGCTTCAGAAGATTGTCCTTCATGGTAACTGAGAAACCTTTCTCAATTAATTGTCCCACACTCATCAGATTGCTTCTGATGCCAGGTACATACCACACATTCTGAATCAATGCTATTTTCCCATTGTTCAGAGTCACTCTGACATTTCCCATACCTTCTGCATTAAGATATTTGTCATCAGCACATCTGATCTTTGTTCTCTTTTCAGAGTCAAAGTCAACCAGCCATTTCTTGTTTCCAGTAAGATGATTTGAACAGCCAGTGTCCATATACCACCAGTCTGTCAGATCCACATTATCAGATTCAGAGGCCATCAACAGCACAGATTCGTCATCAGAGCCTCTGGCTATATTTGCTTCTTCTGATTTCTTCTCCTTGTTTGACCAACAATCTCTAGCAAAATGGCCAAACTTCTTACAACAGTAACATTGTATTTTTCTTTTGTCATACTTCTCTTTTCCCCTCTGAGCATTCTTTTGTCTATCAGAGGTTGAGCTTTCTAACTTCTGACCACCATCAGATCTTCTCCTGGCTTCTGACTGCTTCTGATACCTCCTATCAGAAGTTGCTTTCAGAGCCTGCTGTTCTACTTCCTTTTCAGAGTTTCTCTCAGTCAGACGCAACTCTTGCGCTTCTAGACTGCTCTGCAGCTCTTCAATTCTCATTGTGCTCAGATCTTTGGAATGTTCTATTGCTACCACAATGTAATCAAATTGAGGAGTAAGGGATCTCAACACTTTCTCCATGATTGTTTCTTCAGAAAGAGTTTTTCCACATGCCTTCATCTCATTAGTGATCAGAATCACTCTGGAGATGTATTCATAAACTTTCTCATTATTCTTCATGTTGAGATTCTCATATTGCTTTCTCAAGGACTGAAGCTTCACCTTCTTCACTGATGCGTCACCACCATAACATCTCACCAGAGTGTCCCATGCAGCTTTGCTGTTGTAGAGTCTGCAATCTTCTCAAACACGTTTACATCCACACATTGATGAATGAAGAACAATGCTTTCTGATCCTTCTTCCTTACTTCCTTCTGCGCGTTTTTCTGTTCATCGGTTGCATCTGCTGCTACCGGAACATTACCATCAGTGACAAGATCTAGAACATCTTGAGCACCAAACAGTACACGCATTTGGATCATCCAACGATTCCAGTTTTTACCATCAAATACTGGAAGTTTGGTGTTCATGTTGCCGTTTCCGTTCATCTTCTACCTTGCACAATACACTCAGATTTCTCACACAGTGTTTCCCAACCCACAGAATAAAATTCTGATCAGATTTTGTTCAAGATTCAACACGAATCTAAGAATCAAAATCAAACACACAAGACCTCACGTTCACTCGTGTTTCCCGTGTTTCCTAATGAATCCGAACTGGAGCTCTAGATACCAATTGTTGGTGCAAAGGTGAATAAATGATGAACAAAGGAAAATATTCTATTAAGAATGACGGCTACAAAACATGATATTTGGTTACAATGATTGTCACCCTATGTATAAGCTAAAACTAGGGTTACTAGAATAAGATAAATACTAAAATACCCTCTAACAACCTTATGGGCTTAAGAAAGTAATATAATAAAATATGAATTATTACTAATAAAAACAACCATTTTTGTTCGATTCAATCTACTCACACCACCTTGTGAGTGTCAAGGCAAAAAGTCTTCTTAGAATCTGAAGGGTTTAAAATACAAAGTTGGGTTATTGTGTTCTCGAAAACCAGAGCAGCTAGCCACACCCACTTCAAAGTTTAAAGATTCCTACCAAGACAAAGGATTTCAAAACTCAAATCAGAGATCCTTCTTTCATAACAAAAGCTAACCTCCCAAAAGGGTCTTCTTGAATTAAATGTTGGCAATAGTCACAGAGAGCGCCTTCATTCTAGACCCATTAAATCGGTGTTGATCCAAAGACCTTTTTTGAATCTTGTTTTCTCGCTGAAACACGACTAATCTCCTTTCAGTATCCAGGAGTAGATCTTCCATGATCTTCTTCTCCTCAAGACACACGATGGCCATTATATCAGCATAATGATTTTCTTCATCTAGAAATTGGATTTGTTACTTGTTAGTATAACAACAATAAGTATTTTTGTGTATATTGTATCCACAGGGACTTGTATTGTATCAAAATCATTCAATAATCTTTTGATTATTTAAATAAATAAATTTAAATTACGATAAATAGAAATAAGGTTAACAAATGAAATGAGATTGTTGGGGTTATAGTTCATTATCCTATCCTCATGTGTTCTTGTTATTAGTTATATATATATTCTAGACAACATTTAATATCATCACTAATCGCTCTGCATATGATGTTTATGTATAAATAACGATGTGAAATCAATCGCATTGTTTAACTGATAATCTCTCAACCGGTTAAACAATATTTCATTAAGTTTCGACAATATGTGTGAATGTTCAACCTAAATCTGTCTCCAGAGTTTTAGTCTTTAATAGATGAAAATATTAGATCTAGTTATGAAAAGTATTTCTTAATATCACTTCAAATTTATTATAATTAGATAGGTTATAACAAGCATTAAGAACAAAGATATTCAATAATATCAATGAATAAATACAACATATATAACGCCATGATCAAGATGAATAAATGAGTATTTAGACAATTACATATAACCCCAATAAAAGATGATTTAGCTACTCTTATTCACAGTTAGGGGTGAGAATAGGTCAAGCCAACAAACAGGGGCCTACAGCCTAGCCTACATAGGCCCAGACTATACCAAGTTTTTTCTTAAATAGAAAAGGCCTAGACTTTTTTTATAAGCCTATTTAGCTAAAAAGGCTAGGCCACAGGCCGTAAGAGAATGGCCAAAGCCTTTTATTCTGCCAGTAACAAATTGGCTTTGATGTTGTATGAAATCACATGAACGTTAAAGCTTTATTATATAGCATAACCATAATTCTTTTACATGCCAAAGGACAAAGACAATTGTTAGACTTGTCGGGCTGATAAATACATCAAATTATGACCATCATTGTGGTCCTGGAACTAATTCATAACAACCTAAGGACAATGTTATTTATTCCACTACATTGCACTTAGGACCACTTCAATAGTGCTGCACCGTTTACAACTTCGGTTTGAGGTGGACGATGTAGGTTTTTGCATACAGACGAACTGGCACGAGATAATCCTTCATAATTCAAAAGTGTTACCCTGCTAGAGCCTTGCAGCCCGGTTTCTCCAAGTACCATCATCAGGAGCATTAATCCGACATTCCAAAGCGTCCTTCAGTCACGAAAGCATTCTGATCTCTGAGTATGGAGAACCGTAATTGTAGGATGCGTAAACTACCTGCGAAATCAACCAAAGCGAATGCGTGAATGTCAATACAAATCACTATACGAAGAACTATAGTTGTTCAGCTTCCTGCAAAACTATAACCAACAATCAAATACGGTTAGAGAGGCGAAATGCAAGATAAGAAGAAATGAATTGAGTTATACTTCAGCCCTCAGTTCAACTCATCATTGGGCGAATCGAGCGGCCGAGAGAGCGACATCCAAGGCTGTCACCGACTCCTTACCGTACATCGGAAGAATTGAATTTCGGACAGAAAGCAACTAGGCTCAGGTGGCTCAACATATTTCGAAAACAACCAACAATATTCAAAGGCAACCGTATTCTCAAAATCTTCTGGTTCAGACATAGTGTCATCATCACCGTCAAACCTTTCTCGGCCAACGACACGGAACCAGCAGCTCCCAAACTTAAAACAGCATCCTGAAGGAAAAGAGGAAAAGTCAGTTCGCTCCCAAACAGCTCGAGAATTCGGTACAGACAAGCAAAACAACGACATCAGCAACATTCGTTCAGACATCTGCAATAACATTCGCAAGCAAGCACCATGATATCAACAACAGAACAACATCAATGCCAATGGCGAGCAACGCTAGCTACAGCTGCGAACAAATATCCATGTCAAGTACAAGCAAATGCCAACAACAAAGGTACAACACTGTAATATCATTAGCAACATCATAACATCAGTATTCCATCACCTGCAAGCACTTCCAAACCAGTAACAGTTAACAAGAGTGATTCGAAAATCTAAGAGGGAGATGAAGTGATTTAATGACAACCCTCAGAAAGCTCATCATTGGGCAGAGGTACGAGCGGCCAGGAGAGCGACAGCCAAGGCTGTCACCAACTCCTTACGTACATCGGATGAGTAAAATTCGGACGATTAAAGCAACTAATTGCAAACAGCCATCACATCAAGGCAACGACCACATTTTTCAAGATTCCCTTTGGTTCGGACTGTTACGTCGTCATCACCAAAACCTTTCTCGGCAACGACAAAAATCGGCAGCTTCCGAACTTATAGATGGACCCTGAAAGAAGAAGAGGATAGTCACTTATCAGAACAGAGCATTAACATTTCTAAACAGAGAAACATTAAACAAGGTGGATCGTTGCATGAATCGACTACAGGAACTTCAATTCACTGTCTCTGAAAGTGCAAGCTAAGCAAAGCATTAAGCTGAAGAATATGGTATGCCGGTATCACCTGAAACATGAAGCAAAGCATCAAAATTGAAGAATATCGATTTTTTTTTTTGTTATCCATCACGGTCTGATTTAGCAGGAACCTACTATCTTCTCAACAACAATAGGGGAAAACATTATGTATGCAAGACACAATGCCAGTGAAGCTGAGATGAAAGAAGCAGCAAGAATAGAAAATGCTTACCATTTTATTAGTAGTTTTCCTCACAGTTATGACACTCATGTTGGGATAAGAGGTATTGACTTAACCCCAGGACAAAAACAGAGAATCGCAATCGCAAGAGTAGTACTAAAAGATACATCTATCTTATTGTTAATCGAATCCGAGTCAAGCCCATATTTGGCCCAAGAGATAATAATTATCGCCTTTCCTTCCTAGGACAGCTACCGACCTGTTTCTATCAAAAAGGGAATTACATTAAGACACGATTGAACGAATTTAATTAACTTCCCAAAACAAAACAGAACAAAAACGGAATTGATTCAAATTCCTCATGAAATAATCATTACCATCAATTCATTCCCAAACAGTCCAGGCATGCTCCACCTGATTTGGAAACACCATTATTGATCTTCAATTCACTTTGTCTCCTGAAACCCTATAAAAGGACTCACATCAGAATTCAGAAAGAGGCACCAGAGGTGTGAAGACAGAATCGAGCAAAGAAAAGAGGAGAACTCATCTCTCTAGTCGACGAACCACCTTCAGCTACCGCGAAATCCCGTCGACGCCGCAGACACAACCGTCGAAGAGTCCATTCCACCGCACGCGTCTTCACCGTTCTACCAGCCTTCGGTAACTTCTTGTTTCGAACTGAGTCCGTTGAATGACTAATGTTTTGATTGTTGTTTCAGGTACAAAAATTTGAGTGAAATGCGATCAGAAATAGGAGAAGACGCGATCGGAAGTTGAGGGAGAGGGTTTCCGATTTGGGGATTTTGGGGGATTAGGTTTCCATTTTGTTTTTTTTCTGTTGCTTTATTACTTGTATAATATAATGCCTAACCACACGCTAATCACACTAATCACCACTAAAATCACCGTAATCACCTTCTAACCTTTCGATAATCAGTTTTTTTCTTTTAATAATATTTTAATTCTTTAGTTAACCATTAGGTTTTAAAAAATAAATTGATAATCCATTTTAATTAATCAGTTTTTTTAAGATAATTAATTAACCTTAATCAACTCTTTTTATAAAATTAAACCAATGATCTTCTTTTCAAATTAACCTTTAATAACTCAACTTAATTTACCTTGTATTTACTAATCTCAATTCATCAAATTAATAACCTTTTAAAATAATAAGATATTTGTGCTTTTTTTTAATGATGATAAAAACTATCTTATTTAATAAATGTTTTTCCTATATTATAATAATGACACCCTTTTTTTATTTTATTTATTTCATAATCTAAATAATCTGAATTTCATAATAATAACCTTTTCATTATTCAATAAGAAAAACCTTTTTATTAAAATTAAATTAACATCTTTCTAAACTCAATTTTAATCAACTAATCCAAACCTTTTATTAAAACTAATAACAACTTTTTTTATAAAATCAAATTTCACTAAAATAATATAACTTTTCTTGAAATCAATCCAACTCTTTTCTTACAAATCAATTCATCCAAATCAGTATTTTCTTATAAATAATTCAAACCAAAATCAATTCAACTCCGCTTAAAATCAACCCCAGCGTAACAAACAAATCAATCGCGCACACTCACATCCACGACACTTTCACTCTCACACACTTCAGCGCTTTCATGCATATGTGTATGATTTTATTTCCGCAATTTATTTATTGCAATTTATATTATCATAATTTACATTCCCGCATCGCATTCCGTCCAAAGGAAAAACCTACACATGAGTCAACACTTTTGTGTAGTGCATCTCATTTACATCATTATCCCCTCGATCCTTGATCCCATTCAAGTCGATCAATTAAGTTAGATCCTACCCCATAGGAAGGAACTTATCTCTATCTTTACAACATAGAAATAAACACAATACAAACAACTCAACACAATACAAACATATTCAAACACATTAGAGAAAGATGCCAAATCATCTTAAGCGAGATAGAATCTCCACCCCACATCAATACAATCAATTCGTAGGAACTTTGCCTTAAGAGAGATCCCTATCCGAGTACTTGAGCCCTTCTCTTAAGACGATGCAAAGACTATTTTCCTACAATTTGTGGCGGTTAAATCTCTCTTAAAATGACAACTCACCTTTTCTCCTAAAATCAATCAATCAACTACCCTAAACCCATAGGAACTTTGACCACAGTCAAAGAATTCCTCAAACCCTTTAGGAGAACTACAAAATACTCTGATTCCACTCCCGTAAGGATATGTAGGCATAAGATGCGATATCTTATCGAGTATACTTAGAAATAAACCCCTAGGTCTTTTAACCTTTAAGCAGATAAACTTTAGCAATAAACAAATATAAAACAAGAGGTTCCTGTAGAGTACTACAGAAACTTAGGATGCTAGTACATTCCCTAAGTTTAACCAACCCCCGAACCTAAAACTCTCTAACCTTGCATTTGCATTGCATTATGGGAATTTCGATCTTTATCCCTTCCTTTGGACAAATCAAAGTTCGATTGCAAATTGAGTTAAAGATTCAAACTAATCAATAGTTTGGTATCCAAATTTCACCGCGACACACTGATTTGTCTGTCGGATAAATAACTGCAAGTATATAGTTTCTAATTTAGTTTTAAAAAGTTTGTCAAACCTACAGGGAATTGATAATCAAAGTAATGTTATCTATTGTTGCAGTACAAAGTTAAGGCTAGTGATAAACAGATTACGAACGGGAAGAAAAATACGAATTTCTAAAGGTTTGGAAATAATGATAAAATGAGTTCGGAATATGGATTCCATGTGCCTAAGGGACTTGTAGAAATCGGGTGCTAATTACGACTGGACTCAGCTCCGTAGAAAATACCAACTGAAATACTTCGTCTCACACTCTCGTGCTATTGACAAAAACCACACTTTCTAACCACATGATTTTGATCTTGTTTGCCTGTTTCAATTAAAAAGTGTGTTTTGAAAGTCAATGAGATTCTAAATGATGCCTAAAGCGCTCTCGCTATTTGTAGGATCGATGCCTAGTTTGCATTATCCAGTTCATTCCTCACACCTCGCATTATCGGCCTGAACTTTAGTTTATTCCTCACTTTCGTGTCGAAATAATAAATCATGCAATTTGGAAACTAAAAGCAAAACTATCATACAATCATAAGTTCACACCTAAATTTTTCTAGTGAATCCCGTCGGTAACGACGATCTTCACACACCGATCTCAATTAAATTTAGCCAGGCATAATATTAACTACAACTAACATGTTCATACATACCAAATTTGAAATTATCATGTTAAACAATAATTAAAAGCAATAGCAAGTAAAAAAGGGAAATAGTAAAAACCTGAAATTAAGAAACAAAAACGTGTATTAAATGAAAATGCCAGCAGGCTTGCTTGCGATCCAAGAGTGTAATACAAATAATAAAGAAAAAGAAACAAATGTGATAATCCATCGATGTGAGTTATTGTCGCTTTTACAAGTAATTTATGCTGAATTCTAAACCGAAGTTTTGGCAGCGCTTCTGCACGTCTTAGATGTCCCGGAATGTGTCCCAGAGGTCCTATATATAAAGAAAAAATGTCCCTACAATTTCTTTGGCCGTGTAAGAGAGTGGAGAGGAAAAAGAAGTTAACAAAAACTTCTTCTAACTACTGCTGAAATAAAACTACCTTCTGCGAACCAATGGCGAACGCCATTGCCTTCTTCATTTAAATGATGTGGCAGGCTTGGAGATGGCGAACGCCATCTACCTATGGCGAACACCATATCAGCAATAGAGGCATAAATGCTTCTTTTGCTGCGCTTTTGCTATTCTCTCACTTTTTCTAGTTTGCTTCTGAATCCGCAACAGATGAACTTGATATCTGCAAAACACAATAAAACAAAGTAAAATGCAACAAGACTTGGTAAAATACGGACAAATAATACACGCAATGAGCCTAAAAACATGATACGATTTCTCGTTATCATAAGCTTCCCAAAAAGAAGCCAAGAAAAAGTAGCAAAATATACATGTAACTAAATTGAAAAACTTAGAAGATACACTTCACACCCGTACAGTCTCCTGCATGTATGGAGAAAGATTGAGTAAAAAAAGATTAGAATGAGGAAGACATAAGCCTTTTATAAGAGGAAACTAGTTGAATGGGTAACATATCCTCGTCTGAGTATCTCAATAGTTCTGAGAATGGGGAAAAATCCACTGTAACTGATACACGTCTATGGGGTAAGTCCAAATTTGGCTTTCGAATCCCTCTCAACTGAATAGCGTTCAATTTCTTTTAGTGCTTGACATTCGAACTCCTACAACTGACGCATGGGTTGCATTCCTATCACTTGGGCGCATACCCTAAGCCCTACCGCACAAGGTGATTCCTCATAATTAAAGTCCCTCATAATGGAATTCAATAAGTCTTACCATAGGAACTTAACTAAAATCTCGCCTGTGGGAGACTATTAAATTCTCACCAGAGGGAATCAACTTAAAGTCTCGCCAGGGGAGGTTCAACCCACGCTTATACGAAATTATTATAGAAAACCTCAAGACCAGAAGGCAAGAGTAAAGCTTTAGTCAGGATCAACAGGAAGACCCAAATATGAGCCAGGGATTAAAACACTTCGACATCTACGAGCCCTCACATTTGGTGGATTGTATAGTGGTACGATTTAGAGTGGTCCTGGGGGCAGGGCAAGTAGAGAATGCACAGTATGATGACTAATTAGCAAGTGTACTAATTATATTGAAGTAATGAAATTTATAAGCTCGTATCGATAAGGATTGTTTCATTTTAACAACAAAATTGAAATGTACTATAATTTTTTAAATTGGGGGTTTATCTTGAAAAGTTGGTTTAAAACAAAAATAAGTAAAAAGATGAAAGTTATCAAAAATTAAAGTGACAAGGCCTTTCTTGAATCTTTTATTTGTCACTCTTTGGCAATTGCGTTTATTCCCTTAAATTGGTCCTCTAGTATTATGATGAATTAACAAATTAGTTATATCCGGTTCCTTGGTGTATAACCCTTTCTTTTAATAACATGCTTCAAATGCCTTATGTGAATTCAAAATTAAAACATGCTTTATCGCACGTTAATTCCTATATCAAAAAATTATAATTCTTTATTTTTATAGAAATTACTAATTTTGAACAGTTAAATTAGGTCAAATTTCAAAAGTTAGGGTCAATTATCATTCAAAACCTAGATCAATTCATATATTCGTAATCATAAAAAAACATTAAGAATAAAATATTAACGAAATAATACTAGGATTGCAAATTTATGAATAGTACTTAACCAATTACATGGTTCAAACCGATCAAAATAAAATTATCTCAAAAGGCCTAATATGAGAAAACTTAGTTACTCATAATAAAGTTGATAATAACAATACATTTAGAAGAAAGATACATGAATTTGGAGATCAAAATTGGTATTAATAGAGAGAAACCTTCGATCCTTGCTCCTTGAACTCTTGCAGCCATCAAATGCTCTCTAAAATATGATATCAATCATCCTTGAAACCTTCTTTTACTTCTCTTTAAATAGAAGTTGATATTTGATTTTTTAGGATTGAGAGAAAAAACCCAATACACAATTCAACATTGTAACACTCTCATTTTTTTACTCGTTATTTTTTGTCAATTTATATTGATTTAGACTTTTACTTATTCATAAATGTTGTAGCCCTAGATGTTATTTCACTTGAAAAAAGTCCCATCTCGGTCAAATCTACGAAAATAAAGATATGATCAAATTTCTGGGCAGACGTCATGCTGTAAATTATGCTGAAAATGATCATTTCTTCACAATTTCTCCACTTCTTTTTGTTTTTTTGGAGAAATTACACCAGAGGTCTTTTAAGTAATTTTTTTTTGTAACAAGTTGGTCCTTTAAGTTTCTTTGTAACAACTTGGTATTTTACAAAGTGTCATCACAGTCCTTCACCCTTCCTAAGTTTCCCTTACAATAGTTTGAGTGCCTTTCCTTCGGTGTGAGCGCCCCTTGTACAAATAAGTCACCCGAGCCTCTAGATTTTTCGTCAATAATGTGTGTTCTTATGTAGAGTACATACCAGGTCAATAAGAGTTACATAGAAATACGTGGGACTTAATTCCACCTCTTGGATTTCAGGGAATCAATCCCACATTCCTGTGGTGGCTACTACATTATAGGGTGACTTAGTTTAGACCTCTCATCTATAAATACATCAGCATCCTCATATATAGAGGACAACTAACAAACCATATAAATACATAGATACAGTAACTTCTCACATTGTATGAGCTACCTTTTAATATCCCGGTGGACTGCAAACTCGAAAAAATAGTCCAGTCAAAATTAGGGAAAATAAAAGGAACAAAAGAAGAATCAAAAGGAAATATCCTCAGCAAGAACAAATTCGTGTGACTACGAAAAAACAAAAAAAAAGTGGGCGAGTGCCATTTTTAAAACCTCATTGGTTCCTTAACCATCAAAACTCTTATGAAATTTGAACACTTGCGTCATACCCTAATTTGACCCTGAGTTTTTGAGTCGACGTGTAATCACAACATTCACATCATCTGTATAGGTTAGCGAGCATTCCATCTTGCATAATACCCAAATGATCAATCAGAATAAACTGTTGGATTTACAGGCGATTCGGTCAAACTAAAAGTTAACTGTGTCTAAAATCAGTGGACAAAAAATTTTAAAATTGAGCTTGCAAACGTCAGTTATATTAAACTGCATTTTGTGTAGTTTAACCTGGCGTGCTCATTTTAATTTTTTGACTACTTTTTTGTCACGTTTAGATATGTCTGTGCATTTTTACCGGTCAAAATTTATTTCGAAATTAGGCCAAACGATGTATTTTTGCATGTCGTTTATTTCACGTTGATCATTTTGTTGCATTCATTTTATTTTTTTGAGCACTTTGATACTAGACAATTTACTCGTTTTTAACCGGTTTTATTTTTATTTTTAGTTAATAATCTTTTTCATTTTAATCAGATTTTTTTTATTTATGTTTATTAAAGAGAAAAAGGAATATACACTGACAGTGTAAAATATTTATACACTATCAACCTAGTAGACGTGTATCCCGCCACATCACACTTTTATTTTTAAAATATTGTTATGTTTTGGCAATTTAAAATAATTTGATTGGATGCCTGTGTAATATTTTTTTATAGTGACAACGCACTATCTTTAAATTCTTATTTAAATAATTTATTTTATTTTTGTCATTTTCTTTTTGAAATATTATTTAAATTTTTTTTAATCAATTTTGGGTAACAGTTGTCAGTTAAGTTTTAAAAAATTAATTTATTTTTTCCTCATTTTTGAATAACTAGTATACATAGCATTGCATATCACAATAGAAAGGAGGCCTGACATACGATGCTCTTGGGGAAGGAACTCAGTTTGATTTTTTCTTTTTTCTTTTTTCTTTTTAACTCATCCGCCTACCATCATCAATGTCCTCTCTCTCACATAAATTTTCTTTGAAAAAAGAAACAACTATTTCTCATGAAAAAATGATATAGAGAAATGGAGGCTTAGTAGAAATTTAATGGCACAAAACATGATTATCACCAGGAGAAAAAAATTGATGACACTTTGTACACCTTTGATACTCATTTCCTCACAATTCTAATCCTCACTATTTCCATCATCATTTCACTCTTTCTTTATTCATTAAATATCCAAATACATGTCTAACCTCCATAACTCCAAACGAACCACCACCTTCAACTTGTTGCGGATCCTTCAGCTACACCACTGCAACGAAACTGCGAAAATTGTTGTTCGCCATCAGAATTTATTTTTTACTCTTCATTTGTTTGCATAACACGTTGTTTTGTGTATTATTATTTTATATTTCTATTTGGAAACCTTGTTTTTTTAGAGTGTTGTTGCCATTTCTTTAAAAGTGTTATGTCCTTTCTTCAAAATGTTATGTTTGTTTTTAAAATGTTATGTTCTGAATGTTGCTGATTAATATTGACCAAGATAATAGAGTTTTTAAAAAAAACTTTTGATTTGCTTTGTCTAATGTTTTGAATATTTTGATATTTATGACAATATTTAGTGATTTCTTGATGAGCAATTTGCTTATTTTCATTAGTTTATGATTGTTGCTTAGAGACAAACTGTATGAAGTTTTGAGTACTATTTTTTCTATTCCTGCAAATCATGGTCGTTACAGTAATATATATAATTATTACTATTTCTTATATACAGTACTTATAAATTAATATTTCATATATAAAAGTTTTTTATTGAGTTTTATTAGGATACATCCACTTATTTTTATACAAATTTTTAGTTATTAATTGCTAACACACTCCATATATATATATATATATATATATATATATATATATATATATATATATATATATATATATATATATATATATATATATATATATATATATATATATATATATATATATATATATATATATATATATATATATATATATATATATATATATATATATATATATATATATATATATATATATATATATATATATATATATATATATATATCATTTTGGGTTTATTTTCTTAAATCAAAATAGTTAATTACCATCTTTTGCAAATTAACCAAAGGGATTAAAATCAACTCCACTCACTTAAAACATTAAATCTTCGGCTCTTGTAAATTGAGGCATTTTGAACTCAAAAAGACTTTCTCTGCCCCCGATGCATTGATAATTTTTCAAGGGATAAAAACAACAAACATACAAACATTTTTTTACAAGAACTACGGTACTCTAATCCTTCATCAAACGTGAGGATACGTAAGCATATATACGTAGCACTCGCGAGTACAATTATAAAAGAAATCCTTTTTTGGTCCTTTTGTAATTAAATCTTTTTTCCTCAATAATAGAATAAATCCATGTAATTAAATAAATAAGAAATTAGGCAAGAATAAATAATTAAGCATACTTTCCTATACTAACACTCACTAACTCTAGAATTAGAGGAGGATCTCAATAAATACAATGGAGGTGAGGGGTGCCTAGTACCTTCCTCTCACTTAAACGACTCACGAACCTAGTCTTTCACCCTTAGTTATTAGATTTTATCATTGTTTTCGTGTTCCTTTAAAACAAATAAAGAATGACAACGACTCTGATTTTTCCCAGCAACGACATATCCATTTCTCTTTCATGTTTTCTTTCATGCGAAAGCATTTTTCATGAAAATATTTGCTCAATATAATCTGGGATGAATTGCAACTACAGAAAAAAAATGTCCCTTGGTTGGAACAGATAACTTCTTAAAAATCTGAAAACAATATAAATATAAAAAATTATCCTTGTTTGGAACATATAACTCCTCTGGGTTGTTCTCCAAGAATCCATTGTCAAACTCCTAATTTGTTTAATTAATTAATTTTAATATTCTGTGTAAACCATGTAAATATAAAAAAAAATGTTTTTCACCTTGGTTTTAAAAAGAAACCGAGAAGTATGTGGCTTGGGATGGAACATATTTTTTATTTAAAAAGAAACAAATTTTACCTCGGGTTTGAGTGGCAACCGAGGTAAAATATGTGCGTGGTTTTCCAGTTACTTTACCGTCCTTAAACAAAATTTCACCATCCATTTAATGACTATCAACACTAAATACATTTCCATTAAAGATCCTCGTGAAACCTAAAACTTTTATTATAAAAGCATTTTGAATATTTAAATTTGATAGTAGTAAATCCATAAGAAACTCAAACGTTGTCGTGAAAGTATCAATGTGATAGATTACAAGAGCAGGAAAAAAATTAGGTTTATTTAATATGTGGCTGGTGAGAGTGTATTTAATTTTCTAAAGATTTATGTGATGAATTGTAAGTGCAAAAAATTATCAGGGGTTCAAGGTCTGTGTTCTTAAATAATCATATAACTGAATATTTATTTTATTTAACTAACCTTTTTTTTATATCAGAAACAAATGAATGCAAAAGAAATTAAAAATATATTGCATCCAACATTTGTAATTCACCGACAGCGATGACGATGAAGAACAACATTTTAACTTTAATATTATGTGTAAACAATATAATATTATGTGTAAACAATGTAGTTTGTATGCAAATTAGTTTATTAATATTCTGTGTAAACAATGTAATGAGTTTTATTTTTAAAAAAAATATCTAACCCCTCGGTTTTTAAATAAACCGAGAGGTATGAGGTGCTGTTTTTGTAAATAATTAAAATGTAGATGTTGGGGCTCGAATCCATAATCATATAACTTTACCCCTCGATTTTTCTTTAACCAGGGTGATAAGTGGAAACTTTTCATGTCACCCTTCATTACATCATCTTGGTAGCCGAGGTTACACCTCTTTCGTGTGCGACATTATAAGTTTTATTTATAATAGTGCCTTATAACAACTCCTTTTGTTCATACCCATGACACACACCATAACATCCCAAACCTCTCCTTCACTCCCTCAAACATCCTGCATATGCTTCCACCATCTCTTCAACAACCACCTTTACACAACCACAATACCTCCTTTAACTTTATCTCTCTGTTAGCAAACTACTTCGGCCGCTACCACTCATCTTCCCACACCAACCGAGCTTCAACCATATCATCACCAAAGCTACACAAGTTTCAATGCTTCATAACCATCACGTAACGCAAACTCCGTTCACCTTACTCACCACCCTTCAAATCAAAAATCAAAACCATCTTGATATACCACCACTCTCCATTTTCACTCCATGAACACACTAACCTTCATGTACACCGAAACTGTAACCGCACATCACATCATGTCACATTGTTGTTGCAACTCAGCGTAATCCTTTTTTTCTATTTTCAAATATTTTATTATTTAGTTTATTTTATTGTTTTGTTTTGTTTTTATTTCTTTTTCTTTTATATTTGTTCAACACTGTTGCAAGTATACTCTCTTGCTACCTTTTTTGCTTTTATTTTTCTTCTAATTGATTTTGTGTATATACACTACAAGAAAAAAAGGAGATTTACGACACTTGAGTTGCGACAGTTATCACAAAACCGTCCTTATTCTTGGATTGCAACGGTTGTCACGACAGTTAGGGTCAACTGTCATAGATTTTTTGCGACAGTTATCAAAAAATCGTCCTTATTCCTAGACTACAACAGTTCTCACGACGGTTTGAGCCAACCGTTGCAAATTTTTTAGGCATGCTGTATAAAATAATGCGACAGTTACCAAATAACCACCCTCTTTCCACACTCGCGACAGTTAAGGCGAACTGTCGCAATTACTTTAGCCAATCATAATCACTATTTTTTTATTCCTTTAATTTTCTACTTTTTTCTTCATTTTTATTTTCTAACCTTTTCAATTTTATTAATTAATTTAATAAATAATTATTATAATTTTCATGACAATGTAGTTTTATATTTTTATCTAAAATAATAGTAAAATATTTTCTGTTTTATTATATAAATAGTTAACTTTTATTTAAATTAATTTTGATAACAATATTAAAATTAATTTTGGTAACAATGTCAATATAAACTGTTATATCTTTCATTACAAGAAAAAAATAATTTTACAAACACTTTACTTACGACAGTTGTAGAAAAACTGCCCCTAAAGTAAATTTGAGACGGTTCCCATGACTGCTTATTGCAACTGTCACGACTCAAAATCGCCACTGTACCTTCTCCTTATCTTTCCATCTTCGGCCACGCCTTCTCCTTTTCAAAAACACGATTCTAACTTTTCTCTCACAAAACTTTTAAGGATTATTGTAAACCCTAAAAATTTCTCGTTGATTCGAAGCTCCATTAGATACTCATCTCTAATAGGGATTTTATTTTTTCAAATCTTCATTATAATCATGTTTCGATTATCAAGTAAAGGAAAGGAAGCAGGAGATTTTATAGCTAAGACAAGGTGTGAAGGATGCTTAAGGTTCGTTGATTTTTCGCATCTAAATTTTTTTTATTTTTTTCGAGTCTATTTTTTGTTATGTTGTTTTGTATCTAGGTTTTTGGTATTGAATCAGTTAGCTTGTTCTTCGGTGTTTTTAAATTTACAGAAGGAAGGATGTTGAATCAAACCTTTTATGTTGAATTGTCGATTTTGACTACTTTGAGGTTAGCTACTAAATTGTTTCATACTTCTTTGGCATTTTGTGTTCAATGTTTGTATTCTCTTATTATTTATAAAGCAAATTGATACAAATAGAAGTTATCCCTTTCATTTGATGATAATGTAAAGTGTGAAAATGAGTATTCTTCTGCATTGTTTTAATTGTGCTAATTTGTTGGTAAAAGGTGTTTATTTTGCTTTGGGAATTTAGGTTTATTTGTTTTGACGACCACTGAACCATTGAATTTTTGTAATTGTTGTGTTTTATTAGTTCGAACAATGTTTTTGGTTAGTGAGAATCAGGACTTTGAATTTGTGTTGTGGTGTGTCTTTACTACAATAGTGTAAAAAGGATTGTTTTTTATGTTATTATTGTTTTTGTTTTTAAGCCAGAAACTAAAACTATGGGAGTCCTGATGATAAACTAGTTCACAAGAAGATATACAAGGTTGGAAGATTGGAATCCTATATGTTGATCTGAATCTTCGTTTTACTTTCTTTTTCTTTTTAACTTTAAACTAATTCGTAGTATTTGCAAATTCTTAACATCTAGGTGCTTCATAAATATTTGCAATATTAATTGGAGATTCTCAATCCTTATTTTGAGATTGACTTTGAATCAGTAGTAGATGATTTTGTATTTATATGCTTCTTTGTCGGCAATGACTTTCGGCCTTATATGCCAATTTTAGAGAATAGGGAGGTAAGCATCTGGAATGCACCTTGTTACACTAACTTGTACTTGAAACAGAAAAGACGACATTTCTTTTTGCTTCTTATTACCATGTATTTGATGTGGGATCTTAACATGCTTTGGTTATGCCTTTTTATTCGCTACTTAGTTATCCTCCTACATTAGTGTCATTGTTGTAATCGTTAATATACTTTCTACTATTCCAGAGAGCTATAAATTTACTGATGCATCTATATTAAAAGGAGTTTACTTCCATGTGCATCTTACTTATGTGGGCGAGGTAGTCCTTTTATATCATGTTTCATCTTTTTATTCGTCAAAATGTCACTAGGTTGTGATATGTTCTTTTACGATCTTCTCCGATAATCATCTATTGACTTCTTCATTTACTGTATTCTGAATATCTTTTAGCCTCTCAGGTTTTCTTAGATAGAGTGGAATACTTTATCAAATCACTCACTGTTCATGAAGATCAAATCTTTCAGAAATGAGTTTGAATTCAGTAGGTATTTTACTTTCTAATTTATTTTGTGAACTAATATGCATGGAATGCGCTACTTTTGTACGGTATTCTATTGTATGTTACTTCCTGATGTTTAATGCTTGTTTATGTATTTATAGATGGAAGACAATAATGAAGAGATGAGAGCTAGGGCAAGAGAAGTAATGCTTCAAGAGCCAGGACCCTCACTCTCTGATAAGGTTAGATATTAAATTTATTGCCTGAACATTTTTAGTATTTTCTTGGCTAAATTTAGTTACTATATCATTGGCTTTCTGCAACATGTTTTGAAACTTCATTGGAATAACTTTTCTTGATTGGCAAAGTAATTCTACCGGTGTTCCCAAACATGAAGGTGGGGTAACTTGTTTGTGACGAAAGCAATCTAGAACCCCTGGCAGAGTTTTCATAATGAACTGCATGTTACTTATTTCTCAGGTCAAGTTAGGGAAACCTAGATACTAGGAAAGGTATTATGTTGAAAATTTTGGTGTATCAAGTCTAGAGGAGATTGTTAAAATTAAGAAATATGTAGTAGTTTATATCAATTTTTCTTACTTACAAATAATCAACCTTGTCAAATTATATGTTGTTTTTGGATCACATTACATGCTCATATATTGGAGCGACTCTAATATATTGTTAGAGATAATACTACGGTAGCAAATCATCCATGACCAGGGCCTGGAGTTTGAACCTTGCCACCCCATTTTTTAAATAAAAAGTTGAACTTCAGTAAAAGATAGGTGTGTTTCTGCATGTTCACGCTTAAGATATATTTCATGGGGGGATATGTAATACATATAAGATAAAAAAATGTTCATTTTCCTTCAGTTAAAAGCTTGGGGTTTTTAGGTAGATGATTCATAAAAGGCATGTTTGCGTTGTACGTAATTTCCGTCACATTTTCTCATTTATTCTGTTAAACTGGATTCTATGACAATGACACATGTTAGATGGTCTTAAAATTTTGTTATAACCCCCTGACCTTTGTTCCAAAGTAGAGAAGTTTGTTCTGGTGAATATGTTACCATCATATGGCTATCTGTAGATACTAGTGTAAATGAAGTTCAATCTTGGAACCAATAACAACTTTTTTTATGGATATACATTTTGGCCGAAGCTAAATATTAGCTTCGATTGTTTTAGACTTCCCCCGACACCGAGGCTAATTGTTTAGTAGCGTCGTTTTTTTACCTTATAGCGTCAAAAAATGGCCGAGGCTAAATACAATATTTCTAGTAAAGGAAGAGAGAAATTTCAGGTGAATTGGCTCTGTAGTTAGTTATGTCTTGTCTCAGATAGTTCAAAAGAGTGTATATTTTTAATGTTTTAGTTTGAAGTTATTTAGATGTATACTAGATGGTTTTATAAGACCAAAAATCATTGATTCAGCATATTGTTATCATTTGCTTTTTGCAGTGTTTCTTCTCTTATATCTTTCTGTACAAAGAAAAAACTTTTGGCATAAGATCAAGGTTTTCATCAAATAGTGGAATGGTTCCTTCAGATAGAGAAGCTTATCGGTGGGGAGCATATTCTTAGTCTTTGTTGTGACGTTTGAAGGAGTAAAACATTCTTATTCTTATTCTTAACAAATACAAGTGTTTTTCAGACAAAAAAACTACTAGAATACCATACACAACCTGAGGAAGTTTTGCTTTTGGAAGAGTGTGTTGGTGAAGTCAAAAGATTAGCAACAACTAGAAGACTACAAAACTGATTATGAAGGGCTCATTATGAAGGGCTCATGATGATACTAGAAGACCACAAGTGATTTTCTTTATTGGTGCTAACTGGAAGTAATTTTTAAACTTTTGTAGATGTTCATGTCTATCCTCTAAGGCAAAATCATACCAAAGAATTCTTCAGCCATCAGTAGAAAATCTTGGATCATCACTTGGTGTGGAAAATTGGGCAGAATATCTTGGATCATCATATGTTGTACAATTATATTGATTATATTGTATATATCAAGTTATAGATTATGACATTTGATCATTTAGATATTCATAAGTATATATTTAGTAGATAATATAATAAGTTATTTAGAAAAGTGATATAATGAAATATCAATTGTTTTTTAAGTTATATAAATTTATATATATTTGTTATATGTGAGTATTTATATATTTGATATACGTGAGTCTTTATATATTTGATATATTACCAAAAAACAATAATAGTTTAAATTAAAAAAACTATTATAAAAAAAATGAGATGAAAGTAATTTAAATAAAAATAGAATATTATAAAAAAAATTCTATAGATAAAATTACGACGGTTTAAACTGTCGCAACTAGCATAAATAATATTTAGAACTAGTAAATATAATTACGACAGTTGAAAACCGTCACAATATGGAGATTACGACAGTTAGCTACCCGTCGTGAAAATAAATAATATTTAGAAGTAGTAAATATAATTACGACGGTTGAAAACCGTCACAATATGGAGATTACGACAGTTAGCTACCCTTCGTGAAAATAACGACGGTTTGTACGACAGTTTTCACAATCGTCGCAATACGGCCTCGCGACACACGTTTCTGCGACGGGGTTGAAACCGTCGTAACTTACAAATTGCGACGGTTAAAACCGTCGTAATATATCAAAATGAACCATCGCAATTTGTCAATTTTCTTGTAGTGATATTATTCTATGTGTGTTTCATTTAAGTGATAATGATATAATTGATATTGCTATTTTGGTTTGTTAAGTTAGATTTAATATAACTAGTATTGTTATTATACTAGTTTATTAAATTTGGTTTTATACCGCTTTTCATTATCATTGTTTTTGTTTACTGAAAATAGTTTTATGTGTAATTTTAAATAATTTTGGTGTATTGCACTTTTTGTGTATGAAATTTTAAAATAGTTAAAAATAATTGTAGAATTGTAACACTGATGTACTAATGATAATATGTTTGATTTTTGCTGTTTGGTTTACCATTGCATTGTGATGTTGGAGTTTAAATCCAAGTTTGCTTCTCAACATGTTTTGATCCATAGATTCGGTTGCCTAACTTCTTATAGAGTGGTTCCTACATGAATCCACTTTAAATTAGCTTAACTAAAAGCTAAATTCATTACTCTTGATTTTGATTTCCGGTCCCGCAGCTTTCTCTTGGGCATTCTCACAGCATGCTCCTTTTCATTTTATATTTGAAAAATAGACTTGTGTTTTAATCACTTTATTATATCCTCATTCGACAAAACTTACCTTCATTTCCATGATGTGTAATAATTTTACTGCTTTCCTATTGTGTAAAATAAACCATCTTTCAAAAAGAACAAAAATAAGTTCGATCCAATGTCGAGTAATTTTCATAAATAAAACCATTTCAATATCGTTTTAACAATCATTTTCAAACCAAGCTCATTCGATCTCATTCATATTCAAAACCATTTTCATAACTCAATTCACTTTGCAACGCAAATCAAATGGTTGATCCAACATCAAGCCCTTTTGATAATCAAGTTCAAAACGATTAATTCATACTTTGACCATTTCAAACAACAATGAAAGAAAAAGGTTACCTAGGTGAAAGTCCAATCATAGCCCCAACTATTAAGCCTAAGTGGCAATCGCCTTTAAGTCATAAATACTTCGTCTTTCACTAAAATTCAAATCTCTTTGCAAAACAAATTAAAAGGAAAAGACTACATGGGTGAAAGGTCCAATTGTAGTCCTGAGTATTAAGCCTAAGTGGTAATCGCTTGTAAGTCATGAGTACTCGTCTTTCAAGTCTAAAGCATACTCAAACATATAAAACTTATTTTTTCGCCCCCATCCGATCAACTTCTTTTTGCAAAAAGAACATTGTTTAATCCATTTTAATATGAATATAAACTAGCGCTTAATCCTCCGCCACGAGCATACAAGCCAATGTTTAACCATTATAATGAGGTCTAAACACTTGTTCGATGAAACAAACTTCAACCAATCAAAACTATCTTTTCTCACTCCCGTGCGATTGAAAATCTTTTCATAAATAAACATTGTTTGGTCCTTTCTAACGCGTACACAAACTAGCTTTTAAGCCTCCACCACGAGCATAAAAGCCAGTGTTTAACCGTTAGAATGCGACCTAAACATTCTTTTATTAAAACACATCAACCAACACTTGTTTTCTACCAAAAACTATGTAGCTTTGAGTTCTTTATCACACCTGGAGACACGTGGGAGAGAGATTCAATATCTCGTCAAGCACTATAACAAAAGCCTAAAAATATCTTTTGTATTTCTCCAAACTATGAAGCTTTGAGTTTTTCGTTATACCCGAGGATACGTAGGAGCAAGACTCGCAATCTTGTCAAGCACATTAATAAATAAAAAATTGTGATCCTTTTTTTTTTCTTTTACATTTTTTATCATTCAAAGAAAACAATTAACATAGGCTAACATTCAATCACAAGTCTAACTAAAAGGTTCCCTTAGAGTATAGCGGATGTGAGGGGTGCTAATAGTTTCGCTTTGCATAATCGACTTCCGAACCTGAGTTTGGTTGTGACGACCATCTTTTATTTCTTTTAAGGGTTTTATTAAAATTTTCTCTTTCCATCTTTGGAATAAATAACTTTTAGTGGAGATTTTGTTTGATATCATTTTCCACAAGCGTGTGATATGCTTTGCAAATGATTGTATTTTTTGAGAAACGAAACTGAGGTGCGTCGGGTATACTTGGTTAGTTTGCCCATTTCTTCCTCCAGAACGGGCATATAAAGTTTTATCAGTAACCACATTCCTCATCCAAATGAGGGGTTCGATGATTTTTGATAGAACGAGAGCCAAAATTTGTAAATAAATAGCATGCAGTCTGACTAGGGGCATTTGATAAAGTCGACAGGTTTTCCACAACAACATTATTTTCATTTAGTCGTACTCCCCATATTAGAATCTGAATCCTTTCTTTATTGCCCATGCATTCTACATAATAACGAGAAAACATATACATTAGATGCATGCAGGTTAAAAATACCATAAAACTCAAAAGATTCAGAGCTTACCAGAAACAATTGTTCTCTCTTCTTAAGAGTGGGATTTCATTAACAAATGGGTTTCAATGAGACGCTTTAAATGTTTCTTATCAACCCAAGTCACTAAGAGTATTTCCCCTATATATCACAAATCATCCACAAACTTTACAATCCAAGCTTTCTGAAACTGATTCTTTTCAGAAAAGTCCTTTTCATTATATACAAAAAAGTTATTCCTCAGCAGAAAGTGGCTCTCAGTCTAATACTTAGAGAATAGGCCAATACACTAACCCTTCATTTCATTACCAACATCATAAATTACGACATGAGCTTCAGAGCTAATAAGGATTACTACAAATATTTGATCTTCAAAGGGAAGGAGCTCTTAAAGAGGTTCAAACCCCCCGAATAGACGACTCGAGGTAGAGCAATTTTCTGCCCCTAGTCTGGGATGCCAGATCATGAAGACATTTATTTGAAGAGATGAAGGAACATGAACTCGTAAGGTTTTTCATTCACATACTTACACCAATATTGGTAAAATATCATATATATATATATATATATATATATATATATATATATATATATATATATATATATATATATATATATATATATATATATATATATATATATATATATATATATATATATATATATATATATATATATATATATATATATATATATATATATATATATATATATATATATATATATATATATATATATATATATATATATATATATATATATATATATATATATATATATATATATATATATATATATATATATATATATATATATATATATATATATATATATATATATATATATATATATATATATATATATATATATATATATATATATATATATATATATATATATATATATATATATATATATATATATATATATATATATATATATATATATATATATATATATATATATATATATATATATATATATATATATATATATATATATATATATATATATATATATATATATATATATATATATATATATATATGAAGGTTGAAGTTCTGAGGAAGCCATGGACAGATGTTTCAGAACCTCTATCTTAAAAGTACTAAAGGGGAGACAAAAAACCCATAGTGGAAAAAACACATTCATAAAGAGGAATAACGATGCACCATATTTTTCGCATATTATCTCGTCCTCATAAGCATTCACAATTCACTAGTTAGAAGATAAACCAACTTCTATAAAAGCACCATCAAGACCACGTGGTATGAAAAAAAAATAGAAATTGGGGAAATAAACAAGATACATCCAAGAAGACAGAGTATCCTTGTGAGACTTACAAATGGTTTTTTGTGATTTTATTTACTCATATTGGACTAACTTTATTGTTGTAGAAAAATGAAATGATATAGATGGAGAAAAATATTAAGTAAGAGGAGAAAGGATAAAAAATAAAGATATTACTTATTCCCTTAAAAATAAGATATATTTTGGAATGTAAAAAGGTTTCAACAAAGACATCCAATCACACACACACAACACTGAAGAGTCTCAGCCTCCTAATAATTTTCATGATGATATCTATGAAAATACACTTGAAGTATATCACATTAAATGCATGGTTCTTTAAGAACTGAAGTACTCATTGTCTATCTATCTTAAAATAATTGAAGGGTGGTTAGCATCAAGGGATGCAATATCAAACCCCCACCAACTTTAAAAATTGGAAAGGCTTAGGGAGAAACTATTATGAGCTGACGAGATGGACCACGTATCTTTCTGGACTGATTATATGAACCCTGGCTGACCACCAAGAACAGGGTCTCACTTCTTTAAGAATGGAATACAATCATCCTTATGATCCTAATATATCTCAATCAAAGAGAAAATCCAACTACTCTCCATAAAGCATGATGTGTGTGTGTGTGTGTGTGTGTGTGTGTGTGTGTGTGTGTGTGTGTGTGTAGAGTAGACACTTAATTGTGGTAATAAGTTTCAAATACAATTTACTTTCACTCTTCTTCCTCACATTCTGAACTAAGTGTTGGAGTTCTAACCTTGGAGGTCCCCCCCCCCCCCTCTTGACTGAATTAGAAGCCACAATCCACCATCACTACCATTTAAGTTCCCATCTCTGGATCCGTAAGGAAATAACTACATTGACAAAGTTAGTACACTTTCTAATTTACCAATCACTTGATGATCGAAAGTATACTTCCAGATTAGTTTTTATGACAAATGAATATATTTCTTGAAAGAATGTTAAGAAGACTCTTATAAATACCTCTACCATAAAGACATGACATGTCTCTTTCTATTAGGCTAATTATCAAACTATATGGTTCAAGAACTTAATCTCTAGCTTCAAGTTGTTGAAAGAATATTTTGACCATTTGTGATATATTGTTGTGCATTTATCTCAAAACACTAGGAGTTGCTCACGCTCAAAGCATTTAGACATCAAATACTTATTTTTTATATAGAAAATCCTTGAATTTTATACTCTAATTGAACATATTCATATAGAGAACATGTTGGTAGATCCAATAATCAATGGCTTAACGATTGTAGATTTTCATAAGCATGTAACCAATATGGATTTGGTTAATTCATTTGATATCATGGATTAACGGGAGTCTAAATTATTATATTTAATTGCATAATTATTATTTATGAGATATGTAGAGATTATAATCACATATCTTACATCATTTTAGATGTTTGAACCATTCTTGAATTAAACACTTCTTACTCAAATTATGATGATTCATATTCATTATTCTTATGAAAAATATATACATTTAACATGCATGATTTTTTAATCAGATATAATTTCCGCATTATTGAAGCTTGCATATTTAAACAAAAAATTGTTATAGGTTCTATTAGAAATAGTTGATATACTAATTTTACAATTTTTTAAAATTTTTATAACTAATTAGGGTTGGGATCATCACACTAAGAGAAATGTTTGGATTTTATAGATGACTTTAATTAAATTAAATAAAATATTAATTCAAATATTTAAATTATGTTATTTCACTTGATTAAAATAAATTATTATTATTATGTTGGATTTCATTGTCTAGTATATTTGATTGATTGTCCAGTATATTATGAGAGTTTTCTTCCCTTATTTGATGATTATATGTTATAATTTTCCAATTATGACAAATTAACCCTAATACTCGTAGTCGTTCCAACAATCAATAAGAAAATAACTCCCGTATTTTATATCATTTTAACATTTATAATATGTTATATCATGTATTCCATTAAATCTAGCAAAACATAGTGTTGGTAATGAAGCAGCGTATTGGCCACTTTCGGAGTTTCCGGTAGGAATCATCACTCTTTTACTAGCTGACGCTATCGAGACTTTATTATTTAGATAATTTCTTTTTTTTTCTTTTCCTTTTTTCATTTGTACCAAAATAAAAATCTACTCACACAATAATATTTCCTTACTACTCAAAATCAAATCGCATTTGATGTTCTATTGAACAAACAACCCGTTCTAAAAACTCATTTGCTTACAAAATTTTTGTAATTTTATAAGTGCTAACTCCACCCCCTTTCAAAATATTTCTACTTATTATTTATATATATATTTTTATTTTTTTTCCATCCCATAAAAATACTCTATTCAATTTTGAAAAATTAAACATGCCTTAAAACATATATTTCCGATATACCCAATTCATATGCAAATTTATTTACATAACTTAAATGTAAAACTTTAATATCATAATTCTTGTCTCTTTTGTGCTTCTTTCACTTAAACATTTTCTAATTTACACCAAATCACAAGCCATTGTGTAGAGAAAATAAAAGAACTTAATTCAACTTTCCTCTTAATGCCTACTCCTTTTTCCATCCTAAAACCTTTGGAGTTAGATGCTCTTTTGACTTAGTTATTTCTCCTTGTTCCAATCTAATGGTTGATTGATCCACATAACACTTAGTTGTTCCCAACATGATAGGTACACTTAGAATATGAGAATACCCCAATTTTTTTGCAATAACAAGAGAGAAAAAAAACTCAATTTGAATGTGAACTAGTAGAAGAAGCAACATGTGTATTGTTATTGCATGAAGAGTTTTCTCCACTAGCTTCAACATAATCATTTTTTCTTTCCTTTTCCATAGAACTATCTTTCAAATGACTTGACAAAGAAGTATCTACAAATCTATGGTTCATCGATTGTGATACACTAGCAATTCCAAGGTTCACCTTTTTTCTCGCTTCTAAACCGAGTTTTGACATGGAACAACTTCGAGAGAAAAACCTTTCTTTCCAATCCTTTGTACCCTTTGAAATTGATTCTTTATATCTGAGTAACACGACTAGTTATCACACAAAACTATTTAATAAAATACAAAGTTCAAATACACATGTTATATATAAGAAAACATACCTCGTCGATAATGTATTAAATCTAGACCGTAAAGTATCTGAAAATGAGTGCATTTCTAGGTCATTTGTTTCCTTATCAATAGATTCAGAAGTTGAAAAAATTTCATTTTGCAATTGTTGTGCCTGTTGTAATGGTTCATCTTCATTAGATGTTATTGGAGTAGATTGACTACTCATATAAATGGCATTTGGATTTTCTCCTCTTTCAACACTTGAACCAAAAATCGATGAAGGTGTAGCTTGTTGATTTGAGAATAATAAGAACTGTGATTGATCGTGATCTAATGGTTGAATCCCCCTCCCTTCCCTTTGACCAAGACGGTGTCTTCTTTCGATTGATGCAACAATAGATAAATTTTGAAGTATTCTCTCTTCCATGCGAAGCTATAGAGCGAGAAAAAGTTAATATAAACAAGTTGTTGAAGCATGACGTGCACAAAATGTAAGAAAACACATATCAATACTTAAGAATGGGATAACTCACACTTTCAAATCCAAAATTTCCAATAGAAGGGTGATGAAAGGTGTTAACATTTCTTGATGTAGTTTCCCTCCACTTTCTCTCTTGCTCTACTCCCTCAAACAATTCCTGACTGTCGTGAAACACACGATATTGATTACATGATAAACCAATTGTTAGAAAAACAATTTATAGTAAAAGAGAAAATAAAAAAAGTAGAACACAAGTAATGAACATCATGTTATTTTATGCAGTTCAGTCAAGTGTGTCTATTTTATGACTACAAGGAAATTATAGTTTCGTCTTATTATATGAATAAATTAAGATTTCAATATTACAAGTCATATATAAAATGCTATAACTCATATTACAAAAATCCCAATGAAGCATACCATGAGGCATATCGCCCCCGCACCTCAGTTGTCCCCCAATAATCAATCGGGTCTAAGACACAACTTGGTCAAATGTAAGGGCGGGGACGAAGGTAGCCTCACATTACAACACTAGTTCTTCTCTCTGCCTCTTTGTTCCTTTCCTATGACTATGAGCCATATTCAACAATAGTTAACAAATTATAACACAGATAATATAGATATTGTTTAAAGTAAAGTTCACATAACCAACCCTGTAGGATCTTTCAAGCTAATAGGTTGCCAACACATAGGACACTTAGAGCTTCTTTGACACCTATAAATATGATCGGGTTAGAAATCGCTTCAGCATATGAGAGATATGAAAGAACAACTAGAAATATGAATTTGAGAGAGATACTAATGGAAAATAAGAATACCATTCAAGAACGCATTGTAGGTGAAACTCGTGTCGACAAACAGTGATCTATAATGTAAGAGAAATATAGAGAGAATAAGTAAGAAAGTTTTGTTCAAATAACAAACTATACACATAAACAAGAATATTACAGTTGAAGGATCGCTATTGCTGAACTCTTCGAGACATATACTGCAAGCATCATCGGAAGATTCTTGGATGCCTCCTTCAACAAAGGCTGCAGCTGATGTCATATGATTTTCAACTTTGTTTTCCATCTTTGGATCCTTTAACATATAGAAAATATTCATTCATAGTTATTAGCCAACTTCAAATTTCATCAGAAAATTTAAGAAAAAAAAGCATGCAAGAAGATCATTTATGAACATAATATATAAAATACCCAATTCAATTGTAGGAAAAAATTTATTTGAGAATTTGATGAAAAAATATGATGAAAAATTGATCAAATTCAACAAAATATACCTTATTGAGGGGAGATAAATAAAGGGTTAGGAATGAAAGGGAACAAACACCGATCAACAAGGGAATGAGGCTGGAATGTAAGGAACATAAAAGACAATATTATTAATTCTATGAGAGAAATGAAGAATATATATAGATAAAAAGAATGAAGACGGTTTTCTTTACCTTGATAAACCCTTCTTCCCTCCCTTCCTGTCTCCAGAACGTTAGGCTAGGAACATGAAAAAACTAATTAACTAACTTTTTTGTTCCTTTACCTTTAATATATAAACTAGCTCATTTTTTGCCGTTCTTTAAGAAAAAATAGATTACTTCCTATAAAATACTATTTTTAGAATATGTTTAATGGATATACATTGATGGTATATAAGAAAGTTTTGTGTTTTTCTTCAACGTATTTTACTAAAATATTTAGTAAAAAAATTCATTAAATACACATCTAAATTAAATGTGGAAAACTATAATAATACTGTTATATTATTTCATTATAATACTATTTTGGCAACTTGTAATTGATGTCCTATAAAATTATATTAATAATATTAATTATTATAATTATTATTATTATAAATTTTAAGAAACTATTCTAACATATTTTATATTATTTAGATTTTAAAAAAATTATGATTTATTTTATTGTATCTTTATCATTCAAAATCAAACTTATACTTCTAAAATTTACAACATCCACACACTTCCAAAAAATTGTATTTTACCTTTTTAGATTTAAGATTGGTCACCGACTTCAACGCAAAAAAGTTTTAATAGTGTCAGTTTGGTCCACGTTACAAGTCATTTTTTATTAAGTTATTTTTATGTTGAATCAGACACAGCTTAGCTGACACTAACTCCGGTGTGTTTTTCTTAAATTATTTTGTTTGTTTTATTAAACACAACCTAATAGTGGTAAGATTTTAATTATTTTTATTTAATGAGATAGACACGACTTAGCCGACGCTAGATAATTTGTCATTTTAAAAATAAAATAATCTGCTCAAGAGAAAGATTTGGTCCAACCAAGAATCAAACAACATACCTCTATATACATAAAACTTTCAATCAAGACAACAACCTCTACACCATAAATTATAACAAATTAATATATTGAATAATAGTTTTCCTCTTTTCATTTTTCTATCTCCCATCTTTTCATTTTTCCTTCTCGGTCTTTTTTTCCCTCCTCTATTTTCTTTTCCCTCTTCCATCCCCTATTTTCTTTTTCATTTCTTTTCAAGCTCACGCTCACAAATTCCAATTTTTTTTCTCTTTGTTTCTAAATCAATTGAGATTCATAATACCACTAAATCATTGTATTCTTAAAAAACATCATCATCCAACAATTTTTTCTATTCCTTTTTGAATTTTTATTTGGTTAGGATTTTTTATTTCAACAATACATACTTCCTCTTCCCTATTTACGAAGGTAATGCCACTGAGACTTTTCAAATTTTCATAGTCAAGGTTTTTGTTTTAAATTTTTTTCTTAATCTCATTATTCCATCTTTTCTGTATGGTGAAATTGCTTTTTATTGTGTTGAGAGTAATAAATTAGAATTCACAGGTTAGGGAATTCGTTGTCTTGTTAGGTTAAGGTTTGATTTTTTGTGTATGGAGATAATAAATTGAAATACCACAACAAGTAGAATGACTAATGCCAGAAGAATAGACTGTAATATTTTACTACACATTTGACTTTACAAAGCTTGACATTAGTGTCGGCCAGACCTAAGCTAGAAATATTTTTGTTGACTTTAACATTTCACTTTAGCGTTGGCTACACCGACGCTGACTTATTTTGTTGACTTTATTAGTTCGACTTTAGCACCAGTTAGACCGAACTTGTATTATTTTGTCGATTTTAAAAGTTTGACTTTCAAGTCGATTAGGCCGAAGCTAACATATTTTGTTGACCTTAGAAGGTTGACTTTAGCGCCGGTTGAACCAACACTAACATATTTTGTTGACTATATAAGTTGACTTTAGTGTTAGTGTGGCCGAAGCTACAAAGTTTAGTTAACTTTTAAAGTTAGTTCTTAGTGTTGGCTTCAGGTTAGCGTCGGTCTAGACTCGGATTTCCCGAGGCTATGGTAGACATTGCTGTTTTTTGCCAATGCGAAGGTTTAACTTTGCTTTTTATACCGATGCTCATCAAAACCAGTAATGCTTTGATGAATCAACATCACAATAGAAGAGAGAGGACTCAATTTGATCCTCTCACCATGATTTATAGAATACTGTTTGCATCTCTGGTTCAGAAAGGGTTTATCGTCACTAGTCTTCTTCCTCCGATGCCAGAGCCATACCCCCACTGGTATGACCTCAATACGCAATGCGAATTCCATGAGGGCACGTTAGGACATTCGTTAGAAGGTTTCCATGCACTAAATGCTAAGGTTCAAGACCTAATTAACAGTAAGATATTATCTTTTAATGAAAACAAACCGAACGTCATAAATAACCCTGTGGCGGCCCATGGAGGACCCGCTATCAATGCAATGGAAGAAGCGACCAGTGGACAATGGATTAGAGATGTGAAGAAAGAAAAAACCCAGCTAAAATAATTCCATGCAAGACTGGTGGAATATGGATTAGTTAAAGAGAGACACGATGAATACACTGAGTTTTCTACTAAGCTTGAGGGGTGACCGATTGTGTAAAGAAACATTCAGCATCTAATGGACCAGTGAGTGGTCCAAATTAGTCATGAAGAGGCTTCCAAAAATGTATATGTAATCGAACCTAATTTCGAGCTACCAACATCAGTAGAGATTGAATATGAGAGGGTATATAACGCTCAACAGAGGGGAAATCAGATATCTCTATTGATTGTTTGCAAACCATCCCTTTTTCCAACTAAGAGTATCAAGGTTGTGTGCTAGTGTTATGATATAAGTATCTTGGTAAATGGTCAAAAGGAGTGTGTGAAGGACAAACCTACAAATGTTGTCAGGTCGAATGTTTCCAACATCGCAGGAGCTATCAAAATGATTTGCAATGGTTGCATTTTTACACCTGCACAACCCTAAAAGGTAGTTGAAGAAGCGTCTAAAGGACCTGTGATAAGAGTGTTGCAACCCAGCAAAGGATTGGATGTTGCTAGGGATGCATCCTCACTCAAGGAAGCACATGAGTTCCTAAGGATAATTAAGAGGAGAGTTTATAAAATTATGGACTAACTCCACCAAACTCCCTCAAAAATATCTATCTTGTCACTATTATTGAACTTAGAGGCTCACAGGGAAACCTTACTGAAGGTGCTCACCCAGGCTCATGTAGCGCGAAGTATTACTGTGGATCAATTTGACGGAGTTGTATCCAACATTATATCTTGTTGCAATTTGAGCTTCAGTGATAAAGAGCTCTCTAAAGAGGGAAGGAATCATAATCGAGCGTTGTATATCTCCATGAAGTGTCTAGACGGTGTGCTAGCCCAGGTTTTGGTGAATACAGGCTCATCGTTAAACATTATGCCAAAGTCTACTTTGGTGGAGCTTTCCTGTAAAGAGACAATGATGAGGCCTAATGCCATGGTGGTTAAGGCATTTGATGGGTCCAGAAGAATTATAGTGGTTATAGTTGACGTACCCACACATAAAGGCCCTCATGTATTTAAAATAACCTTCCAGGTTATGGATATTAAACCAACTTATAGTTGTCTATCAGGAAGACCTTGGATCTATGTTGCGGGTGCGGTCACATCCATCATTCACTAGAAAATGAAGTTTGTAATCAAGGGCAAGTTGATCATAGTATTTGGTGAAGAAGATTTTTTGATCATTGATCTCTCGTTATTCCGGTACATAGAGGTTGGCGAGGAAGCGTTTGAAACTTCATTCCAAACCCTTGAAATTGCTAACATTGTGTTCTTGGAGGAGAAATACAAAGAAACAAGTGTAAGCTAGTCATTTGCCTCAATGGAGCGTGCCAAGAAAGTGCTGGAGAAGAGAAATCCCAAAGGCTAGGGTCGCTTGTCAACATCTCGAAGAAGAGGGATCACTTTGGAATAGGGTGCAAGCCTCCTATGAAGAGAGATGACTATGGACCCGTAAATACCATCGTCTGAAGTTTCCAAGAATTATTCTATAGTGCAAGTTTCATACATGACAACCAGGTAGCTGTTATAGAAGATAACACAACAGAGTCACAAATACAACTCCTAGTGTACCATTGTGCTCCTAAGACTGCCTTGGATAATTGGGAATCTATTGACCTACCATAACTATTTCCTTTATCAAAGTAATTTATTTTTCTCAAATCCTTTTACTCTGCCCAAAGCTTAAGGATAACATGTATGACCCATTTGTGTTAATTAAATATCATTATTAATAAAGGCATTTAGTTATTCAATCCTCTTTTTACTTTCGTTTTTAAGAAAATTGCAACCTTTTCAAAAATAAAATGTTTTATTTTTGCTTTTTTTTTAATTTTTGCTTTCTATTTCTAAAAAGAGTCATCATTAAAATCATGTAGAATAAAAAATGAACAAGTTGAACCCAATAACACCACAATCCCTCATAACTTTGAGCTCCCCATTAATAAAGCTGAAGAATAGTGTGAGGATGATTGTGATCTCCCTGATGATATGGCAAGGCTGCTCAAGACTGAGTCCAAAGCCATTCAGCTGCATCAAGAGCTGGTGGAGATAATCAACTTGGGCATGGAAGAAGAAAAGAAAGAGGTCAAGGTTAGGACCAGACTATAAGCATGTGTCAGATAGAGGTTGGTTAAGCTCCTACACGAGTACGTGAATGTGTTTGCCTGGTCATATCAAGATATGCAAGGACTAAACACAGACATTGTTAATCATAAATTTCCATTATGGCCGAAATTCCCACGTGTAAAGAAAAAGCTTAGGAGGACCATACCTGATATGTCCATCAAGATCCGTGAAGAGGTCAAAAGACAATTTGATGCAAGGTTCCTAGAGTGGCCAAATACCCTCAATGGGTTGCCAATATCGTGCCCATACCTAAAAAGGACAACAAAGGGAGACTGTGTGTTTACTATAGGGATTTAAGCAAAGCTAGTCCAAAAGACAACTTCCCTCTACCACATATTGATGTATCAGAAGACAACACAACCAAATTCTGTGTCTCCTCCTTCATGGATGGTTTCTATGTCTATAATCAAATCAAGATGGCTCTAGAAGATATGGAAAAAACCACATTCATCACCCCATGGGGAACATTTTTCTATAAGCTAATGTCATTCGGTCTAAATAACGCCGAGGCAACCTATCAAAGAGCGATGGTTACCCTCTTCCATGACACGATGCACAAAGAGATTGCAGTATATACCAATGACATGATTCCCAAATCTAAGAGCAAAGAGGACCATATGGACCAGTTACAGAAGTTGTTTGAGCGCCTAAGGAAATCCAGGTTACGGTTGAACTCTGCCAAATGCATATTCAGTGTTCGATAAGGTAAGTTGTTTGGATTCATCATTAGACAATGAGGAATTCAAGTAGATTTAGGAAACGTCGGAGCTATACGAGAAAAGCCCATTCCACGTGCCAAAAGAGAAGTCAAGGGATTTATGGGAAGATTGAATTATATCTCCAGGTTTATCTCTCACAAGAAGGCTACGTGTGAGCCTGTCTTCAAATTGCTTTGAAAAGATCAAATAATTGAATGGAATGCTGACTGCCAAAAAGCCTTCGAGAAGATCAGGCACTATCTGCGAGAACCTCATATCCTAATTCCACATGTTCAGGGAAATCCACTTATAATGTACCTAACATTGCTTGAAGGATCAATGGGATGTGTACTGATGCAACAAGACAAAACTAAAAGGAAAGAGCATGTCTTCTATTACCTAAGTAAAAAATTCATTTATTGAGAAACCAGGTACTCGATGCTCGAAAAGACTTGTTGTGCATTGACATGGGCCGTCAAACGTTAGATACAATATATGTTAAGTACTATTACTTGGTTGATATCCAAAATGGATTCAATTAAGTACAACTTTGAGAATCCTACCTTAACTGGGACGATATCTCGTTGGCAGATGTTATTGTCTGAGTATGACATAAAATATGTCATAGAAAAGACTATAAAAGTTAGCATGCTATCGTAATATCTCACACATCAACTAGTGGAAGATTATCAGTCCATGAGATTTGATTTCCCTAATCAAGATATTATGGCCTTGAATGATGAAAAGATTATAGGCGATGATGAAGGACCCAAACCAGGAGCTCGATGGAAGCTCGCGTTCAATGGTGCATCAAATTCCCTGGGGCATGGTGTTGGAGCTATTATGATCTCCCCAAGAGGTGGTTATACTCTTTTTATGGAAAGGTTATGCTTTCATTGCACAAACAATGTGGCTAAATACAAAGCATGTATCATGGGAATTGAAGTTGTGATTGACCCCATAATCAAAATCCTTGAGGTATATGGAGATTTAGCATTAGTAATTTATCAATTGAAAGGAGAATGGGAAATCGTCATCCTAAGCTAATCATGTATCATGCTCATGTCGTGGAATTGATGAAGTACTTTGATGAAATTACTTTCCAACATGTCCCAAGAGAGTAAAAGCAGGTGAGAGATGTTTTGGCTACATTATCATCAATGTACCAAGTAAGATTCCACAGTGAAGCTCTGGTAATCATAATGAATCATAAAGATAAGTTATCATATTGTCAATCAGTTGAAGAGGAAACCAATGGTAAACCATGGTTTCATGACATCAAATGTTATCTACAAAAACAAGAATATCCAGTGAATGCTTCGGCCATGGATAAGAAAACTTTGAGAAATATAAGATCCAAATTCTTCCTGGGTAATGACATACTATATAAAAGAAATCATGACTTGGTCCTGCTCAGATGCATAGATAGACATGAAGCACACATGTTGCTCAAAGAAATACACGAAGGATCCTTTGGGACCCATGCCAATGGGCATTCCATGGAAAAGAGAATTCTAATGGTTGACTATTACTGGTTGACAATGAAAACAAATTGTTTTCACTATGCCAAGACATGCCACAAGCGCCAA
Source organism: Lathyrus sativus (assembly GCA_963859935.3). NCBI lineage: Eukaryota > Viridiplantae > Streptophyta > Magnoliopsida > Fabales > Fabaceae > Lathyrus > Lathyrus sativus. The sequence goes on from OZ012737.1 coordinate 670,747,680, forward strand.
ATTTATGCTGGCAAGGTGCATGTACTGCCTTGACATCTCCTTAGTCATTCTCAATGTGGGGCATGTACATGATCAATCTCATAGAGCCAAAAGCTTCTAATGGACATCGTTTCATCTTGTCGCCATCAACTATTTAACCAAATGGGTAGAAGCTCATTCATATACCAATATGACAAAGTAAGTGGTCTCCCAATTTATCAAGAAAGAGATAATATGTCGCTATGGAATTCCTAGCAAGATCATCATTGAAAATATGTTGAATCTGAATAACAAAATAATCAAAGAGTTATGTGAGAGCTTCAAGATTGAACACCATAATTCATCGCCATATCGGCCAAAGATGAATGGCGTTGTAAAAGCATCAAATAAAAACATCAAGAAAATCCTGCAGTAGATGGTGGAAATCTACAAGGATTGCCACGAAATGCTACCTTTTGCACTGCACGGATACCAGACGTCTATCTGCACTTCAACGGGGGAAACCTCATTCTCTTTAGTATATGGTATGTGTCATACCTTAATTTTTATCCCTAAGATCATACCTCCATTTGCATCATGTACATAGAATTAAACATTTCATGTATGTGTATCTTATGCATTACTAACCCTATTGAAAATACCAAAAAAAATACTTGCTTTGTTTGTTTGGTCCACAAGCTAGGGTTTTTGCATCAAGAAGATCAAGCAGATGATCCATCAAGGATTTATGTGTTCATAAATGTCTTAAGCTCATAATTTATTCAATGTGATCAAGAGTCTCCCTTCATCAACAATCAAGTGCAAGGTTACACCATTTCAAGTTCATCAAGCCTCAAGTTCATCTGATGCACCTATTAGGGTTTTGACCAAAGATGGCTTGCATTTGACTTTTTCATCTGAGGATGATCCCATACTTCAAGACATGATTCAAGTGTATCAAATACATATTTGAAGTCCATTCACATGATTTAAATTACCCAAGAAGTTTGATCCTTTGAAGATTGTAATTTTGGATTCATCTGATACAAAGTCAACTAGTGCACAAAGTCAAAGTTTGAGTTTTGGTCAACTTTGAGATTCACAAGTCATTATTCAAGGAAATATGATGTATGATTGCATTTGATCAAGTTATAATCAAGAAATCATTCAAAGATGCAAAATTGTCCAAATTGAAGAAAACTTGAAATTTCTCAAAGTTAAAATGCATGATCAAATGTCCTACTTTCCAAGACCATAACTTCTTCCTCAACCATCCAATGGAAACACTTGAGGACTCACTTTAAATATGGTATTACATACTTCAATTTTATGAAATAATGGACTCAAAAGAATTTTCCAATTTGAAGTTATGATTGTTCAAAGTTGAAGTTTTTTAAGGTGTGGAAATGTCGAAACATCCAGAATTTTTCTAGTGTCAAAAAGTTGAAAGTTCCAATTTTGGTGGTCAGTTTTCTCCATGATCCAAGATGATTCAATTCAAATGTTCAGAATCAAAGTTGTATTATTTCATGTACTCTTTCCAATGATACCAAGAACGTGAATTTCTTTTGCTTGAGCATGGAGTTATGATTTTTGCAAGAAGCCATGATAGAGCTATTTGTTCAAGACAGATTTTGCTGAATTTTTGAACCAGGTTTTTTTGCACGTTTTGGATGGTGCTTTTGGCCATTTTTAAAGCTTCTTTTCAGATCATGACCAACTGGAAACTTTTTTCCTTGCCATAAAGTCTTTCCAAAGGCACCAAAACCAGAAGGTTAGGATCTCAATTCACCATGGAAAAGCTCAACCCAAAGTGCTAACTTGAAGTGATTATGGGCATTACATGAGATTATGATTTAATCATGTTGACTTATTTTTGAAGTCATATAGCTGATCTAAACACCAGACCTAATTGGTATATGCTGCAAATCATGTGAGGCAAAAGTCAATTAGGAGCTATAAAGCAAAAGTCCACTTTTGTACCTTTTGTCCACTTTTTTGGTTTTCCTTAAAAAAACCATAAAACAAAGCCAATATCCATTGCACCATTTCAGGAAATTGCATTATAAATAGAGGCCTTGTTCAACTGCAAAAGACACACGAAAACATCTCATAACCTCAGAATCATCTTGCTCTATTTTCTTGAAATTTCAAGTTGTTCAAAAAACTAAAACTTGTGATTTCTCATCTCTCTCAACCATGCTTCATTCCAACACCACAAACACCATCCATAAGCATCATAGAAGTGTTCCAAACCATTATAAAACTTCTATAATAGAAAAAACACCATAATCACAACCTCACTTCTTCACATTGCAACTTGATTTAGATAGAGAGTTCTAAAGGGTTTCAAAGCAAGTTAAGCACTCCAACACATTCCTAGGAGGTCAGTGGAGTTGTAGGGATCACTACATTGCATCCGTAAGTTCTCTTTCCCTCTTTGTTAAAATAAGTTCACAACAAGATGTCAAGCTAGATGTCTTGACAAGTTGGTCAGACATCATGATCAGCACAATGTCGTGACACGTGGTCAAGACATTTGTTATATAAAGAGTGAGATTCTCTCTCTCCTCTTCCTTTATTCTTTTAATATATTTATTTTATCTTTTATTATATATATATATATATATATATATATATATATATATATATATATATATATATATATATATATATATATATATATATATATAATTTCTTTATTCATTTTTTAAACTTTCTTTATTCCTTTTATATATAAAACTTTCCTTTTTATTTAAACTTTTATCATTTAAAATTCATTATTACTTTCTTTAAAATCATTTATTTTTTTATTGTTTATTTTACACTATTAATCTTAGAAAAATATCAAATGTTTATTACTTTGTATTCATTTTAATTCAATAATTCCTTTTAAATTACACTTTGTTTATTTTCTAAAACATTGTACTTAACTTGTACACTCTTGTGCATTTCTTTGAATTAGTCCTTGCTAATGTTTGTGCCTATTGATTATTGATGTTTGCTCATGCTTGAAGCATGTTTATGTATACCTTTCATTGTGTTCATTCCTGTCAATTCACATGTTAATAATCTTATCATGCTTTTAATCTCATATGTTCATATATTTTTGAACTCATGTCTATCTTGTTTCATTGAACATAATCCAAGGGTAATGGTCTTTTGTTGACTTGTTAGTCATTCATATACATTTGTACATAAATTTTGCATTCCTAATTCTCCCATTATCTAAACCATAATACAACCTTAGGACTTTTTAACCACTTTCATCTACAAACCATTAGCCTTCCCAAGAGATAGTCATTAAACTCTTGTAACTTTTTAACCCTTCCTTCAAACCTTGCCATTGTGATAGCCATTAATCTCTTCTCCCTTTACAACCTTTAACTCTTCATTCAAATCCTTTCATAAAGAGATAACCATTAATCTCTTCATCTTTACAATCAATCCTCACAAGCTTAACTTTCAAGCTTTTCCCCTTTGTTGTTTTGGTTCTTAGAACCCTAATAACTCGTAGTTCCACAAACTACAGATGCTCTGATTTCTCAAGTTCCTTTTGAAAATACGTAGGCACGAGGTCTCAATCCTTGGCGAGCACTATTTTCCTTTTTCACGCTCTTTTTTTTCTCACTCTTTTCCTTTTTCACTCTTTTTCATTTTCACTTTTTTCCTTTTTTACACTCTTTTTCTTTTCCACTCTTTTCCTTTTTTACACTCTTTTTCTTTTTCACTCTTTTCCTTTTTTGCACTGTTTTACTTTTTCACCCTTTTCTTTTTTTTTTCACCCGTAGTCTCTGGACTACGATTGCTCTAACTTCCTATTAAGGATACTTAGGCATATGATTGCAAGATCCTAGCGAGCTACCGTTTTCTTTTTACCTTTATTCTTTTTCCACCTTTTCTCTTTATTTTACCCATCTTTTTATCTTTAGCAAACAATTTTAGCCAAAACACAAATATTTCAAGAGGTTCTTGTAGAGTACTACAAATGCTTAAGGTGCTAGTACCTTCCCTTGGTATAACCAGCCCTCATATCTTTGATCTCTCTTTTGCTTAGCTTTAGGCATTGCTTTTTTGCTTTGCATATTTATTTAGGGTTTTTTGTTCGATCTTTTCTACCTTCCCTTAAATGAAATAAAAGTTCGGTGGTGGTATCATTGTTTTGCGAGCCAAGTTGATCCCATAGCTTTGGCATTCGATTCTCACCGTGACAGTATGGAAGAAGTACTCCCTATCAAAGTGGAGATCCCCCTCAACGCAAATCTTGATGGAAACTGAGCTAGAAGAGGCTAAATGGATTCAAAAATAGGTTCAACCAGTTGAATCTCATTGACGAGAAGCACATGACCGCTCTGTGCCATAGATAGTTGTATCAAAAATGGCTCAAGAGGGCGTTTGACAAGAAGGCATGTCCTCGAGAATTCAAAGAAGGTGATCTCGTGCTCATGAAGATCTTACCTATGCACAAAGATTTACCCAAAAAATGGACTCCAAACTACGAAGGCCCCTACGTTGTCAAGAAAGCTTTCTCCGAAGGAACTCTAATTCTTACAACAATGGATGAAGAGTTTCCACTCCCTGTGAACTCTGATTCAGTCAAAAGATATCATGCCAAAGAAAAAATACATCCCGCTAAATAAAAAACCCGGAAGGGAGGCTTAGGCAAAAAAGGGCATCTTGGTGGACTCAAAAACTGAAAGGGCAGTATATGCAAAAATTAGGGATATAAATATATGTCAGATCGCTAAGTCAAAACCCCAAAAGGGAGACTCATGCAAAATTGAGCATCCCGGTGGATTGAAAACTCAAAAGAGCAATCCATACAAAAGTAAGGGATTTTAAAAGGCAAAGATACTGCATCAGGCAACCGATCGACGCAGAAGAACCATAAGCAGGAATGTTTAATCCATTTGGTCTCCTCAAAAGCAAAGGCTCTACGGACTCATGGTTATAGTAAAACTAGTGGTTATTGTGATTCAATATAAACCTTGTCCTCATTTCCATTTTCAATTGTTACCTTTGTAATATTCCATATGGAGCTACACCTTTGTGTGCTACCATTCTACGAATAAAATCCAGACTTGCCTATCAAGGTTTTTCATTTGCGTCTCTTTTTGTTTTCCTTCTTTTTGCAAAATGTCATCTATTTTTAATGATATGATTTTGAAGCCAAGGAATAATAAACATATTAAGAAACACAAACGTTTTAACATTTGAAATGTTTAAAGGAAAATAAATGATTTTTCGAAAAATCACAAAGTCATAAAGCACTATTGGACCACCAAAGAAGAAATTTTCATGTGACACAACCCATAAGCTTTCGAAAGGGATCATCATCCTGGTACATGACCATTAGGCTTGACAAAAGTGCCTCAAAGGCATCTATTTACAACAAGATTGGTAGAGTTACATGTGTTGGGGAATCAAGTTTCCAAAACGACACAAAAATCCATTGTACTTAGCCCATTAACACGGTCTTCATAAACATCAGCATTGCATTGCATTGATCATTCATACAACATCCATAAAATCAAAATTCAATAATGCATAACTCGAAATGTGTTTCGCGCTCATATGCATTTCCTAAAGACTCGTTGTTGTCAGCTTTCTACCCTTTTATCAAAGTCCAACTTCGTTGGAACCTACAAAAACAAATATATGTCCGTTAAGGTGCAATTTCTCATATGTAGGTCCGATGTATTTCTGGATTTTTCTTTGCTATTCTAGTGTATTTCTAGAATGTTTTCTTCCTCTTCAATGTACTTTCGAATGTCTATTATTTGTCCTTATGATGTTCCATGACCTTATTTCCTCTTATTCGATGTACTGTCGAATGTCTCTTATTTGTCCTGATGATGTTCTAGGACCTTATTTCTTTTACTCTCCGATGTACTTTTAGATCTCTCTTATCTATTCTGATGTGTTTCTAGAACCTTTTTCTTATTATCTGATGTATTTGAAGATATTCCTTTGTAATTATGATTCATTTTCAGAGTTTACTTCTTTTACTCTCCCATGTACTTCCAGATTTCTCTTATCTGTTCTGATGTATTTTCATAACCCTTTTTCTTGTTATCTGATGTATTTATAGATAGTCTTTTGTAATTCTGATGCATTTCTAGAGTTTTTATTTTTATTTTACTATTCGATGAATTTATGGACATGCCTTATCTGTTCTGATGTATTTCCCGAACCCTTTTCTTGTTATCTTATGTATTTCCAAATATTACTTTGTAATGCTGATGCATTTCCAAAACTTGTTTCTTTTATTCTCTGATGTATTCCTAGATGATTCTTTGTCTCTTTGATGTATTCCCAAATGAGTATGGTTTTCCGAGGTATTACCAGAATTTATCTGATGTATTTCTGGATGTTTATTTGTCTCGTTGATGTATTCCCATATGAGTATTGTGATTTGATGATTTCCATAACGTGTTTCCTTTCATCTGACATATTTCTGGATGTGTTTGTCTTTATGATGTGTTCTAGAACTTATTTCTTTTGTTATCCTATGTATTTCCAGAACTTATTCCCTTTGTATTTGATGCATTTCCGGATGTGTCTATCTTTCTGATATATTTCCAAATATTGTTTCCTTTTATCAGACCTATTTTCGAATGTTTCTTAGTATTTTGATGTATTTCTAGAACATGTCTTCTTTTTCCAAAGTATTTTCGAATTTGTTTGTCGTTTTGATGTATTTCCATAATATATCTTTGTTTTTCCCTAGTAAGTCTTTTCACCTTACCTCATTTAATCCCTAGCATACCTCATTTACCAGTCATCTCAATATCCCCAAAGAGTCTGTTTCACACTTTATATCCCTAGCAAGAAAATATCTTCCATAAACTCATAACATCTCATATCATCTCATCTCTCTAAGAGACAAAATTTGGGTCCTTATTATTTAACTATCTTCCACCGTGATTGTATGAAGATTAATATTCTTCATATTCTCTGGTCGAAGATACTTAAATAAGGGCAACTGTGATACCCTAATTTTCCCCCTAGATCAATAAATTGATTCTTTCACGGGACATTTGCATCATCTGTGTATTGTAACACCCTAGTTTTTAGTAATTATTTATTTATATTAATTAATTGAGTGATTTTATGCATATTTGATTTATATGAATTAATTGATTTATTTGAGTTATTTAATTTATATGAATTATTTGATTTATTTGATTTAATTAATTTATTTTATTTGGTAGAATAAAATATATAATTGGTAGAATTAGTAAATGAGCCTAAATTGAGAGTGAATAGAAAGTGAGAGAGTGGGTTAGTAAGCTCAATAGACTAATGAGAAAATTGTAAGATTGATGAAATAAGAGAAAGAGATAGAATAAGGTTAGAAGTTAGAAAGGAGACTAAGGAGAGAAAGAGGAGAAGATAAGAGGAACCTAGAGAAAACTCAAGAATCCAAGAAAATCAAGGTAATGATGGGTTTTTATAAAATTATTGGGATTGTTTGATAATGTATAATGGATAGAAACATATTTAGGATGAAACCCTTAAATTTTTATGATTTGATAATTATTAGGTTTTAATGATAATCTTTAACATGAGATAATTAATTTTGATTGGAATTGATATATATTAGTGTATTTTATCACTGTTCCTTGAAACCAATTGAAAGGGAGGATTACTTTAATATGAAATGGTGGATGCCTCATACTACATACGTTGTAGCGCATGATACAATTCTTAGGACATGTAGTAATAAAACAAGGATAAGGAAATGTGATTTTTTTTCATCATGTTGTAGCGCACAACCAAAGTAATAGAAAATGAAATGTGATTCTTTACCATATTATGTTACTGTAGCGGAAAAAGGTGATAGAAATAGAAACTGGTCATTTTATTTCTTTTGTTCTCTAGCGCAAGCATCAAGTAGAATGAATGTGAATCTTTCTCCATGATGCCACTGTAGCGAAAACAATATAACTCTTTTAATTCCACCTACGGTAGCGCAAGGAATTGGTAGAAGAAATTGTGACTTCTTTAACATGTCCTGCAGTGAAATGCATTAGTTATATTGTTAGAGCCTTATTAAATATTATAACTATTTAAAATATTGAATGTTTATTAAAACATTGAATACTTATTAAATGTCGAATATTTTTTTAAAATATTGAAGATTTATTTAATATTAAATATTTCTTGTACATTTATTAAAATATTGATTATTTATTAAAATATTGATTATTTATTGAATATTGAATAGTTATTGAATATTGAATATTTATTGAGTAGTGGATATTTATTTGAATATTGAATCTTTCATTATTAATGATGAATTAATTATTCTATGTTTAATCGGTGATGCACGTTTTTGTGAGTTGAGGTTGCATTGCGTTGATACTTGTGTACGCGCAAATGTGTGGTAATTCAAGTGTGATGAATTATTGAAGATATGCATGAATATTAAGATTTGAGTATGGTCTTAATTGCATATGATTGTTGAATTTGCACACGTATCATTTGTGTCAAGAGGCAATGCTTGGTAGTTTCGTGGGAGCTAATGATTTATCCCAAACCTAGAGCGGGGTTTGAAAGTTTAGGGAACAGGCTTTTGTGTGTTATTGGTCTAGGGAACGGACCTGGTTTAATGTAAAAACCAAAAAATAATAACAAGTGATTGGTACCACATGCATGAGTTACATTTGAGTCTTGCATTGAGTCGCATTGTGTATATGTTTGCGATACAAGATTATGTGCAATATGTGAAATTGAAGAATTGGTGAAATTTTGGAATTGTGAGTATGTATTTGTGAGTAGTATGACTACTTGAGTGATAATATGTTGATAAAGCTTTTTGAAGTGTGAGAATCATTATGTTATGCTTGTATGTTATATATTATATATATTATCTTATGATTTCGATAATTATGTGAGTTCTCACCCTTTTGTTGGAATGATGTTTGTACGACATCGCTCAGGTATCAAAGAGTATAGTTGCTTCTAGTACGAGATAGCCGCTGGAGTTTCTTTATTTATTTTGGGTCGAGTTGTGTTCTGATCATGTAACACTAGGATGTTTCAATTTCATGTTTTAAGAGATACTTTATGTACTCTACTTTATGTTATTATTTTATTTGAATTATGTGGAGTATTGGCTTTCATGCCTAAGTGATGATTATGAATGAGTTGATCATGGGGCTTTCATTATGTTAATTTATGATTGAAGTAATTCTGTTGCTACATGCTATGTGAAAGTATCTGAAAAGCATGAATTTATTTTAAGTGTTATTGAGCATGACGAATATATGTGTGATGTTTTGAATTATATGTGACATCCTTATGTGAGATGCATGATAATTTACTCTGATTATTTATATATATTCTGCGGGGTTTAGAAGAGTGTTACACATATCATGACATGCATTTATTTAGGCCCATGCCTAAAAGTCTACCAGAATAAAATTTTGGTTTTACAGTTAGACCAGTTGAAGTAATTTTCAGTTGCGCATAAAATTAGCGTGCGAAAAATTTCAAGTTCAGATCTCTGATTGTCTATTTTATTGATCTACATTTCGCGTAGTTTAATTTGGCGCACTTGTTTTATTTTTTTTTTGCATCCACGTGCATTTGCATTTTGATCAATCTAAGCCTTTTCATTCAGACTTTTTTTTACTTTAAAATTTGATCTGTTACTATCTAGTTTACGAAACTATATTTCGCGTAGAATATTATAGTGCATTCATTTGTGTGTTTGGCATCTTTGAGCGTTTCATTTTATTTATTTAATTTCCTTTTTATTTCCATTTTTTAATCTAAATAAGTGATAAAAATAGGAAAAATATTCTTTTTGGTCCCTTAACTATACCTCGGGGTTCATTTTGGTCTCTTAACTTTAAAAAGGTCTATATGGGTCTCTTAACTATTCAAAACGTTTCATATTAATCCTTTTTGTCCTATTAGCGACGAAAAAAATAAAAAATCAGTCGCTAAATTCGTCGCTAATTAGATAAAAAGGACTAATTTGGAATGTTTTGAAGAGTTAAAGGACCAATATGACCTTTTTAAAGTTAAGGGACCAAAATAAACCCCGAGATATAGTTAAGGGATAAAAAAAAGTATTTTGCCTAAAAAATAATAATAAATGAAATGATGAATTTGTTTTGTTTATTTTTATTAAAAAATCATGTGAATTTTATTTTAATTAAATTGAAGTTCATTTAGATCATTCCAAAAATATCTAGGGTTAATTTGGGCATTTATTAATTTTGGAAACCTAATGTTATTGGCCAATGAGAGAGAGAGAGAGAGAGAGCAATCCAGCCGCCCTATTTCATTACTACACCCAACATCAAAAAATTGGAAAAAAGAAAATGGAAACTAAATGAATCTTCTTCATTTTGACGCATAACTTCAAACTCCCTCATCTCGTATCTGTCCCCATCATTACTATTCATATGTCATATTCTCTCACCATAAAGCGACGTCTCTTAGACCAACTCCAACGGTGGTTTTTCAAATTGGTTTGCCAGCTTGGCATTGAAAATGTCACCAAAATGTTATTCCAGCTGTAGAACGTTACAAACATAAGCAACGGTTCTTCATTTAGTTTATTATTAAAATAATCATTTAGCTTTATTTTATTTTTTAAACTTTTTTATTTATTATAAATATAGATTTGTTGGAAAAAATTTATATCATTCCTATTTTCTCTCCTTTTTATTCCTATTTTCTCTCCTTTTTATTTGCTTTTTAATTTCAAATTTCTCTCTCACAATTTCATCATTTTATTCCTAAATATTTAATTTTTTTCCAACAATTTCTTCTCATTATTATTTTATTTCAAATTTTCATCTTTTTATTTCAAATTACATTTGTTTAGGCCAAATTTTCATCTTTTTATTTCAAATTACATTTGTTTATGTGATGTTATTTATTTTTATTGTTTTTAATTATGTGATGTTATTTATTTTTATTGTTTTTAATTATGTGACATGTATTTAAATTTAATTTTAATTATTATTTTCAATTTTATGTTTAATTTTAATTTTATGTTTAATTTTAATTTTATGTTTAATTTGTATTTATTTTAATTAAAATTTAAATATTTAAATTATAATTTTAAATAAAATAAATTTAATATAAATAATATATTTTAAATAAAGTGGTGGGACCCAATATGGGTTTTTTGAAGTTGCACCATTGGAGTGAAAATTGAATGAGTTGCTTTAAAAGAGTGGGTCCCACAAAGAACCCAAAAATGAGTTGCACCATTGGAGGTGCTCTTATCCTCTCTCTCTCCCATGCAGCCTCACTATTATCCATACTCACATCTTCCTGCACACTAACCACCTTCCCTTCTTTTTACCACCTGCACTCTCCTACTCCCTCTATGCTAAACGTAAAACCTTACTCTCTTTCAATTTCTTTCAAGCCACTCCAATACACTTGTTCCTCCGTCATCTTTTCATTTTCCATCCAAACCTTACTCCCTCCATCAATCACAAACCAACGCACCCCCATCCTCTTTATCATACCTCCGCCATGAACTTCCTCACCAATTGTCATCGACTCCCTCGTACACCAGCTCCAACCAACTCTAGAGGAACCCCTCTTTCACCACCATAACAAAGACCACACTTCATTTTCACTCTCCACTTCAAACCAACAATGACATCACTCAAAACCAACACTTCTAGCCACAGATCCTCAACCTCAGACTCACTTCAAACACCTCTATCACTCACCTTCAAAATGCGACAACAACAACAATAAGCTCACTTCCTCTGCCACTATTCGAGCATTCTAACCACCATGAGCTCTCGTCTCCGACAGCAGCGACATAAATCTGTAACATTTGACACTGTGTTGGGTAACTTTCCGTTTTGAATTTCTTTTCTTTGTGGTGTTTTTGTGCTGCTGAATTTGTTTTTTCGTTGTATATTTTATTTTCTGGTTATTAGTTGTATTGTGTATGCAGGATTTAGTTGTAAACACCATGTAATAATGTAAGCATCTAGGATTTTATTTTCTATTTTTATTTATTTATTGAGTTAAAATTGATCGAGATTGATCGGCAGGTTCAACATGATTTATATTTAGTAACGCTGCTGGATTTTCTTATGACATATTGATGTAAATATTCAGATATTCGGTTTAATTTCATAAGTCAATATCTGGAGTAGTTGTTTTGTTGTTTAATGTTGTGCCGAAATCAGATCCTAGCATATCACAGATATTCGATTTAATTTTGCACGTCAATATTATGTTACACATATTTCGTTGTGATTGCGATAATTGCATCTTGCATTAGCAGTTTGTTGATTGGTTTTCTTGTGTTTAGGTGCAAAATTTTCAATTCCGTTGTCATCACGTTTAACTAAAATTTGTATGCGTTTTTCGTATAGATTCAATTTGCATTTGCTTTCGTAACTTTGCATTTTGTCGCGGGATGTTTTCTTTCATTATGATATATTTGTTGCATTTAATTCATTTGCGATGACCGAGCTACACTCTAGTAACTTGTGATTCAATTTGTGGTGACATGCAACATTTCAATTTTGTTACATTTAAATCGAATCTAATATCGACTTTGAAGGTGAGAAAAATATAGAAGAAGGAGGTTGAATATTGTTTGCAAAATTCTTTTTACTTCTAGAGTAGAGTTCAGAATCTGATAATGAATGCATGGGAAAATGTAACAGAAGCAAATAAAAACAATAAAGAACACACAACAGTTATCCTGGTTCCTCTCCAACTGAGAGTACTCCAGTTCCCTTACCACACAAGAGATTTTCAATATAATCAATCTGATTACAACTACTTATACTCACCAGTATAAGACTTTCCCTACTCAGACCTACAACCTAAGACTTTCTTAGCTTCCTGAATAGTTGTTACTTTAGGTCTAAAATTTAGAGGGAGACTTCTCAAAATCTTCTTAACATGATTTGAAGGGGATTAACTCTTATTTAGCACCTGAAGGCTTGATACCAGAATCTGAAACCTGGAGAACATGGTTTCGATATCCTTATCATCCTTCATTTTGAACAGCTCGTATTTCTGTATCAGGAAGTTAGCTTCTTCTTCTCAAACTTGTTGATTCCTTTCATATGTAGAGCACAGAGATTCAAAGATAGTCTTTGTAGAAAACTTATTATTGATTTTCAAGTACTCAGCATGTGGTAGAGCATCAACTAGAATACCTCTAACTCTATGATGTTTTTAGATTTTCTTTTGAGTTGGAGTCAATGTTTTCCTGTCAAATACCATACCAACATTGTCAACAGCGATTTCAATTCCATCTTCAAGTATGTCCGATAGTTCATCATCGAATCCAATGATATATGTGTACATCTTGCTTTTCCACCATTCAAACTTAGTGGAGACACCATTGAATACAAGAGGTTTAGCAGAGTAATGATTTCTCTTAGAGCTACTGTAATCATAGGGAAATCCCCTTACTGAGGAACTAGCATTAGTATCTCAGTGGTCATATTTTTCTTGTTGGATTTTTGACTGTACCACTATTAAGTGTTACGTACAGACCTTGCTCTGATGCCAAGTGAAGGTGAGAAAAATACACAAGAAGGGGGGTTGAATTTTCTTTGCAAAATTATTTTTACTTATGAACTAGAATTCAAATTCTAAACCAGAGTTTTAAATTTGATAATGAATGCAGCGGAAATGTAACAGAAGCAAATAAAAATAGCAAAGAACACACAACAGTTATCCTGGTTCCTTTCCAACTGAGAGTACTTTAGCCCCCTTGCCACACAAGAGATTTCCACTATAATCAACCTGATTACAACTGCTTATACTCACCAGTATAAGACTTTCCCTGCTCAGACCTATGATCTAAGACTTCCTTGCTTAATTAGCACCTAATTAAGACTTCTCCGCTTAGATCCTCAGATCCTAAGAATTTCCTTGTTTAAACCCTCTTGGTTCATTACTTCACTGCTTAGACACTCTGCCTAAGAATTCTCTACTCAAGTGCACCGTCTAAGACTCTTTTGCTCAAATTTATAATCCAAGACTTCACTGCTCAAGCCTAAGGCAAGAGACTTTTATCTAAACTGGTTATTTAGAGAAAGAATAACTTACAACAACACTTCATTAACAATTAGAGGTATTGAAATATAATACAAAACACTTTTATCTCAAAGAATTCTTAAGCTATACAAGAATAAGAACTATTCAACAGATTAGCTTCTCTTAAGATGATATGAATGCAGTGTGTGTATATCTCAGTTGTAGTTGCAGCGTTATTTCTTGAGTTGATCTTCTAATCTTCTGCTCCTTTTATAGCTGAAGAAATATATTCGTTGAAGTATCCGCAACGGATATACTCAGATCAAATCTTCTAGTACATCTTATTTTCCAATAAAGTAGGTGTTAGAACTCGTAGTCAAGGAAATATCCACAGAACAAGGCCTTTGTCCAGAGAAAACTTCTATGAAACAAGTACAACACATTCTTTTGAAGATAATTTCAATATATCTTAAGTCCCGTGTTAGCAGAGCTTGAGTTGACACTACTCAGTTTTAGAGGCAGCTTTTATTTGATGTGTTGACTGAATAGTTTGCTCATGACCTTTACAGATTGACACGTGATCTTTACATGTCATCTTATGCATCAAATAGGTCGACATATAACTTACATAGGTCGACACATACATCAAAAATCTTGAAAATTTACATTATTTTCTAAACCTATTGCATTTTCTTTTGCTTCTAACACACACACACACAGATATATATATATATATATATATATATATATATATATATATATATATATATATATATATATATATATATATATATATATATATATATATATATATATATATATATATATATATATATATATATATATATATATATATATATATATATATATATATATATATATATATATATATATATATATATATATATATATATATATATATATAAACACTTCATACATACATAATTTCATTAATGATTTTGGTAAAATAAAAAAACGAAACCTAAAACATACAAAAATTCTTCTTCATCTTCAACCTTGATTTTATGCATAGACACAAATAAATTATACATAATCATACATTGTTTGGAAATTTGAAGGTTTTGTACAAGGTTACGCTTATTTGGATTCAATCCAATGAAGTCTTTGAAGAACATGAGTTTCTTACAAAGGAGTAGCATGAGACGGTGACTCAATTTGTTAAATCTTGGGTTACAACAATTTGCAATTTGGATTGATCAAGTGAAGGCTTTGAAGAACGGAGGGTTCTTGCAAAGGAGTAGCGTGAGATGCGAATCAAATTGGTATTGTTGGATGATTTGATAAAGCTCAGATCAAGGAAAAGAAACTGTTAGGATCAACATCAAACATAGGGTTTTTAGAGTTGCATTGCTAAATTCATCTTGTAAACTAAATTTGTAAAGTACGATTAATTTCATTATCTCAATTCGAGTTCAAATTAAGGGCAGACCTACACATAACCAAACCGATTGGGGATCTGCTTAATCAAATCCTTGTATACTCTATCTCTATCTCTGTGTGTGTGTGTGTGTGTGTGTGTGTGTATATATATGTTAGACGACGACAATGATTTAGAATGGGGGGTTGAATAGATCACTTATTCTAAAACAGATTTGGCGCTTAAGATAAATTCGTTTTAAAAACTTTTAAGCGGAAGCGGCCGAGGAACTACAATCGTCTAAATAAATTGTTACCAAAACGATCGGGTATACGCTACGCCTATATGGATTACCGATAAAGACAAGAAATTGAATCAATAATTTGAACACAAATCAATAAGATTTTGTTCACTCAAAGTTGTTCAATTTTCAACGCTTGTTAAAAATAAACCAAATTGAAAAATAGCTCAAACGTTTGTGTTCAAGCAATTAGTCGAACACTTGGTGTGCGAAGCACTCCAAGTAAAAATTACTAAGTAAATGTAGTGCCAAGATTTTCCTATTACAATCAAACGGATTGTAATGAGTTTTCTAAATATGTTTCAGCTCTACCATAAACCAGAATTTTAGTCAACCAATTTGTTTGCACACAAACTTAAATTTCAGCAATGAAAATAGTAAAAAGAGAGAACACCAATTTGTCGAGGCAGTTCCCCCGTCGTCCTCGCTCGGGGTACGTCTATCCTCAATTCTAAAAATAGAATTGAGACTTGTATATATAACTTGTTGCAAATTGTTTTTACAAGAGAAGCGGTAGAAATCAAACACTCAATCTCAATCGTTGATGTTGAACCTATGCCTTCTCTTTCCTTGATTCAAGATGAATCAATTCCTTCGAATGTGATGAGTGTCATACCCCAATTTTGTCCTACCTTGTATAGTTTTCATCTAGTCACTAACCGTTATTCAGAAAAATCCAAAAAAAAAATGTTGTTTCTGGTTGTTGTTCAAGGTCGTGCAATGTCAAATTCAAGGTGACTCAAGCAAATGTTGGGTATGGATTAATGATTTTCACCTAATATGTTTGCTCAGGAAAAAGGGTGTTTCAAAATCAATCAGGGTTGTAATGATGGCAATTCAGGTTATCCGTGGGTGGTTCAAGTTGTCTGTTGCTTCATGATTGAGAATCGCCAGGCTTCTATTAGGGTTTTGTGCAACATTTGAAGATCATATCCTATTTCATAATCCCTATAATCTCAAGGCATGATTCTTGGTCACGAATGTTCATAATGAAGTCTTCGGTTTATTGGTATTCAGGAAGACTCACTAATCCAAGGCATCAGTTCATTTGTAGTTCACAATTGGTTCAAAAGATCGACTTAGTGATTCAAAATTCCAATTCATTCAAGGTTAAGATTGAGTTATGTTTCATAAGGACCAATTCAGGTTTTAATTCATTTCAAGAGAAGAAGTCAAGAATGTTGTAATTTAGTTTTCATGGGAGATTCCATTCTAATTGTCATGATATTTTAAATAGCAAATCGTGGAATTTATAGAGAGGTGCACACCAAGTTGTAATGTCCAAAATGCGCATCAAAGTCTATTGTTCGTTTTTTTACACAAAGGCATTTGATCCATAAAATCCTTAAGTGCCCAAACAAATAAGATTCAATATTTAAATTCAAAGTCCTTTTTTTTACAAATTGTTTCTATACACATAGATATGACACAAAGGCCCAAGAATTAAGTTTTCAAGAAAAGTCCATTGTTACATCCAAAAAATCATTAAAAAAATATAGAGCCCATGATCTTCCTTTTTTATGAGCCCATTTGATTCAAAAAAAAAAGCTCATGAGATAAAGAGCCATACGACCCATTTGACTTGGTAAAGGCACCAAATTCTCCACACAAGCTGCAGCAAACCACCACATCTTCACACCATTTTACAAAGGCTTGACCTACATAAAAGCATAACCTGCAGAATTAAAAAAAATATATTATTCTTCAGGAAACAAAGAAGAACAGTGACTCATGTAGCACGCACCAACCTGTATGCTCCCACTCGCGAAACCAACACAATAATTACACATCGCAAGAACGGCATGAGAAAAGCCATGAGCAACGTTCCCACAACAGATAAAACAAGTAACTCGCACAATCTGCGTTCCATAACAAAACTTTCAGCCAACCAATACAATACTCAACAAATCTTGCACCCGCAAAAAAAACCTCACGCAGGTCATATAGTTACACACAATAGCAGCAATTCCATTTCTACTCCCACCCTCACACTATAAATAACCTTTTCATCACCTCCATTCGGGAAAGCTGGGAGGGCTAAATAACCTATGCTAAAATCCTTCCCAAACCCCTCTTTATCCTCAACTGAATCATCATACACCCTCTCTCACCTTCATCCTTCTTCAACCAATTTAAACCTTTTTTTTCTCTTTCACCCGATCTTTAAGCTCACACCAAAACTTTCACAAACAGCATCGTTCAAAACTACAAATCCCTTCGAACTTAAATCCATGAAATTTTCATTATCATCCTACTACTTAAATAACAACCGCCGTGATCAACTTCAACTCCAAATCCACAACACCCATACAACTCCCTTCAACCTTATCCCCCAAATCAAATAACCCCGGAACCATATCGAAATCAGATCCAGAACATCAGAGAAGAATATAGAGATGAGATTGAGATGAGACGAAAGGGAGAGAGATCAGAAATTAAAAATAGAACCTGAAGGATTGAAATCGAGACGGACAGAAGGTTGGAGTTGATTTGTCTTCTTCGCTCAGATGTGATTTCGTGTTTTTTTTTTAAAAAAACTGGTTTTTCTTGCTTTTGAATATGGTGATGGTGCATCTACATTTGGGATTGTGTTAAGCTTTTATTTGGTTCTTAGTGTTTAGTTTTGTTCTACTGAAGCATATGCCAAGCATGGCAAAGTGTTTGGATTTATTACATTTGTAGCTTTTTTTTTAATCAAGAAAAACACCCTTTTGGGTGAACCGTGCCATGCTATAGACTATAGGTTGCTTGGCTCGGTTTGTTCTTTCCACCCTTCTTTTTAGAATCTCACCGTGTTATCATCTTGGGTGGATGATGGACTTATAAGCCCACATGATTCCATCCCATGGACTCATACCACCCCTTTTTTTAGTAAAAAACACCCATCTGATTCTTTTTAAACCCCCATTCTGTTTTTTAAAGTTTTTTTTGTTTATATAATTTATACATGTTTTTTTGCTAAGAATATTATTTTTTTTATACTTCTTCTTAATCATTTTTTTCAATAAATTCAATTAGTTTTTATTAGACTTTTCGTTAGATATTCTGATTTTCATTTAGTTTTAATTTTATTTCATTTTTATTTTCATTTTGCGATCAATGAAGTCTTTAGATTCGTAAACTTTGATTTATTGAGGTTGATAACCTTCATTATGTCAAATCTGTAGAAAATGATCATTGAGATCATTTTCTATACTTTGGGATCGCGATAGGCTACCTTCAATTAATCGACACGAGTTTATGATTAAGACGAGATCCCCCCATTTTTTAGTCTGTGTAACACGATTACATTAGAGAATGATCCTCAATATCATTTCTCTATCTTGTTTTTAGCACGGATATCAACTTGTACGACCTCCTATAGTTCAATTTTTGTCGTAAGTCAAGCTACGACAGTTTAGCACTACATTTCATCCCAATTTATTCAAACAAACTAACAACTAACTTTACTTTCCGTCAATATACAATTGTTTTATTTTCAGTCAATATTATCTTGATTTTATCATCTTGTTCATATACTTGTTAATACTATCTCGACTATATTATTGTGAATTTTTATCTTGATTATATTGTTATATATCTTACTATATTATTCACACTATTCATACTATTCATATTGTTATATTATTCATATTGTACATATTCATATTCATATTATTCATCTCCTGTTCATATTCTTTCCAAAAACACATAACAATTATCGAAACAATAAAAGCCTAAATTGGTGGACTGCTGGATTATTGGACTTCGTCAGAAACCCTAGCTTGGAGTTTTGTTCGACTTTTGCTCAAGGATTAGTTTATGATACCTCGCACACACACGACTTCCTCTTGGGCTACCTGACAATGAACCTTTTTATTTTATGCAATCCCGTGTAACTTACATGTATTCATCTCCCATTCCGATGTATGCATTCATATTTCTTTGATTGTAGTTTATCTTCTAGGAGCACCCTTAGGGACTAGCGTAGATTAAACCATTTTCAAACTAATTCTCAATTTGTCATCGAGCCATTTTCAAACACCCCTCATAAGACGAGTGCTCATACGCATTCACCATCAACCTATTGTACACACTTTCAATTTCATCATAGTTTCGTTATTAGGAGCACCCTCAAGGACTAGTATCGTTTCTCACAACTTAACCCTTAACTCGTCGTCAAGCCGATTCCATTTTCAATCAAACCCTCGACTCGTCGTCGAGCCATTTTCAAACCCATTTTCCATTCCACCACGGTTTTGCATGCAAATATAATTCAATCCTTTGATCCAACATCAAGTGGATTTTCTCAATAAACTATCAATACAACTAACAACTATTCAACTTTTTCAAGGTGAAAAGAGGGGAATCGAGCCTTTGATATCCCTTCAGTTTTTTGGATGCAAGATATCTTACTCGTGTGTGAGCAATTGACGCCTCTAAAACATTTCTAATTCGACAACCTTCGGATATCTTCTAACCATTCATTATCAAACACCATTCAAACACAACTTCTTTCAAGATGAAAAAGAGAGAGAGTTAAGTCTTTGACTCACTCTCTCGATTGCTTAGGCCCGAGGAGCCTTTCTTAAGCTTCGAGTAATCGTCATCGATCTTAACTTCAACCACTTCAACCCCTCTCTTTTCGTGGTCGTCACCACGAACTACGGACGCTCTGATTCTTCATTCTCTTGAATGTAAGATACGTAGGCACAAGATTGCGATAATCTTGGTGAACACAATTCCCTCCATCTTCCGCTTCCCTCTATCCTTCCTGTAGTCGAACTACGAAGCTCTGATTCCTCATTCTCGTTCACGTAGGCACAAGGGCCCCAACCCTTGGCGAGCACCCTATTCCTAAACCACTCATTTCCCCTAGAATCGTTACTCCTTTATCATAGCATTTATCATTTTATTGTTGAGAAGAAAACAACTAAGCTTAGCTAACATTCATCACAATTAGAATTAAGAGGTTCCTGTTGAGTACAACGGACGTGAGGGGTGCTAATACCTTCCCCTCACGTGATCGACTCCCGAACCTGGAACATCGGTTGCGATGGCCTTGTTCCAGTCCTTTTGTTTTAAAAGGTTTTCTCGATATTTTTCTTTCCTTTTTTGGGGATAAATAAAGTTCGGTGGCGACTCTATCGAACCGCATTCCGGGACTTTTGCGCGAGGGCCGTGTTTTCAAAATATTATATTTTGAGGTGCAACAATGAGTAAACCTTCGATTACGACACTGTCGCTACTGCGAAAATCGGCGCCGGCTGAACAGAAAAGTCGCCACCGTGCGTTATTTATCCCAACAGAGGGAAAGGAAACGCTCGAAGTAAACCTACCGCAAAGACGGGAAAGGAATGGTCATCGCAACCAAATCCTGGATTCGGGAGTCGGTTACGCAAGGGGAAGGTATTAACACCCCTCACGTCCGTCGTACTCGACGGGATCCACGCTTGTTTTCTAGTACGGATTGTTATTCTATTCTACAGGTCTGGGGTTAAAAGAAAAGAAAATGACTCGGCAAAGTATCGCACTTTATACCTACGTATTCCCGTCTGGAACGAGAAATCAGAGTCAGCGTAGTTCGCCTACCTACGGGAAAGGAGGGGAAGGTTGCTCGCTAGGATATCGCCTCTTATGCCTACGTACTTTCATACATCATGAAAGATCAGAGCAAACGTAGTTCGGGCTACGGAAGACACAAGCTTGTCTGAATGTTTTTTTATCTCCTTATGAAAGGGTTTTTCCTGATTAAGAGTCCAAGCGGACAAAAATGACACTTTGATGTTTGTTTTCAGTCTTTTACACAAGAACTGTCTTTTATGATGTTTGCAATCTCTGACGTACTAGAGACTATGATTTGAGGGTGACTACGTCGTATGTCACCCTAAGGGTAACACACTAAGTAATCAGATTACTGAAGAGTGACCCTCCAGCAACCTTTCTCAAATAGCTTAAGGCTCGTAACGTACGACATCGATTATCCGTATTACTGTGTTTTGAATTGTTCTAAGGTAGAAGAGAAGTCTAAAAACCTAGGGTTTGAAAGGGGAATCAAAACTACCCTAATGTTGCCATGCATGGATTAACACCTAATGTCTGTCATAATTCCCTTCTGCGCAGAGGAAATCAGAGATCCTAGGGGATAAACGGAAAAGAAACAGCAGATATACAGTAAACAGTAAAATGCATGAGATGCAGCAAAACAAGCGAGGCAAAGGAATCATACTCAACCTCGAACCTGGGAAAACAATAGGCAAAGTGAAACATCTTCACCTCAAACCTAAGGGAAAATCAACAGACAATACAACAAAGAAAATCACACCCAATACCAGCTCGGACAGCCACACCAGCTCTTATAGCAAGCATATCAAACAACACTAGCTCTGGCAGCTACATGTGATTAACAGCAAAAAAGTTGACGGCAACACCTTCAGGCAAGATCCCATCTTCACTCTCCAATGATATTCAAGCTTCAGATAAACTCTTATCTCCAATAATCTTTAACTTCAATGCAGACACTCACAGGAGAGAATCAACTAACAGATGAGGTTGTAATGTTAAGCTGCTTAATGATAACTCAAGGAAATCATTAAGACCTTAACACAGCAAGTGAAAGGTATCCTCAAAAGTTCTACTCTCTAGATTGATCCAATGAGAAAATCAACTTCTCATGTCATGAAAATCTCTTCTTATGCTATGCACATACCATCTCATGTTTTGGCTTGCAATTCACTTGGTTATGAGTTTAAATTCTCTCCAAATGAGATATTGGAGGTGTATGGATGGAAAGGAGCCTCGCATTTGCTTGGAAGTGTGGTTTTGCATATGTGCCTTATGATGCAAGTAGCCCATTTACAAAGCAAGTCCTTGAAATAATCCTCAATTCAAAATTGTGGCAATGCCATTGTCTTTAAAATGCATTTTACAATCAAATTGGTATGTCATATGGCTTGTTTGTGACCTCTAACCCAAAATTTGATTTTTTCCACCAAACTTTATTTGACTTATTCCTTTTTTTAGGCCATTTTAAGTGACTTTTTGAAATAAACCGATAAATCCACCATGATGACTTATTTGACCTAAAAACATCATTTTAAGCACATTCCATGTTGAACAATTTTTCATTTGAGAAGTGGAACATGGAGATTTTGACCTATGCTAAAAAATGACCTGTAATTCAACTTTCCCAAAATACCCCTGGGTTGTCAAGATCATAACTTGAGTTCTACAAATCCTCTTGAGGACTTCTAGTACTAAACTTAAAGCTAAGATCAAGATCTACAACTCTTAGGTTGTCCAAGAATCCATTTAAAAACTCCTTGATGGGCAAAAGTTGCTTGGAAGTCAAGTGACTTTCACAGATAAATTTCAGTGTCCTCTGATGACCCATAACTTGCAAGAACCATAACTTGAGTTCTACAAATCTTCTTGAAGACTTATAGTACTCAAATTAAAGCTATTGAGAAGCTCTACAAGTTTCATTTTGACCAAGAATTCATTTGAAACTTTCACTTTGACTTATCTGGCTTAGAAGTTAGGCCTAAGTTAGGGGATTTTACACTGAAACCCTAATTTAGTAACCCCTCTTCTTCTTGATTCCTTTTGATTTCCCCCTGGCACAACACCACACATATATTAACATATCAAATCATGAATTCCACATCCTCCAAGTAGGCCTTGATGCCCTCCAATCAATCATTTGACCTAGGGTTGACCCAGATGAAACCCTAGTTGACTGCATTCAACTGTAGCTCTTGTAATCACACCCATGGCTTGACTTATCTTCAAAATGACCCTCTAGGTCTTCCATGATCTTTGTGCACATTCCATACCCACAATTCCATGCTCATACTCCATTGATGAATCTCAATACTTCTCAAGATTAGGAGGGAAATCCACTGGTTGACCTTCAAACTTTTCAAAGCTTCAACTCATTTCTTGATTGCTTTGATGGTCTTGAACTTGAATAAAACCCCTTGATGGGCCTCTTACTGATAAGAATGGAACTTGGTCCCTTGCTAGATGACTTGTGATGCAATGTTATACAAATGATTAGACTATGTACATGACTTATTATGCAAATGACAATGCAATTGAAACATAACCCAGGTGAAATAGGTTGAGCAAATTTTAGGGTGCAACAGACACCATCTTTGAAAAACCCACTGGTCTTCAAATCTTTCCCGGCTGATTTCAACCACCCACAATTCGAACCCAGACCTTCCTTTCACAATTCTCCGGTTAACGCTATTAAATTGACAGAACCTTTTGTTCTTCAATTACCTTCGCTCGACTGAATCTGTGAAGCAACAATTTGTGCAAAACCCCCCTAAATCCAATATTCTTGGAGGATAAAACCATAAAGGTTTTATTCAAGAAAAATCCATTGATTTCTCAACCCAAACTTGATACATTGATCATATGTTTGGACCTTATCACTTCAGTGATGCAGAATGCACAACAAAAATGATTATGTGCATTTGTTGAGAAAATTTAAGAAAGAGGATGAAGATGATGAGAACCAAATCAGTGTATACTTTCACTTTTCTTGTTGTTTTGTGAAGAATGAGTCGAGCAAAGCAACCCAATTTTGACAAATACAAGTGCACGCAGTATGAGTCGACCGGAGGGACGACGCAAGCTCTTCTGAGAGCAAATCACAAAAATTCACTTCTGCATGAGTCGACCTAAGCAAGCTTTAAGTCGGCTCAAAGACTCGGAAGTTGCAAAAATGCTGATTTTTATATGTCTAGCTATTTCTAAGTTCTCCTAATGCATATCTAACTCAACTAACATGATCAAACTCACATAGAACATATATAGTGCTTTTTCTATATGAACTAACACATATTTTTTATAAATGCTTGACGCGAGAAAAATAACGAATGCATATGCGACTTGATGATACTGTCCAAAGTACGCATTTCTAACTATATATATTTTGACATCACTAAAATAAGTATAAACAAGTAATTAGACATTTTGCCCTCACATACTCCCTCATTTTTATGATGGTAAAACAGTAGCAAAACAATTGAGCACATTATATAGTATCATCCTCCCCCTCACTTTATGCATTTATCTAGAAATAATCTGAATGTTTGATCAACCTTGTAGAATTATTTGTTGTTTTTGCTTGGTCTCTTCTCCCTCTTTGACAACATCAAAAAGAAAGAAGAAATGGGTCAACAAAAGACATAGTATATTGAATTAAGGATATTCACAAAATTTTCTACAGGATAGCATTAACAAACATTCACATATAATGAACTTAATGAAAACATATAAAAGGATAAATAGAGAACACAACAAATGACCAAAAGAAGTAAGTGCCATTACAAATATTAAATTTTAACATAGCTCCATCTCTTAGTAATTCAAACAAACATAATAGGAAATGAACATTAGAATGCAATGAACAAGATATGGAATGACATGCACAATATTACATAAAGAATCTTCAAGGCCTCATCCCCCTAAAATGATGGCCCCTTTCCCGAAATTAATAGTCATGAGGTGGAGGAAGTTGTTGCTCATCTATCCGCTCTGTAAGTTCTAGTACAACTCGATTAAGAACGTTGAAGCTAGTAGTGAGAGCACGTTTTAACGTGCATCAGATTCATCCATGCTATCAAAACGAACCATCACCATTGTGGCGAATGTGTTGAAGTTGTTTGTGTGAGCCTGAAGTTGGTTCTGCAGATTTGTAAACCGCTCATCTTGTGTAGTGACAAAGTTCTGTTGTTCGAGCTGTATCTTCCTTATCATTTTGTGGAGTTCATCATTATTCTGTTGGGAACGCAGAGGAGATGAAGGCATGTAATTTGAATCAGTTGTCTCTTGATAATCTGAATTAGTCTGTGGCGTGTAATTTGAACCAAGTGTGGTCCAACCCATGTGTTTCCAGTCACCCCATCCTTGGTTGACCTAGGGTTGACCCAGATGAAACCCTAGTTGACTGCCTTCAACTGTAGCTCTTGTAATCACACCCATGGCTTGACTTATCTTTAAAATGACCCTCTAGGTCTTCCATGATCTTTGTGCACATTCCATACCCACAATTCCATGCTCATACTCCATTGATGAATCTCAATACTTCTCAAGTTTAGGAGGGAAATCCACTGGTTGACCTTCAAACTTTTCAAAGCTTCAACTCATTTCTTGATTACTTGGATGGTCTTGAACTTGAATAAAACCCCTTGATGGGCCTCTTTCTAATAAGAATGGCACTTGGTCCCTTGCTAGATGACTTGTGATGCTATGCTATGCAAATGATTAGACTGTGTACATGACTTATTATGCAAATGACAATGCAATTGAAACATAACCCAGGTGAAATAGGTTGAGCAAATTTTAGGGTGCAACAGCTGCTCCTATTCAAACGGCTTGGACCTGACTGGGTGAAGAGCGAACGACCTTCAAACATTCGAGGTACGAGACAGTTGAATACCAAGAACCCAGAAATTTGCCAACCGTAGAGATAAACTGCACCACTGCTTGGGGGAACACCATTCATCAATTGGACTTGATTGTTACTGTAACAACCGATCAACCACACGATACAGATCTGATTAACTGCCTGTGCAGCACCAAACTTGTCAATATAGGAATAACCTGGACGACTTCACTGGGGAAGTGCTTCTGTCAACAAACATAACTCTGCCAACGATACAGGAAAAGAGCTCCGCCATCACTACGGGAAATACCACCGCCACCACTGCGGGAAATACTCTGGGAAAATAACACTGCCATCACTACGGGAAAATAACACCGCCATCATTACGGGTAAACAACACCGCCATTGCTACGGGTAATAACTCTCTGTCACCACTACAGGAAAATAACACCGCCATCGCTACGGGTAATACTCTTCCATCACTACAGGAAAATAACACCGTCATCGTTACGGGTAAACAACACCGCCATTACTACGGGTAAACAACACCGCCATTGCTACAGGTAATACTCTGCCATCACTACAGGGAAATAACACCGCCATTGTTACGGGTAAACAACACCGCCATTGCTACGGGTAATAACTCTCTGTCACCACTACAGGAAAATAACACCGCCATCGCTACGGGTAATACTCTGCCATCACTACAGGAAAATAACACCATCATCGCTACGGGTAAACAACACCGCCATTGCTACGGGTAATACTCTGCCATCACTACATGGAAGTAACACCGCCATCGTTACGGGTAAACAACACCGCCATTGCTACGGGTAATAACTCTCTGTCACCACTATAGGAAAATAACACCGCCATCGCTACGGGTAATACTCTGCCATCACTACAGGAAAATAACACTGCCATCGCTACGGGTAAACAACACCGCCATTGCTACGGGTAAACAACACCGCCATTGCTACGGGTAATACTCTGCCATCACTACAGGGAAATAACACCGCCATCGTTACGGGTAAACAACACCGCCATTGCTACGGGTAATAACTCTCTGTCACCACTACAGGAAAATAACACCGCCATCGCTACGGGTAATACTCTGCCATCACTACAGGAAAATAACACCGCCATCGCTACGGGTAAATACTCTTGAATATAGCTCCTCTGCCTATCTTTGCAGTAGCTAACTCCATCAGTCAAATGGGTAACACATAATGGTCCAATCTTTCAATCTTTAATGCTGACCTGGCAATAAATCTGAAAAGGACTCTATTGGGGATTTTCTGAACTCAAACTGCCAGACACCTACTTCGACATAGGCGGCAGCTTCTACAACTTGATTCGCGAAACCTTTTGATAACGTCATAACAACAATCTTGAAGAAATACTCCGCTGGAGGGGTAAGAGAAACTTAACCAAGCAACTCTGTGGGGAATAATGACAAAGCAAACATTATCGCCACGTGTCTCATGCTGAGACATTTAATATTTGGTAATTGATCTGAGCAAGAGCTCTCTCCACCTGCAAGGGAAACAACACTTGGATACCAAAGGTTAACCAACCTGACCTATGTTTCAAAATGCGCATGTTTGACAATGGCGTAATGCTCCGTACAACACGGATATGCTACGCGTTTTTGGGTAGATGCGAATATGACACTATATGCAAATGCAAGTGCAGGCTCAAGCTGCTGGGGAAACTTTGACAAGCTTGCTTCAACACAGCTGTTGAGAGCGAATATCACCATGTTGGGGATGAACGGGTATCATAAAGTCCTCCGGCCAAAATAAATGTCGGGCATACAACCAACTCTGCCGAGGAGATTAAACTTTGATTTCCACTGGAAGGAAAGAACACCTGCTGGGGAGAGTAACTCCACTGGGGAAGAATCGACTCTCTTGGGGAAAGTAAACTGACTGAGCAAGAAACGACTCAGATGGGGAACGATGAAATCCCTATGGAGGAAACGATGTTGTCTGGACACAGCTTACAAACTCGGAATTACCGTTCCGCTGGGGATAATCATCCTGACGAAGGCATGACGACCTGTGGGAAGAAAACCATCTTCTATGGGAATAATCCTTCTGAACCAACTATGACTTGGCTAAACTCTGCGGGAACCCTCCAAACTGGGGATTGATCGTTCACATACTCGACTCCCTGGGGAGTGCAACCTCTGCAAGGGATACTGATTTTAACTGGCTGGGGATATCCTCTGGGGATAAGCTGCGACTAGCTGGGGAAATTGATCCCTCTGGGGATGAAATGCGACCTGCATGGGGATTAGCATCATACAAAATCAAGTCTTTCACCACGAACCTCCGGCTGGGGGCCATAAGTTCTGAGCGTCCATTTTAAAGGTGAGAACCCTGCAAAACACAAACGAGACAAGACAAAATATACACAACCAAATCTATTCAGGTTAGTGTCCGTGACATTACTTCAGTCAATTCGAAGTTTTATCAATTATTGGCAAGGGCCAGCAAAGTTATGCACATGCAAATTCATCAAAACATCGGCGTTTTCCACATACAAAACAGTAAAGCACAAACATCAAGTACTAAATAACATGTTTTATTAATAACAGGCCTCTGAATAGGCAAAGTTTTGTACATCGGATGCAACTCCTGAAAAAAGGAAGTTACGTACACACACATACATATATGCACAAGAAGCATAAAAAATATAAATACAACTTGAATTTGTACACATGTCGACAACATGGTGCAGACAAACATCGTGAGCTGATCATCCTATGACTCGCCCGACTCTGGCGCTTTCCCGGTATTCAATTTTCGGAAGAGATTGTGTTGGATAAACGAACCCTCAGGTGCTCCCAAACCACTAATCAATGCAGGTATTGAATTCGGACTGCAGTCATTTGCTTTTTAAATCCCTAACTTTTGCGTGAACCGCCCTTTGCGGGTTTTCAATTCACCGGGATACCCTTTTTTGCCGAAGTCGCCCAATGTAGGTTTTCGACTTCGCGGGTGTACATCTTTTCAATTTTATCCCTAACTTTTGCCTGAACCTTTTTATTCTGTTTTTGGTTCGGCGGGATGCCCCTTTTTTGCCTGGACTCTCTTTTTACTGTCCAGCGGGTCACTTTCAAGCAAAGTATTTTTTAACTGCGTCCGAATTCACAGGAGACGAAAAGTCTTCACCGTCCATGGTGGACAACAACAATGCTCCTCCTGAGAATACTTTTCTGACAACGTATGGCCCTTCGTAATTAGGGGTCCACTTGCCCCTGTGATTTGTTTGTGGCGGGAGAATCCTCTTCAGCACAAGGTCGCCCGTCTGAAAGCTTCGCGGACATATCTTCTTATCGTATGCTTTCTTCATCCGGCTCTGGTACAACCGACCGTATGATAAAGAAGCTAGCCTCTTCTCATCCATTAAGCTCAGCTGATTCAACCTATCTTTAACCCATTCTGCCTCGTCAAGTTGGACATCGCGTAAAACCCTCAAGGAAGGAATCTCAACTTCCAGCGGTAACACTGCTTCCATTCCGTATACCAACGAGAACGGGGTTTCCCCGGTTGATGTGTGTACCATCGTACGATAACCGTGCAAAGCGAAAGGTAGCATCTCGTGCCAGTCCTTATACGTCACAACCATCTTCTGAACAATCTTCTTTATGTTCTTATTGGCTGCTTCAACAACGCCATTCATCTTGGTTCGGTACGGAGAAGAGTTGTGATGCTCAATCTTGAAATTCTGGCACAACTCTTTCATCATCTTGTTATTCAAATTCGAACCGTTGTCGGTGATGATCTGCTCAGGGATTCCATATCTGCAGATAATATCTCGCTTGATAAACCTGGCTACCACTTGTTTGGTGACATTGGCATATGATGCGGCTTCCACCCATTTAGTGAAGTAATCAATTGCCACCAAAATAAACCAGTGTCCGTTTGATGCCGTAGGCTCAATCTTTCCAATCATATCAATTCCCCACATCGAGAATGGCCACGGTGATGTCATCACATTCAGAGGACTTGGGGGTACATGGACCTTGTCTGCATAAATTTGGCATTTATGACACCTCTTTGCAAACTTGAAACAGTCTGTTTCCATAGTTAGCCAGTAATAACCTGCCCGCAGCAG
The DNA here is from genome assembly GCA_963859935.3 of Lathyrus sativus. Taxonomy (NCBI): domain Eukaryota; kingdom Viridiplantae; phylum Streptophyta; class Magnoliopsida; order Fabales; family Fabaceae; genus Lathyrus; species Lathyrus sativus. The sequence continues at coordinate 670,777,818 of OZ012737.1, forward strand.
TTTTCTCATCATAGCATGCCCACCAGCATGTGTACCAAACGTACCCTCATGTATCTCTTCCATGAGCAACTTCGCCTCTTTCTCGTCTACACAGCGTAGCAACACCAAGTCGTGGTTTCTTTTGTATAGGACACCGTCCGGGTTCAAATAGAAATTGCCAGCCAATCTCCTGAGAGTCTTCTGATCACGACTGGATGCCCCAGCCGGATACTCCTTGTTCTTTAGGAAATTCTGGATGTCAAAGTACCAGGGTTTATCATCAGATGCTTCATCAATAGCAAATATGAAGGCGGTTCTGTCGAGCTGAGAGATAACAATCCGGGGAGCCTCGTTCCAGAAGTTAACTTTATACATGGAAGACAATGTCGCCAAGGCGTCAGCCATTTGATTTTCTGCTCGCGGCACATGATGCAATTCAACCTTGTCGAAGAAAGGCAACAATCTCCTTGCATAATTCATGTATGGTATCAAGTTGGGCTGACGTGTCTCCCATTCTCCTTTAATCTGATTAACTACTAGAGCTGAGTCTCCGTATACATCCAGATGTTTGATTCGCAAATCAATAGCTTCTTCCAGACCCATGATGCAAGCCTCGTATTCAGCTTCATTATTGGTAACCGGAAAGGTCAATCGAGCAGTAAATGGGATGTGCGACCCCTGAGGAGTAGTAATGATTGCCCCTATTTCGCTACCATAGGAATTCACAGCTCCATCAAATATTAACTGCCATTTGGAACCCAATTCTGGTCCTTCGTCCGGAAACGGTTCTTCACAATCTTTCATCTTTAGGTACATGATATCCTCGTCAGGAAAATCAAACCTCATCGATTGGTAGTCCTCAACAGGCTGCTCCACAAGGTACTCTGACAAGACGCTACCTTTAATGGCCTTTTGTGAGACATATTGAATATCATATTCGGTTAACACCATCTGCCATCGGGCAATTCTTCCGGAGAGTGCCTGCTTTTCAAATACATATTTGATAGGATCCATCTTCGAAATGAGCAGGGTTGTATGATTTAGCATGTATTGCCTCAAACGTTTGGCGGCCCAGGCTAGCGCACAACACGTTTTCTCGAGCATTGAGTATCTGGACTCACAGTCTGTGAACTTCTTACTCAAATAGTAAATCGCATGCTCTTTACGTCCTGTCTCGTCGTGTTGACCGAGAACACAACCCATACTTTCCTCAAGAACCGTCAAATACATAATCAACGGTCTCCTGGCCACTGGGGGTATCAAAACAGGAGGTTCTTGCAAGTATTGTTTTATCTTGTCGAACGCCTTTTGACAATTTTCATTCCAGGCCACGACCTGGTCCTTCTTTAACAGCTTGAATAATGGCTCGCATGTTGCAGTTAGGTGAGATATGAACCGAGCAATATAGTTCAACCTCCCTAAAAAACCGCGTATTTCTTTTTCTGTTTTAGGCGTCGGCATTTCTTGTATTGCTTTTATCTTCGCAGGATCAACCTCTATTCCTTTTTCGCTCACGATAAACCCCAGCAGTTTACCCGATCTCACCCCGAAGGTGCACTTGTTAGGGTTCAGTCTCAGCCTGAACTTCCTAAACCTCTTTAATAGTTTCAACAGATTCACCAAATGTTCTTCCTCCTTAATCTTCACAGCCATGTCCGGTCTAGTTCTTCGGAGTTTCTGCTTAACCGGCGGGCATTCTTCTTTTAATGGCAGACGGTGCACAACCATATCCGTATCCAATCCCGACATGTCCTCGTACGACCAGGAAAAAATATCACTGTACTCTTTAAGCATGTCAATCAACCTTTGCTTGACGTCACTTTGCAGCGCAGCCCCTATACGGATGTTCCTTTCAACCCCTTTCGACCCCAAATTGATAATCTCAATGACTTCCTCATGAGGCAGAATGATCCTTTCTTCTTGTTTCAATAACCAGGTTAGCTCTTCTGGTACGTCGCCATCTTCCACAATTTCTTCCTCAGCCTGAAATACCGGGTGCTCGAAGTCGAAATGAGTCATAGGCGGTTCATAGATGTCATCTGAAATAGTAATCCTGCAAAGGAAATGGTTAAATGCTTCAAAACGCAGACAAAGCAAATAACCACGTTGCCATTTTATTGTAAAAAATAAAAACAGGAAAAACAAGGATCACAATATTTGTATATGAAAAACGCCTTTATTCATGATTAAACAATGTACTGTACATAACCAAATGGCCCTAAGCAAATCATTGTGCCCCAAGTAGGGCACAAGATTATTCAATAATTAAAAAACAAATCATTACTGTTTAGTTGTCACAGGAACAGTCTCCTGAATAGACCAATTGCAAAGCCCTTTGTCGCTACTGCGAAAATCGGCGCCGGCTGACAGAAGAGTCGCCACCGTGCGTTATTTATCCCAACGGAGGGAAAGGAAATGCTCGAAGTAAACCTCGCAAAAAACGGGAAAGGTATGGTCATCGCAACCAAAACCTGGGTTCGGGAGTCGGTTACGCAAGGGGAAGGTATTAGCACCCCTCACGTCCGTCGTACTCGACGGGATCCACGCTTGCTTGGTTTGTCTAAAGGATGCAAAAACAATCTAAATACGGCTGCTAAATCTAAACGGAAGGGAACTGACTCGATAGAGTGTCGCACTCTATGCCTACGTATTCTCAAGAGAGAAAGTCAGAGTCAACGTAGTTCGGGACTACAGGGAATTGGCTCGCCAAGACTTCGCGTCTTGTGCCTACGTACTTCCACACAGCATGGAAGATCAGAGCTTACGTAGTTCAGGCTAACTACGGCTAGACTGGGTGTTCTCACACAGGAGTGAGAAATCTGGTTTTAAAGGTACGGGAACCTATGGGAACTAAAGCTACGGTCTGGTCTCAAATGCACTCGGGCAAGAGAAAGGATAACATCAGTCGTCAGCGGGAAAGTCTCGATCGCACAGCAGCGAGAGAACAAAAGGTTAGTTGTTAGTGTGCTCTCTAGGATATTGCATCCTATGCCTACACATTCTCGTCTGGTACGAGAAATCAGAGCAGCTGTAGTTCGGCTACTTTCGAGACCACAGCTCAAATCTCGTTTTATTAATATTCTGAAAATGATTACAATGATTGAATACGGGAAATAAACTCCTAGGAAATACTATCCTATCCATCTATAATGGAAAATCTAATGGAAAAAGAAATGAAAAGAGTCCCCTAACAAATGGACTTCTAAAACTTCCTCTAAAAGAAAAGTGTAAAATAAATTCCGCAATGAACTATATCTAAAAATATAAAACCTACAACCTATTACTTTCACTATTTTTTATATTTCTCTTATTTCTATATTATTTACATTATTTTCTATTTTTTATTAATCTAAAAATCTAAGAAAATATCTAAAGAAAATATTACAAAGGAAATTAAGCAAAAAAAAAACTAGAACAATGCAGCCAGGGGGGGTGTAATAGTTCAGCCAGGGTATACAAGCAACAAAAATGAAGGCCCAGCCCAAAAAAGATGAAACAACAAAAACTGGGGAGGGGGTATGATCAGTGAAACGGCGTATCCATCTTGCAAAAAAACTCGTTGGGCCCAGCCCAGTATTCATCAACCCAGGAGAAAAAAAACGAAGGGAGGTGTAGGAAAACAAAAAACTCTGGGCCTAAGCAAAGCCCAACGCTCAATCGAACCAAACCCTAACACTCATTTCCAATTCACTTTCTCTCTGCACCAAACCCTAATTCCCCTTCCTTTTCCCTCTTTGCGCCGCATCACCTTCCCCAACCTCTCTCCGTTTGTTTTCTAACTCCGCCGCCGCCAACCAAAAATCCTTCTCCATCTCTTGCTTTCCTCAAACATCACCAACATTTACATTCAACCTACAAAATTAGACAAACACAACCATTCACAAAATCAAAACTAATGCTCGATCCAACTTTCATGAGCAGTTGTTCGCAGTGTTAAGATCTTCAGGAGGACGAAGATAGTTGAAGCCATGGAGAGACTATGTGAAGAGGATAAAGATTTGTGACGTCTCTGAAGGTTCTTGGACGGAGGCGGACGAAGACGATGAACGCTCGGTGAAGATCTTGAAGGAGATTCGTCTCCTTCCGAGATCGTTGTGTTTGTTGAAAACAAGTTCATGGAGGATGATTTGCGGTTCGAGTTTGTTGAAGACGTTGGTGGATAACGATTGAAGATGAAGGTCTTGATTCGGGGATGGAGAGTTCTTGAAGGTTTTGCGTTGGATATCTATGGATCTTGTTCGTGGAAGATGAAGATGCATGTACTGATGATTTCTGGAAATGATGTACGAACACGATGAAGCTCTCAGTTGACGATCTTGGATGAAGATCCTTGAGCATTCTTGCATAGATCTTGAAGGTGTTGATGAAAAACTAAACGGAAGTCTTGATGATCGGTGATAAATCTGGAGAATGTTGTGTGGATCATAAGCGTTCTGGAAAACGGATGAGCGCGAATGGAAGATGGAGATCGTTGAAGATTTCTGGAAAACGTTTATGGATGTTCTTGATGAAGATTGTTGCAGCTTTCTGGAAAACGTTTATGGAGGATCTTGATCATGATGAACGATGGAGATAGGCATTGATCTGGAAAACGGATGAAGAACACGAGGGAGGTTCTTGAAGTTTCTTCTGGAAAATCTCGATCCGTGGATGAACTCAGGATGAATCTTTGATGAATGTCTGGAAAATGATAAAGGTTGGATGAATGTTCTTGGTGAGATGATCGATGAAGGATGATGAACGATTTTCTGGAAAGGTTGATGAATTTTCCGGTGATGGTTAGAACTCAGGCGAGCGGTTACGGTAGTTTTTTTTTTGGCGTTTAATCTTTCCGGCGAGCTTCTCCGGCGGTTTGCATGCCGGCCGGTGGGGAGGTGGTAGTGGAAGGGCACGTGGCACTGTGCATGGAAAGGGAGACTGAGAGAATGACACGCGTGGCAGTGAGGTGGCGCGTGCAGAGGGAATGTGCCTGCATGGGTGCCACGTGTGGGGAAAGAGTGAGAAAATGATGTGGCTAGCTACTGAGTGATACGCGTGGCGACGATTTTATATGACACATGGCTAATGGATTTTGGACTCTGGGCCTCCACACACAAGGGCCCAACGAAAAAAAATGAATTAATACTGAACTAAACTCCATTAAAAAACTGCTTAAAGACTTAAAACTACCATTAAGCTAAACTGAAAACTAAAACGGTAATTAAATCTAATCTAATTAATACCCTCAATTAAAATCTAATTAAATGATTAAAAATCTAATTAATCTAACTAATCCTACTTAACCCTAATAAGGAGAATTAACATCTAATTAAATTCTATATTAAACTAAAACTAATATCTATTAATATCTATATATAAAAAAAAACTATTAATTCCTATATCTAGATTAAAATCTATATCTAACAACTTACTATATTAAAAAATCTACTTTAACCCATTTAATAAACCAAATAAAATTCTAGAAAAGATTATCTATTAAAAATCTATTATCTAAGATCTATTAAATCTATACTAATATCTAAAAAATAATGTCTAAAAAACCTATTAAAAACATTAAAAGAATCTACTTAAATTCTAGAAAATGCTAATAATATCTAATAAAATCCTAATAATTCCCAGAGGGAACAAAAATAATACAAAACCACAAATAACACTGCGAGAGCGCAACAGGATGACCGGTAAAAATAAACGGACACCGAAATATCCCCAAAAACAACAGTGCGAGCTGAAAACACCGGGAAGGGCACGACTTCCCAAAAACGACTCCGCCTATCCAAACTGGTTAAAAGCACCCGAAATGCGAGGATAGGGCTGTGATCCCGATAAAATCAAAACAACTGAAAAAATGCACTGTATGCGATATGCGGATGCGAATGTGGTCATGTGTCGAAACATCGAGCCAGATACGGGACCCGGTTGGTCAAATTTTGGGGTGCAACACCCTTGTCCTGGCACGCCTGGCTTGATCCATGCGTCCATATCACAGTCGCTATCTCCTTCTTCAGAATCGGAAACAACATTGATAGTCTCGAAGCTCACGCCGCTTGGTAAGCGTGGCATTCCACAAAGCTTCCCACTTGCTGATACGGGCATAAGCTTTGCTTAGCAGTTCCTTCTTGGAAGTAAGCACCTTGCTAACACCGTTTAAGGCTATTCCCACTTTTTCTTTCTTGTTGGTTGGTTCTGTCGGCTCCGATCCCAACCTGTTGATCAATTCAGTCTGTTCTTTCACAGTGAAGGTGGCTTCATTCTTCTCACGACGTAACTGGAAGATATCCTTCTCGAACTCCTCATTGGCTTTCTTCAGCTCCTCATTTTCAGCCAACAATTTGCTATACTTCTCACTCTCTTCTGAAGGAGGTACTTCAGTCAACGAAAGATACAAGGGTTCCACAGCAGGATAAGGCATCAAAGATGTACTAACTCTCGCGGATCCAAGCCAAATAAGGATCATAAGCTTTGCTGTTGCTCTTGCCGAGCAAAGTTTTACCCCTCCTATGGATGTTAGCCCATGCATGTCTCAATCTGATTAAAACAGCTGTGTCGGATAAGCCTGTGAGATACAGAGATTCCTATATCTCCTTCTCAATGGGAGCATCCCTCAAAGCGTAACTGAACTGTCGTACCAGCAATGAAGGATTATAGTTGATACAGCCTTTCCGTCCAATCAGGGGAACATTCGGAAAGTCGTTGCAACTATATATAATATCAGTACCAAGCATACTCCGATCAAACCAAATGATATTCTCAACAGACAACCCCATCAACCGGGAAGACCAATCCAAAGTATCAACAGCATCCACAAAAGGTCCTTTCTTCGGAAGGTGCCCCTGGAACCACCTGTACAGGAGAGGAAGACAGCAGGAAACGTTCTTGCCACGACGTTTCTCATTCTTGTAATGAATGGAATGATAAACATCGCCCAAGAGAGTAAGAACTGGATTCTTCGAGGCAAGAATCAAGAAGGCGTCTGAGTCGACAAAATCTGGTACATTAGGAAACAAGACAATCCCGTAGATGCAGACAGCTAGAATAGCACTGAAAGCGACCCAGCATCCACTCTTTGCGCACCGTGTAGCCTTCTCAACTAGGACAGACAGGTGAAAACCATAAGCTCCATTCAGCTTGACCAAGCCTCCTGGAAACTCAGAAGCGTCCAAACTGACAATCTCGGCGAGTGTGGCCAACTCAGGCTCAGCATCAACATGAACAAAGGGCATCTGGTCTAGCACGGGAGCTCCCAACATCGCAGAATACTCCTCCAAAGTGGGTGCTAGAATATAATCGGGAAATAAGAAACATCTCAGCTGCGGCTCATAAAACTGCAACAAAGTATACACCCCAGTCGTCTCAAATGTCGAAGGTCTGTACAACAAGCTAAGCAATCTTCCATAAGATACTCTGAACTCAGCCCTCACACTCTCATCTGCCAAAGCAACTAAACCCAGCAATGAACTGATATCTGGTGAATGCAACCGGTAAGCAGCAATAACAGCAATAACAGTATAAAGCTGATAATAAAAGGCGGAAAGTAAAGACAGAAAAGTAAATCTATACAACACCCATGACGGGAAAACAAACGCTAGGATTGACTCGCATAGGGGATATTCCTGTACCCAGCAGAGTCGCCAGTTGTCGCTACTGCGAAAATCGGCGCCGGTTGAACAGAAGAGTCGCCACCGTGCGTTATTTATCCCAACAGAGGGAAAGGAAACGCTCGAAGTAAACCTACCGCAAAGACGGGAAAGGAATGGTCATCGCAACCAAATCCTGGATTCGGGAGTCGGTTACGCAAGGGGAAGGTATTAGCACCCCTCATGTCCGTCGTACTCGACGGGATCCACGCTTGTTTTCTAGTACGGATTGTTATTCTATCTATTCTACAGGCCTGGGGTTAAAAGAAAAGAAAATGACTCGGCAAAGTATCGCACTTTATGCCTACGTATTCCCGTCTGGAACGAGAAATCAGAGTCAGCGTAGTTCTCCTACCTACGGGAAAGGAGGGGAAGGTTGCTCGCTAGGATATCGCCTCCTATGCCTACGTACTTTCATACAGCATGAAAGATTAGAGCAAACGTAGTTCGGGCTACGGAAGACACAAGCTTGTCTGAATGTTTTTTCATCTCCTTATGAAAGGGTTTTTCCTGATTAAGAGTCCAAGCGGACAAAAATGACACTTTGATGTTTGTTTTCAGTCTTTTACGCAAGAACTGTCTTTTATGATGTTTGCAATCTCTGATGTACTAGAGACTATGATTTGAGGGTGACTACGTCGTATGTCACCCTAAGGGTAACACACTAAGTAATCAGATTACTGAAGAGTGACCCTCCAACAACCTTTCTCAAATAGCTTAAGGCTCGTAACGTACGACATCGATTATCCGTATTACTGTGTTTTGAATTGTTCTGAGGTAGAAGAGAAGTCTAAAAACCTAAGGTTTGAAAAGGGAATCAAAACTACCCTAATGTTGTCATGCATGGATTAACACCTAATGTCTGTCATAATTCCCTCCTGCGCAGAGGAAATCAGAGATCCTAGGGGATAAACGGAAAAGAAACAGCAGATATACAGTAAACAGTAAAATGCATGAGATGCAGCAAAACAAGCGAGGCAAAGGAATCATACTCAACCTCGAACCTAGGAAAACAATAGGCAAAGTGAAACATCTTCACGTCAAACCTAAGGGAAAATCAACAGACAATACAGCAAAGAAAATCACACCCAATACCAGCTCAGACAGCCACACCAGCTCTTACAGCAAGCATATCAAACAACACTAGCTCAGGCAGCTACAGGTGATTAACAGCAAAAAAGTTGACGGCAACACCTTCAGGCAAGATCCCATCTTCACTCTCCAATGATATTCAAGCTTCAGATAAACTCTTATCTCCAATAATCTTCAACTTCAATGCAGACACTCACAGGAGAGAATCAACTAACAGATGAGGTTGTAATGTTAAGCTGCTTAATGATAACCCAAGGAAATCATTAAGACCTTAACACAGCAAGTGAAAGGTATCCTCAAAAGTTCTACTCTCTAGGGTATACCCCACTTCCCTCCAAAGGAGAGATGGAACTTCCCTAAGAGGACTTTGCATCATAGGATAGAATAGAAGCAAACAATGCATTCTATGTTTGATGGAAGAAATGAACTAATTCTACAAAAGCTCTCCCTAAAAGCCTAATTCTACCAACTCCTAAAACAAACTTAAAAGAGAAAGAAAGCTCCACTCCAAGCCCCACTCTTCTAGCCAAAGCATCTTCATCATGTCCAGAAGCTCCTCTAAAAAGGAATCCAAAGTCTTCAAGCTCCAAGTCCACCAAACGCTCCAAACAAGGCAAAGCACGGCTTCGGAGCGTCAAAACGGAGTAGTTGGAGCTCGTTTTTTCTTACCAAAAAGTGCAGAAAACCTTTGTTGAAGTTTGTTGGAGAAGATTAAATTCTTGATAACTCTTGAAAATGCCTTGAATCCAACTTTGATCTCTCACTTTTTCTCTTCCAAACTCCAATGTCAATCTATGGTTTTTGCACAAATGAATCACCAACTCTTGCTCTGAACCTCTTCACAAGTATATATAGAATGTATTTGAAGACCCTAGAAAGTTCTAGATTGATCCAATGAGAAAATCAACTTCTCATGTCATGAAAATCTCTTCTTATGCTATGCACATACCATCTCATGTTTTGGCTTGCAATTCACTTGGTTATGAGTTTAAATTCTCTCCAAATGAGATATTGGAGGTGTATGGATGGAAAGGAGCCTCGCATTTGCTTGGAAGTGTGGTTTTGCATATGTGCCTTATGATGCAAGTAGCCCATTTACAAAGTAAGTCCTTGAAATAATCCTCAATTCAAAATTGTGGCAATGTCATTGTCTTTAAAATGTATTTTACAATCAAATTGTTATGTCATATGGCTTGTTTGTGACCCCTAACCCAAAATTTGATTTTTTCCACCAAACTTTATTTGACTTATTCCTTTTTTTAGGCCATTTTAAGTGACTTTTTGAAATAAACCGATCAATCCACCATGATGACTTATTTGACCTAAAAACATCATTTTAAGCACATTCCATGTTGAACAATTTTTCATTTGAGAAGTGGAACATGGAGATTTTGACCTATGCTAAAAAATGACCTGTAATTCAACTTTCCCAAAATACCCCTGGGTTGTCAAGATCATAACTTGAGTTCTACAAATCCTCTTGAGGACTTCTAGTACTCAAATTAAAGCTAAGATTAAGATCTACAACTCTTATGTTGTCCAAGAATCCATTTGAAAATTCCTTGATAGGAAAAAGTTGCTTGGAAGTCAAGTGACTTTCACAGATAAATTTCAGTGTCCTCTGATGACCCATAACTTGCAAGAACCATAACTTGAGTTCTACAAATCTTCTTGAATACTTATAGTACTCAAATTAAAGCTATTGAGAAGCTCTACAATTTTCATGTTGACCAAGAATTAATTTGAAACTTGCATTTTGACTTATCTGGCTTGGAAGTTAGGCCTAAGTTAGGGGATTTTACACTGAAACCCTAATTTAGTAACCCCTCTTCTTCTTGATTCCTTTTGATTTCTCCTTGGCACAACATCACACATATATTCACATATCAAATCATGAATTCCACATCCTCCAAGTAGGCCTTGATGCCCTCCAATCAATCATTTGACCTAGGGTTGACCTAGGGTTGACCCAGATGAAACCCTAGTTGATTGCATTCAACTGTAGCTCTTGTAATCACACCCATGGCTTGAATTATCTTCAAAATGACCCTCTAGGTCTTCCATGATCTTTGTGCACATTCCATACCCATAATTCCATGCTCATACTCCATTGATGAATCTCAATACTTCTCAAGATTAGGAGGGAAATCCACTGGTTGACCTTCAAACTTTTCAAAGCTTCAACTCATTTCTTGATTGCTTTGATGGTCTTGAACTTGAATAAAACCCCTTGATGGGCCTCTTTCTGATAAGAATGGCACTTGGTCCCTTGCTAGATGACTTGTGATGCAATGTTATACAAATGATTAGACTATGTACATGACTTATTATGCAAATGACAATGCAATTGAAACATAACCCAGGTGAAATAGGTTGAGCAAATTTTAGGGTGCAACAGACACCATCTTTGAAAAACCCACTGGTCTTCAAATCTTTCCCGGCTGATTTCAACCACCCACAATTCGAACCCAGACCTTCCTTTCACAATCCTCCGGTTAACGCTATTAAATTGACAGAACCTTTCGTTCTTCAATTACCTTCGCTCGACTGAATCTGTGAAGCAACAATTTGTGCAAAACCCCCCTAAATCCAATATTCTTGGAGGATAAAACCATAAAGGTTTTATTCAAGAAAAATCCATTGATTTCTCAACCCAAACTTGATACATTGATCATATGTTTGGACCTTATCACCTCAGTGATGCAAAATGCACAACAAAAATGATTATGTGCATTTGTTGAGAAAATTTAAGAAAGAGGATGAAGATGATGAGAACCAAATCAGTGTATACTTTCACTTTTCTTGTTGTTTTGTGAAGAATGAGTCGACGCAAAGCAACCCAATTTTGACAAATACAAGTGCACGCAGTATGAGTCGACCGGAGGGACGACGCAAGCTCTTCTGAGAGCAAATCACAAAAATTCACTTCTGCATGAGTCGACCTAAGCAAGCTTTAAGTCGGCTCAAAGACTCAGAAGTTGCAAAAATGCTGATTTTTATATGTCTAGCTATTTCTAAGTTCTTCTAATGCATATCTAACTCAACTAACATGATCAAACTCACATAGAACATATATAGTGCTTTTTCTATATGAACTAACACATATTTTTTATAAATGCTTGACATGAGAAAAATAACGAATGCATATGCGACTTGATGATACTGTCCAAAGTACGCATTTCTAACTATATATATTTTGACATCACTAAAATAAGTATAAACAAGTAATTAGACATTTTTCCCTCACATACTCCCTCATTTTTATGATGGTAAAATAGTAGCAAAACAATTGAGCACATTATATAGTATCATCCTCCCCCTCACTTTATGCATTTATCTAGAAATAATCTGAATGTTTGATCAACCTTGTAGAATTATTTGTTGTTTTTGCTTGGTCTCTTCTCCCTCTTTGACAACATCAAAAAGAAAGAAGAAATGGGTCAACAAAAGACATAGTATATTGAATTAAGGATATTCACAAAATTTGCTACAGGATAGCATTAACAAACATTCACATATAATGAACTTAATGAAAACATATAAAAGGATAAATAGAGAACACAACAAATGACCAAAAGAAGTAAGTGCCATTACAAATATTAAATTTTAACATAGCTCCATCTCTTAGTAATTCAAACAAACATAATAGGAAATGAACATTAGAATGCAATGAACAAGATATGGAATGCCATGCACAATATTACATAAAGAATCTTCAAGGCCTCATCCCCCTAAAATGATGGCCCCTTTCCCGAAATTAATAGTCATGAGGTGGAGGAAGTTGTTGCTCATCTATCCGCTCTGTAAGTTCTAGTACAACTCGATTAAGAACGTTGAAGCTAGTAGTGAGAGCACGTTTTAACGTGCATCAGATTCATCCATGCTATCAAAACGAACCATCACCATTGTGGCGAATGTGTTGAAGTTGTTTGTGTGAGCCTGAAGTTGGTTCTGCAGATTTGTAAACCGCACATCTTGTGTAGTGACAAAGTTCTGTTGTTCGAGCTGCATGTTCCTTATCATTTTGTGGAGTTCATCATTATTCTGTTGGGAACGCAGAGGAGATGAAGGCATGTAATTTGAATCAGTTGTCTCTTGATAATCTGAATTAGTCTGTGGCGTGTAATTTGAACCAAGTGTGGTCCAACCCATGTGTTTCCAGTCACCCCATCCTTGGTTTCTATCTGATTCCAAATGGGGTGATTGATCTATCCAACCACTATTATCCTACTCATCAGTATCCATTTGATTTCCACCCTCTTCTTCTTCTTCTCCTTCTTTGTCTTCTGCACTTTCATCTGATTCCTACAGACGAGAACTGGTTGCCTTAACAGTAAACATGTAGCGTGTCTCACGAGGATCCCATATATGACCCATTATAGTTAAAGTCTTTTGAAAGAACTCTTGGTCGACTGTCAAGGATTTGTATGGGATATCGGGTACGACCGCTTCAACATTGCTGAGGACATATTGGATGAAGGAACCATATGACAGTGCAGTCTCTCGGCCAGAGTCTTTCAAAGAATATATTATGCTCTCAATATAGTGAGGCCAATTGATTTTGATATTCTTTTTCAATATGTAAACCAAGTGAACCTCTCTTTGGTCAACCTGAGAATAACCTCCTTTCTTGGGCTGAAGAATTTGAGAGACAATCCATTGCAAAATTATGTCAACCGGCTTCAACCGACCAGTTGTGACCGATTATGGAAAAAGATCGCTAGCAACAATTTCGTCAGCATATGGTTTCTTTAGCATGGAGTTAAAGGCTTCCTTGAACTCATACCCATCCATGGTTCTAGTATCCATGACCTTAATTAGTGGATCAACAGTTATGGGAGACATATTGAAGAGATCTTTCCAAACAGAGTCATTTACATAGACTTTATTACTTCCAATATTGGTAATGAACTCAAACCCTTCAAACCTTCCTTGAAGACCAGTATAGAAAACTCTGACTAAACCCTCATTATATTTATTATCGCATTCCAAAAACTGATTGAAATTCTGAGCATCCAGAAGTTCAAGAACTTCTTGGATATGCATTCTTTCAACAGCTTTTCAATAATAAACAAATTGTTTGACAATGGATCGCTTGCTCAGATTTTTCTTATACAGTTCAATATATTCAGGAGGTAATAAAGAGAGAGCAGTTACCAGTAGAGCAGCCTTTGAAGTGCCAACTTGAGAGGAAGGAACTCTGGTTTTCTCTTTCCTGTGACCCTTCGTGTAGCCATTAGATGCAATACTTGAAGAAGATGAATAGTAAACTGAGATTTTTTTGTGTTGAGAGATTCACTAGAATCCTTGAGTATATGAAGGACTTAGGTTTTGATAGGGATTTTGAGAAGAGGAGATATATAGAGTAGCCTTGTGTAGATGCTATGTACCAATGCTAATGCTAATGATGATGTTTGAATACATAGAAAGAATGAAAGTGTTAAATGGGTCAAAGCATTTTGAACGTTTCATCAAAAACAAGGATTTTTCAGAAAAATCGAGCGACGCATCAACCTATACAGTCTGTGCGTCGATGCATACTGACAAAATATAGACAACGAGAAATGTTCAAAATTTGAGTCGACCGTAGGACCGACCTGAGCAGATCCGCTCCTAACTTATGAAAAATTGTCATATTATGAGTCGACCAGTGTCCTGTTTAGGTTGATTCAACTAGTAAGAATTAGCACAAATCATCATTTTGAGTCATACATGCATCAAAAAGAAATAAATAGATAGCCTACACATATTTCAAACATTCAAATGGATAGAACATGTTTAATCATGCAATAAACATCAATATTAACACACAACTTGGTACACCAACTTACACATATGAAGTGATCCAGAAAATATGATATAGAGGAACGATATTACCTCAACCGCGATCGATGATAGATGCCCTCACATATGGCTAAGTAACTCTTCATTTTGTTAGATACAGACATAGAAAATCACATATATAGAAAGCATGCAATAATAAAATCCTAAACACGATCCGAGATGTCGAGAATGCCTAGTTCCCTACGGATGTGAAAGAAAGGCTTTGTAGCAAGTGGTTTTGTAAAGATATCCACAAGTTTATTTTTGGTATCAACGTGCTCAAAGACCACATCACCCTTCTCCACATGATCCCTAAGGAAATGATGACGTATTTCGATATGCTTGGTGCGCGAATGTAATACGGGTTCTTGGTTAGATTAATGGTGCTTGTATTATCACATAAAATAGGAATATGCTCAAGTTTTACATTGAGGTCGAACAATTATTGCTTAAGCCATAAGACTTGAGCGCAACAACTACTGACCGCAACTTATTCTGCCTCGGTTGTTGACAAAGCAATGGAAACTTGCTTTTTGCTATGCCAACTCTCCAAGGAATTTGAAAAGAAATGACAAGTGCCACTTGTGCTTTTCCTATCCGATTTGCAACCGACAAAGTCGGAATCAGAATAGCCAACCAAGGAACAATCACTACCCTTAGAATACCATAGTCCATACTTTGGAGTACCAGAGAGGTATCTAAGTATGCATTTTACGGCTTTCAAATGAGATTCCTTGGGACATGATTGATACCTTGCACATGTAAAAACACTAAACATGATGTCGGGTCGATATGCAGTAAGATAGAGGAGAAAGCCGATCATACCTCTATACTTCCTCACCTCCACATCCTTACCATTCTTATCTCAATTAAGATTTGCATACGCCGACATCAGAGTGTCAATCATCTTTGAGTTTGCCATGTCAAAACCCTTGAAAAGCTCAAGAAAATACTTTTTCTAGCTCACAAATGTACCCTTTTCGAGTTGCTTGATTTGCAATCCGAGGAAATAGTTGAGCTCCCCCATCATGCTTATCTTGAACTCTCCCTGTGTCAATCTATAAAACTCCTTGACCATACTCATGTTAGTTAATCCGAAAATGATATCATCAATATAAATTTGTACCAAAATTAAGTGTTTTCCTTGACGTTTAATAAAGAGAGTTATGTCAACCTTTTCTCTTGAATACCTTTGATCAAGTAGAAATTTGCTAAGACAATCATACCAAGCCCTAGGGGCTTGTTTGAGTCCGTGCAAAGCCTGTTTTAGCTTGTAGACATGATTATTATACTCATGGGATTCAAACCCATGAGGTTGGGCTATATAAACCTCTTCATTGATATATTCGTTTAGGAAAGAACTTTTTATATCCATTTGAAATTATTCGCACATGCGTAAGCAAGAAAAAGGCGTATAGCCTCGAGTCGGGAAACCGGTGTATAAGTTTCCTCATAGTCGATTCCTTCCTCTTGGTTATACCATTGCGCAATTAAGCGCGTCTTATTACATGTTATAACTCCATTTTTGTCCAGTTTGATCCTAAACACACATCGGGTGCCAATTACTCGATGGCCTCGCGGAGGAGGGACAAGGTCCCAAACCTCATTTCTTTTAAACTGATTTAATTCCTCTTGCATTGATAGAAACCAATGTTCATCGAGTAATGCCTCTTTAGGGTTTTTAAGCTCAACCTGAGATACGAAAGCAAAGTGATAACAGAATTTACTTATCTTAGATCTTGTGGTCACTCCCTTTGAAATTTCACCGAGAATGTTGTCGATAGGATGGTCTTTAGAAGACTTCTAAGCTGGAGGAAGGCCATCAGTGTTGGTCGGATGATCCTCCTCAATCTCCTCATGATGGTGATATTTTTCATCCTCAACTTTCACTGCTTCAGGTTAATCAATTCCTTTTTCAGTGTCTTTGAGTATGTCTTCAGAAGATACACCTGCACCATAAAACGAAATACCTTTTTCGACACTTTTTGGATAAGTTTCATCAAAAGTGACATGAACAGATTCTTCAACAATAAGTAACCTCTTATTATATATCCTATATGCTTTACTTGACTGAAAGTATCCAAGAAAGATACCTTCATATGCCTTGGAGTTAAATTTACCAAGATTCTTCTTACCATTGTTCAACACGAAATACTTACAACCGAATACATGAAGGTGAGACACATTAGGCTTTCTCCCTTTCAAAAGTTCATACGGAGTTTTGTTAAGAATAGGTCGGATGAACACCATATTCAAAACATAACAAGTCGTACTAATGGCATCAGCCCAAAAATATTTAGGAAGACCACTTTCATTGATCATAGTTCTTCCTAACTCTTCCAAAATTCGATTTTTACGTTCCACGATCCCGTTTTGTTGAGGGTACGCGGCGCAGAAAAATTATGATCAATTTCATGCCTACCACAATATTCTTCAAAGAGATGATTTTCAAACTCACCTCTATGATCACTTCTAATTGATATAATGTTTGTGTTCAACATTTTTTAAGAAAGTTTGGCAAAATTTTCAAAGGCGGAAAAAGTATCGCTCTTGCTA
Organism: Lathyrus sativus; assembly: GCA_963859935.3. NCBI lineage: Eukaryota > Viridiplantae > Streptophyta > Magnoliopsida > Fabales > Fabaceae > Lathyrus > Lathyrus sativus. The sequence continues at coordinate 670,794,902 of OZ012737.1, forward strand.
GCCAAGAAGATAGTCCAGTAAAATCTAGAGAAATCATCTACTATAACAAAACCATAGTATTTATCACCTAGAATCTTAATTCTAGATGGTCCAAAGAGGTCCATATGAAGAAGTTCAAGGGGTCTCGTAGTTGAAACAATGTTTTTATATTTAAACGAGATCCTTGTTTGCTTCCTCATTTGGCACGCATCACATAAGTGATCTTTTGAAAACTTGATTTTGGGTAAGCCAATCACTAGGTCCTTAGAAACTATCTTGTTTAGAAATTCAAAATTGACATGCGCCAAATGTCTATGACACAACCATGAGTCTTCACTCATAGTGACGAGACATTTGTCGCTACTCAATGATACTTCACTCAAATCTAGCATATACACATTATTTACCCTCAAGCTATTAAACGCATCCCCCTTTTTATCATTATTTTCAATCATGAAACAATCCTTTGAAAAAGATACTTTGTATCCCTTGTCACATAATTGACTAATGCTTATGAGGTTGTTTTTAAGGACCTCAACTAGCAATACATCAGAGATAGCAGTAGACGAGGGATTACCTACACTACCTTTTCCAAGTATTGCTCATTTGTTGTTGTCTCCATAGGTTACAAATCCCTTCTTCTTTTCCGCAAAGTCAATGAAGAGGGATTTGTATCTTGTCATACATCTTGAGCATCCAGTATCGAGAATCCATCTTCTCTCCGTAGGCTCAAGACTTTGTACCTATAAAAACAATCAACAAAAATAGGTACCCAATTGTTTATTGGGTCCTTGGTTGTGAGTGAAATCTTGGTTGCATTTAGGTAACCATTGATAAACCCCTTTAGGAACTAAAAATCTCCTAAAGCAACATTTAGCAATGGTATGACCCCTTTTGCAACAATACAAGCAAGTGAGGTTAACCTTTGTATCACTTTTATTACCTTGATTTTTGATCACATATGTATATTTTTTATAAGGATTAATCATGTTTTTTCTAAAGTGTGATCTATCAATAGCAAAAGCGGTCTTTGGTTTTAGAGCCTTATCAAGTTTGGCTTTAAGATTCATAACCTCTTTTTTCCAAATATGACAAGTATCACACCCAAAGTTTAACCATCTACTTCTTTCTTCCTCAACATCAACCTTTGTTACTTCCACCATGGATGTCTTGAGAGCCTCCAATTCCCTTTTGAAATCGGAGATCTTTTTCTCCAAGTGAGTAAAAATTTGTTTGTTTGAGGCTAAACGTTTAAAGGCTTCCTTAGCCTCATGGTGTAAGGTGTCAAAGGCATGTTGCAATTCAGAATGAGACAATTTATTAGAGTTTTCATATTTAGCACGTTGTACCTTTTTACTCTTCTCCTTCTGATGAGCGGAGAGACAAAGGTTGACAGACTCTTCTTCGTCACTTGAACTGTCATCCGCGAATGACTCACTATCTCTTTTCCAAGCGATGTAAGCTCTTCTAGACTTACCTTGTTTCTTTTGTGAGCGATTGCTTTCCTTTCCTTTGTCCTTCTTCATAAATGGACAACCTGGCTTATAGTGCCTGGCTTTTCCATAATTAAAGCACGCTCCTCTTACTTTACTACCCTTATTGCCTTCATTATTGGAAGACCTTGATTGTATTCTAAAATTGATGAGATTCTTTTAGGAATGTTGGATACCATTTTTTTACATAGCAATTTTATTGCTTCACGAACAGCCTCATATCCTCATTCATTTCTTCATCATCGTCATCACTCAAGTCGTAATTACTTAACTCTTTTGCGGAGGACTTTGAACAAGAAGCTTTTAGAGCTATAGACTTCTTTTCCGTAGTTTTGGTATTTTCTTTCTTTTCCTTTTTCTCAAATTGATCAAGACTAATAAGCACTTGCTCATGTTCTTGGAGCTTTCCAAAAAAAGTTATAAGGTCCAAAGTCATAAAATCATTTGCTTCCTTTATGGTTGTGACCTTTGGTTGCCACTCCCTGGTAAAACATTTTAAAACTTTGTTAGTAGCAACGTCATTGGAAATTGGTCTACCAAGTGAATTTAGTCTATTAATTTAGTGAGAAAATCTCTTTTGCATGTCGACAATGGTTTTCCCTTGCTTCATGTGAAAGAGATCAAACTCTTGAGTCAAAGTGTTGATTCGAGCTAGTTTTACGTCATTAGTTCCCTCATGGGCAACTTGCAATGAGTCCTACATAGCTTTAGCAGTCATACAATGTGAAACTATATAATATTCATTAACTCTCAAGGAGGAGATCAGAATATTTCTAGTCTTCTAATCGTAGTTGTACTTTTTCTCATTTTCATCATTCCATTGTGCTTCAAGCTTAGAGACAACAACGTTATTATCACTGGTCATGGTAATTTCCATAGGACCGTTCAATATAAAGTTCCATAACTTTCTATTGATGGAATTTATATGCACGTGCATACAATCTTTCCAGTAACTATAGTTCTCACCGTTAAAAACAGGTGCTCTATTATAAGCCCATTTTGGTTCATTTTCCATATTCTAAGAAGCTATACGTGAAGCACATAATGAACCGGTGCTCTTGATACCACTTGTTAGACGACGACAATGATCTAAAAGGGGGTTGAATAGATCACTTATTCTAAAACAGAGTCGACACTTAAGATAAATTCATTTTTAAAACTTTTAAGCGGAAGCGGCCGAGAAACTACAATCGTCTAAACGAACCATTACCAAAAATATCGGATATACGCTACGCCTATATGGAATACAAATAAAGATGAGAAATTGAATTAATAATTTGAACACGAATCAATAAGATTTTGTTCACTCAAAGTTGTTCAATTTCCAACGCTTGTTAAAAATAAACCAAATTGAAAAACAACTCAAACGTTTGTATTCAAGCAATTAGTTGAACACTTGGTGAGCGAAGCACTCCAAGTAAAAATTACTAAGTAAATGTAGTGTCAAGCTTATCCGATTACAATCAAACGGATTGTAATGAGTTTTCTATATATGTTTCAGCATTCCATAAACTAGAATTTTAGTCAACCAATTTGTTTGCACACAAACTTAAATTCAGCAATGAAAATAGCAAAAAGAGAGAACACCAATTTGTTGAGGCAATTCCCCCGTCGTCCTCGCTCAGGGTACGTCTGCCCTTAATTCTAAAAATAGAATTGAGACATGTATATATAACTTGCTGCAAATTGTTTTTACAAGAGAAGCAGTAGAAATCAAACACTCAATCTCAATCGTTGATGTTGAACCTATGCCTTCTCTTCCCTTGATTCAAGATGAATCAACTCCTTCGAATGTGATGAGTAAACCTCCGATTACGACATCATCTTTGAACAACACACTGGTCTTCAAATCTTACCCTGCTGATTTCAAACACCCACAATTCGAACCCAAACCTTCCTTCCACAATCCTCCGATTAACGCTACTAAATTAACAAAACCTCCCGTTCTTCAATTACCTTCGCTCGGCTGAATCTGTGAAGGAACGATTTATGAAAAACCTCCAAAATCCTAGATTCTTGGAGGACAAAACCCTAAAGGTTTTATTCAAGAAAAAACCCACTGATTTCTCAACCCAAACCCGATACACTGATCCTATGTTTGGACGTTATCACCTCAATGATGCTGAATGCACAACAAAAATGATTATGTGTATTTGTTGAGAAAATGTAAGAAAGTGGATGAAGATGATGAGAACCAAATCAGTGTATATTTTCATTTTTCTTGTTGTTTTGCGAAGAATGAGCTAACACAATATATATGCAAAGCTATGACCAATTAACCAACATAACATACACTTTGAAAGAAAAACATAACAGAAAATAATGTGAAACGAGCGAACGGTCCACCTAAAAATAGGGGGGTCGACCCGAGCTATCCCGAATATAGAATTATGTAGAAAAATGCTCTTTGCGTCAACCAGAACAGGTTCATGCGTCGACGTAAATCAACTCAGTTTTGACAAATACAAGTGCACACAGTATGAGTCGACCGGAGGGTCGACGCGAGCTCTCTTGAGAGCAAATCACAAAAATTCACTTCTGGATGAGTCGACCTAAGCAAGCTTTGAGTCGACTCAAAGACTCAGAACTTGCAAAAATGCTGATTTTTATATGTCTAGCTATTTCTAAGTGCTCCTAATGCATATCTAACTCAACCAACATGATCAAATTCACATAGAACACATATAATGCTTTTTCTATATGAACTAACACATATTTTTGATAAATGCTTGACATGAGAGAAAAAAAGAAGGCATATGCGACTCGATGATATCGTCCAAAGTACACATTTCTAACTATATATGTTTTGACATCATTAAAACTTTGCCCTCACAATGCGCGCGCGCGCGCGTACACACACACACACACACACACACACACACACACACACACACACACACACACACACACACACACACACACACACACACACACACACACATATATATATATATATATATATATATATATATATATATATATATATGTATATCTTTTACATTTTATTTGCAAATTGTTGAGTACATCGATTGTGCGATCAATACACATGGTTAATTCTTTTGAAAACCATTTGAAAAAAGTTTTGTTGAGTTGATCACAATCCTTTAGATTGTGGTTGGATTTTAAGATCAACAAAACTATACAATATTCTAAACAAAATTGATTGCACATAAGGTGTTCGATAATTTGTCTCAATAGTATTTTTGTATGATTTATCATTGGAAGTAGCATTACTTGTTGAGTAGCTATCAAGTAATTGTGATTAAAACATATTTATTCAGTTTCTTATCATTCTCTTCAATTAATTTTCATGTACGCATATACAAGTGCACACAGTATGAGTCGACCGGAGGGTCGACGCGAGCTCTCCTGAGAGCAAATCACAAAAATTATACAATATTCTAAACAAAATTGATTGCACATAAGGTGTTCGATAATTTGTCTCAATAGTATTTTTGCATGATTTATCATTGGAAGTAGCATTACTTGTTGAGTAGTTATCAAGTAATTGTGATTGAAACATATTGATTAAGTTTCTTATCATTCTTTTCAATTAATTTTCATGTACGCATATCCGAACTTTTCAATAGCAGTTTGGTTTAGACGAATTGATCCAAGTCACTTCCGCTAGCCATTGTTTTTTAAAACAGTCTTTGTAAAGCAATTTTTTTGGGATTTATTCACCCTCCGTCTATATAATTCGCCTTCGTCTAACAATATGGTTATCCAAGCTTTCAGATCGATTAATAAAGAAGGGCATTGCTTCTCCTACCATAAGTGGTGGAAAAGCACCTTATGAAAATTTGAAATCATCAATAAAAATTCAGAAGTGCACTTTTAGACGCATCATTTTCACACCAAAACATATTCTAAATGAGACTCATCCCCTCCCCCCCCCCCCCCCCCTCCCAAAAAAATAAAACTAAAAATTTGCTCATGAAATACACTTTTGTATTCAGCCTATATGCGTCCCATATATTCCTAATTGAGACACTCATTTTGAGATAAGTTACTCGAAAAATGCATCTTAGTATTCATCCTAAACAGAATGCAGTGATGAATTTTCGTATTTCACCTAGACAATAAATTGTGTCTTTGATTTAGAGATACATCGACGTAATAGACCATGCATTATACCTATATTATCATAATAAATTTTAGAGTTAAATATACAACACCCCATGCAATGTAGGTGAGTTTCAGTTTCCCTCCTGTAAAAAAAATTGAATCCCGCTTAAAATGTTAAAATTCTATGTATTTTTTTCCTAAGTGTCAAAGTTACCCTCTGTAATTTTTTTTTTTAGTTTATTTTTCAGATTTAATGTTCAAATTGCACACTTAGCTCAGGGGAGGGGGGTGTTAAAACAAAAAATTATATATATTACAGAGGGAATCCAAAAAAAAAAATATTATAGAAGGTAAAGCTAAACTTACCTACATTGCAGAGGTGTTGTATATTTAACCCAAAAATAAATTATTTTTATATGTGTTATAAATTATTTTCATTAGTTATCTTGAAAATTTTATAAAATTAAGTTTAAAATCATTTATAAAAAAAATTCATAAGCTATTTTGATTAAGTCTCTCAAACATTGTCATAAAATTTGTGGTAGTAGATAAATTCAAATAAGTCAATTCAAACATGGTTATGCTTATTTCAGACATGCTTAGAGTGATAGATTGTTTTATTAGTCTTTTTTAATTTTTTTTCATATTTAAGTTATTTTTATGTGTAAATTTATTTTTACAATTTATATATTTAAAAAAAATCAAACTATTTATATCAAAATCATTTCTTATTTTAATTTATAATAAACTATCTATAATTTATATCTAGGCATTGCTTTAAAATTAGCCCAATTGTTATATATTTAGTAGTTTTATGAGATTAATTATTATATATTGTCAGGTTAAAAAAGTTTTACACGGTCAATTTATCACTATCATCCGTTAATATTACTTTATTAATGATTAAAATAAAAGTTAAACTTCTTTTAACATTTAACGGTTATAATTAACTAATCGTGAGTATATTTCAATTAAATTTTTTATTTATTGTCATTTTTGCACAACAATAGTTTAATTGTTACTCCTCAAACAAAGTAGCACAAATCTATTTTTAATCAATTTTTGAATTGTAACAAAAAAAAAAGAAGCATAATAATAGAATCGTGGGGGTGCAAAAAAATGTATTTTAAACTGGATAAGAACATATAGATATAAATTATAAAAAAAAATCATATATGTTTTTCTGATAATTTTCCATATTAACATCACATGAATAAAAAATGTATTATGATAATTATTTTCCCACATTTTATATATTTTTCTCCTTTATTAAATCCGACTTTATTTTTGTCGGATTCGACACCAACATTTATTGAGACTATATTTTACTTAGGTTTGATTGAACCTCATTTTATATAAGTAACAAAGAAAAACCACATTTTGTATAATGTAACATATCCATAATTAGTACTATAGTTAGAATCATATATGATATGTCTATACCAAAATAGTCATAACATTTATTTATTTTCCTCAACATATACCTAAATATAGATCTACAAATGAAGTAAGAAAGACACACAATTTATATCCACATGCACTACAACTAACCGTTTGTCTATTTGAAAACTAACCATTTTGCTAGTAAAATCACATGTCTCACTTATGAAATGTGCCAAGTATTTCATGAAACAGACCCCATTTAGCATTAGTTGAAAATATAAATGTTTAAGAAATTTCACATTTGTTAGTTTTATAAAAAAAAGAAGGAGTTTAGTGCTACATACAAGATTTAATTTTTTTTGGTTAGAAGATGTACCAATCAAACACACTTTAAATTTATATTTTAAGATTTATATTTTTTTATATAATTTTGTACTAGAATATTGTGAGATATAGTTAAATAATTGTTTTGGAGAGTGTTGGTGTATTCGAGGCCTAAGGTAATACTATGTGTTGAAATAATTTTTAAATAGTGTTATTCTTTAGATGTCATTTCACTACGATAATGGTTTTTTTTATTCCATTTTGAAGTTTCAACGTTCAGTTAGGAATACATATATATTTTTAGTATGCTTTGTGGTTGCAGTTTTGTCTAATCTTCCACATAAAAACAAATTTATACTTTCTGTTGGTTGGAAGTTTTATTTTGCTGCAAGAAATGTTTTGCCTGCAATTAAAGTTTTTCAAGTGGAATGAAGATTGACATAGAGAAATTTGATAGAATAATCAATTTTGTCTTTTGAAAAATTCAAATCAAAGATCTTTTTATACAATTAGGATTATACAAGATGTTGAAATGAAATATTTCCATCATGGACAACAAGAAGTGGGGGAACTAGATTTGAGAGTTTCAACTACAATCCGCATGTCTTTGGATAAGAATATTCTTGCAAATATTCTTGCAGGCGAGCAGAAAAAAGTCATGGTTGGAGAATTTTCAGAAGAAGAAGTTCGAGCAACAGTGTAGGAGTGCGATAATGATAGAAGTCCGGGTCTTGATGGTATATCTTTTGGGTTTGTCAAAGAGTTTTGGGAAGATATCAAACTCGGTTTGTTTAGGGTGATGGTTGAATTTCACGCAAATGGGAGAATGGTAAAAGGGGAAAATAATATGTTTATCGTTCTGATTCTGAAAAGGAAAAATTTAACCAAGATAATGGAATATCGTCCTATTTCATTGGTGGGATGCATATTAAGAGTGATCGCAAAAGTGCTGGAAAATAGGTTGAAAAAAGTGATTGAATCAGTCATTTCAGAATCTCAATTGGCCTTCATTATAGGAAGACAAATTCTGGATGGTATTGTTGTTGCAAACGAAATAGTAGATAAAGCGAAAAAGAAGAAGAAAGAAGTAGTAATGTTTAAAATGGATTTAGAGAAGACATACGACTCGGTAGATTGGAATTTTCTGAATTATGTGATGTCTAAGATGGGATTCCATGAAAAATGGGTAAGCTGAATTTCTGAGTGCCTAAAGTGTTCGTGTGTTTTGGTCCTTGTAAACAGAATTCCTACGAAGGAATTTAATATGCATCATTGTCTAAGGCAAGGAGATATATTGTCACAGTTTCTATTCTTGATAGTGGCCAAAGGTTTTAATATGTTGATGAAAGAAGCAGTTGAGGCGAGACGGTTTCAGGGCTATAAGTTTGATAATGGAGACAGTTTTAATATGTTGATGAAAGAAGCTGAATTATGGACAGTCTCTGTGTTACTGTGTGGTTTTTTGTGTTGCAGGTTCCATGGTGCTTTCGGCTTGATTGCGTATGCTGTAATAGCAATTATTCTAGAGGTTTAGAGTTTCCTCAACAAGTTACCAAATGCAAGTGCTAACTCACATTGTTGATCTCATCATTGTAATCCTGTAAGAAACATTTAACAAGTGGTGGATTGTGGACTAAACACTGAAGAGCGTTATTCATTTCCTATTGAATGTACACCAGAATGAGAAGAACGATATCTATCAACTTAAACTTTTAAAAGAATGTTTGAGTGAGAAATAAATTAGGGAATCAAGCTTCTTTAGAAGAACTAATACCAAGCAAAGAATTAGGATATAATAATAGCTTAGCATAAAATTAAAATAATACCAAAAGAATATTCAGCAGCTCACTCAACCTGAAGACACTCATATCACGATATATTTGACATAGATTTCCTTCTAATGGAAAACCATAATTACATTGTATACCCGCTTTGTACTTGTAAGTTCAAAGTTCCATTAAATCTAGCATCAAATAAATTAATTAAAAAAATCTATACAATTCAAAGTTACCTACATCATGGTCCATTATCATGTTTGAATCCTCTAATGTTTGGTGGTCTAAAGTCGTCAATAATGAATGCTTGCTCAAATTGAAGTAATCCCAAATAAAAGCCTAAAAAATGGTTTACAACCAATGAGTGAGATTTACAACAAAATGAAAAACAAACAAAAAATCATAAATAAGAATACCACTTTGTTATGTTTTACTCCTTTAACTTTGCACACTCGCTCATAAAGTTCGCTCATAGTAGTTAAAACACAATACAAAATTAGAAAACCAAAATCATAAGAATGGTTCATTTCACATTTAAATCATAAAATCATATCATGTTCCCTTATACAAATGAAAATCAGTCCCAATTGAGTGACCATTTTACAAGGTAGGTCCCCGTGCAATTGACACAGATGATCTTGGAGGTTCTAATGGTACCAATTCTAATTCATTTCCTATTGGATGCACATCAGAATGATATGTATTGACTAAAACTTCTAGAAGAATATGTGAGCAGGGGAATCAAGCTTCTATAAAAGAACTAATACTGAGAAAAAATTAAGGTTATCTTCAAAGCTTCATTGTTTGACTGAAGTGTTTGTCTATGCATCTAAATAGATCTAAAAGGAGTGAAATTGATGTTACTTGAAGAATAAACGGTGTAAGAGACTCTTGGTTTGAAGATCAGCCGCTTCTTTATTTGCCTCTCTAAAGTAAAAGAAATGAAATTAGGTTTTCTGGTGTTCACGAGGAGTTTGATAATAATAAATTTGAAACAATAAAGAATTCATGTCATAAAACATATACCATCTGGAATGCCACGTATGCGCAATTTAACGATTATTCCACAATATTTAATAGAAATGACCAATGTGACTAACATAATGAGTTTTACGAGATTAAAAATGAACGCTTATTAATTAAATGACAAAAGTGGAACATTAAATTAAGTTAAGAGTCCATTTGATTAAACAGGGATGAGTGGAGGGGATGGATTTTAATAAATGAAAAGGGATGAGAGATAAACCAATTTGAATAAATGTAAATAAAATATTGATAAATATCATAGAATTATATGATGAATTTTCAAATGAACTATTTTATCATTTTGATGATCTATCTATCTTATCTTATAAAATATTTATGAAATTAAATTCTAGATAATATATAACTCATATACTTATGTATCGATATGTAATACAACACAATAACTTATAAAAAAAATTAAATTATTACAAACAAAATAATAAATAAAAGTGAATCAAATAAAATACATGAAAAAATAAAGAAGGCTGAATCATAACTATAAAAAATAATGAAGTTATCGTTAAAAAAATATGAAGAAATTATAATAAGGTGACAAATTAACATATAATACTTATTAAAGACAAATTAGAACTATAATTAAAAAAAATAAGATAATTATATTAATATAACAAAAAGTAAATTTATTATAATTCCTCTCTCTTTTCTCCCCTCAAAAATCTCCAATTTAGATAGAATAAAAAAAATTAATTTAAATATATTAAATTTAAAATATCTCCTCTCCCCTCCACTTCTCTCCTCCAAAATCCTCAATCAAATGGGCCTTAAGAGATCAAATGATATACTAAGTTTCTTCATTAAAATAAACATGTCTCTACATCTCTACCACTGTTACTATTCCTTTCTTGCTTCTTATTTAATTCCACTTTTTTTAATACTCACTCATACTTACTAGTTACTACTACTATTACGCTTATTTTCACATAAACATATTTAATATTAATAAATTATTTTGAGACAACTCACATATTTATTAAACAATTATTTCTAACAATTTCACTCCACTCACACCTCCTTTCCACATAAACTCACCTATTAGGCCACCACCAATAAACTGGTTTGCAATTGTGATAGCACAAGTGAATCGAGATTCTAGATAGGTTAGTTCTTATATAATCATGGTCTAATTCCTACAAATTTAAAATGAGGTCTTATATAACCAGAGTTGATCCAACATATTTAAAAGTCCAAGATAAATTTTAAAGTAGAGTTTTTTGAAATAGTAACATTTATATTTATATTTAATTTTTTTAATTTAATTTCAGGATAAAATTATTTATTAAATTATTTGAAAATAAAATAAAATTTATAATATATAAAAAATATAAATATGATTACATAATAAAAAAAATAAAATTTCATCGTAATTTTCCTTATCTACAATTAATTAAATAATCAACCACTTATTAAAGAACTAAAATAATGAATTAATAACAAGAAATAAAATTGTATGACTTTTAAATTTCTAAAGGTTATTATTTTATCCACCCCACCATTAGAGGGTGAAAACACTCAAAATTTGATTTTGTCCTTCCTATATTTAGATATGCATATTTGGATGTACTAAATACAAATAAAAAGGGTATAACAAGTAAACCACACTTCGTTTATGTCAAAAATTTTTTTTGGAAATTACAGGTGGTAAAATGGATTTTGTCCTGTCTTAAGCCCGCTAAAAAAGAAGACAGGACGAGCAAACTTGCCCGCCAAATTAAAATGGATTTTAAAATATAGTCCGTCCTGTCAATGTGGGGGGTTGGGGGCGGCGGGCTTGTCCGCTATTTTTTATTTATTCATTTTTTATTTTTTTTAATAGATTAATGGATTTATTTTTACATTTCAATTAAAATTTTCACTTATTTTTTAGAACAATTTTTATAAAGCATTTTTTTAACAAATTTTACTTAAAAAAATATTGCATATATTCACAAATGAATGTATAAAATAGAATCATCAACAAGTATTCTAAAATATAGTTCAAGTATTAACCTTCAACCAATCAAAAATATAATTTTAGTGTTTGATATCTACGTTAGCGGGCTGGCGGGCCAACCCACCCTTTTTTTGTTGGCTTAAGGCATGGCAGACTTAAAGCGGGGCGGGTTAGGCGGGCAGGCAGACACAAAATCTCAACCTAACTCGCCATTTTTTGGCGAGTGTACAGGCTGACTCGGCGAACCACGTCCCATTTTGCCACCCCTATTAGAGATGCATCTCCAGAATCACCATTGTATGGTGTTTTTGATACACACATAAAAGGTGAGGCAAGTGAGCCACCCTTAATTAAATAAGCGACAATTTCAAAGATACATTTCCAAAAATATCGAGCGGGAAAGTAAATAAAACAACACACTTTCTTATTCTTCATGATCAAAGACATTTTTCTATCAAAACCCTTAAAACAACCTCCATCAATTCTCAATCAACTTTTGCACTTTAAAATAGCATTTTGTGTTTTATCACATCGAAAGGAGCAAAAGAAACTACAATTTTAGGTAAAGAACATGTTTTCCTTCTACATTACTTGCATTAATCTGGTTTTTGCTTGTAGAAATGAACGTTGAGTCCATAGATGTATGTCCGAAATAGCTTGCAAATGTTCTAGAAATACACTTTTGGATATTGTCAAGGTTGAGTTTAAATATTAAATTTGTTATTCTGCTATGCTTGGCTGTAGATATGCTACACCTTGATACTTTTCCTAAAGCTACTGCTTATGTGGATGTTAAATCGAATGAAGTGGAGGATGATGTTAAACCGGGTGATGTCGAAGGTGATGTTAAACTGGTTCATGTCAAGGTGATGCTAAACCGTTTGTTGCTCAGGTAGATATTCGTGAACAATTTACAACTAAATAAAAGTTTGTTCAGTGTAAACATATGCTCCAATGCATTCACACGTAGGCCTCCAAACTTGGGTTCAGTGTTGTAAATGAGAGGTTTGATAATGGTTCTGATAGAAGACATGCATTTGTAATAATGAGATGTGATAGAAGTGGCACATACCAACAACCTATTTGGAAGTTGAAATGGGATGGCACCAGATCGAAAAAATGCGATTGTCCTTTTAAGGTTTGTGAATATCGTAATGTAAATAGTACATGGAAATTTAATGTGTGGTCTAGTATACATAATCATTACTTAAGTTATCTGATCATCCCATTATATGTCGCCTTAATTCTGAGATGAAGGTATTTATTTCTGACATGAAATTGAATATGATTCCCCCTAAAAACATACTTGAAACGTTGAAATGGAAAAGACCTCAAAATGTATCAAATATCAAGCATATATATAATGTTCGTGTCGTAAACAACAAGGCGATAATGTTAGAACACAAATTGGTTCTTAGTTATATCTCTATGTTTTGATGATAACACTAATGAAATTTTGTATTAAGAAATTATATACTCTAAATTTGTTCAAGTATTTTTGCTGCAGATATTAAATTTAATATTCTTCTGAAAGCAAAAATGGATCTGAACATTGAACTACGCAAGACTCTGAAGCGTCAGAAGCATTTCTACAGAAGACTCTGAGCACTGCCTACAGAAGACTCTGAAGCAGAGGCTACATAAACATCTGAAGCATAGACTGAATACTTTGTATGAAGAGTTTCAAGCACTGTTTTTCAGAAGACTCTGATAGTACTGTTCGCTGCAAGTACTAAGGATCTGATCTCTAAACTCTGCTCTGATTATTACTCACGCTGAAGCACACTTGCTGCAATACTCTGATACAACAAACTCTGAGGACATCAAGACTCTGATCACTCAAGGCTCTGATGTTGATTGCTGAGAAATAGAAACTTGTTGAAGAAGATTATTCAAAGTTATATCTGTTGGTTATTCCAAACGAGTCTTTCCTCTTTTATGCTAGATACAAGAACTCAGGCAAAAATGATTTCTCTGAACGTTCTAATTCTGGGAAAGGTCAAGTCATATGAAGACAAAAGGTTACAACTACTTTGCAGTACACGGTCTTCAAGCTTGCAACGTCTTGGACTTCTAAGTCTATAAAATCAAGTCTTCAACAACTTTCTATAGTTGACGAACATTGACGTACTTTGACAAAAATTCATTGAAAAGCTCTCATACAAATTATTATTCTTTGATTGAATTTATTTCATATGTTCTTAAACTTAAGCGTAAATCACAGTTGTGATATAGCTTTATTAGAAGCATTTCAAACACTTGTTTAGTTTACATTTGATTGTAAAAGTTCCTTGAGAAGACCAAGTTGTGGTCAGTAGTTCTTGAGAAGACTAAGACAGTTGTTCTTAGTGGTTGTTATTGTAATCAGTTTGATTATAGTAAATTAAGTCCTTGTGGAGAAATGCAAATCACTCTTGATAGGGTGGACTGGAGTAGTTAAGTTCAACGAACCAGGATAAAAATCTTTGCGTTTTTATTGCCATAATATTTTCTAAATCCTTATTCAACCCCCCTTCTAAGTATTTTCTCACCTTCAGTTGGTATCAGAGCCTGGTTCTGTGTGTGCTATCACTTCACCGTGAACAGAAAAGGTCCAGTTGAGAAAACTCTTGATATATATTCTTGGTTGATATTATGGCTGAAGCTTCAACATCCAACAACAACAACAGATATGAAGAAAGGGATAGGATCAGCACAAAACCCCCTATGTTTGATGGGGAGAAGTTTGACTATTGGAAGGACAGAATAGAGAGTTTCTTCCTTGGTTATGATGCTGATCTATGGGACTTAGTCATTGATGGTTATGTTCACCCCACTGATGGGGATGGCAAGAAAATCGATAGAAAATCTATGACTGAAGCCCAGAAAAAGGAGTTCAGAAATCATCACAAAGTTAGAACAATCTTATTAAAGGTTATATCTCATACTGGGTATGAGAAGATCACCAATAGAGAAACTGCATTTGACTTGTTTGAGTCTTTGAAGATGACACATGAAGGGAACTCACAAGTTAAAGAGACCAAGGCTTTGGCGCTGATCCAGAAGTATGAATCTTTTTAAATGGAAGAATATGAATCTATAGAAGCTATGTTCTCTAGATTCCAGATCCTCACAGCTGGATTAAAAATGCTGGACAAAGGTTATTCAACTGCTGATCATGTGAAGAAGATCATCAGAAGCTTGCCAATCAGATGGAGACCTATGGTCACTGCTCTGAAGCTAACAAACGATCTGAACAAGATCATATTGGAAGAACTGATCAGCTATCTGAGGAGCCATGAAATTGAACTTGAAGAAGACGAGCCTCAAAAGAAAGGTAAGTCAATTGCTTTAAAGTCTAACAAATTTGTTAAAGCATTGCAGGTGTTAGAAGAAAGTTCTGAAGAGTCTTCTTCTGAAGAAGAAGATGAACTATCCTTGATGTCCAGAAGGATCAACAAACTCTAGAAGCATAAATAGAGGAAGTTCAAGAACTTTAAGAAGCCAGATCAAAGCAAAGAGTCCTCTAGACACAAAAGATCTGCAAAGAGGGAGGTTGTTTGCTATGAATGCAAGGAACCTGGGCACTACAAAAATGAATGTCCAAAGCTTCAGAAGGAGAAGCCAAGAAGGAAGCCTGAACATAAAAAGAAAGTTATGATGGCTACATGGGATGATTCAGATGCATCTGAATCTTCATCAGAGTCAGAACAAGAATGTGCCAACATGGCACTGATGGCTGGTGTAGAAGATCAGGATGAAGGATCATCTGGATCTAAATCTGATTCTGAATATGACTTAGAAGAGGTACTTTCTGATCTCTCTAGGGAAGAACTTATTAAGGTTTTATCAGAAGTCCCGAAAAACTATAACCAGATTAAGCTCAAATGCAAGAAGCTTAAATGCAATCTTGAATATGAGAATAATATGTTAAAGTCAGAAGTTGTTGAGCTCAAAGAAAACAATTTGAAAATGAAAAACAATTTTGAAAAAGCTCAACAAGACTCTGAATCTGAAACTAAGTCAAAATGCAAAAATATTTTAGAAGAATATGACTATAGTTTTCAGAAGTTTCTGGCTAAAAGCATAGATAGAAGCAAGATGGCTTCAATGATCTATGGAGTTAGCAGAAACAACAGGAAAGGAATTGGATATGAATTTTCCTCTGGAAAGGATTTAAATCCAATGCCTGTTAATAAACTTATCATTAAGAAGACTTCCTTATATTCTCATTTTAAGTTTGGTCATCAGAATAATATTAAACACACACGTTCAAATCAGAACGTTCCTGTGTTTAAACCAAAAGTTAGTCAGAACAAAACTTTTGTAAAAAGACAGAAGTTCAGACAAACTTTTAAGGCAACTAACCCAAAAGGACCCAAAACGATCTGGGTACCCAAGGATAAGATAATACATGTTGCAGTTGTATTTAACAGCAAAGTCAAGACGCCAGTCATGGTACCTGGACTCTGGCTGCTCACGTCACATGACGAGAGAAATGTTTATGTTCCAAAGTCTGGAGCTTAAATCTGGAGGAGACGTGAAGTTTGGAGGGAATCAGAAGGGCAAGATAATTGGCTCTGGTACTATTGGCAATGGTAACCTTCCCTCTATATCTAATGTTTTACTTGTAGAAGGATTAAAGCATAATCTATTGACCATAAGTCAATTAAGTGACAATGGTTATGACATAATCTTTAATCAAAAATGTTGCAAGGTTGTTAGTCAGAAGGATGGCTCAATCCTATTTAATGGAAAGAGGAAGAACAACATGTATAAAATCAATCTTTAAGAGCTTAAGGTTCAGAACGTAAAATGCCTTATGTCTGTTAATGATGAGCAATGGGTCTGGCACAGAAGATTGGGGCATATTAATATGAGACGTATATCTCAGATTAATAAACTCAATCTGGTCAGAGGACTTCCTAAGTTGAAGTTCAACTCAGATGCTCTTTGTGAAGCATGTCAAAAAGGAAAATTTTCAAAATCTTCTTTTAAAACTAAGAATGTTCTTTCAACTTCAAGACCATTAGAGTTACTTCACATTGATCTGTTTGGACCAGCGAAAACTGCATCCATCAGAGGCAAGAAGTATGGATTAGTCATTGTTGATGACTACAGCAGATGGACATGGGTGAAATTCCTAAAACACAAGGATGAGTCACATTTTGTATTCTTTGACTTCTGCAAACAAGTCCAGAATGAAAAAGATTTTAAAATTGTTAAAGTCAGAAGTGATCATGGTGGCGAATTTGAAAACAAATATTTTGAAAAATATTTTAATGAAAATGGCATTGCTCATGATTTCTCCTGCCCTAGAACTCCACAACATAATGGAGTTGTAGAGAGGAAAAACAGAACATTGCAAGAAATGGCCAGAACCATGATCAACGAGACTAATCTGGCAATGCATTTTTGGGCAGAAGCAATAAACACAACTTGTTATATTCAGAACAGAGTGTCTGTAAGACCTCTTTTGGAAAAGACTCCTTATGAATTGTGGAGGAACAGAAAGCCCAACATTTCTTATTTTCATCCTTTTGGATGTATATGTTATATGTTGAACACTAAAGAGAATCTAAATAAGTTTGATTCTAAGGCACATAAGTGTTTCATGCTTGGGTATTCTGAACGCTCTAAAGGCTACAGAGTATACAATACTGAAACACAGATTGTGGAGGAATCTATACATGTTAGATTTGATGATAAGCTTGGCATTCAAAAGCCAAAGTAATTTGAAAGTTATGCAGATAGAGAAGTAATTCTCACAAACTCTGAAGGCTCAGAGGCAGAAAAGGTTCAGGTGAAAGAGCCAGAAGCAACTCCAGATGCAACTCCTTTAGCTTCTCAAATGAACAACTTGAATATTTCTGAAGAATCAAATGTTAGAGGATCATCTTCCAAAATCAAGGCCTCTCACCCAGAGGATGTGATCATTGGAAAGAAGGATGACCCTATAAGAAAAAGATCCTACCTCAGATCATCTAAAGCGTCATTATTTGGTTTGGTGTCAGTTATTGAACCAACTTCTGTGGATGAAGCTCTGCAAGACAATGACTGGATAATTGCCATGCAAGAAGAGCTCAATTAGTTCATAAGAAATGATGTTTGGGATTTGGTTCCAAGACCAAAAGGATTCAATATAATTGGAACTAAATGAGTCTTCAGAAACAAGTTGAATGAAAAAGGAGAAGTTGAAAGAAACAAAGCAAGGCTTGTTGCTCAAGGTTATAGTCAGCAAGAAGGAATTGATTACACAGAGACTTATGCTCCTTTTTCCAGGTTAGAGTCTATTCGTTTACTCATTTTTTTTGCTGCACAAAATAACATCACTCTATATCAGATGGATGTTAAGAGTGTCTTCTTAAATGGGATTATAGAAGAGGAAGTTTATGTTCACCAACCTCCTGGTTTTGAAAATGATAAATTTCCAGAACATGTTTTTAAACTTAAGAAATCTCTTTATGGTTTAAAACAAGCTCCCAGAGCTTGGTATGAGAGATTAAGTAATTTTCTTCTGAAGCAAAACTTTTTCAGAGGCAAAGTGGACACAACTCTCTTTTGTAAAATATTTAAGAAAGATCTATTAATTTGTCAAATATATGTGGATGATGTTATATTTGGATCTACAAATGTTACGCTGGAAAAAGGAGTTTGCTCAATGTATGCAGGCTGAATTTGAAATGAGCATGATGGGAGAATTGAGATTCTTTCTGGGAATTCAAGTCAACCAAACTCCAGATTGCACTTACATTCATCAGACAAAATCTCTAAAAGATCTTCTGAAGAAGTTTAACATGACTGATAGTAAGATGACAAAGACTCCTATGCATCCAACAAGCACTCTTGGTAAGGAAGAGGTAAGTAAGAAAGTAGATTTGAAACTCTACAGAGGTATGATTGGATCTCTTCTATACTTAACTGCTTCTAGACCTGACATTTTATTCAGTGTATGATTGTGTGCAAGATTCCAATTAGATCCTAGAGAATCACACTTAACAGCTGTTGAGAGGATTCTAAGGTATCTGAAAGGTACTTCTAATGTGGGTTTGTGTTACAGAAAATCTGATGAATTTAAACTAGTTGGATTTTGTGATGCTGATTATGCTGGAGACAAAGTTGAAAGAAAAAGTACTTCTGGAAGTTGTCAATTTCTGGGAAGAAATTTAATCTCCTGGTACAGCAAGAAACAACTTACAATTGCTCTATCAACTACAGAGGTAGAATATATTGTTGCTGCTGGATGTAGTACACAGATGCTCTGGATGAAAAGTCAGCTAGAAGACTATCAAATTTTTGAGAGTAATATTTCTATATTCTGTGATAATACTTCTTCTATATGCTTGTCTAAAAACCCAATTTTACACTCTAAGGCTAAGCATATAGAAATTAAACATCACTTCATTAGAGACTATGTTCAGGAGGGTATTATAAACTTAGACTTTGTTGATACAGATCATCAATGGGCTGATATTTTCACAAAAACCCTTGCTGAAGATAGGTTCAAGTTTATTCTGAAAAATATTGGTATGAAATTTTGTCTAGAATAATATTTATCAGAAGCAACTTTCTCAGATGCAAAATGTTTACACTCTGAAGTATTTCATCTGTCATTTATTTAATTTCTTGAATTATTATTTTTGTGTGTATATGAACTAACAAGTCTCAGAGGATATGAACGTTGGTTAACGTTTCATTTCTCAAAGAGTTTTTCAGAAGCACGTGCAAGAAAACACGTGTCACTCAGAATCTGAAAAGATGGAGTACACAATACTGAAGAGACGTTTGAGGTAACGTTTGAATAGTTGGTTTCTTTTTCCCCCCAATCATCAGAATCATAAATGCTTTGAAATGATTATTTCTTTTTATCAAATGCCATTAAATGCTAATTGTGTATGTGCTGAACGTGTGACCTTTTTGTTAGAACACAGATTGGTTCTTAATAATATCTCTATGTTTTGATAATAACTCTTATGAAATTTTGTATTAAAGAATTATATACTCTAAAATTTGTTTGAAAATGTTTGCTGCAGATGTTAAAGTGAATATTACTCTAGAAGCAAATTAGATCTGAACATAAGAAATATGCAAGGCTCTGAAGCGTCAGAAGCATCTCTTAGAAGATTCTGAACGCTGTCTCTAGAAGATTCTGAGCGCTGCCTCCAGAAGAATCTGAAGCAGAAGCCAGAAGCATCGGAAGCAATGAGGAATTCTGTATGAAGAGTTTCAAGCACAGTTACTTCAGAAGACTCTGATAGTACTAACGTTGCCAGTACTGAGGATCTGATCCAAAACTCTGCTCTGAACATTTACACACTAAAAGCACACTTGCTGCAAAGACTCTGATTCAGCAAACTCTGATGAGCATCAGAAGGCTCTGACCAATCTAGACTCTGATGATTCTTGCTGAAAATTGTTGAAGAAGAATTCAAAGTTATGTCCGTTGGAATAACCAAACGACTCTTTCCTTATTTATGCTAGACACAAGAACACAGATAAAAAGGATTTCTCTGTGCATTCTTCTTCTAGGAAATGTCATATAATGTGAAGACAAAAAGGCTCAGACCTTTTTTGGTACACTGTTCTCAACGTGAAAGACTTCATGGACCTCTGTGCCTATAAAAGCAAGACTCCATTCATCTTCTTCAGTGGACGAAATACTTGAAAGAATTCATTACAAGCTCTCATACAACTTATACATTCTTGCTGAACTTATTTCATTGTTCTTCATCTTAAGTGAAAAATCACAGTTGTGATAAAGCTTTATTAGAAGCATTTTTAACACTTGTATTATTATTATATTTGATTGTAAGAGAACCTTAAGAAGATCCAGTTAGGATCAGTAGTTCTTGAGAAGACTTTGAATAGTTGTTTTTAGTGCTTACTATTGTAATCAGTTGATTAAATAGTGGATTAAGTCCTTGTTTGAGAAAGGCAAATCACTCTTGATAGGGTGGACTGTAGTAGTTGAGTTCAACGAACCAGGATAAAAATCCTTGAGTTTTTATTTCTAAGTTTTATCTTCATACTTATTCAACCCCCCCTTCTAAGTATTTCTCACCTTCAGTTGGCATCAGAGCTCCGGTTCTGTGTGTGCTACCACTTCACAGTGACAAAAAAGATCCAGTGAGAAAAACTTTGATATATATTTGGTTGTTATTATGGATGATACTTCAACATCTAACATTAACAACAAATATGAAGAAAGGGACAAAATCAGCACTAAACCCCCTATGTTTGATGGGGAGAAATTTAATTATTGGAAGGACAGGATTGAAAGTTTCTTCCTTGGTTATGATGCTGATTTATGGGACTTAGTCATAGATGGGTATTTCATCCCATTGATGGGAATGACAAGAAAGTAGATAGAAAATCTACGACAGAAGCCCAAAAGAAGGAGTTTAGAAATCACCACAAGGCTAGAACAATACTGTTAAATGCAATATCTCACACTGAGTATGAAAAGATCACAAATAGAGAAACTGCATTTGACATGTTTGAGTCCTTGAAGATGACTCATGAAGGAAACCTTCAAGTAAAAGAGACCAAGGCTCTAGCGTTAATACAGAAGTATGAAGCGTTCAAGATGGAAGAATATGAGTCCATAGAAACTATGTTCTCTAGATTCCAGATTCTTACAGCTGGTCTAAAAGTTCTGGACAAAGGCTACTCAACTGCTGATCATGTGAAGAAGATCATCAGAAGTTTGCCTATCAGATGGAGACCTATGGTCACTGCTCTGAAGCTTTCCAAGGATCTGAACAAGATCACTCTGGAGGAGCTAATCAGCTCACTAAGGAGTCATGAAATTGAACTTGAGGAAGATGAGCCTCAAAAGAAAGGTAAGTCTATTGCCTTAAATTCTAACAAATATGTAAAAGCATTGCAAGTGTTAGAGGAAAGCTCTGAAGAATCTTCTTCTGAAGAAGAAGATGAACTATCCTTGCTGTCCAGAAGAATCAACATACTCTGGAAGCACAAGCAAAGGAAGTTCAAGAACTTCAAAAGACCAGATCAGCGCAAGGAGTCCTCTGGACCAAAAAGATCTGGAAAGAAGGAAGTTGTCTGCTTTGAATGCAAATAACCTGGCCATTACAAGAGCGAATGTCCAAAGCTTCTTAAAGAAAAGCCAAAGAGAAAGTTTGACAAAAAGAAGAAGGTTCTAATGGCAACTTAGGATGACTCTGATGAATCTAGATCCTCATCAGAATCTGAAGATGAATGCGCCAACATGGCTCTGATGGCAGGCATTGATGATCAGAATGAAGAATCATCTGGATCTGAGTCTGATTCTGAATCTGACTTAGAAGAGGTACTTTCTGATCTCACTAGGGAAGAGATTATTAAAGTCTTATCTGAAGTCCTGAAAAATTATAATCAGATTAAGCTCAAATGCAAGAAGCTTAAGTGCAATCTTGGCTCTGAGAATAATCGGTTAAAATCAGAAATTGCCGAGCTGAAAGAAAACAATTTAAAAATGAAAGCTGATTTTGAAATAGCTCAACAAAACTCTGAATCTGAAAGTAAGTCTAAATGCAAAAACATTTTAGAAGAATATGACTTTAGCTTTCAGAAATTTCTTGCTAAAAGCATAGACAGAAGCAAGATGGCTTCTATGATCTATGGGGTTAGCAGAAATAACAGGAAAGGAATTGGATATGAATCCTCCTCTGGAAAGGATTTAAATCCAATGCCTGTTGATAAACATGTTATCAAGAAAACTCCCTTGTACTCTCATTTCAAGTTTGGTCATCTGAATGACATTAAACATACACGTTCTGATCAGAACATTCCTGTGTTTAAGTCAAAAGTAAGTCAGAATAATACTGTTGTAGAAAGACAGAAGTTCAGACCAACTTTCAAGGCAGCTAACCAAAAAGGACCCAAAAAGATCTGGGTACCTAAGGATAAGATTATCCCTGTTGCAGATGTTTTTAGTAGAAAAGTCAAGACGCCAGTCATGGTACCTGGACTCTGGTTGCTCACGTCACATGACGGGAGAAAGGTTTATGTTCCAAAGCCTGGAACTTAAATCTGGAGGAGAAGTGAAGTTTGGAGGGAATCAGAAGGGCAAGATCACTGGATCTGGTACTATTGGTAATGGTAACCTTCCCTCTATATCTAATGTTCTTCTTGTAGAAGGATTAAAGCATAATCTATTGTCCATAAGTCAATTAAGTGACAATGGTTATGATATAATCTTTAATCAACAATGTTGTAAAGCTGTTAGTCAGAAGGATGGCTCAATCCTATTTAATGGAAAGAGGAAGAACAACATTTACAAAATAAATCTTTCAGAACTTAAAGTTCAAAATGTTAAATGCCTCTTGTCTTTTAATGATGAGCAATGGATCTGGCACAGAAGATTGGGGCATATTAATATGAGACGTATATCTCAGATTAATAAACTCAATTTGGTCAGAGGACTTCCTAAGCTGAAGTTCAACTCAGATGCTCTTTGTGAAGCATGTCAAAAAGGAAAGTTTTCAAAATCTTTCTTTAAATCTAAAAATGTTGTATCAACCTCAAGACCATTAGAATTACTTCACATTGATCTGTTTGGACCAGTGAAAACTGCATCCATCAGAGGCAAGAAGTATGAATTAGTCATTGTTGATGACTACAACAGATGGACATGGGTAAAGTTCCTAAAACACAAGGATGAGTCACATTCTGTGTTCTTTGACTTCTGCAAACAAGTCCAGAATGAAAAAGATTTCAAAATTATTAAAGTCAGAAGTGATCATGGTGGTGAATTTGAAAACAAATATTTTGAAAAATATTTTAATGAAAATCGCATTGCTCATGATTTTTCCTGTCCTAGAACTCCACAACAGAATGGGGTTGTAGAGAGGAAAAATAGAACTCTGCAAGAAATGGCCAGAACCATGATCAATGAGACTAATATGGCAAAACATTTTTGGGCAAAAGCAATAAACACAACATGTTACATTCAGAACAGAGTGTCTGTAAAACCTCTTCTGGAAAAGACTCCCTATGAATTGTGGAGGAACAGAAAGCCCAACATTTCATATTTCCATCCTTTTGGATGTATTTACTATATGTTGAATACTAAAGAGAATCTGAACAAGTTTGATTCTAAAGCACAGAAGTGTTTCATGCTTGGATATTCTGAACGCTCTAAAGGCTACAGAGTATACAATACTGAAACACAGATTGTGGAAGAATCTATTCATGTTAGATTTGATGATAAGCTTGGCATTGAAAAGCCAATGCAATTTGAAAGTTCTGCAGATAGAGAAGTAATTCTCACAGACTCTAAAGGCTCAGAGGAAGACAAAGCTCAAGTGAAGGAACCTGAAGCAACGCCAGATGCAATTCCTTTAACTTCTCAGATGAACAACTTGAACATTTCTGAAGAATCAACTGTTAGAGGATCATCTTCCAGAATCAAAGCCTCTCATCCAGAGGATGTAATCATTGGAAAGAAGGATGACCCCATCAGAACAAGATCTTTCCTCAGATCATATGAAGCATCATTATTTGGGTTGGTGTCAGTAATTGAACCAACTTCTGTGGATGAAGCTCTGCAAGATAATGACTGGATTATTGCCATGCAAGAAGAGCTAAATCAATTCACAAAAAATGATGTGTGAGATTTAGTTCCAAGACCAAAAGGATTAAACATAATTGGAACTAAATGGGTCTTCAGAAACAAGCTTAATGAGAAAGGAGAAGTTAAAAGAAATAAGGCAAGACTTGTTGCTCAAGGTTATAGTCAGCAAGAAGGAATTGATTATACAGAGACTTATGCTCCTGTAGCAAGGTTAGAGTCTATTCGTTTACTCATTTCTTTTGCTGCACAGTATAACATCACTCTATATCAGATGGATGTTAAAAGTACCTTTCTAAATGGTATTATAGAAGAAGAAGTTTATGTTCACCAACCTCCTGGTTTTGAGAGTGAAAAATTTTCAGAACATGTTTTCAAACTAAAGAAATCTCTTTATGGTTTAAAACAAGCTCCTAGAGCTTGGTATAAGAGGTTAAGCAATTTTCTTCTGGAGAAAAATTTCATCAGAGGCAAAGTGGACACAACACTCTTTTGTAAAACATTTAAGAAAGATCTTTTAATTTGTCAAATATATGTGGATGATATTATATTTGGATCTACCAATGTTATGTTGGGAAAGGAGTTTGCTCAATGTATGCAGGCAGAATTTGAAATGAGCATGATGGGAGAATTGAGATTCTTTCTGGGAATTCAAGTCAACCAAACTCCAGAGTGCACTTACATTCATCAGACTAAATATGTTAAAGAACTTCTGAAGAAATTTAACATGACTGACAATAAGATGGCAAAGACTCCCATGCATCCAACTAGTACACTTGGTAAGGAAGAGGTAAGTAAGAAAGTATATCAGAAACTCTACAGAGGTATGATTGGATCTCTTTTCTACTTAACTGCTTCTAGACCTGACATTTTGTTCAGTGTATGCTTGTGTGCAAGATTCCAATCAGATCCTAGAGAATCACACTTAACAGCTGTTAAGAGGATTCTAAGGTATCTGAAAGGTACTTCTAATGTGGGTTTGTGTCACAGAAAATCTGATGATTTCAAATTAGTTGGATTCTGTGATGCTGATTATGCTGGAGACAGAGTGGAAAGAAAAAGTACTTCTGGAAGTTGTCAATTTCTAGGAAGAAATCTAATCTCTTGGTACAGCAAGAAGCAACCCACAATTGCACTATCAACTATAGAGGTAGAATATATTGCTGCTGCTAGATGTAGCACGCAAATGCTCTGGATGAAAAGTCAGCTAGAAGACTATCAGATATTTGAAAGTAACATTTCTATATTCTGTGATAATACTTCTGCTATATGCTTGTCTAAAAACCCTATTTTACACTCTAAGGCAAAACATATAGAAATTAAACATCATTTCATCAGAGACTATGTTTAGAAGGGTATTATAAACTTAGCCTTTGTTGATACAGATATCAATGGGCAGATATTTTCACAAAACCCCTTGCTGAAGATAGGTTTAAATTTATTCTGAAAAATATTGGTATGGATTTCTGTCCAGAATGATATTTATCAGAAGCAAATTTTTCAGATGTAAAATGTTTAAAACTCTGAAGTATTTCATCTATTATTTAGTTGATTTATTATTATTTGTGTGTATCTGAACTAACCAATCTTAGAGGATCTGAACGTTGGCTAACATTTCATTTCTCAAGAGAATTCAGAAGCACATGCAAGCAAACACGTGTCTCTCTGAATCTGAAAAGATTGTGTGTACACTACTGAAGAGACATCTGAGGCATGGTTTGAATAGTGGATATCTTGATTTTCCCCCAAATTTGTCAGAATCAATTAATGTTTGAAATGATTTTTATTCTCTTTCATTAATTGTCATTTAATGCTATGTGAAAACGTGCTATGTGTGTCTGTTGATTGCCCTAATTGTTTCCTCTATAAATACCACATTTCACACCAATTTCACACTTTTCACTTCACAAACAATTTTATGCATTTCTGCCTTCTCTTCTTTCTTCACAAAAACCCTAAACCTTCGTCCCAATCATCTTCATCCTCTTCAATGGCAACCTCATCTTCTACAGCAGCTCAATTTCAATCAACTATGGCTGCAGTTACGTCAGCAAATATGAGTGTAACTCCATTCACGGTACCTAAGAGGACATTGTTAACCCCTATGGACAAACTTGAAGTTCTCTGTGAATCAATGGTGGAATTTGATTCGTTAGTTGAAAATGGGTTTGAATTTCGTTCAATAATTGATGCACAAGGCTGGGTTAAATATTTTGACAGATTATTTGGACCAGTTTACCCTCATCTGGTGAAGGAATTCTGGATACATGCTTCTGTTTATCCAAAATTCATTTTATCTTCTGTTCTGGGAAAGGAGATTATAATAACTGAAGATCTCATCAGGAAACTCATAGGGTATGAGGAGACTGATGGAGTATGTCATCTGCCAGCTGGGCGTGTCGACATGGAGGAAGTTTATGAGGAAGTCATCACATCTGGACAGGCCTCTAACAAATTTAAGGATCTGAAGCCTGACTATAAAATCTGGGCAAAGATTTTTCTGGGATGCATCCATCATAGAAAATCTACCAATTCTCCAGATTTTGTGAACAATGAACAACTCTACTTCATGTATTGTTTAAGTCAGAGTACAAAGGTAGATCTTCCTTACATTCTCTTTATGCATCTGTGGAACCATATAAATGCTTCAAGAGAATCTGTAAAGGATAAGAGACAGGAGATCAGGACATGGATTCCCTTTGGAAGATTGATTTCAGACATTCTGACAGAGAATGGTCTGGTAACTGCTCTGTATGAAGCTGAAGTTAAGGATGAACTTGAATCCATCATTGGAAAACCTCTGAGTGCAAAGAGTCTTCAGAGACTAAAGATTATAGATGAACTTACAACTGCACCCAAGAAGTTGAATATTTCTGAAATCAGTCAGAAGAGAATTCCTGTTGATAACTTTCCACTTTTTGGTGTTGAAGAACCAAGGGATATTATTGTAAGGTATATTGATTCATGCAAAGCAGATGGAACGCCTATTCCTGCAGATATTTTGATTCGTGCCAGAGAACCAATGCCAAACGTGTATAATGAGAACATGAGGAAGAGAAATCAATCAGAGGCAAAAGAATTTGTTGCTCAGAAGAAGCCAAAAGTTGCTGACAAGCCACAAAAGCAAATCAAGAGAAAAGCTTCTGGAGAAGTTCCCTCTGTTCCTACCAAGCGTATAAAGACTAAAGGTACTAAATCATCTGTATCTTCTTTTTCTAAAATTGTTATAAATGAATCAACATTTAGTTCTATTCCAAAACCACCTCCCACTCAAAAACAATCTATTCCTGCTCCATCCCAAATATCTGAACCATCAAAAATTCCTTCCCCACAAAAATCATCTGATCCTATTTCCACTACTTCACTAAAAACTTCTGTTACTCCACCATCTGAACCAACAACAACAACACCAGCAAACCAAATTCCAACAGCTATAACAAAACCAACAGAACAACCTACACCACAACAACAACCAGAAAAACAACAACCAGATACATCTGAACCCATACAATCTGATCCAGTTGCATCTGATCCTGTTGCACCTAAACAAGTTATTTCTGAACCACCTATCTCTGAACCACTTGTATCTAAACCTCCATCAAAACCTTCTGAGAATCAACCAGAACCAACCAATCCTCCTGAAACAAATATACCTGAGACAGAGGTTCTAAACGTTACACCTCTCAAGATTGTATTTGAAGTGTCTTCTACATCTTGTACCCCAACCACCTCCTCTGATTCCTCAGAATCTGATATCCATCCAGATATTCTTTCACCTCCCTCTCTCAGAACTTTTGAATCTAACCAACCAGATCTACCCATTTCTTCTGAAACTACCAATTCTGAACCCATTCCTGAACCAAAAACATCTGAATTTGTCTCAGTTGTTTTTGCTAAACCTTTTCCATCTGATCCCCTTCCATCTGGACTTGATATTGACAACTTTTTTGATCAACCACCTCAATCAGCTTTTATTCCTTTTCTTATTAAGGAAAAACAATCTGCATTTGTTCCCTATTTTGACAACTCAAAAGCTGTCATACCTTCCATTCGCAGAATCAAACCATTCTTTCGTATCATGCCAGCCCAGAAGAAACCAGCATATCCTAGCCCTCTAATTATTATTCCTGAATTTACCATTCCACCACCACCTCAACCTAAGCCTTTCACTTTGGAAACCCTTCTGAAACCAAAATCTAGGCTGAATGTTGATAATTTATTTACAAGTTTTCTGAAAGAAATAAAGATGCATTTAGGCTCCGTTTAGAAGAGATGTCTGTCAACCATGGATGTAAATGAATCTGATGCTATCTGGAATAGTTTCATCAACAAATTCAATACTATAGCCTCAAATCTGAAGAATGTATGTTCTGATGATGCAAAGCTCAGATTTGCTGAGACTGCTAGAAGCTTGCTCTGGACTATTAAAAGATCTGAACCATTGCTTCTTGAAGATGTTCCTTCATCCTCCGAAGTATGTGATACAAAAGTGACTGCTGAATCTACATCTGAAGAAAACCCTCTGGCTATGACTCTTGTGGAACATCCCTCTGGATCTGTTGCTCCTGACTCTGCATCTCCTATGGAAATTGACTCTGTTCCTGCTTCAGACTCTGCCCCACCTTCTTCATCTGAGGTCAAGAAAGAGTATCCAGATCTTGAAGATAAGATTGCAGTTCTGGAAGCTGGTCAATCTGAGATTAAGTCATGGATGGCCAAGTAAGATCAGAAGTCTGAAGACATGGCTCAACGGATGTCCAAACAAGATCAGAAGAATGAAAACATGGCTAAGTGGATGACAAAGCAAGAACAGTCCTCATCTGAGATCACTAACCTGTTGAAGATGATTCTGTCCAAACAAACTTAGTTTATTTTTTCTGCATCTGATGTTTGTGCACATGTACTTGTTTTTTATCTGATGTTTTGTATCTTTTGCTCTGAATGAATGAATGACTGAGTGTTTTCTCTACATGATTTACCTTTTCTGTATTTCCTTTTATTTGTCTTTTAAAGTTTTTACTTTTGATTATGACAAAAAAGGGGGAGAAAATGGATCTGACTGTTCAATAAACTCCACCTAAATGAAACTTCAGACATATCAATTATAACTAACGTAAACTCTTAGTGTTTCAGAATGTTTAATATATCTGACATATTCTTTAAAAGAAACTCTAAGACTCCCAAATAATATTTTACCTATCAGACTCTGACTCTGAAACATGCAAGATCTAATGATTAGAACATTCAAGCTCTAATTCTGAAAAGAATACTCATGCAAAAAGGGAAGTTTCTATTCCTTCTTAGTATTCAATTCAGGGGGAGATTCATCATCTCAGGGGGAGTTATAATTACTTTATTTTCTATTGAACAAAATTTATGATGTTTTTGTCATCATCAAAAAGGGGGAGATTGTTAGAACACAGATTGGTTCTTAATAATATCTCTATGTTTTGATGATAACTCTTATGAAATTTTGTATTAAAGAATTATATACTCTAAAATTTGTTTGAAAATGTTTGTTGTAGATGTTAAAGTGAATATTACTCTAGAAGCAAATTAGATCTGAACATAAGAAATATGCAAGGCTCTGAAGCGTCAGAAGCATCTCTTAGAAGATTCTGAACGTTGTCTAAAGAAGATTCTGAGCGCTGCCTCCAGAAGAATCTGAAGCAGAAGCTACAGAAGAATCTGAAGCAGAAGCCAGAAGCATCTGAAGCAATGAGGAATTCTGTATGAAGAGTTTCAAGCACAGTTACTTCAGAAGACTCTGATAGTACTAATGCTGCCAGTACTGAGGATCTGATCCAAAACTCTGCTCTGAACATTTACACGCTGAAAGCACACTTGCTGCAAAGACTCTGATTCAGCAAACTTTGATGAGCATCAGAAGGCTCTGACCAATCTAGAATCTGATGATTCTTGCTGAAAATTGTTGAAGAAGAATTCAAAGTTATGTCTGTTGGAATAACCAAACGACTCTTTCCTTATTTATGCTAGACACAAGAACACAGACAAAAAGGATTTCTCTGTGCATTCTTCTTCTAGGAATGGTCATATAATGTGAAGACAAAAAGGCTCAGACCTTTTTTGGTACACTATTCTCAACGTGAAAGAATTCATGGACCTCTGTGCCTATAAAAGCAAGACTCCATTCATCTTCTTCAGTGGACGAAATACTTGAAAGAATTCATTACAAGCTCTCATACAACTTATACATTCTTGCTGAACTTATTTCATTGTTCTTCATCTTAAGTGAAAAATCACAGTTGTGATAAAGCTTTATTAGAAGCATTTTTAACACTTGTATTATTATTACATTTGATTGTAAGAGAACCTTAAGAAGATCCAGTTAGGATCAGTAGTTC
Source organism: Lathyrus sativus (assembly GCA_963859935.3). Lineage (NCBI taxonomy): Eukaryota > Viridiplantae > Streptophyta > Magnoliopsida > Fabales > Fabaceae > Lathyrus > Lathyrus sativus. Next base: position 670,825,819 of record OZ012737.1, read on the forward strand.
TTGAGAAGACTTTGAACAGTTGTTCTTAGTGATTACTATTGTAATCAGTTGATTAAATAGTGGATTAAGTCCTTGCTTGAGAAAGGCAAATCACTCTTGATAGGGTGGACTGAAGTAGTTGAGTTCAACGAACCAGGATAAAAATCCTTGAGTTTTTATTTCTAAGTTTTATCTTCATATTTATTCAACCCCCCTTCTAAGTATTTTCTCACCTTCACTTTTGTGTGCCCTAAATTTCTTCTATAAATTCCACAAATCTTAACATTTCACACTTTCCACTCTCACAAACACTTATATGCATTTCTGCTTGTTCTTTTGTCTTCATCAAAAACCAAAACCCAAATCTGCTCGTAACCCTAAACCTTCATCAATGACTACTTCATCTTCAACCTCAGCTCAGTTCCAATCTTCAATGGTTGTTGTTTCTTCATCAAACATGGGTGTTGTCCCTTTTAAGGAACCTGAGAGAACTCTTTTAACACCAGTTGATAAGCTTGAAGTTTTATGTGAATCAATGGTGGAATTTGACTCCTTGGCTGATAATGGTTTTGATTTGCGTCCTATCATTGATGCTCAAGGCTGGGTAAAGTACTTTGATAGATTGTTTGGACCAGTTTATCCATATTTAGTGAAAGAATTCTGGATTCAGGCATCTGTTTACCCCAAGTTCATAATCTCTTCAGTTCTGGGAAAAAAGATTATAATAACTGAAGATTTGATCAGAAAACTCATTGGGTATGAAGAAACTGATGGAGTTTCTCATCTGCCAGCTGGGTGTGTTGACATGGATGTAGTTTATGCTGAAGTAATTTCATCTGGACAAGCTTCCAACAAGTTCAAGGATCTGAAACCTGAATACAAGATCTGGGCCAAGATTTTTCTGGGCTGTATAAACCACAGAAAATCCACAAACTCTCTAGACTATGTTAACAATGAACAGATTTACTTCATGTACTGCCTGAGTCAGAGTACTAAAGTGGATCTGCCACACATCCCTTTCATGCATCTGTGGAATCACATTAATGCATCCAGAGAATATGTCAAGACTAAGGGTCAGAAGATTAGAACTTGGATCCCTTTTGGAAGATTAATCTCAGACATTCTGACTGAGAATGATCTAGTAGCTTCTCTGCATGAAGCTGGAGTGAAAGAAGAACTTGCTTCAATTATAGGAAAACCTTTGAATGGAAAGAGTCTCCAAAGGCTGAGAGTTGTGGATGAACTCACAACTGCTCCTACTAAGATGAATATTGCTGAAGTCAGTCAGAGGAGGATTCCAATAAAAGACTTTCCTATTTTTCGTGCTGAGGAACCTAGAGACGCAATTCTTACGTACATTCAGATGTGCAAGGCAGATGGAACACCTGTACCTGCTGATATTCTGCTACGTGCAAGAGAACCAATCTCAGATGTTTATGAGGAGAATATGAGGAAAAAAAGACAGTTAGAGGTGGAAGAAACTGTTGATCAGAAGAAACAGAAAACTGCTGAAAAACCACAAAAGACGATGAAGAGAAAAGCTTCTGGAGAAGCTCCTTCTGCTCCTACCAAACGCATCAAGAAAAGAGGTATTAAATCATCTTTACCTATTATTTCTGAAATAGAAGTAGAATCATCAACAGTTAGCTCTATTCCTAAACCCCCTCCTTCTCAAACTCAAACCACTTCTTTTCCATCTCAATCCTCTGAACCACCAACAAAACCCATTACATCTGATCAATCTGAACAACCAAAAGTTTATGAATCACAAATTCCAACTGATTTTGTTCCCACTAAACCAATATCTCATACACTCCCAGAATCCATTCAAACAAAATCTGCACCACAACAATCATCTGACATTCCTCCATCAGAACCACAAACAACAAAACCAGCAGAACCAACTCCAACACCTCAAAAACCTTCTCCACAACAACCTGAACTTCCACAAACTTCTGTACCTGAACCAATACCATCTGAACATATTGTATCTGAACCACCAAAATCTATACCTTCCAATCCACAACCTAATCCTCAACCAGAGCAACCCAAACATACTGAATCATACATATCTGATTCTGAGGTTCTGGATATCCAACCCTCAAAATTATGTTTGATGTATCTTCCACATCCTGTCCCTCATCTACCTCATCTGATTCATTTGAATCTGATGTTCATCCAGAAGTAAGCTCACCCCCTCTCTCAGAGGATATGAACCAAAACAACCAGATACATCAATTTCATCTGATGCTATCATTCCTAAACCCACTCCAAAACCTAAACCAAGAACATTTGAGTTTGTTTCATTTGCATCCCTCTGATCCCCTTCCTTCTGGTCTAAAAATTAAAAACTTTTATACCATAATAGAACCATCTGACCCTATCACTCCATTCAAACCTAGTTCTTTAACTACTCTACCATATGTACTTCAAACCTACCTAGAACAACTGCCAGATATCATTCCATCAGAACCTCTGCTGTCTGATAAATCTGTTTTTATTCCCTACACTTCTACACCATTTGATGTCATTCCCTCTGCATCTAGTTTTAAACCATTTCTGTTTCACACTTCATCCAAATTCAAAACCTCTACTTCATCATCTGACCATTCCTCTTTTCCTTCTTATCCTTGTCCTTTATTTATTATTCCAACCTTTACCATACCAACTCCACCAAAACAAATCAAGCCATCAACTCTTGAAGCCTTTCTTAAACCTAAACCTAGGCTAAATGTTGATATTTTATTTGCTAATTTTATGAAAGAAATAAGGATGAATTTAGACTCTGTGAAGAAGAGATGCCTTTCAACCATGAACTCAGATGAATATGATGCTATTTGGAATAACTTCATGTCCAGATTCAACATTGTTGCTTCAAATCTGAAGAGTGTTTGCTCTGATGATGCGAAGATCAGATTTGCTAAGACTTCCAGAATGATGCTATGGAATTTGAAAAGATCTCCAACTTTGCTTCTTGAAGATGCACCTTAATCTTCTGAAGTTTCTGCTACAGAAACTATTGAAGGATCTGCTTCTAAAGTCATTCTGGAAGAGAATACTTTAACTCTGACGATTGTGGACAAACCATCTGCATCTGTGGCTCCAGACTCTGCAACTCCAATGGATTTTGACTCTGCCCCTACTCCTGCATCAGAATCTGCTATGTCTACTTCCTCTGAGATCAAGAAACAGAATCCAGATTTAGAAGATAAGATTGCAGTGTTGGAAGCTAGTCAATTTGAGATAAAGTCCTGGATGGCAAGGCAAGATTAGAAGAATGAGAAGATTGAAAAATGGATGTCCAAACAAAAACAATCTTCATCTGAAATCACCCACCTTCTGAAGATGCTTCTCTCCAAACAATCCTAGATTTATGTTTTCTTTATCTGATGTTTGATCACTTGTTTTGAATTTATCATCTGATGTTTTGTCTGTTCTATCTGACTATTTGAATGAATAAATGAATCTGAATGTTTTCTCTATTTGATTGTATCTTTTCTCTTTGTTTCCTTTATTTGTCTTTTAAAGTTTTCTTTTTGATTAGGACAAAAAGGGGGAGAATGAACTTTTGACTGTTCAAATAAACTTTACCTGAATGGAATTCACACATATCAAATTATAACTAACATGAATTTCTTAGTATTTCAGAACTATATTGATAAATCTGACAAAATTCATTAAAGTAACTCTGAGATTCCCAGATCAAGGTTAACCAATCAGACTCTGATTCTGAAACGTTCATCCAAATCAAGCTTTAATTTTGAACATTCAGGCTCTGATTTTGAAAAGAATACTCATGCAAAAAGGGAAGTTTCTCTCTTAGTATTCAATTCAGGGGGAGATTCATAATCTCAGGGGGAGTTATAATTAACTCTTTATTGAACAAAATTTCCTATGTTTTTGTCATCATTAAAAAGGGGGAGATTGTTAGAACACGGATTGGTTCTTAGTTATATCTCTATGTTTTGATGATAACACTAATGAAATTTTGTATTAAGAAATTATATACTCTAAATTTGTTCAAGTATTTTTGCTGCAGATATTAAATTTAATATTCTTCTAAAAGCAAAAATGGATCTGAACATTGAACTACGCAAGGCTCTGAAGCGTCAGAGGCATCTCTACAGAAGACTCTAAGCGCTGCCTACAGAAGACTCTGAAGCAGAGGCTACAGAAGCATTTGAAGCGTAGACTAAAGACTTTGTATGAAGAGTTTCAAGCACTGTTTTTCAGAAGACTCTGATAGTACTGTTCACTGCAAGTACTAAGGATCTGATCTCTAAACTCTGCTCTGATTATTACTCACGCTGAAGCACACTTGCTGCAATACTCTAATACAGCAAACTCTGAGGACATCAAGACTCTGATCACTCAAGGCTCTGATGTTGATTGCTGAGAAATAGAAACTTGTTGAAGAAGATTATTCAAAGTTATATCCGTTGGTTATGCCAAATGACTCTTTCCTCTTTTATGATAGACACAAGAACTCAGGCAAAAAGGATTTCTCTGAACATTCTAATTCTGGGAAAGGTCAAGTCATATGAAGACAAAAGGTTACAACTACTTTGCAGTACACGGTCTTCAAGCTTGCAACATCTTGGACTTCTAAGTCTATAAAAGCAAGTCTTTAACAACTTTCTATAGTTGACGAACATTGATGTGCTTTGACAAAAATTCATTGAAAAGCTCTCATACAAATTATTATTCTTTGATTGAATTTATTTCATACGTTCTTAAACTTAAGTGTAAATCACAGTTGTGATATAGCTGTATTAGAAGCATTTCAAACACTTGTTTAGTTTACATTTGATTGTAAAAGTTCCTTGAGAAGACCAAGTTGTGGTCAGTAGTTCTTGAGAAGACTAAGACAGTTATTCTTAGTGGTTGTTATTGTAATCAGTTTGATTATAGTGGATTAAGTCCTTGTGGAGAAAGGCAAATCACTCTTGATAGGGTGGACTGAAGTATTTGAGTTCAACGAACCAGGATAAAAATCTTTGTGTTTTTATTGCCATAATATTTTCTAAATCCTTATTCAACCCCCCTTCTAAGTATTTTCTCACCTTCAGATAAGAGGATTAAAAATTGAAATGTAACATTTGTTTAAGCTTCTGGATGATGATCATTATGTTTCTAGGTACAGAGTGTTTGAGGATGGAGGCATCGTTCGAGACATATTTTGGACTCATCCTAATTCTATCAAGTTGCTCAACACATTTCCCATTTGTAGAACCCCAAAATTTACCCTCCCATTTTTAACCGTAACTGACTTATGTTTTGTTCATTTGCATTATCATTGTGCATGTCATGGCATGGGTTCTTGGAACATGGGATCAAGTTGTTTCTATGGCTTAGTACCTCCTTTTATTCCAAGTTTTTAAGCAGTAAGTATCAGAGGCTTCAAGATTTATTTTGTTCAGTGATCGGATACCAGATCATATTTTTTAGCAAGTTACTTTGAGCGCAGGAGAGAGTTCACAGTTTATTTCAGACATTTTACAGGTGCAATATCAAATGGCAAGTTTCAGAGGTAAAACAAAGCTTAGAACAAGAGGGTACGTGTGATTCTCCAAGTTTCCTTTCTTGTGGCGCCAAATTTGAAATTTTGAATGTGGTAATCAATTACCACAAGCAAAATTTTCCCAGACTGTCCATTTTTCAGCACTGCAGCATTTGGGTGGCATTTTGTTCATGTGATTTCCATGTGCATCAGTAGAAGGATCTAGAAGTGGTTCCAATTTGATTCATTTTCACAAATTAATTTCATTCCCTCCAAAATTCAAACATTTTCATTCCTAATTCCACTCCTAACTTCCATTCCAAACACTAACCCACACTCAAAGCCATATTTAACTCCAAACTTAAACCATATTTAAATCATTTTGCTCCAAACTTCTCATAACTCTCACTCATTTTTCTGAATTTTTTATATCTCTCATCTCAATTCTCTCAACTTTTCTCTCATTCCAAAACCCTCACAAATTATGCATTGCAATTTGTGAATTCTTGATCTAAGCCTTCATTGCATCATCATCCTTGGTTCAATTTTGGTGTGGAAGTTCATTTGGATCTTGAATTAAGTTGTTGGAATCCCTTTTGGAAGAGCTTTTGCTTATTGGTGGATTATTGCTTGGATCTTCAAGTTTTCTTGCTAGAACTTCATAGATCCTTGGATTTCTTGCTTGGATCTATTAATTGCAACTTAACAACATTCACCAAAGCAGGTCTCAGCTTTGTAGGTTGGTAAATCCTAGATCTAATTTTGTTTTTGCTTAATCTTGCATTTCACAATGTAAATCCTTAGTTTCTTGGTGATCTTTGACATATTGCTTGCTTTGATCTTTGATCTTATTGTTTGATTGTTGTGATTTAACATTATTTTCGTGCATAATTGATTGCTTGTTCATTTGGAAGATTGGATAAGTCACTTGCTACTGAAAGTGCTTTTTGGAAGTTAAACATCTGCTATTGTCTCAGTGATAATCAATTACCACAATCAGGGTAATCGATTACCCTGCCTTTTCCACGTGCTTTTTTGACATTTTTAAGTGGGCAATCGATTACCCACATATTGTTAACTGATTACCACAGACATAATGCTTTTTTCTTGATTTTTCAAGCTTGTCTGGTTTCCTTTTCATCCTTAAACTTTATGGATTGATGTGATGCATACATGTGGACTGTTTTTGACCTATTGCATCGTTCTTGATAGCGTGCTTGAGTTTCTTCGACACGTGACTTTTGGTTTTCTGTTGATGACCATTTATGATAGTTAGGTTATATTCTTGGTGTGTTGATCATGTTGCATATTCATTTTCGTGATGATGATTGTTGATTCTTGATGACTATTTTGCTAGATTTACACCATATGCTTATGTTTGTTTTTGTTTCCGTGAACGCATGCTTGTTTGAATTGATTAATCGGTGTTGAATGCACGATGTTCTCTTCGAATGTTTAATTATGCATCAAACTTGTTTTGTGCTTGATTGGTAATGCATGTTCATGATTGATCCTTACCATGTCATATGCTTTCGCTACAATGTTCATGTATGCATGCTGCCTGAACCTTTCACACCAGTTCTCCTGAATTTTAACATGTTGTTAATTGTGCATACATGCTGCCTGCCACTTTTTACACCTGTTATGTACTGAAACATGAGCTTCTCTTGTTTCAGACGAGTAGTTGGAATCGGTGGTTTATTCAACATATTTGAGGAACTTGATTCACCTTGAATCAAGGGGAGGGAAGATATAGTTTCAGCATCAACATCTAGGATTGAGTGTATGATTACTATTGCTTCTCTTGTAGAAAACTTTGTAACTGGTTAATATAGATCTTAATTGTATTTCTAGAATTGAGGATAGACGTACCCCAAGAAAGGACGAAGGGGGAATTTCCTCAATAAATTTGGTGTTGTTCTCTCTTTCGCTATTTTTCCATTTCTGAATTTTTAACGGTTGTGTACAATCAAATTACTCGGTAAAATTTTGGTATAGTGTAGTGCTGAAAACATTTTTGGAAGCTCATTACAATCCTTTAGATTGTAATTCAAAAAGTTCTGCACTACCATTACTTAGAGAATTTCACTTGGAGTGTGTCGCACGCCAAGTGTTCGACAAATTGATCAAACACAAACCTTTTGGAATGTTGTCAATTTGAGTTTTATTTTCATAAGCCATTGAAAATTGCACAACCTTAAGTGAATAAAATTGTATTGATTGGTGTTCAAATTTTGATTCATTTTCTCATCAGATTTGATATTCCATTTTGGCTTATGGCATATCCGATCTTTTCAATAATGGTTCATTTAGAAGACTTTAGTTCCTCGACCGGTTCCTCCTAAAATTTTAAAAACTAAATTCCTTTTAAGCGTCGACTCTGTTTAGGAATTAATGATCTATTCAACCCCCCTTCTAGATCATTGTCATCGTCTAACAACAAAGACTCTCCATGAAAATTTGTTTGTAAGAGTGAGTCTTTACGAAGAAATATGAGTCATCACTAGGGTGATACCCTTCCTAGAAAGACAATCAAGGAAATCAAAGGAAAAAACAAGGGGAGAGATAGTAGTAAGGAATAAAACTATAAGAAAGCGAAGTGAGCCTTCATAGCCTATTTCTCAGGAGGCCACCATTTCATTTCATAGATCACAAGCGGGATCTCACCCTCAAACAAACCATCGAAGGGAACAATCAAGAGAAAAATAGAAGAGTTGTTGTGCATCAACCATAATCAAGGATCAACTTTCAACGAGAGGCATTAATGATTCATTCTAGGCTTTAGAGACAATGAAAGGAAATAAGGCATGCTCAAAACTTGTTTTTTCATTGATAATCATAACAATCATGACCAATTTTAATGTCTCACTAATTCTCATTGACAAATGGAGTTCATGTGACATTATATATTCAAAACTACTCACTAAGTTGGGATTAGGAATAGAAACCTTATGTATGTTAAACCAAGACTTGGTTATGCATTTGGCCTTTAGTTTTGATGATAACAACACATTGATTCTTAAATAACAATTTTGTATACTATGTAAAACGAATGAATAAATAAATAAAGCTTCAGAGAGATATGAGAGATTATGAGAATCAAATTTCATCCACCAATCAATCATGTAATTTTACCAACCAGATATGCAGAATCTAAACATTTATCAATATCATCACGTATCGCTCACATCAGAGTGCATGTTTGCCACGCCTACGAGATTTCTACCGTATTGTTTAATAAATGATCTCTCAGCCTATCATACAACACAGAGCATTAAGATTCAATACTCATGCAAATTTTAAGTCTAAATCTATGTCTAGAGTAATCTAATATATGATTATCCTAGATCTAGGTTCAAAGAGTGTTTTTCAACCACAGTTCAAATCAAAAGTAAATAGGTAAACAAGGATAACATCGAATACTAACACATGAATAAATCGTACAAAACGCCATGATCAATAAAAAAGACATATTTTTATAGTAAACTTACATACAATCCCAACAAGAAAGAGATTACAAGGAGAAGAATGAAGATGAACAAACATCCACCGTGATTTCCAAGCAATAGAAGCAAATCCAACTCCGGATCTTCAAGATGCACTCACTCTTGTTATTTTCTAAGCCTCTATCTCTAAAGAATGATTTCTAATCAAATGGGTATAAAAAGTCCCAAGAGATAACTGAAAAATCTATTAAGAAATGAATATATACAAACTAAAATTTTCCTGTCTCGCCCGACGAAAGTCACTTTATTGGCCATAAGTCACTCAAAAAATGCATCAAACCGCCTTTGGAAAATATCTACATTCGCAAGACCTCACCTGGCGAGCTCGCCCGAAGACCATGATGCAAAATAGTTTCTGCCTCTATAGTGAATTTCTTCGCCTTCAGCTTGCCTGACGACGCTCGCCTGACGACCTTGCTGATTTCCCCTTCTTAGCTTTATTCCTACTTCATCTCTTTGTGTCTTTTTTATTTGATTTCTTGCACATTTCCTGCTCACTTAGCAAACACATCAAGGATATAAAAGCCTATTGCAATTTATATGACATTTATAAGAAAAATCAGGGAAATTAATCATTTAAACCGCAAAATAGAGTCGAAAAATGCCAAGATTTCATGTACAAAAATAGTCAAGATTTTCACTTATCAAAAGGCAAAGGTTTTTAATGAGGCACCCTCAATTCATATTTTTATGTGTCACTTTTGCAGAAAAGATTAAACTCGTTCCAGTAGCCAAAATTGTCACAAAGATCAAGGACAACTTCATGAAATGGGCTATATAAAGATTAAACCTCTGGGCGGGGTCATGTTAATAAAACATCTGACTTAATGAAATCAATCATGTAAACAGTAAACCTCTGGTGGGGCCATATTAATAAAACCTCTTACTTAATGAAATTGGCCATGTAAATAGTAAATCTATGGTCGGGGTCATGTTAATAAATCATCTGACTTAATGAAATTAGCTATGTAAAAGGTAAACCTTTGGCCAAATGATGTTAATAAAATAAAACCTATAACTTAATGAAATCAACTATGTAAATAGTAAACCTCTGGCCAGGGTCATGTTAATAAAACCTCTGACTTAATGAAACAGGCTATGTAAACATTAAACCTCTGGTCGGAGTCATGTTAATAAAACCTCCGACTTAATGAAATCGGGTATGTAAACAGTAAACCTCTGGTCGGGTCATGTTAATAAAACCTCTTACTTAATGAAATTGGTTATGTAAACAGTAAGCCTCTGATTGGGGTCATGTTAATAAAACCTCTAACTTAATGAAATTGGAAATGTAAATAGTAAACCTCTAGTCGTGTTATGTTAACAAAATCTATGACCTAATGAAATCGGCTATGTAAATATTAAAACTATGGCCGGGGTCATAAAACCTCTAACTTAATGAAATCAGGTATATAAATAGTAAACCTATGGTGGGGGTCATGTTAAAAAAACCTCTTACTTAATGAAATAGGCTATATAAACAGTAAACCTCTGGTCGGGTTATGTTAATAAAATATCTGACCTAATGAAGTCGACTTTGTCAACAGAGAACCTCTGACTGAGTTATGTTTAATGAAATAGCCAACCTATCGAGCTGGCTGTGTAAAAAGGAGTGAAGCTTTTGGCTAGGATTTCAAATATTTGACTTAAATCGCATAAAATAAAGGAACATGGTCAAAATACAATAGTAAGTCATCGGTTAAGAAGATCATGGCATGCATTATTTATTGAGCAATCAACAAACCAGATCAAAGCACGAAGGATCAGGTCAGATAAAACACAACAATAAATTGCTAAAAGTAGTCAAGATATTAAAAAGTTGAACAAAATATGTATAAAGATAATGAAACAACATTGTCATAAAAAAAAGACCTCAAAGGGCTTAAACATCAGGTAGGAAGGAAAACAAAATATTGTTCAAAAATATACAAATGGCACATCATCATTGATGGCCAACAAAAAAAACATAAACAAAATTAAACTTTAGCCTCCTGAGCCTTAGGAATCGAATGGTTCACAACCATATCCTTCAAACCTTATATCTATGGGGAAGCCTCATCTATGTCGACCAATTTCCCATCCATCACCGTCTTGAAAAAACCAACCCGGTCACATTCATGTCGAGCATGATGCATAAAGCTTGAGCTTGAGCTCACTCAAAAGCATCATCCCCAGCTGAAAGAAGATCCACCTGGGCATCTTGCAAATATTTTCTTAGAGTCTCATTAAGAGCCTGATCTTATTCTACTTCTTAGATCATGATGTCATTCTTCGCTTCTATCTTCGAGCACTTGTAGTCATCAATTACCTTCTATTTAGTCATTTCTGACAACTGAGACTCCACCGTCTCTTTGTGCTTTTTCTTCTTGGCAAGATAGAGGTTTAGGGATTTCAATTCATCCATCAACTGGTTTAAATATTTAGTAAGACGAATCTTGTTCGTTCATAAGCATCGCATACTTCAAAGAGACCTCGAGTCATAAAGGCACACCTCATCAGGTAAGCCCCGAGGTTTTATATTAACTACTGAGAACCTATTGACTTAACCTTCTCAATGTCCTCAGTTACATTTAGATGATCATAGAGGTAGCGCAAACTGTTGAAACTGTTGGACCAGAACTTGAATTCAGAGGATGGGTTAGATTGGTGACTACTACCTGAATCCTGCATCAATGTGGTAATTTCCAGGTCGGCATGACTAAAATCGTCACTCATCAAGGTCTTCATTTTCTTTGGTGAGTCTAGATTAGAATCCCTAGAGGGAAGAATAGAGGTAAACTGGGGCTCGAATACGATGGGAGTGGCTTTGATGGCTTCCATTTTCTTCCTTTTGAGGGCCCGAGTTTGCATACCTGACATATCACTTTTTGAAGTAGACTAATCCCCACGCCTCTCCCTAGCTTCGGCCATTAATTTATTTTGTTTGAAGAGCTTGAGGTTGGTCATGTTGACTGAAATAAAAAGACCAAAGAAAAAAAATCAAGAAATATGACTATCAATAGGGTTATTATAAAGTAGTAAAAAAAGCACATGTAAGCATTGCCCAGGAAATTAGAAATTTGTTCCGGGTCTTCAGCCATTTGTAGTAGCTCTTTAACTTTCACTACCCGAAAGGCATCTAAAATGGCCAACGCTCGGATTTCAAAGCATTCAACTTGTCGTAGTCAAAACCGAAACTAGTAATGGATTATCCGATCAATAAATCGAGAAATGATAATTCTCTTCCAATGCATATATAACTTGGGGACACCTTTTCCCACTCTTCACTAAAAGGAACTTGTCCTTAAAACCCTTATAGTTGGTGGTATAAGCTTGAAAAAAGATCTTCCCTGGAATACCACTAAGAGATAACCATCCTCCTTTTTCCACCCCCTTTAGCTTAAAAAATGAGAAAAATAATCCTAAGGTGGGCGTTATGTCTATTGAGTCACATACTATTTGGGAGTAATTAAGAAGGGGCTATATTTAGGGTTTTGAGGATATCAGACTCAAAATTGGTAAACATGATACAAATCTTGAAATCTTCAATTACCCCTGAATAGAAGAAGAAGTATTCATCGGCCACTCCTTTGGGTTGAGTATTACAGACCATCTCACCAACTACACAAGGTTCCAAAATAATGTTTTCTTCATTCTCAGTGGAAGACACTGAGCTATTAGAATGAAGCTTTGAAACGTAGGTATCATCAATGACATTATGGTCGTAGTTTAGAACCTCTTTATATATCAAAGTTCATATTCCCTCCATCAGAGTGTCCAAAAAACCTGAGGACGGAGATTGTGAGTCACTGTTACCAACGGGTGAAGGGATTTCACCATAAAGCTCTCTAATAATTCAGTCAAAATCCATTCAACTCAAATAACCCTCACACTCTCACATGCAAGAATTCCAAATCCTATTTTTATCGCTAGCAGTAAGGGAAATCGAATATTCTCCCGAGTGATTGTAACCTCGTATTGGAGACATAATAAAAGAACAAAAAGGGTGAGAAGAAGGGAGAAAACGATACCTGGTGCTAGAGATAGCAGAAGAATCGAGCGATGGATGGGGCCGAAATTTATGCGTAACGCTTGAGAAGAAGATCGCTAACTTTGGTAAAAAATCAAAGTGAAATAGATAAACTCCCTTTATTTAAAATAAGTCTGTAACGGTTAAGAATTCATTGCGTAGAAAAGAAATGATGGCAAGTGAAAGTTCCCATAGAAACCATCATGATGAGGAGAGAGAAGAATTTTTCATCAAACAACTAACACTTCAATGACTCTCCAAGTATGTGGCCGATCTAGAGAAGAGGGAAGTCCAAGATTATCTAGTCTGAACACTTCAATCCAATAGGACCTCGTGACCGGGGGGTTTAAGTACATCATGAAATTCCCTAAAGTTGAGCTTGTGAAAAAGCCGAGTATGAGGATACAAGTAAGTCAAGCAGTCATATCTTTACATAGGTCGGAATTCGATTGGGAGCACCAAAGCAAGCACGTCGGAGTCGACCTCATGACAATATAGATAGGTAGACAAGTCGAGTCTGATTTTAGTGCTAGGATATCATATGGATAGTCACAAGAGATGGTTACGAAATGGCCCGTGATTACATAGGAGTTACAAACATTGATAGGAAAGACGTTATCTGGTGCCACCTTAACGAGGGATATGAAAGAGCATGCATTGGATAATCATTGATGATTCGAGCAATATAAAAGGGATCTTCCTCCATGAAGGAAAGAAAACTACTAAATTCTCCTAATCATATAAAACGATTGTGGTCTCTCATGACTAGCTTTAGGGAGATTTCTCCAAATAGTGTTTAGCAAGAACAATACCTATTCCTTTTCATCCCTTTGTATGGGGGTTATTTCCTTTACTCTTGTGGCCATTTTAGGGATCTCTGTCCCACTATCTTTGACGTCTCTAGGAAGCGAGTCTGACCAATGGTGTAATTCCCTTCCTTTCCCTTAAGTTGTAACTTGGTTCAAGCTCGGCGTTCTTAAAGGCATCACTTACTTTTCTCTATAGTGGATAGCTTACAAATGAAGTTTAACCTTTCTTTATTTGTGACCCACATATGCTTTCGAGGTTTGGTGTCTTTGTTTGTGCACCACCTGCATGTTCTCCGTTTAATATCTCTTTTTTGTACCACTTATGCGTTCGAGGTTTTGTGTTAATGTTCAGAAGGTTTAATCTTTACACTACTGTCTTTGGATTTTTCCCTTTGCTTTGCCACTACCTCGATGGAGCTACCTAGGCTTTAATTTTTTGGTATATGGTCGTTGTGGCATACTTGATGGTGAGATCGATTAGTGATGAAAACATCTCCTTTTATTTAGGAACTCTAGTTCTTCTCAAATCTCTTATGAGGTTTTCTCATTGTAGAAAGAATGTGTGATTCTCTAAATAAGCTCTCTGACTTCGACGGGAATGACAGTTCCAGTGTCCTACGTAAATCTAAAAGGTGTCTCCCTGGTGATGGAGTGAGTTGTGGTCATGTATGCTCTCTTCCACCCGCCTTTGAATTTCTCTAGTCTTTTTCTCAACCTCTTTAGTAGGATTTTATTCACACCATCTACTTAATCATTAGTTTGAAGGTGCTCCACTAATGTGAAAAGTGATGTTTAACTCCTAAGTCTTGGAAGAGCTTTTTCAAGTTTTAATCCATGAACTAGTTTTTATTGCCACTGATTAGGCATTGTGGAATCTCATACCTAGATAAATTGTTCTTTTTGAAAAACTTTTGAATGTTAATGTTGTTATTTTTTCTAAGTCTTCATCTTTTACCAAATGGAAGAAGTAGTCCACATCCACTATGATAAACTTCAACTGTTCTAGGGACTATTAAAGCAAGGAAGAAGATTGAAAAAAATGAATAATAATTTTAAGTTCCTGATTTATAAGTCTGCAAGCGCCAAGTTCAATGGTCATAATCCAATGAATGTAAAAAATTTACATCCAGCGACTTAGATGGTTTCTCGAAATAATAATTACACTTGAGTGTATCTTAGTGGACCTATATTGGTCACTTTCCGACCCTATGTGTGTCAATTTTAATTTACTAATCTTTAATTTTTTTTAAATTACTATTTTTATCCACTGTAATTTTTTAAATAATCTGTATTTTTTTAATGACAACATAATATATTAACAAAAATGATATAAATAAAAATACATATTATTTTTTAAATGTAGCATTATTATGCCACATTTACATGCGTTACATCTTTTATTTTTTAATGACAAATTGTTAGTGGGTAATATATATATATATATATATATATATATATATATATATATATATATATATATATATATATATATATATATATATATATATATATATATATATATATATATATAACTTAAATCTTAAAACTCCAACCCTTTTATATTCTAACTCAACTATTTTAAGCGAGTTTAGCTACGGCCTTTAAAATATGCTAATTCATATGGACCGGTCCATCAAGTGTGAAAAAATCACAGGATTTGAGTTTTAAAATTAGAATCTATATTTTTCAAAACATTTTTAGCCAAGTCCTATAACGTCCGCTATCTATTAGGGTTAGCCCAGCCTATATGGATTATCACTACAAGAAATATTGCAGTTTCCCAAGTGATATTCACGTCACTAACATAAAAACCACTTCACTAACAAAATTTGCGACGTGGGTAAAACACGTCGGAAATGCAATGGTGGAAACTTTTTTCCACGTGATAAACACGTCACAAAGTTGTGACAGAGTTACCACGTCGCAAACCACAAAATAAAATGGAAAAATTCCCACGTGAAAACCAAGTCACTAATTAGTGACGTGAAAATCACGTGGGAACATTATTTTACCAACTTTCCTCGACACAAGTATATTTTATTACCCATGTGATTTCCACGTCACAAAGTTGTGACCTGGTTTTCACGTGGGAAACTACATTGAATTAATATTCTTCCCATGTGATTCCCACGTCACTAATTAGTGACATGGAATCCACTTCGCTATTAAATTTAATTATAAAAAAAATAAATAATATTAACTGAAAACAACTATAAAATTAAAATAAATATTAAATATTAAATATAAATTTAAAATTAAATTATTTTTTAATTAAAATAATATACATTTAAAATATATAAATAATACATATTAAAGTAAATATTTTATTTTTTAAATTTGTTTCAAATAAATAATACATATTTAAATAATCTGAAAAATATTTTGTTGTTTGATAAATTAAATATTCTGTTTTTGTTGTTGTTGAAAATTTTATATAAAAATCTGAAAAAATCTAACTTTAAAATCAACAACAACACAATACTATATCTCAAATTTAAAATCTCAAATTTACTAAAATCTCAAATTTTTCAACAGCAACAGCATTACTTCAAAGCTACTAAAATCTCAAATTTTCTAACCTAAATCTCAAAGCTTTCAACAATAACAACATAATACACAATAAATATAAAAAATTAAAATGCATAAATACCTCTCTCAAAGCTTTCAAATAAAACTTCTTATAAATCAATTAATATTCTTAGATCTGGAAAAAAAAATCAGTTAATAATAAGAAAAATATAAAATAAACTATAAAGGAAAATAGTTACAAGCATTCACCTTAAATTTTGAAGAAAAAATTAACTGGAGTAAGGAGCTGGAGTGGAGTTGTAGCAAGGAGCTGAGGTGAATGAAGGGGGAGAACAAAGAAAACTTCTGGAAATTCTGATACGTTGTGTGCCTAAAGAAATTCTGGAAATTTTTATATATAACGTATCTTCCGACGTGGCAAACCTTTGGGAAATTAGCGACGTGCATAAAGCTTCGCAACTTGCGACCTGACATCTACTTCGCAAGCTTGCGACGTGATATCCAGGTCGGTACTATCCATATATTAAATTGTTAACGTTATGCCATTAATGCCAACTTTGCTTTTCAAATTTTGCGACGTGGGATGTACTTCGTAACCTTGATGTAAGTGAGTGCGAAGTGGAATTCATGTGGGTATTTTGTGACAGGTTAATCACGTGGCAACAAAAATCTATTTTTTGAATTTTAGGTTCCCATGTGAAATACACGGCACAACAGAATTTGTCAAAAATTCAAAATTCCCCCTCTCTTAAAAATCCAAAATTTCGTTCCAGATTTTAGAGGTAAAAAATTTATTAATAAAAAATGTTTGTGACGTGATAATCACTTGGCAACGCAATTTTTTTCCCAAGTGTTTACCACGTCACTAATTCACTAGGGAAAAACAATGTTTTCTTGTAGTGCATGGACATCCCATATAGATCATGGGTAGTCCATTAAGCGCATATTGCTATAAATCTAAAAAAAAATTATATTTATATTATCTTACTCTAAAATCAGTGTTTTAAAAACCGGACCGGTCATCAAACCGGTGAGGGTATTGAGTCACTGGTTTATCGGTCGAACCACTGGGTCACTGGTCGAACCGCATGACTATACCAGATTAAACCGGATAACTCGATTGAATAGACCTGTCATTATATAGATATAAAACCGACCAAACCGAATGATTTGGTTTCTAAAAAAATATAACTAGTACTTAAATTTTTTGAAAATGTCATATCATAAATTCACAAGTTCATAATTTAAATTCAAATTTTAAACAAATGTATCACACATAACAAAATAATACAAAATTACAAAATCTAATTGCAAACAAAGTCTAATTGCAATAGCTTCCCCATCAATGATATTATTTATTGATTATTATGAAATAAGAGGTAATTATTTGTAAGTAAAATATGATTCTCCTAAAAAGAAAACCAAATAAAATTCAATATGTTTATGTTATTTCACTTTCCCTTTCAACAAAATACATACCTTTTTCTATTGTTAATATTTTGACACTAAATATAATTAATTATAAATTATAATTAATTAAAATTATTAGCAGCGACAAAATATAAAAAGATAAAATATATAACAATCTAAAAAGTTAAAATAATAAGGTAACTAATTTTTTACTAACCACAAAGTTACAAACTATTTAGGAAAATGTATTAGCAAAAATAACAAATAGCCAATAAAGTCTGTAATTTGTCACTAACGAAATTTTTTTATGTGAGAATGCTATTTAAGTAATACACTACTAAGTATATTTAAAAAAAGTTTAAAAATAAAAAACAATTAAACTGCCGGTTTTTCCGGTTTTCCCGGTTCACACCGATTCGCGGCGAGGCCGATCCGCCAATTGAACTAGGCCGGCTAGTGTCCCGGTTCCCGGTCCGATTTTTAAAACACGGTCTAAAATAACATATTGATTTTCTTACCTCACTAAATTTTATATATATTCTATTCAATCTTTCTCTTTTAAATACTATACATTAATATAATCAACACTATTTTTTTCGTATTTTATTAATTTCTCTTATATTAAATATTCGAGTATTTTAAAAACACATTAAAATATTGATAAAAAATAATATAATACTTAAAAATGTATTATGTTTAAAATAATATAGTTTTTTAATTTTAGTTATAATAATATTATGACATTTTTATTTTAATTTTTTATTAAAAAAAGTTCGTTTAGGACCAAATAGACCGAAATCCATCTAAGGTAATTTTCGAACTCATATTAAAAATAAACTTTTTTGACACAGTCCTAAAAAGCCGAGTCCATTAAAATCGACCATTTAAAACCAAATAACCCATTTTAACGGTTCTAATTTTAGCTGCTCATCCCACCTTACATACCTTACCTCTTACATCCGGAAATCTCACACCTTACATGCCTTACATCTTACATCGAGATATCTCAAATATTTTTCTTGCATTGTACCGGGATCATCATCACCCTAGTTTTCTCACAACAAAATAAAAAGAATATGTTACATTTTTTTTGTATGAAAGTGAATTTAGAGGGCAAACATATGCCGAAATGCATTTAAGAAATTAGGTCATGTTTTGTACTCCAATAGTACGAATGGACCTATTTTTAGAATATTTTTAGAATATTTTCTTACCCCCTAAATCTTCTCTCAATTGGTTTCATCTATTTCTCTTGGCAACTACTCTCTATCTTCCAAATTATAAAATATTTTAAGTATTTCAGACAAATTAAAAATTTTAATTAATTTTGTAAGAAAAAATAAATTATGTAATTTTACAATAATGTTCTTCATTAAGTACACGTAGGAAAGAGAAATTAAAATAATTAAAAGAATATTAAAAAAATTTTAATCTTACATTAGAATTATAAAGTAATTTTTAATTTAAAATATATTTTTTAAAAACTACTTACAATTTGAAACGGATGTAATAACTATTATTTGGTTTTTATGGGATCCTCCTCAACATATTTCTTTAATGGTAGCTAGCAATGTTAAATAGCTTCTCTTAGTGTTTTTTTTGGACGGAACTTCTCTTAATGCTAAAAAGGAAAAACTTTAAAAAGAGCATATATAGCTAAAATTTTGTCAAATAAAATACTATAAATACCATATTCAAAGTAGCAAAAGCAAAATACAAAATTAACTTTTAATTTAATATAGCTACAATTTTGACTCATCACCATCACTATCAATGACATTAAAAAGTAAAACTAAAGAAAATGAGAGGAAGATGCTTGTGAACTATCCATGTCTTCCAAAAGTGGTCACTGAATGAAGCAGACAATTTGTTCACAAGTTATAATATCTATTTCAATCTCTTTCTTTGTATTATATGCATCCAAATTGAACATGCTACTCTTAAATGAAAGAAAATGGAACAGGTGTGTTACGTACTGTTTGTAAAATTGAAACCACGAGTCTCATAACAGTAAAGTTTTTGCTTTGTTTGGTTTATATAGTGTATTTCTTATAGGAAAGAAGTGAAATACATTTTATCAAGAAATCAGTTGTTTGGTCAGAATTGGAAATTATTAAATGATACCAACTCTTCTTCATATATATACCATAATGATATGTTAGTGATGTAATTTGAATTTAACACCATCGCTTTACAAACAGGTCATATGCTATTAAATAAGCTGGAATGTATTAAGAGTTTGGTATTAATTATCACGCATAATACCCTACTTTTGTTGTATTTGCACTTCCATCACGAATTAAATAATTTTGTCGTGAATATTTCTCTCATACTTACAAATTTCGTGTTTGAGGGGTTTTGAGCGATCATAGATATTATAGTTCAAGTTCACACCCTATCATTGATCTCCACCTAGTGTGTTGCAATCATGTGGATCACGCCAGATATCTTTAATGAGATACAATGAGGTAGATCAGGTGTTTGGCACGTGGGTGAATTGGCCACTTCATGAGATTTTATAAGAAAAGAGTCACCTACCACAATCTCTAATGGAGTAGGATCAGACTGATCAAATCTGATAAAAAAGGCTTAAGGTTTTAAGAATTTCACTTGATTAATCGTGTTATCTATACATTAGACAAAAACATCACATTCTTTTCAAATTATTTAAAAAATGTCTTCTTGCATGTCATATCACATGAGGGTCGCTACTATTGTATTCACATCAAGTACAGTTGGCGTTCTGTGTGAAACTCGATAAAACATTCTTGTGTCACACATTTTTCAACACGAGTTTTGCTCAACTAGTCGTTGTTTAACAATGACATCCGCACGAGTTTCATCCAATTATAGGGATCATGAAGCCTTAGAAGAGATGCAAGCTGTTATGGATGATCCACGTCACTAAAACCAAATATTATAAGCAATTGTCTTGACAATTTAGAAGCAGCAACAACAATAATAAAAAAAAGGGATATTAGGAATGAGGTAGATGAAAAAACCCTCGATCCTTTTCTACTAAAATCAGGGACGCGCTAGTACCATAAAATTTCAAACCACCCCCTCTATTGACATTTGATAAAAATAGTGTCACTCAAGAGCATGTCACACCTTTAAACACATACGGTGATCATAAGCGTGACATACACACTCAAATTCAAGTTTCTCTCTAAAACCTTGGAGAAGGCAACCTTTTGTTGGTTTATGAATTTTGTCATATTTTGTGTGACAAATTATTAGGACCTATTTAGAAAACTAATTCACCACTTCTAAACCAATATACATTGCAAGTGTTAGGGGAAAATATGTGTAAGAAAATTCAAGAAGGGGGTTGAATAGACCTTACCTTAAAAAATGTTGAAAAAGGTTTTATAAAATAACAAGTTTTCAAAAACTGGCAGCAAAAAATGTATTGTGTATATGCTAGATTGATATTAAACTTTACTCTATGTTGGACAATAAAACTAAATATGAAATTATGAACAATCTATCCAATTAAAGAATTAATCAATTTAAAATGAAATTTAAACGAGATGCTTAAATGGATATTTATTGATCAATTAAACCAATATGACATTACAAGTATAAATAGTTTTAATCACTAGAGATATAATACAAATGACTTGATACTACCATACCTATACATTACATAATAAATATCTAAGGTTTATAGTGATCCAGTGCATTTATCCTTGAAATGTGCCTAATTCAGTCATCAATGGCAAACCATTGAAAAATTGTAGTCCTCTACTATTTTGACAACTATACAATGTTCATTTTATATAATCAAGAAACCAAATGTTGAAATTAAAAAAAAAATAGAAGTTTCAATCTAAATCTTTCCTTTATCTGTTGTAGACAACCCACACAAATGAAATCTCCAAAACCTTCACTCAATCTTGATATAGTTGAAGATGAATGCAGATTCAAAAGAATATTGTGATTTCGTTTACTTTGAAAGTTATACACTCTATTAAAAACTTCCAAAGTTTGAATGTTATTTCTCACATCTAAATTTGAAGACAAAAATAACGCAATATGTTTTATATATGTGCTTGATACATATCACTAAAAATTAACAAAAATATCCATTTGATTCTAGTCAAGTGCATTGAGTATGATTCAAGTTAAATAAGGAAATGATTGGAATCAAGAACTTAAACCCATAATTTTGATACTTTTATCTCAACTAGTGGTTCAAATTAATAACTCGAGTCAAGGAAATATTTTATTTGAATCTGACTGACATGATTAAAATCCTGATTTTAAAATGTCTTTTTGATTTGAGTCAACCTTTAGCTTGATTCAAATAAAGGTTGCTTATCATTCAATTCAGAGATTCTTGTGATTAAAATTATAGTGGCAGTGGCAAATCATGTTTTTCAATTTCAATTTTGACTCAAATCATGCATAACCTTGATTCAAATCACACTTTTGAAATTTGAATTTTCGAAAAAGTTGAAGTGAAATGTTGAATCTAAAGCTAGTATGAAAGGAATTATTTAATCATGTGTTTCTTAGCGCAGATAATCAAATCATTTGAATTGAACCACTTGCAGCAAATTTTTATCCCAAGGTTCGATTTAAAGCATGTAAATCTCAATTTAATGAAAACACAATTTAATGCATTGCATTCAAAAATTCAAATATATGTGCAAACTTAACATAAAAGACCCAATAACCAAAAGTTATAAATGAAAATACTGAAAATAAGATAAGAAACAAATCGAAACCCTAGAGGGACAGAGCAACTTTATCAAAATGTCCACCAAAAGTCTCTTTAACATAAGAAAGAGTCACTCTGATTCCTTATGTAAACATTTGACATGTTTTAATTAAGAAACATTAAAGTGGTAAATCCTAACCAAGAGATGTTCGTAGAAGTATTTCACAATAGGTAAAAATTTGGACACTTTAATGAGTCTCTCTCCCATAAACCTTCATATTCAATGGAACAAATAATATTGAAGGATATATAACTCTTCATTCAAGAAAGGCATCTCAAGAGATAAGTTCAGGGCATGCCGGCTAACAGTGGATTGAGAAATCGATTTTCTAGCAATGAAAAACCTAAGAGCCCTTAACCTAAAAGAGGAAAATAACCATAAATAAGAAGTAGAAATAGAGAGGAACATGTTTTTCACACCCTCAACACCATAGTGGAGGATTCACTAAAGGGGGTGAGTCAAGATCCTTACATAAAATATATGTTATGGGATGCACGTCAATTACTATCCCCCCCCCCCAAAAAAAATAATTTATGATCCTAAGATTATTGTCTCCCATGTAGACATCTTTAGAATTATACCCCAAGGGGATGACCCTATGGTCATCAGTGTACAAATGTTTATTTGGAACATAAAACGAGTCCTTATAAAAGTTCCACTGATGTTCTCTAATGGGATGCCTTTGAACATGTGTAGTTAGATCCTAAACACCTACAACCCTTTAAAGGCTCCCTAGTAGATTTCTCATGTAAACATGTACAAGTTCTAGAATGCACCTCCTTGTTAACAACTTCCAGAGTGGGTGATAACTTAAAAACCATCAAAGTTAGGTACCACATGGTAAATGCCCATTTATTGAACAATTTAATTATCCAAAACCCAACATTTAACATTATTGAAGCATTCATATCTATACTTTACCTCACCATAAAGTACACCATAGTCAACAGGCATGTAAGGGTCGTGAAAGGAATCAAGAGATAGCCAAGAAGTGCTTCCAAGATTGCCTCAAGATAAATAAGGTGCTAATTACTAACAACCCTCCACCAAGACCAAGTGCTCACATTGTTACTTTATGGACTTGGACTAGAGAGAAGAATGTATTGACGCTAGGATATTTCCCACTTAAGATCTTAAAGAATTCCAAATCCCCCCCCCCCCCCCCAAGAATTTCCACACCATAAAACTGGACACTTCTTTATAGAGTTTAGGGAAAAGATTTGAATAACATACTCTAGAAGAACGTAGACTAACTCTCCTTGAGCCCCTTTAATATGCTTAGAATAGATGCAAATGTCATATATCACCACCTTGATCTAGATACCACCATCATATTAGTCATATAGAAAAAACAAAAAAAAGGAGAATAATCATCGACGAAGAAGTGAAAAATCTAAATGAGGCACACTTTATACGCGAAGTCAAATATCCCACATGGGTGTCCAACGTCGAGATAGTAAAATAAATCATGGAGAATATGAAGGATGTGCATAGTATTCATTGACCTCAACTTGGAATGCACCAAGGACTTCTACCCTCTGACCAACATAGATAGATTGGTTGACAAGGTTGCAGGTTACAAAATTCTTAGTTTCATGGGCGCATACTTAGGGTACAAAAAAATCAAGATGAACCTCATGGACGCATCCAAGACCGCCTTCATGACCAATATATGTAACTAATAAACAAGGAAATACCTTTTAGCCTCAATAACATCAGAGCTACCTTATAGAGGTTAATGGATGTGGTATTTGCAAATAAAATAGAAAAAAATGAAAGTATACATAGATAATATAGTGATGGAGACACTTGAAGATAAGAATCATTTTGATGATTTGGAAGACATCATATGGTGTATTAGGAGGTAAAACATATTCCTAAATCTTTCTAAGTAATCCTTTGGGGTACAAGTAGGAAATTATTTAGTTTCTTGTTAACTAGGAAAGTAATTGACACTACTACAAGATAGACCTTTCTTCACACTAAACTACAATGCTTTGTTTGTTTACCATGGTAATACCTCAATTTTGGACGCGCTTTTTTTGTTTACGTTTATGAAAATACATTGCACTACAGTCAAACTAATGAATCGTGATTATACATTTATGTAGTGACAGAGTTCGAATCCCAACTCCAGCAATTTTCTACATTTTCATTACAATTGATGTTGCCCATATTATTATAATATATAAATTAAAATTGAAATACCAATCACCACAGGTGATAGTGAGAACCGTTGTGAAAGTCATTACATTTTATCATGGGTTTTTAAAACAACCGTGGTGAAATTGTTTACTTGTTTATAATATAAGCGATTTAGCTCTCGCTTTTTAACAATATCTTTGTATCTATCACAGTAAAATCTTAGCACACATTTTCTTTGTTCTTCATCATTAGCTCTCGCTTCATATATAAAGGTATTCTTCTTCTTCCTTGTTTGAGAGTTTATGTTTTTTTTGTATGTTGTTATAGTTTTATGTTGCTGTATTTTTTTTATTTCAGATCTTTCTCTCATTATGAATAATGGGAGCAACAAACTTATCTACAAGATTCAGGTTACAAAAGAGGTTATTAATATGGTGGAGTTATGGTTGAACAAAGCCAAGAAAGCTGAATATGTTAGAAAACACATTACTGTTGTTGAACCTTTTGATGTAATGGGCTATAAGAAGATTCATTTCAAGAATCTTACTTAACCCTGAAAAGATGAAGAAGGTATAAGCTATTATGAATGACCTTATGAATCTGGATGTAACTGATTTCGAATCAAACGAAGACCTTGAGAACTGCACGAATTCAACTAGACATGAAGATTGAAGACCTTATTATGTTTTACATGATTTGTTGTTAGTTTTTGTTGTTGACAAGTTTTTGATTTGTTGTGGGTAGTTGTTGTTAACATGTTGCTTTTTGTTGTGACATGATTTACTTTCTTTTTGGGTTAACAATGTATTGTCAGTTGTTGTTGTTTGTTATCTTACAATGTTAATGCTAGTTATGTTGTGGTTGCTTGTTGTGTTACAGTGTACTGCTTATTTATGTTAACATGCCACTTTTTGTTGTGGCATGATTTACTTCCTAAATAATTTGTTGTTGCTTGTTATGTTACAATATTAATGCTAGTATATGTTTTCAAAATAAGTTAACTCAATTATGGGTGTGGTTCATAAATGCTTTGTTTTTCTATGGAGAAACGGTACAAGAAGTATGAATCAATTTTGGAAGCTTCATTCTCCTTGTACTTTTTCTTCATGGCAACACAAAGTAAATCAACTTTAGATTATTCCACGAATATTTACAATAAAAGGTATGTTGTTGTCATTTTGTTGATGTATGTATCGTTGTTGAGTTTACCATAATGTATGTAGATTGTTTGTTTCACTCCCTTCATTAAACATGCATTCATTTAAAGTGATTTAGAAAATAATAATATGAAAATTAAGTTATATTTGAAATGCAACTTAAATCAAACATGATTTTTGAATTGCATCCATCTCATAATTTATCTATATCCCTCTTTAACACATATAAATTGGTTTATTGCCCCAAATTCTTCAAAGTAATGGTTCGTTCTCAATTAATTTATATTGCAAAACATCAAATCTGTTGAGAAATTAAATTATCTTCATCGCTGTCATCATAAAAAACTTCATCATTGATTTAAAGTAATGATGCTGATAATGATGATGATTTAGAATTAGTCAACATATTGATGCGTTGCAAAATAAGCTAGGAATGAAACTTTGTTTTGAAGAATTTGGGGTATTTAATCAAATACTACGTGTTAAGAAGCAAGAGATGTATTACGGCATGAGTGCAATTTGAAAAATAGTGGTTCGTTTAAGTTGTTTTTCAAGAATAATTTAATTTTTCAAATTATTATCTTCTACATCAAGTTTTATAGTTGTATATGTTTAGTGAGGTGTAAGGAAAAACAAGCAATATACATATTTTATAATAAACTAAGGATACTTTTCACAACGGTTATATTTTATAACTGTGGCGAAATGTTAATTATTTCCAAATAAATTGTTGTTGCTGCTGGGTTTCACAACAATTATATTATATAACTGTGGTGAAATATTATTTATCACAACGGTTAATTGTTTAATATAACTATTGTGATAGGTAGCACACTACCTTGCTTATATCAACGGTCACACGCCCGTTGTAGAAACCACCCACTATAAGAAACATTGTGTTTTCCTAAATAATTTTTACGTCACTAACCCAAAAAACACTTCACTAAGCAAAATTTGCGACGTGGGTAAAACACGTCGGAAAAGCAATGGTGGGAACAATTTCCCACGTTAAAAACACGTCACTAAGTTGTGACATGGGATTCATGTCGCAAATAACCAAAATAATAGAAAACGTTCCCACGTGAATATCACGTCACTAATTAGTGACTTGGTTTTCACGTGGGAAATCACCTTTCCCAAGATGTCTTCTGCACGTTATATATGGCATCAATGAAAATGTTCCAATGGGTTTCCCACGTCACTATAAAATTTAATAATTAAAAAAATAAGTATTAACTGAAAACAACGAATTAACAAATAATAAAATTAAAAATTAAAATAATTTTCAATTAAATTATTTAATTTTTTTAATATATACATTAAAAAAACATAAATGTATTTTTTCTAAAATAATATAATATTCTAAATAAAATATGTTTACTAAAATTATTTAAATCTAATAAAATTATTTAATTTATTTTTTCGACACCAACCTAATAAAATATGTTTACTAAAATCTATTTTAAATCTATTTTGACACAAATTTAAATCTATTTTTTCTAAAATAATATAAATTATGTTTACTAAAATATATGCCATGGGAAGGTTACAATTCTGAAGATGCTGTACTCATTAGTGAGCGTCTGGTCTATGACAATATTTATACTTTTTTTCACATACGGAAATATGAAATTTAGACTCATGTGACAAGCGATGGTCGTGAAAGAATATACTACATATTTTCAAAATATAATATATATTTTGTTTATTAAAAATAACACATTTAAAATATAATATATATTCATTATTTTTAAAAATCTATTTTTTTAAATAATATAAATTATGTTTACTAAAATATAATACATATTCTAAAATATAGTATTCTAAAATATAATATATAATTTGTTTACTAAAAATAACACTTTTAAAATATAATATATATTCATTATTTTTTATAAATCTGTTTTTTCTAAACTAATATATATTATGTTTACTAAAATATAATAAGTATTCTATAATATAATATTCTATAAGATAATACATAATTTTTTTTACTAAAAATAACACATTTAAAATATAATACATATTCATTATTTTTTTAACAAAAATACTTTTTCAAAAAAAACACATTTAAAAAAAACACATTTTAAATATAATACATATTCATTATGTTTTTAAAAAAATACATTTTAATTTTTTCTATTTACATTTTTGTTTACTAAAAATATTTTTAAAAATTCTACTTTTTCTAATATAATATATATATTCTGTTTTTAAAAATTAAATATATATTTAAATACAACATTACATATTTTGTTTCTAATATATATTCTATTACATGTTTTTCTAATATATATTCTGTTATTAATTCTAAAAATATATATTTTATTTCTAATATAATATATCTTCTAATATTTTTAATTTTATCTTTCAACAACAACAACAATACATATTTACATACACTAACAACAATAAATCTAAAGTTTTATAATCAATAACCAAACATTGCATATATCATTATAAATCTGAAAAATAAATAAATTTAATTGCGTAAATACCTCAATGGAGTAAATTCCTAAAGCTTCAATGGAACAACTTCTTAATAGGCATGACAAAAAAACCCAGACCTGTCGGGGGCCGCCCGGACCCGCCCCGAAATTAGCAGGGAAAACCCGGTTTAAGTGGGTACGGGTGCGGGTGCGGGGAAAATCCGATTTTTAAGTACGGGTGCGGGTACAGGTGCAGGGAGACACTAAGACCCGCCCGCACCCGCCCCGCCCCCGAATAATTCATTTTAATTTAATTCTTTTATTTTACTTATTTTAGTATTCATTTATTAATTATATTTTAAATTAAATTATTAATAAATTTATTGCAATTAAAATAATTAAATTAATCAAGTTAATATTTATTTACTAATTAAATTTTTAATTAAATAATTAATTAATTTATTAAAATAATCAATTTTTTAATTAAATTATTAATTTTATTGTAATTAAAAAGAAATTATTTTTTTTGGGGGCGGGTCTGGGTGGTAAATTTTTACCCCGGTCGGGTTTGGAGGCGGGGGCGGGTGTGTTACATGGAAGTGGGTGCGGGTGCGGGTATAGTAAAACAAAAATGTAAAACAAAAACAAAATGTAAAAAAAATCAATAATTAATAATAATAAGAAAAAAATTAAAATAAATCAATAATTAATAATAAGAAAAAATTAAAATAAAATGTAAAACAAAAACAAAAACAAGGAAAATATCATTTACCTCAAATTTTTTGTGTAGCTTTCGTTCAAAAATGGAGGAGTAACAGGCAAAAGGAGAAGAAGGAGGAAAGGGAAGAAAGAAGGAAAAGGAAGAAGAAATGAGGATGTGTGAAAAAAATTATGGGTTTTTAAGATATAGCCACACTTGTGACGTGGTAGACACGTGGGAACGTACCCACGTGAAAACCACGTCGAAACCCATTAAAGGCTTGCACATTTGCGACGTGAATGACCCTTAGGAAAGTTGCCACGTGAGATACACGTTGAAACTTTCCCAACATTTAATATATTAACGTTGCATTATTAAAGGCCAAAGCAACGGTAAAAAATAAAGTTTAAAACATTTATGTGTCCCATTTGCGACGTGAGATTCACATGGGAACTTTGTCACAGTCAATTTCATCATTAATGTGTCTGAAAAATAAAAGTAAAAGTTGACCACCTTTATTATTTATAAACTTGCGACGTGTATCTCATGTGGGTAGTTTGTGACATGTTCTACACGTCACAAATACAAAGACTTTTTTGAATTTTTTGTTCTCATGTGTTTAACACGCCACAACTTAATTTTTGAAAAATCCAAATTTTCCTCCCTCTTAAAATTCAAAATTTTCGTTGCAGATTTTAGATTTACAAAATATATTAATTAAATATGGTAGTGACGTGGTTTACACGTCGCAACCTATTTTTTTCCACGTGTTTACCACGTCACTTAATTACTAGGCAAAATCAAAGTTTTTTTTATAGTGACCATACATACAATCACACGCTATCTAATAATGAACGTGAAACTGCCATTATATGTGTTTCACAACTCTCATTATATGTGTTTTTTAGAGTAGTGTGAGTCCAACCCAAACAAATTCCAAACTATAACCAACACACAAATCCCAAAAACAATTAAATAAATTCAACAATTGACATGACATATAGCTAGCCTATCTCACTTCTTATCATGTATAGGTAATATAACCTTTCCACTTCTTTTCCACATTAAATAAAAATTAGAAGTTTCAATCGATGGAGAAATGCATGGAGTATTTTGTAAAATTGAAGACCATTATGAAGATATCCCTTATCTTGACTCGCCCGAAAGAAGATGTACCATTCTATTTGTACCTCTTAATAACAAATAACTACATAAGTTATGCGTTGGTTCAAGAGTTGGATAGTGGGAAAGACCAGTCTTATTTCTAAGTAAGGTTTTCAAGAGCTTCGAACTGAGATACCAAAAGATTAAAATATTTGTGTTTACAGTATCAAGATGACGAAAGCTGAAGTCATATTTTCAAGGACAACATATAGTAGTTTAAAATGATGTATATTAAAATTAAAATGATGTTAGTTCTAATGGAAGTACACAAAGATGTATATTGTAGTCACATATATGGATAGAAATGAAGAAGAAGTTCTTAAGGGTTGGTGATATTGGCTAACGTTTCTAAGGAACAACTCAGACTTTGTCAACAAATGCGATAAGTGACAATGGTTTTTAGACCTACGTCATCACCCATTCGATATCCTACATGTGGTGTCCTATTGAATCCTTCTTAGATCTTTCCAATCCTAGTGAATTATACCAAATAATGATGCATGAGGTCACCCTCCTTTATTTCCCTTGGTAAAACTCACGAGTTGCATCTCTTGGAAGCTCATACATCTGTTAAAAAATTCTTTTATATGTGTGGAGTTGACATTATGGGACCTTTTCCTTTGGCCCTAGAATAGTTGAAGTTGTTACTCATAAAAGCTGGATTATTTCACCAAAAGGTTCGAGGCAGTGTATGCTATCAAATATCAATGCAAAAAGAGTTAGGAGCTTCAATTGGAAGCGAATCATTTGCACATTTGGAAGACTAGAATGCATTGTCTAGATAATAGAACCTAGTTTGTAAGTTCAATAGTGAGCAAGTTTTTCCAAAATCTAGGGATCTTCACTAAATTCATTTAGGTAGATCACCCTCAAGCCCAAGCTCAATGTCAAGCCAAATCCGCCAACAAGACCATCCTCTATGAAATCAAGAAGAAGCTTGAAGAGGAAAAGGTATTGTGGCTAGAACAACTATATGATGTATCATTTGAATTTTTTTTAAACTAACGATCTTTACCAGTTTAAAATTTCATTTAATGTGTCTCTATGGAGATCTATAAATATGATGGTCATATCTCAAGGCACCTCACTCCTCTGCAAAAGAAACACCATTTAAAATGGTGTATGGTTCAAATAAAATGTTGCTTATTGAAATAGATATTGTTGTACCCCAAAATTTGACCAACCATTTCTTGTACTTGGCTTATGTTTCATTCCATTTTAGCATTTGCATTTGCATAGCATTGTCTTTAACAAGAGATCAAGAGGTTTGTTGTGCCATTCAAGAGGAGAGTCTTCTTAGTTTCAAGCAAGCAAGGGCATTTGTTCAAGTCATCAAGTGTTTATCATCGCCATGAAGGTGTCAAAGCTCCTTGAGAGGAGAGATTGGTGTGTGGATATCACCTCCTATCTTAAGGATCATCAGAGGGTCAGTCAAGGATCATGAGGTCACTTACTTGAATAGGACATTAGTTTAAAAGCTCATTGGGTACCTTTAGGGGTCATTCTAGAGCTTGTGTAGTCATTCAATTCATTTGCAAAAGTCACAGTCAAAAGACATGGAACTAGGGTTTCATCTGGTCAGTCCAAAGTCAAGTGTGGACTTGAGAAGGTTTACAACTTGGTTCTAAGTCATTGAGGCCATGCGAAGTCTTCTTAAAGCATATAGGATGTCATGTTAAGATCAAATCAAGAGGATTCAAGAGCTCAAAAAGTTGCTAAATTAGGGTTTCATATGATTTTAGTGTAAAATCATCTTCTTTAGTGCCTAACTTTAGAGACATTTTCTCCTATGATTCAAGCTTAGTCTCATTTTCATGAAAACATGAGACTTGTTGGTAATGTTCCAAGATTTCTTTTGAGTACAAGAACTCATCCATTTAGTGTGTACATCTCAAGTTATGATACCAACAAGTTAGGGTCCTCAGATGAAAAGAATTTTGGTCAACTTAAAGTCAACCCACTTCCAAGGCATTTTTGACCTAGAATCAAGTTTCTCCTAAACTTCAGGTGAACATGAAAGTTGTTCCTTATGATATTAGATTTTCAAAAATTCCTAGAAGTCCTTTTTATTATGTGTACATCTCAAGTTATGGACCTCACAAGGCAATGGTATTTTAGGAATGTTCATTATAGGTCATCTTTTTCAATGACCATTTTTATGAATTTATGGACCTCAAATGCAATTTCAACCAACATGAAACTTGTGCCTAATGGTCTTAACTCCACAATGAACTTAAAAATCATGAGGATTGATGGATTATATGGCCATGTGAACCACTTTAAGGGTGAAAAATTAGGTTTTTGGTCATGGATTGAATCACTTCATTTTCAAGTCACCATTTGTGAATTTTTTTCACACAACCTCATCTTTATATTGGTCATGATGTGCATTGCCTAATTTGGACAAACATATAGAGCCATTATGTACCACTTTTTCAAGTTTCATTCCATAAAAGATCATGTTGCAAACTTGGTCCAAACTTTGTCTCAATTCACCAAATCAATCCTATTCTTTTTTACACTCTAGGGGCACATTTGTTGACTCCAAATTGGATGGAAGGACCATAACCCGTGTGTATAAGTAAAAAGGAGGTTTTTTGGCTATTTTTTGGAATCATTTGATACAAGCATTATGGGTCTGCATGGAGTGTTTAAACTCATGATATTTAAGCTCAAAAGCTTTCCCTAATGCAAAAAAGAGTTGGCTGCGTGTGAAGAGAGTTCCTCCATTTCAAAATTTCCTCAATTTTTCACTTCATTGAATCTGGTATTTTCTGAGTTCTTGCTTCAAGATTTTTTTGGAACCATCATTAGTGAGGATCAAGGAGGGTTTTGGAAGGCTTAAACAAAAACTTGCTTGAGGAAAGAAGGGTCAACGGAACCTCTCCGTTTGGTAAGATTCCTCAACTTGAAACTTCCATGTTAGGCACAATTTAGGTTTCATTCTGAGTACATCTGAAACCCTACGTGAAGCAGGTCATGTTTGATTTGCTTTGGTGGCTGTCTATGAACTTTTCAGTTTGAGCTTATTTTCTTTGTGGCTTGATTTAACCTTCTTCCAAGGATCTTTTTGAAAAATGAATGCCATTTTTGAACTCCTCATGAAATTTCCCTTGGAATAGTGATATGGGTTGGCTCTTTTATGGTGGTTTTGGCACAACTCTGGCGACCCCTAGCCGGAGAAGATGACCAGAGCCTTAGCTCCGGTGTCTAGTGCATTTTCAGATCAGGGCTGACTTGGCCTGCATGGACTTGTTGACCGTGTGTGGTGTCACTTTCTCATTTGCTTGACTTTGCTTGTGTGGATGTTTGACCGTGACGTGTTTTAATGAAACGCAAAATTTCATTAAAACTCTGAGTCCTTGGGTCAATTAGGCTTGAATTGGTATCCACACCCCCCAGCTTTTGAGGCCCAATGCGCTTTGTGAAGGATTCAGTACATTTTCATATTGTTGAGCATACCCCCTTTCATCTTTCACTTATTTTATTTTAATTTCTTTTCCGTTTTCATTTTAACTTTTTAAAAATACTTTCAATCATCTAAAAATTCCAAAAAAAAAATATTTTCTCACACTTTGAAATGTTATTTAATTTTATATAATTTTTATTTCTGTTTTTATTTTAATTTGCTATTTTATCTACAATTTGCAATTAAATGACTTTTATGGTTCATGTCTTGTTTGATCTCACTCATTTGAACCACTAATGCAAATCCCATATGGTCAATGCTTCTTCACCATTTAGGGGATGAATTGAAGTGCCTTTGAGGGTTGATATGGTTCATGATTGATCATTTTTTCATTTGACTTTGAGTTGACTTTTGATAACCCTCAACATTTTCTCGATAAGGTGGAACACCATCAATTCTTGAATTATTTGGTGATGCCTTGAGATGAATTTGTCCTTGAGATCTTAGGTTCTGTTTGTTACTTGACCTATATTTGTTGTTCTTTTTTATTTGAGATTTATTGGACATTCTTTCTATTTTTGGTGAAGCTTGCAAGTTAAGTCATCTTAGAAGATGTTCATACAAACTAGTTTGACCTAGTTCCTTTGGGAAATGACTTTTATGGATCCCATATGCACCTTATGAGTTTTGATGCTTGTTTATGACATGATTAAGGTGCTGGTTCATTGATTTTAGGTCATACACTTGTGTAACTTGTTTTGCAAATTACTTAGAAGTCATGCATTTCCACTTGGTTTTAAGTGTTGCACTTGTGATAGAACCTTGGTTCTTTCACTTGCCATGATTTGGTTTATGATTGTGTTTTGTTTCTAACCTTGAATTGATCCTTCCATCTTATTGATTCACTTCTGCCCCATGTGTTTTGATCATTATTCAAGATGATTTGGTGTTCAATTATGCTTTGAGTTTGTCTTGAATAATGGTTCACTTCTTGCACTTGTTTTTGCTTGCTTTTTTTACATGATCAATTTGAGATGTTTGGTTGAGATATTTCATACATGGTTGCTTCCCAAGCTCCTTTCTCACATCATTTCTTGGATCATTGTCCTTTTCCATTGCTTGGTGTTTAGCTTTGGCTTAAGTGATTGATGTTTGATGGTTGTAGGAGTTGTTACTTCTCCCATTTCATCTCACTTTTCTTAACTTGTTCAAGTCAACTTATTTGTGTTTGAGTCTCATGTTGTTGAGTCTTTGTTGAATCATTTGAGCCTTATATACCATCTTTGCATCTTTGCATTCCATGTTTGCATTATCTTGACTTGTTTAAGTCAACTTCTTCTCTTTCTTCTTTTTATCTATGATTGATTCATTAAGTGTTTACTTGGTCTTTTGCCATGATCCCTTAGGATTCCTAGTCCCTCTGTTTAAGATGGGAGTAGGAGAGACATTAAGTGTTCAATCCTTTGCATTATAAAATTAGGATAGACTTCCCCTCTTATCCCAACTTTAGGATCATTTTGCATGATAAGATTAGGGTTGATCAGTCCCCCTTAGAGTTTGTGCCTTCTCTTCTCATCTCATAACTTTCATAAGACACTTAATAAAGGTTAACACTTGTTCTATGCTACGAGCCTTAACTACTTGAGGAATGATAGTTGGGGGGTCTCCTCTTATACTGTCTAGAGTGTTTAGCATATGCCCTTTGGGCGATATGCGACACATTTGCTCTCAAGTCATAGTCTTTAGTCCAGCATGAGTTACAAACTTAACTCAATTCACTTCTTGTTAAAAACACAAAACAAAACATCAAACCTTTTTTATCCTTCAAGATTGTTTGAAAATCATTTTCAGAAAGAGTGTGTTAAGTTTTGGCTCTACCGCAAACAGGCATCGCCCCTAACTGCTAGAACGATTACTTAACCCTACTCAGTTAAAACACTTCAACCAATTTGTGGTCATGTCATCCTGAACTACGTTTGCTCTGATTTCTCGTGCCGGACGAGGATACGTAGGCACAAGATGACGATGTCTTGGCGAGCAACCTTCCCCACCTTCACCCGTAGTTTTCCAAACTACATTGACTCTGACTTTTCCATTGCACGAGGGAATATGTAGGCATAGAGCGACGATGCTCCATCGAGTCTCTTTTCTTTTCTTTTGTCCTTGCGAGCTAGACTTTTGATAGATTAACACCCTTTTAGATAGACAACAAGCGTAGATCTCGTTGAGTACAACGGACGTGAGGGGTGCTCATACCTTCCCCTTGCGTAACCGACTC
This sequence comes from Lathyrus sativus, assembly GCA_963859935.3. Classification (NCBI taxonomy): domain Eukaryota; kingdom Viridiplantae; phylum Streptophyta; class Magnoliopsida; order Fabales; family Fabaceae; genus Lathyrus; species Lathyrus sativus. Next base: position 670,861,570 of record OZ012737.1, read on the forward strand.
CCGAACCTAAGATTTGGTTGCGATGACCTTGTCTTTCCCTTTTCGTCGGGTTTTCTTCGATCATTTCCTTTCCCTCTCTTTGGGATAAATAACGAACGATGGCGACTCTTCTGTCTTTGTCGGCCTCCTTTTCACAGCGATGCGACAGATACACCCACTTGGTGATATTGAAATTTTTATGAAAGAGGTATATAATAAATAATATATATGTAACCACCTCCCCAATTTTTATATTATTAACCTCTTGTTCGATTTGGTAATGCCCTTTTAACTTATCACTCGAGTATTTTCCCGATTTTGTAATTAATTTAAGAAATCAAGATAGGTATCAAGTGCAACATGGACATAATAGTTGAGGTTCATGAGACAGATCATATCAAATAGTTTTTAACAAATTTATGAGCTTCTACAACTCATGAGTTTTGCCGAGGGAAATGAAGGATAGGAGATGTAAAACCCGAATTCAATTCATTTTTTAAATTTATTTAATTGAATTTTTATTACTTTTACTTAATTATTTTGGTGATTTAATATGATTTTAATGATTTATTTTTGTGATAACATGTGTTATGTGATTATTTAAAATTTGTTGAGGTTTGCTGGAATTTATTAGAATTTTATTTCCTTAAAATAATAGAATAATAATGAAATAAGAGAAATAATGAGATTGGGGGATAGAAACTAGAATTTTGCTAAAGTTTGAGTAATAAGGAGTGAGTGCACAAGAGTTGAGGAGTGAAAGTGTGATAATTAACTTAAATACAATTTTAGATTAAAATAAATAAAATATGTGAGGGGTGCCAAAGTTGTCTGATATGTAGAAGTTAAGAAAAGTGGAAAAGAGACAAACCTAGAAAACTCTCGAAGGGGATGAACACCATAGCCAAAGATTTCTATTTTGTTGCTGGAAATTCAGGTCTAGAAAGGAGGGGGAACTAATTTAATATAGGTGTATTGCATGAAGGGTATAGCGGGATCCTTACTCTCATCTAGGTTTTCTTCACTATTGTTGTGTGTTTATGAATTTTGATGATGATTGTGTAATATTCATGTTAATTGTCACGTTTAATGTATGACTTTGTGTTCTATATATTGCAAAAGTTTATGCATGATGGATGAATATAAACTTGAATATTATGAATGCCATTGTTGTATAATTGGTGATATAAACATAACCCTGAATTTGTGATTAATTGATGAAATTGGATCATAATTGATTCGTAGGTGATGGTTTGATTGTTGTATCATATGTATCTATTATTTTATGTGCAAATTAGGATGTTAGGGGTTGAAATTAGAGCTTCAAATGAGCTCTCATAGCCAAAACTCAGATTTTGAGATCTACAATAGGGTGTTGGTCGTCACCAGCATGACGAGATGTCCGTCACGCATCTGGTTGAGCTGACGGGCGTCAATATGATGACCCGAAGACCATAATGGTCTCCAAGAGGGATTTCTCCTGTCGATCGTCACAGGGGTGACGGGTTGTGATGGATAGCGATGACAGGTTTCCCGTCACGACCGTCATAATCTTGCACCTTGTGTTAAAGCTAAATCACTTCTAGAATTTTCACATGTCGAAAACCAGGTTGAAACATTATGGTGCAACTTCCTTATTAACAGGAAGCTCTTCAACCACCGACAAAATCTTGCACCTTGTGTAATCTTGATTGTATCAACACATCTTTGACTTGAAATTTCCACAAGTCAAAAAATAATTATTCCATAAATTTTCTCTAGCCCAAACTACGTAGCGAAATTTTTTACTGCAGCTCAACAACTCTTCCACAACACTATCCTTCTCTTTTGATGTGGAAGATCAGACAAAGCTGCAACCATATAGCATACTAATAACACTTACCCCTGAATCAAACCAAAAGCTTTGATACCAGTTGTTGAGAAAAAAATAAACAATATCATAGAGTAAAAAAGAGGAACACAATCACAACACAAGAACATAACGTGGAAACTCCAAAACCGGAGAAAAAACCATGGTCGTTGTCAACAGACAACCAGAGAATAAGAGAATAACAATATGTGAAAATTGTTGCAACACGTAATATACCCTTAACTAACCTAGACCCCCCAGTATATCCACACCCTTCAAAACCAATATTTAACCACATCTTACAACAGACTCCTTCAATCTCTTTATCTCCCTTATTGATCTTTGATCATATTTTCTTTATTTTTATTCACTCCCTATGAATTCTTCCAAGCAATATGGTATTTGAAACAATTAGTCTCTATAGATTTCAAGTTCACTTTATCAATCCTTTAATGAAATATTTAATTTTGATATCGACAATGGTCATGTTACAAAAATTGGAAGAAAAAATAAATTCTTTCGGGTGCGTGGTAGCAAAAATTGTACATATGTGATTTTCAACAATAATTGTAGCTATTGGTTCCCACACTATCGTTCATTACCAACTTTGATTTAACAGGATTAACGAGTCTGAGAAGTACACGGTTAATCTTTTACAAACTACGAAAAAATAAGAATTAACTATTTGATAGAAAAAAAAAGGATGATTATGTGAGTCTTGATGAATTTTTACGTAAGTGTAATGCACAATTTAATTTTTCCTTCATTAATAAATTTTAGAAGGTTCTAGTGAAATCTATTAATTCAAAAAGTTTGGCACTGAAGAATAACTTGCATGGAAACGCACCTAAACACACATTCTTAGAAACATCCAATAAGAATGGAGAAAATTTAAAATTTATTTAAAATTTAAAATTTATTTTTTAATTAGAATCATGGGGGTGGTTGTTATATGAAGGAAAGAGAAAATTTTATTTTTATTTTTTAATTAATGAAAAACTGTGATCGGTTGTGTATTTAACTATGTGTTATGGTTGTTCCTATCTAAGAATTTTCCTTGGCACTAATATCAGTTTCTCCGGAGGTCAACACATGCGATAAGAGTGGCTTAGTTATGATTCGAGTGAGAAAGTATAAGAGAAAGGGTAGAGTCATCGAGGCCAAGCTTATTTCATCTAAACTAATTGATATTATTCTCCCCTCTGGTTTTTGACGTATCAAAGTCCTCGTCAGGGAAGAAGAATCAAAAGGATAATGAGAAAGGTGTCAATGGTGAAAAAACCTTGGGTCCCCTCAGCAGGATCTTTGGAGAATTCTCTCTCGAACTAACTCACACCCTCAGTGTGGAATAAGAAATTTGACAACACCAATTTTTCCAAACAATACTTCAAGTGTTGACCGATATTCAGGTGGCCGAAAAGATTGTTTCTCAACAGGTAGGTAAGATAATGGAGACCTATTTATTGTGAAATGTTCTGGTGGGAAATATCATAATGGATAAATTATGTTCATTGAAAAATGGGGAGAAGAGCTGAGAGAGAAGAATAAGATTTTTCAAAAATATATGAAACCACATAAATCCAAATGAAATTGGCAAGTGACAACATAAATACGGTGGAAACTTAATATTTTGAGACAAGTTTCTTTGTCGAGAAGTCAAAGGAGATGGTGAAGGAGAAAGATGACACAATCTTGGAGCAGGAAAAGAAGATAAAAAGGTTGAAGGAAGAGGATAAGTTCTCCATTACTCATATTGCTAACTTAGAGGCAAAGTAAAAAAAGGAAAACATACTCGATGGGAATGTGATAGACAAAGAGGAGTCGCCCCACTTTTTTTGCCTTTATTTTGTGTTTTTTCTTGCATCTCTCTAATTTTATGGTATTTCTTACTTCGATGCAAATTTCCCCCCTTGTAAGGCGACATTTAAATGAAATTATTTTGCAAAAGTTCCTTTTTATATGCCAAGATTCACTATACTTTAATTTGTATATGCCACCATGAACTAAGACATAACACTAATAAATTTAAACAAGAACCTTTGTACTTTTATTAAATCTGAATGAATATACAAATATTGTCTATGGAAGCTTGGGCGATGTCGACATATTCATTTTTTAGTTATGGGAAGTGATGCCCTGCATAACACAATTATACCTCAAAGGGTGCAATAATACCTCATAGGATACAATGATACCTCATTGAGCAAAATGATACATCATAGAGCCCAATAATATTGTATGTCGCAAGTTGAATAAACTTCAAGAGACAAGATGTAATTAGTAAATAATGTGTCTCTTTTTGCTTATTCACTTCTTCATCGACATATATTCTCCTCTTCTTGTCCATCTTTCGTTTCTTTCACATGACAGGCTTAATGTTGGTAATTAGTGCGAGGTGGTGAAAAATAACATCTACATATATCGATGGCATATCATAGGGGTCTTAGGAGAAAAGTTCCACATTTTGCTGTAGTAGGTAAAATATCTCGTCGTCTTTGGTTTTTGTTATAGATGGGCCCTATTTTGTGGTTTGAAAGCTTTTGGGCCCTATTTAGACCTCTTTAAGATATTTAATAGGGACTAACTTATCTCCAATATTTTCTTCTCTTATATTTGAATCCACGAAGTTGGCGATGTGGGTGCTTGGTATTGGTGGCGGGTTGCCAGACATTACTTCCTTCTTTATTCTGAGACTATCTTATAAACATTTATCAGTTATCTCCTAATTTCCTTTTATGACCTATATGTGTCCTTAGTCTAAAGGATACTTCAAAGTGAGGTAAAATATGAACATGATTGTTTTAGAATATTAAGTGCTAGGTGTCAAATGATTAAGTTATATGATGAAAGGGCGTTTACTGAGAGGTGTCCAACTTCGGTATTTTTTGCATTGTCACCCACTCCAAAATTTATTCTAGTTGAGATGTATTCCTTAACATGTGCTTGCTTGTCTGAGAACTCTACTAAGGAGCATTTGAAGAGTTATAGACACTCAGATTCTACTCATATGGTGAATCCTCTTGTTATAGTGTTTATGGTATGACAAACATGTTCCTCTTTATATTTAATTCTTCATTCTAGTTTTTTTTCCCTTTTAGGCTATATGATCTTGATCCTATCATGGGTATATGGTTGTAACACCCAAAAAATTTCCCTCTCTTTTTCAACCCTAACTAGCTTATGCTTCATTTCATTTTCATCATCAATCATACCATGGCACTGGTGCTTGAGACATGGGATCAAGTTATTTATGTGGCTTAGGACTTCCTTTTATTCCAAGTTTTTAAGCAGCAAGCATCAGAGGCTCCGACATTTATTTTGCTCAGTGATTTGGTACCAGATCATATTTTTTTCAGCAGGATATTTCGAGCGCAAGAGGGTATTCACAACTTATTTCAGGCATTATTCAGGTGCAATATCAAATGACAAGTTTGTCACACCCTCATTTTCACCTTTATCCTTTCATACCCTTTGTTCGTCATATCATACATCGTTCTATTGCATTATCGAGCATATGGGTTCACAAGGTGAGGTTTGGTTCGATTCGTTTGTTTTCCATTCCAAATAAGAAAATTTGTCAATCATGGGCTACATGGAAGAAAAGGTTCATCATATAAGGTTTGATTCAATTTGGAAAGTCTACTCATGTAGATTTCTTCAAGGAGAAGTTACTTGAAATATATTAGGATATTCAAGATCAATATTCCTAATATACATGAAGTACAATGCCTAATTCAAGATTTCTTCCTCCAACTTCATTTAAAATTCTTGATCAAAGGGAAGTTCAAATTTGCAAAGCATGAGTCAAGATCACAAGTGCATAATTCAAGATTCCATTCATTCCAAATAATGGTATAAAGGAAATCCATCATTCAAAGTTCAAGATTCATGAATTCAAGACTAGAATATTACAAAGAGAAACTTCATGACATTACAAGAATGCCATTTGTTACAAAATCTCCAAGTAATGTTTAGAAGTTAATTTATTTCTAATCTTGATGCAAGTCTCTAATCAAATTCGTGCAATGGTACCCTTCATGCCCCAACAAGCTTACATGTTCCACATTATGCCCACAAACATCCAAGGAAAATAATTAGGAGTTAACTCAACATTGGAACATGTCAAGATCAAGACTATGTTTGCTTGGCCATGAATAATTTTAATGTGATCCAAAACAGCCCCATGCAAGAAGTGACAATTTGCATTATATCATAAAACCATTACATGTCACAAGACCAAGGAAATGAACCCACAATGATGCATCTACACATCAAATATCATAATTTTAAAAATCTTTCCCAAGGTAGTAACATTGACCACAAGAGCTGTCCAAACACAAGCCAACAAATGGGTACAAGGTTTGAGGGCAATATAGAGTTTTGCAAAAAAAATGACAGCATAGGCAAGTAGTGCAGCAAAAATGCAGCATAGCAACATGCATGGAAATGGAAAGAGAGTGACATGAGAAAAGTGGCAAGAGACATTACCCCATGAAAAAATTTGATATTTTGAAAGTAGGGAAACCCTAATATGCTTAGATAAAAGAGGAAAGGGGGCTGCAAACAAGGGAGAGGATATGCAGTATTCACTACACATTGAGATAGAGAGATAGTGAGAGCAAGAAACCTTAAAAAAACAGAAAAATAGAGAGAACAAAAACAAGAAAAATAGAGAGAGAGAGAGAGAGAGAGAGAGAGAGAGAGAGAGAGAGAGAGAGAGAGAGAGAGAGAGAGAGAGAGAGAGAGAGAGAGAGAGAGAGAGAGAGAGAGAGAGAGAGAGAGAGAGAGAGAGAGAGAGAATCAGAAAAATCAAGAAAGTCAAGAGAACCATTGAGAAGCAGAACCATTAAAACATAGAGTGAAGAGTGAAGGGAACACCCAACCAAAATCAGTGGAGGTTTTGCAAGAAGGAGAGCAACTCTTTGGTATCCATTTCTTTAAACTTTTCTCTCTTTATATTTTACATTTGTCTTTTGTTATACCTTTTAAGTGTTCTTTTGTATTGTGTACCTTGTGTAAAGTCCCAAGAGGGACCAAGAAACCATTGTAAGAACTAATAGAAAGAAGAGGAACAAAGAAAAAGTTCAGATTTTTCACCCAGCAGGGCTAACACGGGCCGTGTCAGCTGACACGGGCGGCTGTGTCAGCCCGCTGTTTAAAGGTTTCCTTCACACGCATCTCCCAAGGGTGTTGACACGGGCCGTGTCAGCTCCCTGTTTTGCCTTAAAAACCCATGTTGTAGGCACTTTTTGACACGGGTTGTGTCAGCTAACACGGCTAGCCGTGTCAGTCCCCTGTTTTTTTTTCGTTTTTGCTATTTTACCTTAAAAAAACTTTTTGTGTGTTTTGATTCAAGCCGACTAACCCATTGCGTTTGCATGGCCTTTGTGTGTGGATATTTTATTGTTGGTCATTTTTGACCTTTGGTTCCAAAAAACCCTTTTTAAGAAAACAAACTCTCGATTCTCATCAAGCCATTTTCGACCATGTAAGTTGACTGCCTTGTGCATTCCTCGTCGACCTTGTTCGCATCACTTCAAATATTTTTACAAACAATAAAACCCTTGACCCAACATCAAGTGGTATTTTTCCCATAAAAAATCCAAAACAAAATAAAGATACAATTGGGGTCATACACCATAAACTTTAAAGTGGTGGAGAAGGAATGAGAATGGAACCCTCCTACACTCGTTCCGAATATTTTGAATACAAGGCGCTCGACTTGGTTATTCGAAAGACTCATCTCTATCCAAAGTCTTTTGTGTAATCCTAATCAAGAACAATTTCTCCTAAAGAACCTAAAAATAACATCAACTCATCAAACTTCTTTTCTTCTTAAGGCATCAATCCGAAAACTCTTTTTCAAGGTATAAAATCAACCAACAAACAACCATTTCATAAGCCTCTGAACTGCGGAGCTCTAATTCTTCACTTCTTTTAAGTGAGGATACGTAGGCACAAGGGCCACAATCCTTGGCGAGCATTAAAATAAAAAAACCAACCCCTCTTTTCTTTTAAGTAAGCACACTTTTAATAAAAACACTCATTCAAGCAAAACAACCTAGAAGGTTCTCATCGAGTACGATGGATGCGAGGGGGTGCTAATACCTTCCCCTCGCATAACCGACTCTTGAACCATAAGACTTGGTTGCGATGACCATGATCTTTTCCTAAAGGTTTTATCGCTATTTCCCTTTCCCTCCTTGGGATAAATAAAATCCGGTGGCGACTCTGTATCATGTTTTGCGTAGCGACAAAGTTTCAGAGGCAAAACTATGCTCAGAACAAGTGACAACGGTCAATTATCCAAGTTTCCCTCCTTTTGGCTCTAAATTTGAAATTTTGAATGGGTTAATTAATTAACCATTTGCAAGGCAAATGTGGTTAATCGATTAACCTAAGTGAAATTTTCCCAGAAACTTCAATTTTCAACACTGCAGTAGTTGTAATCTCATTTCAATCACTTGGTTTCACATTTATATCAGTAGAAGGATCTAGAATGCTTTCAAATTTTGATCTATTTTCCAAATTAATTTCACTTTTCTCCAAAAATTCAAATAATTACATTCCTAATCCCAAACCAAAAATTCTAACCCACACTCCAAACCACACTTTCATTCCAAACCTTGAGATAAACCTTCATTGCACCATCTTCCATTGTTTAATTCTGAAGTTGCAACTTATTTGAGTCTTGATAAAGTTTTAGAATCACTTCTTGAAGAGCTTTTTACTTAATTTTGGGTTATTGCTTGGATCATCAACTTTTTTTGTTAAAGCTTCATTGGTCTCTATTTTTATTGGTTTGATTTATGAATTTCAGTTTAACAACATTCATCAAAGTAAATCTCACCTTTATAGGTTGGTAATTTTCATATCTAGCTTTGATTTGGCTTAATTTTGCATTTCACAATGTAGATCCATTGATTTTTGATGTGAATTGGTCCATTGATTAATTTAATTGTTGATCTTGTTGTTTGATGGATTCAATTGGTGTTTGATTATTGATATTTGATGTAACTTTCGTGTATAATTGCATGCCGATTCATGTGGATGATTGGATAATTGATTTACTGCTGAAAGTGATTTTGAAATGCTGATTTTCTGATTCCGGTGCAGTGTTAATCGATTAACCAGTTGCAAAGCAAAACTGATTAATTGATTAACCAGTCTATTTTAGGTGTTTTTTTTTACTGATTTTCAAAGGGTTAATCGATTAGCCAATTTTGCCCTGCAAATGGTTAATCGATTAACACTTATGAAAATGTGTTTTTTTGTGCGTTTTCAAGCTTATTTTAATTTATTTCCATTTTTAAACTTCATTGATTGATATGATGCATATTTGTGGATTGCTCGTGAGCTGTTTCACCTCACGCTACAATATGAATGCGATTCTTCGACACACGATGTATTGATTTTCATGATGCATGTTCATGACCAATTGTGATGCATTTTTTATGCATTTTTCATGTGGCTTGCTTGTTCATACTTGTCGGCTTCCTTTTGATGTTCATTTTGCTTGTTTCATAATACATGCTCATGTTTGCTTTCGATTTTGTAAATGTGTGTTCGTTTGAGAGGCTTGATTATTGATGAATATTCATGTTGTTCTTGTTGAATGCTCAAGTGTGCAATATGGTTGAAACTTTCTCATGCCCAATTATTGATACATGTTCATCAATTGATCTTATGTGATACATGTTCATCATGATTTCTTACATGTTCATATACTTTGCCTAGTTAGTAACATGACCATTACTTGCACTCTTGATCTTTGCTTATGATGTTATCATGCATATATGTTGCCTAGGCATCTACACCTGCTTTTTCTGGAAACACATGATGTTAAATGCACTCACTATGTTTTTTTGCACTCACACCTATTATGTCCTGAAAATGTATGATGTTGAAAATTGTTTTGCTTGTTTGCTAGAATTTACCGTTGTGCTGAGCTGAAGTGTTATTGTTGCTGTTGTTTTTGGTTTATTTTCTTGGTTTTAGTTTGCCTTTGAATGTTCCCATAAGGCCTCCTAGTACAACTTAATTTTTGATTAAGCTTAGAGTAGGATAGACATTAGGAGTTAGTCCATGCATGATAACATTAGGTTAGTCCCTAACCTCAACCTTAGGTACATCTTTGCATGCTAATATTAGGGTAGAGATTACTTTTGCATCCCAACCTTAGGATCACTTTGCATGATAACATATAGGACTGAGTTCCCTTTTAGACCTTTTGCGCGTCTTTCTCTTCTCTTTCTCAAAACAAAATAAAAAATGTAATAAATATTATGAGTGTTGTACGTCACGAGCCTTAAGTACATGGGAAGTGATAAGTGGGAGTCTCTCCTTACCTTGTCTAGAGTGTTTTTCATATGTCCCGTCTTGGGTCGATCTTACGAAGCATTCAATCCTATGTCATAGACTTTGGTGCAACACACATCTAAAATAAAGTCAATTCACTTTTGTTAAAACTCTTGAAAAAATTGCAAATCATTTTACCCCTCGGGATTGTTTCTTTTCAACCTTTCAGAAAGGGCATGTTATTTCCATTCTACCGCTAATAGGAATCAACCCTAACTCCTAGAATGTGAACTTAACAACGCTCATAAAAGACATGTAAAAATTCTTAGGCCGAACTACAAACGCTCTAATTTCCTCATTCTTGTCTGAATGAGGATAGTAGGCACAAGACAACGAAGTCTTGGCGAGCGACCTTTCCCCCGTTCACCCGTAGTCCTTTGAACTACCTTGACTCTAACTTTCCTATTACACGAGGGAATGCGTAGGCCTAGGACAGCGAAGTCCTATCGATTCTCCTTCTTTTTTTCCCATTTCCGTTTTCGCTAGCTGTAGGCTTTAGACAAATACACCCTTTAATTAGAACAACAAAAGTGGATCTCATTGAGTACAACGGGCGCGAGGGGGTGTTAATACGTTCCTCTCGCGTAATCGACTCCCAAACCCAGGATTTGGTTGAAAGACCGTGTTCCTTTCACTTTTTGAGGTTTCTTCGATAATTTCTTTTCCCTCGTCGAGATAAATAACGTTTGATGGGGACTCTGTTTTTCCGCTGGTTGTTTTTCGCAATTGTGATAGATGGCGACTCTGCTAGGGACTCTGATTCCCTATGAGAGTCAATCCTAGCGCTTGTTTGTTTCTATTCATTGGGAGTTTATCCTTATGCTTTTATTTGCTTTATTTACTGCATTTGTCTTGCATTTATTGTATTTGATTACTGTTACCATACTATTCTATTATTATTGTACTGTTGGGTGGGATAATTCTATGAGAGATAAGCCCACTACCCAGGCTTGAGTACATACTTAAGATTAGAATGGATAGTTGTGTAGCTTGCGTAGCGTCTTATTACATTTAGTTGACACGAGACCCACATTCAGATGAGGTTTTCTTGGGAGATATTTTGACTTGTACGTCTTGTGCATATGACAGGGTGTTCCTATAGAGAGCTTATGACTCTGGAAACCGTTCACGGGAAATCATTTGAGGCCTCCTTGAGGGGGGATAATTCTAAACCAGAAATGGTAAACATATTATCATTTCTCGACTTGAGAGCCCGGGATGTTGAGGACCTGTTAGGATGCCTTGTCCAAGACTAAAACCCACATGTGAGAGGGGATGGGTTTTTGCAGGAAACATTAACCTTGCACCTACCTGGATTTCTAGTTTTCTTATCAGTGTGGACTTATGAACCTGGTATTCTAATTGTTCCAGTATTCTGGTGTTCTGGTATTCTCGTCAGAGCAGAATTTTGAATTTATCCAGTCGGCAGCACAACAGTTGTTCAGAGCATATGGAAACCTTGATCCCATGTCTGCATTTGCATAACATCATATTTCCATTCCTAACATTCATGTTTTTTTTATTTCTAGGGTTTGCATCTTATCCTTGATTCTAGTTGTTCAAGATATGCAGAGATGGACACTGGTGGAAGAAGAATGTGGCTTACAAGTTTCCAACATCGATTCTGGGTTCTCTTCATGAGTTGGTTGCTCTGGCATACTCTAGCGTTCTGGAGGATTTCATAAAGGACTATGGGAAGACACTGAGCATGCTTCACACTTTTAGCAAGTATGAGCATGACGCCATCCACACTCTTCTACAATTCTATGACCCTCCTCTGAGGTGTTTTACCTTTCTGGATTATCAGTTGGTTCCAATGCTGGAGGAGTTCACACTTATTCTGGGAGTTCCGATTAAGGATAGGGCACCTTTCTTCAGTTCTAAGGAGAATCTTGAGCTTGGTGATGTTGCTTCTACTCTATTTGAGCAAATATGATTTGGTGAGTAATATGGCTAGCAAAGGAGGTTTCCAAGGATTCCATCTGAGTTTCTTGGTGGGTGAAACTCAAAGATTCGCTGAAGCTGGCAGTTGGCCTAAACGTTGTTTCGGGTTTATGTGTCTATGGGATTGTGATATTCCCTAACGTGGATGACTTTATTGATATGAACAGTGTTCGTATCTTTGTCATGAAGAATCTGGTGCCAACTCTTCTTGGTGATTTGTATCATTCCTTGCACTTCAAGAATAGGAAGAGAAGAGGAGGGCTTGTGACTTATTGTGCGCCACTCCTATGCAAATGGTATATGAATCATCTCCCCTGGTCCATTGCTTTTGTTGATATAAAAGATTTCTTGAAGTGGTTAAAAAGGCTAATGGGGTTGACTTCTGAGAATATTGTTTGGTTTGACCAGAGACTACTGGGTACAAAGATTATTCATAATTGTGGGTGTAACACCCCAAATTTATTGGAATATTTATTTAATTTATTTAAATATAAATATTCGTATTTTTGGTGACTTTCGGTGGTTGGTGTGAAATATTGAGAATTATGGATTTTAGGTTATTTATTTAAATAATAGTATATAATATGAATATATTGGTATTATTATTAATTTAAATAAATATAAGTTAACTAAGGGCAAATTGGACAATTAAGGAGGAGTTAGTGAGGATAATATTGGAAAAGCCCAATTTATAGGCCCAAAGTTAGGTTTAACAAAAAGGAATTTTGAGGAAATTAGGATTAATTCTTGTTAGACCGGGAAAAGGGAAGAAATAGAGGCCAAAGCTCTGAGGAAGAGGATTGAGGCAAAAGCTTTGCGAGGTTTCCAAGAACTAAGGAGAAAGGCTTAGAGTCGACAATTAAGGTATTGGAATTATTGTCTTCGTTATTTTGAATATGTGATTCAATGTATTTAAAGCTGATTTAAGGGTTTAAAGGGTTTGAGGCTGATTTGAGAGTAAAGGAAATTAGGCCTTCGTGGCCAAAATCTATTGTTGATGTTTTAACCGTATAAGGATTTAAAGCTGATTTAAGGGTTTAAGGGTTTGAGGCTGATTTGAAGGTAAATGAAATTAGGCCTTCGTGGCCAAAATCTATTGTTGAGCCTTTTACCGTATAAGGATTTAAAGTTGATTTAAGGATTTAAGGGTTTGAGGCTGATTTGAAAGTAAAGGAAATTAGGTCTTCGTGGCCAAAATTTGTTGTTGAGATTGTTTAACCCTGTAGGATAAGTGATTTGTGATAACTCTAATGACTGTGGGGTATTTGTAAGAAATTATGGGAATTAGAGCCATAAATATGATACGAGATTGAACCTATATCCCTTAATTTTAAAGGTTTTAGGCATAATCTTAAAATAATGGTTAGATGGTTTAATTGTGTTAAAATTGTAAATTTACTTGAGATAATTACAGTGTTGAATGAGTTGTAATTTTTTGAGAGTTTGGGTTTTTACGGAATCAAAATCGGAGGTCCAGAAGGCCTCCAACGGTGAAAAACGCAGAAAATTGCATGCTGGTTGTCACGATTGTTCATGTTTTCGGTCGAAATTGTTTCGGACGTAACTTTTGATCCGTAAGTCTGTTTTGGCCCCCATTCAAAGCGTTGGGAAGCTAATGAACAGGGATATAACACATTATAGATAAGGGAATTTTTTTCCCAATAGTTGTATATCTAATTATGTTTGAGAAGTCAATTGTATATATGTTCTGGTTCAGTGATGTTTGATGTTGCATTTTTCCTGATAAATTACCATGAAGGTAACTGTGATTTCTATGTGATTAAATAAATGTATGATGAATTTCTATGAGTATAGCTGTGATTCCTATGTGATTAATACATGATTGTATAATGAATTTCCATGAAGAATTGTGATGATTTATGATGTTGATTCCATGAGTTTTTTATGATTATATGATGACATGATTATTATGATGACTTTGATGAATGATGATGCACCTAATGAGTTTATTATGAGGATGATATTGACGTGTGCGTCATGCATTCATGTGCATCCGGACTTCGGTTCAGGACCTTGATTTCTTTGGCTTCAGTCCCATTATGCGGATGTGAGGTATTTTGATGTGCTCCGATTCTTGTATAGAATTGATCCTATTGATGGGGATCTATGGAGGGTTGATGTCCTAGTGTCCATCGAGCTGTGATGATTGGTACCATATGCATGAGTCTTGTTGCATTTGTATTTATGTGACAATTGGTGTAATTTATAATGTTGTGGCCTTTGATGTTCCTTGATGATTATGATGTTGAATATGAAAATGATGCCATTTTATATATTGATTATTATGAATCATTTTACTCACCCTGCCTGTTTGAATGTTGCCTCCACGTGGGTAACGTGCAAATGACCAGGTTTAGCCGTGGATGCCATCGAGGATTTTTGAAGTTTTTGGATCGTTGGCCATTGTGGTTGATTTAGAGGGCTTGCTCTGATAGTGTAACATCGAGTTGAGGTTTTTGAGTCAAACTATTTTATTGAGTTTTTGTTATGTTGATTTCCTTGCGGTAAAAGGAAAACTTTGGATTTTTGCCTTTTTGAGTTCCGCTGCCAATTAAGCACTTTTGAGTAATTTTGAGAAAAACCTGTTGCTTATGGAGCATTGACCTTGATTTGAATTTTCTTGAGAAATGTACGCCATTTGAGGTGATTTTCATGGTGTTTAAAATTTTACTCTGATAAATGTGAATATTCTGCCATAATATTTGTGGGGTAGAAAAGGGTGTTACATTAGTGGTATCAGAGCAGGTTGGTCCGTCCGACCAAGTTGTCTAATGTTATTTGTTCCCTAGTATGCGACATTTGTGTGAAAACACTGTTGGTACACGTTTTTTTTATAAACTTTGTCTGCAGAAGTGGGAATGAAACAAGTGGGGGAGAAGCTTGTGCTTCTCCAGGATGCTTCAAGTGTGGAGTGGTGGCTCAGTGTGTCGATGAACGCTCTTATAGTTTGGTAAAGATGGTTTATGTCCCATCATGGTTTTCTGCTGTCTATTGACAAATTGAGGAACTGATCACCCTTAATCTCTTGTTGATAGTAGATGGAGCCATGTTAGATGGGATAGACGTGTCTTACAAGCTTAGATGGCGTGTGCAGTGAATTATTTTGAGTTAAGCTAAGTGCTTACATATTGTTTTGGTGAGTCGGTGCAGGATGGTGCTGAGACGTTTATTTTGATGGAAACTTTGAGTATTAATAAAATGGGGAAGTTGGTGGTGTGCCAATTATTTTTTATTTTCCGGAAGTTTTTCCTAATGAGATAAGTGATTTACCGCCGGAACGTGGAGTGGAGTTTGCGGTCGACTTAGTTCCTGGAACTAGTTCGATATCGATGGCTCCATATTGTATCTCTGCATTGGGATTGAAAGAGTTGAAGAGTCAATTTGAATATTTACTTGAGAAGAGATTCATTCGTTCAAGTGTGTCACTGTGGGGTGCACCAATTTTTTTGATTAAGAAGAAAGAATGTTCTTTGAGGCTTTGTGTGGATTGTAGACAATTGAACAAGGTGACTATCAAGAATAAGTGTCCACTTCCAAGGATTGATGATTTGATGGATCAGTTGGTTGTTGTAAGTGTGTTCAGTAAGATAGATTTGAGATCTGGGTATCATCAGATTCGTGTGAAGCCTGATGATATTCCGAAGAAAACTTTTAAAATAAGGTATGGACACTATGAGTATTCCGTGATGCCATTTCGTGTGACTAATGCACCATGTGTATTTATGGAGTACACAAACAAGATTTTCATCCTTATTTGGACAAGTTTGTGGTTGTGTTCATTGATGATATTTTGATATATTTGAAGAGTAAAGAGGATCATGTTGAGCATTTGAAAAATTGTGTTATTAATGTTGAAAGAGAAGCAGTTGTATGCAAAATTGTCAAAGTGTGATTTTTGGTTGAAGGAAGTGAGTTTCCTTGGTCATGCGATCTCGAGTAGAGTTATTGCGGTTGATATGTTGAAGATTGAAGCTGTATCGCAATGGGAAGCTCCAAAACCTGTTTTTGAGATTAGAAGTATTCTTGGGCTGGCAGATTATTATCGAAAATTCATTGAAGGATTTTTCCAAGTTATCTTTGCCATTCACGCAGTGGACTAGGAAGGTTCAAGCTTTTGTTTTGGATGCAAAGTGTGAAGAAAGTTTCAAGAGCTTTTGAGGAGGCTGACAACAACTCATGTTTTGATTTTGCCAAATACGGCAGAACAATTATTGTATATTGTGTTGCTTCGTTGATGGGATTGGGACTTCTGAAGGATTATGATTTTGGTTTGAATTACCATTCGGATAAAGCAAGTGTGGTAGTTGATGTATTAAGTAGATTTCTTTACATATACCGATGATGATGGTAAAAGAGTTAGAACTGATTGAGCAATTTCGTGATATGAGTTTGGTTTGTGAAGAGACTTCTTATGGAGTTAAGTTTGGTATGTTGAAGCTTACTAGTGGTATTCTTGATGAGATTCGAGAAGGTCAGAAATCTGATTTGAGTTGGTAGATGAATCAAAGTCGAAGAGCTGATTTTCGGATTAATGAAAATGGTATCATGAGATTTCGTGATAGAGTTTGTGCTCCAGATATTGTTGAGTTGAAAAAGAGTATTCTTGAGGAAGGACATCGAAGCAGATTGAGTATCCATCCTAGTGCTACGAAGAGGTACCAGGATTTGAGGAAATTGTTTTGGTGGCCAGGGATAAAGAAAGAAGTGGCTGAGTTTGTGTATGCTGGTTAGACTTGTCAGAAGTCGAAGATTGAACATCAAAGACCGTTGGGTCTGATGCAACCGTTGAATTTCCAAAGTGGAAATGGGATATCATTTCTATGGATTTTGTGACAGGTCTACCAAGGAATTTGAAGAGATATGATTCAATTTGGGTGATTGTTGATAGATTGACCAGATCGGCTCATTTTATACCGATGAGGATCAATTGTTCGTTGCAGAAGCTGGCCAAATTGTATATGGATGAAATTGTGAAACTGCACATTATTCCTTTAAGTATTATGTCTGATAGAGATCCGAGATTTACATCGGGGTTCTGGGAGAGCTTGCAGACAGCGTTGGACAGACAGAAAGAACTATCCAGTCTTTAGAGGATTTGTTGAGAGCTTGTGTATTAGATCAAGGTGGATCATGAGATCATCATTTGTTGTTGATTGAGTTTACCTACAATAATAGTTATCATTCTAGTATTGGAATGACACCATATGAGGCATTGTATGGTAGGAGATGTAGGACTCCTTTATATGGGTATGAATCAGGCGAGAGTGTTGTACTCGGACCTGAGATTGTGCAAGAGATGAATGAAAAGATCAAGATGATCCAAGATAAGATGAGAGCGTCAGAGAGTCATCAGAAGAGTTACCATGATAAGAGAAAGAAAGCACTTGAGTTCCATGAAAGAGATCATGTGTTTTTTAGAGTTACGCCGGTAACTGGTGTTGGTCGAGCTTTGAAGTCTCGAAAGCTCACACCGCATTTTGTTGGTCCGTATCAGAGTGGCGCAACGGAAGCGTGGGAGAAGTAGCATGTCAATCTGCTTTACCATCGTCGCTTGAGAATTTACATGATGTGTTTCATGTGTCTCAGTTGAGAAAGTACATTCCAGACCCGTCACATGTGATTCAGATGAATGATGTACAACTGAGAGATAATTTGACTATTGAGGCATTGCCAATACAGATTGATAAACGAGAAGTGAAGCAACTGCAAGGTAAAGAGATTTCCTTGGTAAAGGTAGTTTTGGGAGGACCAGTTCAAGAAAGTTGGACTTGGGAGCGTAAGGATCAGATGAGGGAGTTGTATCCGACTCAGTTTCCTTAAAGTAATTTTCAAGGGCGAAAATTCTTTTAAGTGGGGGAGAGTTGTAACACCCCAAATTTAATGGAATATTTATTTAATTTATTTAAATATAAATATTCGTATTTTTGGTAATTTTCGATGGTTGGTGTGAAAGATTGAGAATTATGGATTTTAGGTTATTTATTTAAATAATAGTATATAATATGAATATATTGGTATTATTATTAATTTAAATAAATATAAGTTAACTAAGGGCAAATTGGACAATTAAGGAGGAGTTATTCAGGGTAATATTGGAAAAGCCCAATTTATAGGCCCAAAGTTAGGTTTTACAAAAAGGAATTTTGAGAGAATTAGGATTCATTCTTGTTAGACCGTGAAAAGGGAAGAAATAGAGGTCAAAGCTCTGAGGGAGAGGATTGAGGCAAAAGCTTCGCGAGGTTTCCAAGAATTAAGGAGAAAGGCTTAGAGTCATCAATTAAGGTGTGGGAATTATTGCCTTCTTTGTTTTCAACATGTGATTCAATGTAATTAAAGCTGATTTAAGGGTTTAAAGGGTTTAAGGCTGATTTGAGAGTAAAGGAAATTAGGTCTTCGTGGCCAAAATCTATTGTTGATGTTTTAACCGTATATGGATTTAAAGCTGATTTAAGGGTTTGAGGGTTTGAGGCTAATTTTAGAGTAAATGAAATTAGGCCTTCGTGGCCAAAATCTATTGTTGAGGTTTTAACCGTATAAGAATTTAAAGTTGATTTAAGGATTTAAGGGTTTGAGGCTGATTTGAAAGTAAAGGAAATTAGGCCTTTGTGGCCAAAATCTGTTGTTGAGATTGTTTAACCCTGTAGAATAAGTGATTTGTGATAACTCTAATAACTGTGGGGTATTTGTAAGAAATTATGGGAATTAGAGGCATAAATATGATACGAGATTGAACATATATCCCTTAATTTTAAAGGTTTTAGGCATAATCTTAAAATAATGATTAGATGGTTTAATTGTGTTAAAATTGTAAGTTTACTTGAGATAATTACAGTGTTGAATGAGTTGTAATTTTCAGAGAGTTTAGGTTTTTACGGAGTCGAAACCGGAGGTTCGGAAGGCCTCCAACGGTGAAAAACGCAGAAAACTGCATGTTGTCCATCACGATTGTTCATGTTTTCGGTCAAATATGTTTCGGACGTGACTTTTGATCCGTAAGTCTGTTTTGGCCCCCGTTTGAAGCGTTGGGAAGCTAATGAACAGGGCTATAACACAGTATAGATAAGGGAATTATTTTCCCAATATTTTTATATCTAATTATGTTTGAGAAGTCAATTGTGTATATGTTCTATTAATGAATCATGTTCTGGTTCAGTGATGTCTTGATGTTTAATGTTGCGATTTTCCTGATGAATTATCATGAGGGTAACTGTGATTTCTATGTGATTAAATGAGCGTTTGATGAATTGCTATGAATATAGTTATGATTCCTATGTGATTAATACATAACTGTATAATAAATTCCCATGAGTAATTGTGATGATTTATGATGTTGATTCCATGAGTTTTTGATTATTATATGATGACATGATTATTATGATAACTTTGATGAATGATGATGCACCTAATTAGTTTATTATGAGGATGATATTAATGTATGCATCATGCATTCATGTGCATCCGGACTTCGGTTCAGGACCTTGATTTCTTTGGCTTCAGTCCCATTGTGCGGATGTGAGGTATTTTGATGTGCTCCTATTCTTGTATAGAATTGATCCTATTGATGGGGATCTATGGAGGATTGATGGCCCAGTGTTCATCGAGCTGTGATGATTGGTACTATATGCATGAGTCTTGTTGCATTTGCATTTATGTGACAATTGGTGTAATTTATAATGTTGTGGCCTTTGATGTTCCATGATGATTATGATGTTGAATATGAAAATGACGCCATTTTATATATTGATTCTTATATTGATTATTATGAATCATTTTACTCACCCTGTTTGTTTGAATGTTGTCTCCACGTGGGTAACGTGCAGATGACTAGGTTTACCCGTGGATGCTATCGAGGATTTTTGAAGTTTTTGGATCGTTGGCCATTGTGGTTGATTTAGAGGGTTTTGCTCTGATAGTGTAACATCGGGTTGGGGTCTTTGAGTCAAACTATTTTATTGAGTTTTTGTTATGTTAATTTCCTTGCGGTAAAAGGAAAACTTTGGATTTTTTCCTTTTGAGTTCCGCTGCCAATTGAGCACTTTTGAGTAATTTTGAGAAAAACCCGTTGCTTACGGAGCATTGACCTTGATTTGAATTTATTGAGAAACGTACGCCCTTTGAGGTGATTTTTATGGTGTTTAAAATTTTACTCTGATAAATATGAGTATTTTTCTATAATATTTGTGGGGTAGAAAAGGGTGTTACAGTGGGGATTGTCCAAATGTACCCTTGGTGGGAAGGAAAGGGTGTATTAATTATAACTCTTCCCTTGCTATCAGGCAGTTCGGTTATGCTTTGAGAGGGCCACCAAAGGATAAGGATGTCAAAGAGTCTTTGTTCTTTCATGGTACAGAAGATTTAGATGTACTCAAGAAAGCTATAGGCGCTTGGGGAAATATTCACAAGAAGGGGAAGACTTCCTTAGGGAAGAATAACAGGAGAGCTTATCCTCCATACTTGGAATGGATTCAGAAGAGGGTTGAAGATGTGTTGTTACCTTTCTCTGTGGAGGCGCCTTTGTACCCCTTGATGATTGGAAAACCTACTACTATTGAGTTGGAGAGGTACAACAGATTATGGTCTGAAAAGGAAGAGCTTCGCAAAGAAAATGAAGAACTAAAGTGCGAAATATACCAACTCAAACATGCTAAAAGTGAATCAGCATATATAGCCAGAGTGAAGACATACTTGCTGACCAAGAAAGATCAAGAGCTGGAAAAAGAAGTCGAGAGCATAGAATGAATTGGTAAAGATCTGAGAAGTGTCAATAGCCTACTTCAGCAGAAGAAGAAAGAGCTAGACATGGCCTACTTGGAAATTTCCAAATTCAACAGCCAGTGGAATGCCACTGTAACTACTAACGAGGAGAGAGAAGATGAGCTTAATTTCCAGATTGAAAAGTTGAAGTAGCAGATTAAGGACAAAAAAAGGAAGATCAAAGAAGAATCATTCCGCAGGCTCAGAATTGATCAGTAACTTAGGGAGACACTATCAGCCATGGAAGAGCTTAAAGTTCAAGCAGAGGTGAAGAAGCCCAAACTTGAAGATGCTTTTGGTGAAGATGCATGAGAGATACACTTTCGTTACATGGAAGGAATTATGCACAGGCGAAATGTTTTGATTCAAGAACTAATCTAGAGGATGAAGCATCTGGATACTAAGAATATATTCTAGGAGGCTCAAGCTTGGAACCAAGAGCATGGAGAATGGGATGGATTGTGAAGGTGTGAGAAAACACAAGAAATGGGGGTTTGAATTGGGTTTTCAAAAATGAAAGTTTTTTTGTGAAACTCAAACAAAGATCATAAATAGACTAATCAAGAAAGAAAAACACACAATATATCCTGGTTCACTTGAAAACTATCAAGCTAATCCAGTCTACCCGCCAAGGTGATTTCGCCTTATACACAAGGACTTAATCCACCATAGTCAACTGATTACACTGCACTAGCAATTGCTGGTGACTAACAACACAGACAATCGTCTCTTCTTAAGGATTGTGACCCAACTGGTCCCTTAAGGAAATACAATCTGCACAAGCAACCGCTGGTGACTAACAACAAAGACTAACCGTCTCTTCTTAAGGATTATGACCTAGCTGGTCCTTTAAGGAGTTACAAACAACAGTTTGAACAAATATGTTTACAATGAAATAGCTTCTAATCGAGCAGATATAAACACTATTAATAGCTCAAATGTCTTAAAGACACTAATACAGTATGAATAATATTCTTTCTTTGTATTGTGGTACTTCAATACTGTAGCTTCAGTTCTGCATAGATAACTTTCAATCAAAGTGTAACCTTTGTATTAATCGTTGTTTATCTTCTCTTTTTTCTTCAATAGCCTACTTCAGTAGAATAAGAAAGAGCTAGACATGGCCTACTTGGAAATTTCTAAATTCAGCAACCAGTGGAATGCCACTATAACTACTAACAAGGAGAGAGAAGATGAGTTTAATGTCCAGATTGAAAAGTTGAAGCAGCATCTTGAGGACAAAAAATGGAAGATCAATGAAGAATCATTCCACAGGCTCAGAAGTGAACAGCAACTTAGGGAGACAATGTCAACCATGTAAGAGCTTAAAGTTCAAGCAGAGGTGAAGAAGCCCAAACTTGAAGATGCTTTTGGTGAAGATGCATGGGAGCTACACTTTTGTTACTTGGAAGGAATTGTGCACAGGCGGAATGTTTTGATTCAAGAACTAATCTAGAGGCTGAAGCATCCAAATACTAAGAATCTATTCTAAGAGGTTCAAGCCTAAAACCAAGAGCATGGAGAATGGGAGGGATTGTTAAGGTGTGAGAAAACGCAAGAAATGAAGGTTTAAATTGGGTTTTAAAAAATGAAAGCTTTTTGTGAAACTCAAACAAAGATCACAAATAGACTAATCAAGAAAGAAAGACACAAGATATATCTTGGTTCACTTGAAAACTATCAAGCTAGTCCAGTCCACTCACCAAGGTGATTTCGCCTTATACACAAGGACTTAATCCACCATAATCAACCGATTACACTGCACTAGCAATTGTTGGTGACTAAAAACACAGACAACCGTCTCTTCTTAAGGATTGTGACCCAACTGGTCCCTTAAGGAAGTACAATCTGCATAAGCAACCGCTGGTGACTAACAATAAAGACTAACCATCTCTTCTTAAGGATTCTGACCTAGCTGGTCCCTTAAGGATTTATAAACAACAGTTTGAACAAATATGTTTAGAACGAAATTTCTTCTAATCAAGCAGATATAAACACTATTAATAGCTCAAATGTCTTAAAGACACTAATACAGTATGAACAATATTATTTCTTTGTATTCTGGTACTTCAATGCTGTAGTTTCAGTTCTTCATAGATAACTTTCAATCAAAATGTAACCTTTGTATTAATCATTGTTTATCATCACTTTTTTCTTCAAGTAATCAAGTCCTTATATATCCAAAAAAAGATCCGTCGGAGGGTAGATCAGGAATATCCTTTAGGTAGCTGGTGACTTAAAATAATGTCATTACGCAGGGATGAAAATCGTACATAAAAGTTGTCCTTTGTACCACCAAATCAGGGTAGTGGAATGAAACGTTGAAACGTACTATGTACTATTTTCCCTCGTAAACATTTGAGCTTCTCTTCTTTACATCGCAGGCTTCTGAATAGAGATGATTGAAACATGAGTAGAAGAGTTGATCACTAGGTCTTCAGAGTCTTCAGAACTTGTTCACCAAAACCTTGTCTTCAGAACTATAAGCACCCAGTCTTCAGAACCTTTGGTCGCTAGTAACTTAAGTCTTAAGAGTATTCAGAACGTCGTTCAACAAAACTTTGTCTTCAGAGTCTTCAGCACTTATTCTTCAGAAACTCAAATCTTCAAAGTCTTCAGAACTTCGTTCAACAGAACCTTGTCTTCAGAGTCTTCAGCACTTATTCTTCAGAAACTCAAATCTTCAAAGTCTTCAGAACTTCGTTCAACAGAACCTTGTCTTCAGAGTCTTCAACACTTAGTCTTCAGAAGATAATGACTTTAGAAGCTAGAAAGACTTCAGAAGTAAAGTATCAGAGTCATGATCAGAAGAAGAAACTAAGAGAGCATTGCAACAGCAACATATTGTCTTATTAGACCTTTTTGAGTGAGAGTAGATCAGAAGCAGACTTGCTTCTTATAGCATACAAGCAACTTTGGTCAGATCAAAGTAATCATTCAATATGATCTCTATCAGAGTCAGAGCTTTCTCTATCAGGGTTAGAACCTGTTTGTTAATTCTTCAGAAAAACAAACATTAGAATACCAAAATTATTCTCACACAAATAATACTTTGTTATTATCAAAACTTAGAGATATCTTGCAGAACCAAATCTTGTTCTAAAAGATTGTTTCTAGTAGACATTGATGATATACCTTAGTTGCTTTTCTTCTTTTGTATCTAATCACTGTCAGGCCTATTGACTGGGATCAGTGGCTGTGTACTTGATTATATATATGCTGTATGGATTTATTGTATCAACTTTTTTATTAGGCTTTCTTTGGTTAATCTATGAGTTGTTTTTCTAGTGTTTTATACATATAGTATGTTATATCATTGTTGAAGATTGAAGCAAGGTGTAGACCACCCTGGAAATAATCAAGCATGGCATTTGCATTGTATTTTCATACTCCTTTGCATAAAAGGTATTCTTAGATGATTTTCTTATCTCTACCTGGTTTTCTTTAGTAGGATAGAGAACTCTGGTATTCACAGGTACGGTACAAGGGGAAATCAGAAGCGAGCAATGGAAGAAATTCAGGCTGAGTTAGTTGAGGTGTGAACCCGTATGAATCAATTTATGGAACTGATGCAGATCATGGCTCAAGGCCAAGAGAAGTTGAGAACTTTGGTCTAACCATTAATTGATACCCCCAGAGTTGATAACAACAGTGTTACCCATCCTGGCAGAGGTATTCCTAGTAGTGCAAACCCTCCTAGCGGAGGTGGTGCTGGTGTTGTTATTCCTTTTGGCAGAGGTGGTGTTGGTGGTGTTATTCCTCCTAGTAGAGGTGTCGGTGTTGCTATTCCCCCGACGGAGGTGGTCCAGGTGGTGCAGATAGTGTTTGTGTTGTTCATGGAGGTGCTGGAGGTCACACCTATCATTGGGATGTTAACCAACAAGGGGATGCTTTCTCTATGCACGATTTGGATGTTGGTCTCCCGATGGAGGCTGATAAGAAATTCAAAATAATTGAAGAGAGAATGAGAGCATATGAGAATCAGAATACTTTGGATCTTGATATGACTGATTTGGGTCTGGTACCTGGTATGAGAATACCACCTAAGTTCAAAGTCCCTGACTTTGATAAATACAGAGGCACCACTTATCCTAAAACTCACATTAGGGTGTTCTATCACAAGATGTCATCATATTCAGAAGATGAGAAGCTTCTCATGCACTTTTTTTAGGATAGCCTTGTTGGGGCATCCCTGGAATGGTACATGGGATTGGAGAGGACCTACATAATAAGTTTGAAGGATTTGGCTGAGGCCTTCGTCAAGCATTATCAATACAATAGTGATATGGCTCCCAATATAACACAGCTGCAGAATCTAACTCAGAAGACGAATGAGAGATTTAAGGAGTACCCCCAACAGTGGCGCAAATTGGATGCACGAGTTTAACCTCCTATTATGGAGAGAGATCTAGTGGATATTTTTATGAGCACACTTCAGGGTCCATATTATGACAGACTAGTTGGTTGTACTTCTACAGATTTCTCAAACTTAGTTATGGAAGGTGAACAAGTTGAGAGCGGGATAAAGATGGGAAAGACTTAGAGCGGTAATAGCTCCTCATCTAGAGGAGGAAAGAAAACATATGTTGGGACTCCCGAGAAGAGGGATGGGAATGCCAATTCTATTTCATCCTACAGAGGTAAGGGCAGATCCAATCAGAATTCTTCACAACAGGTAGCTACTCTAGCCATCTTGGTTGCACCTTAATAACAACCTTTTGCTCCCCGTCGGTATCTAGACAGACCAAGGATGGATAACAGGCAGTTTGACACTCCACATATGTCGTACTCTCAATTACTGTAACATTTACTTTAATTGCAGTTGGTTCAAAAGAGAACTTTAGCTCTGCTTACTGGTAACCCTCAACCTGGTTACGATGCCAACGCCCACTGTGAGTTCCATTCTTGAGTGTCAAGGCATCATATAGACAATTGTAAAGCATTCAAGCACAAGGTTCAGGACCTGATTAATTTAAAAGCCATTGACTTCACCAATAATGAGTCGAATGTGATGCAAAACCCTATGCCAACCGATGGTGGCACAAAGGTAACTGCTATTGAAATAACGGAGGTGTTGAATCTGGTGACGAATATCCATATGTTGAAGACTCCACTGTTGTTTGTAAAAAAATGTTTGATAGGAGGGGGTGTATTCCCAGGGTGTTTGTCTAATTGTCAAGGATGTGAAGTACAACCAGAGGGTTGTGATTTGTTGAAGAACGATATCTAGAATATGATAGATGAGGGACGCCTTCAGTTTGAGAGAACTTCTGTTGTGGATGATGTTGATAAGGATATTGTAACCATTTATATTCCATACCATACTATTCATATATCGGCATCAGTGAGGCAAATGCTTGTCGTTATTACCACACTAGAACCTGTACCATATGAAAGCTACAAAGTTATTCCGTGGAATTACTGAGCCATGGTATTTTATAATGGTCAAAAGCATGAACTTGTGGGTTCTTCAAGTGCAAGGACCAGTGTTGATAATATTGTTGGGGATGGAGGCATAACTCGTAGCGGCCGTGTTTTTGCTACACTGGTATTTCAAGATTGTAATGTTGACAATTCTGCTAAAGGCAAAGGAAAACAGGTTGTTGATGATTTGGCACAGAAGCAGTCTATTGAAGATTCCTTTTCGAAGGATGTTGAGGAGTTCATGAAAATAATTAATAAAAGGGATTACAAGATTGTAGACCAATTGCCCCAGACCCCATCTAAGATCTCAATCTTGTATTTTTTGTTGTGTTTGGAGGCCCATAGAAATGCTATGTTGAGAATTCTGAATGCTGCATTTGTACCGTAGGAGATTTATGTGAATCATCTAGAAGGGGTTGTGCCACATGTTAATGCAGGTAATGGCTTAAGGTTCACTGACTTCGATTTTACTCTAGTTGGGAGAAATCATAGCAATGCACTACACATTTCCATGGAATATAGGGGTTCTTTGCTATCTCATGTTTTGGTAGAAACTGGGTCTTCTTTGAATGTATTGCCATAGAAAGCGCTTATGAAGTTGGACATCCAAGGGGTGAACTGTAGACCCAATGATCTAGTGGTCCGAGCTTTTGATGGGTCAAAGAGATCTGTGTTTGGAGAGGTATAATTTCCAATTAAAGTTGGTCCTGAGGTTTTCAATACGACATTTTTCATCATGGATATTCAGCCAACATACAACTATCTTTTGGGTCGTCCATGGATCCATGCTACAGGGGAAATAACCTCGACGTTTCATTAGAAACTCAAGTATATAGTTGAAGGTAACATAGCTATTGTATGTGGAGAGTAGGATATTATGGTCAGTCATTTGTCCTTGTTCAAGTATGTGAAGGTATATGGTGAGATTCACAAAACTCTTTACCAGGCGTTAGAAGTAGTTCAGATTCAGAAAGAGCCTCTGGTATGGGAAAAAAGGCCTGAAGTTTCTATGACTTTGTTGAAGGAAGCTTGTGCCATGATTAAAGTTGAAATTTCCCAAGGTTGGGGCCAAGTTCTTGATGTGCCAGTGAAGCAAGACAAGTTTGGTCTAGGGTACAAACCTTCACAAGCTCTTCCAAGGTTCAAAGGTCCTATTCAATTTTCAAGTGTTGGGGTCATTTTTGACGAAGTTAATGCCATAGGGGAAGATGAAGTCGATGATGATTGTGATATGGATAACTGGATCCACCCCTGCATTCTAGGATAAAAGCTTTCCAACTGGTCTTCTGAGGAAGCCATTCATGTCACTCCTCAAAAAGAGTAATTCTCTTTGTTTTTACATGTGTCAAGTCCTACGTTCTGCCTAAGATGTAGTGACTCATTTGTAGGGACGCATGTTTTTATGTTCATTTTTTATCATAAATAAAAGGACGTTTTTGCATTCAAATATTGTGCTCCCTGTCTTGCATTTTTGCTTTTACTTTTTAAATGGCAATGTGTTTTTGTGTTTGTTTGTTTTCTCATTCTTAATAAAGCATAAAAACAACAATCATGCAGATTAATCACCTCATATCCCATCATTAATGATTCTGCTATGGCTCAGTATGATTTTGACAATCCAATCTACCAAGCAGAAGAGGAGACTGATGAAGACTATGAGCTACCTGAAGAATTGGACAGACTCTTGAAACAAGAGGAATGGGTCATTCAGCCTCATCAAGAGGATATTGAGATTGTAAATCTGGGCACCGAGGAAGCCAAAAAGGAGATTAGAATTGGAGCCGCTTTAGAAGAAAGTTTCAAGAGAAGATTGATCAAAATGCTGCAAGAGTATGTTGACATCTTCGCCTGGTCTTATCAGGATATGTCTGGGCTTGATACGAACATTGTTATGCATCGTTTGCCTCTCAAAGAGGGTTGTCCTCTGGTCAAGCAGAAGCTTAGGAGAACAAGACCAACATAGCTATTAAAATTAAAGAATAGGTTTAGAAACAGTTGAATTCCGGGTTTCTTATTGTAACTAGTTATCCTCCATGGGTTGCTAATATCGTTCTTATACCTAAGAAGGATGGTAAGTCCAGGATGTGCGTTAACTATAGATATTTGAATAGTGCAAGCCCAAAAGACGACTTTTCGCTCCCTCACATTGACATGTTAGTTGATAATACAGCTCAATATTCAAATTTCATAACATTGTGGGGGATGTTATGTTATAAGGTAATGCCCTTTGGATTGAAAAATGTTGGGGCAACTTATCAGCGAGCGATGGTGACTCTCTTTCATTATATAATTCACAAAGAGATCGAGGTCTATGTTGATTACATGATTACGAAGTCCCAAACGGATGAAGAACATCTGGTCAATATGTAGAAATTATTTGAAAGAATGAGGAAATTCAAGCTGAGGTTAAATCCGAACAAGTGCAACTTCGGGGTGAGATCGGGTAAGCTGCTGGGGTTTAGTGTCAGTGAACGAGGTATCGAGGTTGATCCTGCTAAAATAAGAGTGATACAAGAGATGCCTGAGCCGAGAATAGAAAAAGAGCTTTGTGGTTTCTTAGGGAGGTTGAACTATATAGCTGGATTTATCTCTCATCTTACAGCCACGTGCAAACCGATATTCAAATTGTTAAGAAAGGATCAAGCTATCAAGTGGTATGAAAATTGTCAAAAAGCTTTCGAAAGAATAAAAGAGTATCTGCAGGAACCTCTGATCCTCATGCCTATAGTAGCAGGAAGACCATTGATAATGTATCTGACAGTTCTTGAGAATTAAATGGGGTGTTTACTCGATCAACAGGACGAGACATGTAGAAAAGAGCATGCCATCTACTACATGAGTAAGAAATTTACTGATTGTGAATCGAGGTATTCGATGCTGGAAAAAACATGTTATGAACTCGCTTGGGAAGCCAGGCATTTGAGGCAGTATATGTTAAACCACACAACCCTGTTGATATCAAAGATGGATCCGATCAAGTACGTGTTTGAAAAAAAGGCACTTACAGAAAGGATTGTCGTTGGCAGATGGTTTTAACATACTACGATGTTCAATATGTTTCTCAAAAAGCCATCAAGGGAAGTGTTCTTTTAGAATATCTTGCTCAACAACCAATTGAAGATTATCAATCGATGAAGTTTGATTTTCCTGATAATGGCATTATGTATCTGAAAGCTAAAGACTGTGACGAACCGTTGCCTGATGAAGGACCAGAAATTGGATCCCAATGGGGGTTAACTTTTGATGGAGCCGTTAATGCGTATGGCAATGGAATTGGAGCAATTATTACCACTCCTAAGGATTCTCATATTCCTTTCACTGCGCGATGGACGTTTACTTGTACCAACAGTAAGACAGAGTATGAAGCGTGTATTATGGGGTTGGAAGAGGCCATTGATCTGAGGATCAAAAATATTGATGTATACGGTGATTCCACTCTCGTAATTAATCAGATAAAGGGAGAATGGGAAACTCTCCAGGCTAATTTGGTACCTTACAAATATTATGCCAGAAGGTTCCTACCTTTCTTTGATAGGGAAGATTTTCATCATGTACCCCAGGCTGAGAATCACATGGCAGATGCATTGGCAATGTTGGCGTCCATGTATAAGGTGAATCAGTGAAACAAAGTCCCAGCGATCAGAATCGTGCGTCTTGACAGGCCTGCTTTTGTGTTTGTAGCTGAAGAGGTGTTGGATGGTAAACCATGGTTTTATGATATCAAGTGCTTCCTCAAGAGCCAAGAATACCCACCTGGGGCATCCAGCAAAGATAAGAAGACTCTGAAGAGGTTGGCTGGTAATTTCTTTCTGAATGGGGATGATATGTTGTATAAGAGGAACTTTGACATGGTCTTGCTTCATTGTGTTGATGAACACGAGGCAGGCTTGTTGATGGAAGAAGTTCACGAAGGTTCTTTCGGTACCCATGCCAATGGGCATGCCATGGCCATAAAACTGTTGAGAGTAGGCTATTATTGGATGACTATGGAGTCCGGTTGTTTCAAATACGCCAGAAAATGTCATAAATGCCAGATTTATGCCGATAAAATGCACGTGTCTTCGGCTCCTCTGAAAGTGGTATCTTCTCCTTGGCCCTTTTTTGTGTAGGGCATTGACATGATCAGAAATATTGAGCCGACCGCTTCCGACGGACATCGTTTCATCCTGTTTTCCATTGACTATTTTACCAAGCAGGTGGAAGCGGCTTCATTTTCCAATGTCACCAAGCAGGTAGTCGCCCGGTTCATAAAGAAGGACATCATCTGTCGTTATGGTATCCCCGAGAAAATCATTATTGATAATGGTTCAAATCTTAATAAAAAGTGATGAAGGAGTTATGCTAGAGCTTCCTGATTGAACATCACAATTCTTCTCGATATAGTCCGAAGATGAATGGTATTGTTGAGGAAGCTAATAAGAATATTAAGAAGATTGTGCAGAAGATAGTTGTGACGTATAAATATTGGCATGAGATATTGTCATTTTCTCTACATGGTTAATGTACTACAGTGCGTACGTCAATGGAGGAAACTGCTTTATCACTGGTGTATGATATGGAAGCAGTCCTACCATTGGAAGTTGAGATTCTTTCTTTATGGACTCTGACGGATGTAAAGCTTGACAAAGCTGAGTGGGTATAAACCAGGTTGGATCAGTTAAACCTCATTGAAGAGAAAACATTGGCAGCCATTGTACATGTTCAGTTATATCAGAGCAGGATGAAGAAAGCCTTTGATCAGAAAGCGATTCCTTGGTGTTTTTAGACAGGTGACTTGGTTTTGAAAAGGATCCTTCCTCCTCAGACAGATCATAGGGGCAAATGGACTCTGAATTATGAAGGACCATATGTTGTAAGATAGGTTTTATCTGGCGGAGCCTTACTACTCTCAACTGTGGATGGTGAAGATTTTACGTCCCCTGTGAATGCATATGCAGTAAAAAATACTTCGCATAAAAAAGACCTGTTGGACCACAAAAAGAGAAGGTCCAGGAAAAAGGGCATCCCGACGAACCACAAAAAGAAAAGGTCCAGGTAAAAATTAGGGATAAAATAAAAGGAAAAAGAATTGAATAAACCTGCAAAGTTGAAAACCTGAAAAGAAAACTTTGGCAAAAATGGGTCTCCCGATGGATTGAAAACCCAAAAGGGCAATCCATGCAAAAGTTATGGATTTGAAAGCGAAAGGTTACGGTTTGTGTTCGATCTGCGAACTCATCTCAACTCATGGGAATTATGAAGGATATGGATCAGTTCAATTAGTCTTTTCAGAAGGCAAAGTATTTGAGAGCGTTAAAGACATACGGGTCATAGCCGAGTCAGAACATGATAAAAATCTTTTTCAACATTGCCAATCTGTGTATTTTTTTTTTCTTTTTACGCAATTACCTCATTCTAGGAATTTCCTTCTGATGTAAACGCCTATTTACAGGCCAATTCAATCAATAGAATTTCATTTCATTCAAAAGCTGTCAATTTTTTTTACTTTACTATTTTGTTTGCAAAAACGTATGATATATTGGTAAATATTGCATGTGAAAATATTAAATCTTTGCAAAGCATGTTAAAAACATTAGAAATTGCTTAATTTCGAGTGCCGTGGATGGTAATCGAGGTTGCCATGTTACAAACGGGACATTCTTTTGTTTGTTACGTGTTTGCAGAATGGTGTGATCATTCTTCCTCAGTAGAGTTGCTCTCCCCGACAGAGATTGCTAAAGTTCTATCATCCTCAGCAGAGCACTACGAGGTTTCTTAGTGTTCTCCCCAGCGAGAGTCCAGACGTTTACCACCCCAAACATGATGGTAGTGGTTCGCTTGCGCTTCCCGAGCATGTTTGCATCTCTAGTAATGTTGTTCCCTTATTCCCAGCAGAGTAAGGGTAGAGGTTAATTCCCCAACAGAGGAGTAAGCTCAGTATTGTCCCCTAGCAAGGTTGGCATCATTACTTCTTCTCCTCAAGCAGAGTTTGCCATTGATTTCCTCAACCAGATGTAAATTAGAAGTATTTGATATCCCCAGCAAGCCAGAGTTGGTGCATCCTTTCATCATTCCTTGGATGTCTCCCCAGCGGATGTCTGTTATTCTTACTTTCTGGTAGATTTAAAGTTCAGTTGGTCTTCTTCAGCAGAGGTTATGACCATGAAGACAAATCTTTTTGTCTTCCCCAACGGAGTTGTTTCCAATTTTTCAACACTCCTCTCGGTGGAGTATCCTTTTTCATATCATAAGCAATTTTTCATTGCATCCTCAAAACGCGTAGTATTTCCATTTCTAATGGAGCATTACACCATAGAAAAATTCAAACATATGCATTCAAGCATAAGCCATGTTTGATTTTGCTTCTCCAGTTTTTTCCCCAGCAGAAAGTGGTGTTACTCAGGAGATATCGTTTAACTCTATACCGAAATAATGAATTTGTTTGTCTTATTTGTGTTTCCTATCATAGGAATTATCTTGTGTCCCCCTGCAGAGTTACCTGTCCAGGTTTCTCTTTTTCCCCAGCGCAGTCATATTCTTTTTGCTTTGAGTCGTAAGTTCATTGACTCTACTTCCTGATTTCTTTTGTTAAATCCCAACTGTTGTTTGGTATGCTTTGTTGTATCCTAACTTTTGGTTGGTATCCTTGGTTGTTATTCCAACTTTTGGTTGGTATCCTTTGTTATCCCAACTTTTGGTTGGTATTTTTTGTTATCCCAACTTTTGGTTGGTATTCTTTGTTATCCCAAATTTTGGTTGGTATCTTTGTTATCCCAACTTTTGATTGCTATCCTTTGTTAAATTCCAACTTTTGGTTGGTATCCTTATCCTTTGTTATCCCAAATTTTGGTTAGTATCCTTTGTTATCCCAACTTTTGGTTGGTATCCTTTGTTATCCCAACTTTTGGTTGATATCTTTGTTATCCCAACTTTTGGTTGGTATCCTTTGTTAAATTCTAACTTTTTGTTGGTATCCTTATCCT
Source organism: Lathyrus sativus (assembly GCA_963859935.3). Lineage (NCBI taxonomy): Eukaryota > Viridiplantae > Streptophyta > Magnoliopsida > Fabales > Fabaceae > Lathyrus > Lathyrus sativus. The sequence goes on from OZ012737.1 coordinate 670,894,861, forward strand.
TTGTTATTGTCGCTACTCGAAAAAAATCGTGCAACAACGGGAGAGGCGAGAATGAAAAGACAGAAGAGTCGCCACCGAACTTTATTTATCCCATGAGGGGAAGGGAAAACATCGAGAAAACCCTAAGAAAGAAACGGATAAGATGGTCTCGCAACCAAGAACGGTTTCGGAAGTCGGTTATGCAAAGGGAAGGTATTAGCACCCCTCGCATCTATCGTACTCGATGGGAACCATTTGTTTGTCTATGTGTGAAGATATCTTCTAAAAGGTTATTGCTTTCTAAGTGTGTTCTAAGAGGTAAAAAGAGGTTAGAAATAGGGGAAGAAGAGACTCGGTAGGACTTCGCGGTCTTAGGCCTACGTATTCTCAACGGATATGAGAAAGTTAGAGTAAACGTAATTCGGGAAACTACGGGTGATGGGGGGAAGGTTGCTCGCCAAGACATCGCCGTCTTGTGCCTACGTATTCTCATCTGGTATGAGAAATCAGAACAGTCGTAGTTCGGCCTACGGTTAACTAGTGTTTTGTTGGATGATGCTATCGTACGCATTCTAGCAGTTAAGTGTATTGCAACTTGCTCATGGAGTCTTAGGCATTACCTGTTTGTGGTAGAACGAACGTAACATGTCCTTTTTGAAAAGGTTAACTTTCACCTATCGATGCAAGATGTCGCGTTTGATTGGTGGGAATTGTTTTTAGGGGTGAAATATGTCATCGGATAGTAACCCCTTGCGGGTAGTACCCAATTCTTTATCTCAAAGATTTATTGTGAAAAGGTGTGGCGAACATAGTCACGTCTTCATATTGAAAGACGAGTATCGAGACCACACACTCTACAGTGAGTATCTTGATACTCGGAGAGGAAGAAGTCTACACTCAATCATTTCTCTTTAGTCCAATACAAAGAGAACTCCATTCTATTATTAAAGATGTTTTTTTATCTTGGATGGTAAGTGCTTTACGACAATGAACCCTAAAGGTAATGTCAAGCATTCAGGATAGGAGAAGGCCTATGCCTAACCACTCCACAACCATCCAAGTTTGTTTGGAAACGAGTTTTTGAAAATGCACTTGGTACGAGACCAAGGTTTTTAAGAGAAAAGTTATGAAAAGAAAGGATGGTGAATTGGTTTAACAGTTGTTTGAGAAAACCCGCTTGACGTTGGATCAAGGGTTTGATTTCCTAAAAAAAGTTTGAGGTGATGCGAACAAGGTTGATGGCGATGCACAAGGCAATCGACTTACAAGGTCAAAGATGGCTCGATAAGAATCGAGAGTTTGTTTTTAAAAATAGTTTTTCGGAACCAAAAGTCAAGGATGATCGTAATATTATCCACATAGAATGGTCGTACAACCACATCGGGTTAATCGGCTCAAGAAAAAACAAGACATGAAAAAAAACAAAAAAAAATTTTTGAAAAAGTATGAAAAGTTCGTTGTGTGAACCTTGCAGCGAAGCTGCCCAGAAACAACAAGAAGTTCGTTGTGCGAACTTCCTAGCGAACATGCACTATTCATAAACAAAAGCGAAAGGCACTGAAGTTCGCTGTGCGAACCTTGCAGCGAAGCTGCCCAGAAAAAACAACAAGAAGTTTGTTGTGTGAACTTCCTAGTGAACGCAAACAGAGGCAAAAGGTGCCAAAGTTCGCAGTGCGAAGGTGCCAGCGAACAACTCACTAGCTAAAAACAAGGCAAAATTGACTGCCAGTGGCCCTTTTAGTACCACAAAAGCATGTTCGCTAGGCGAAAAAAGCTTCGCAATGCGGACATGACAGTAAAGATGAGTATTTTTCAACTCATCTCACTATGAACACTACACTATGTTCTTCTTTTTTTCTTTGTTTTTTATAACACTTCTTTGTCATTCTTAAGACCTTATTACACTATGTATAATACAAATATTACTTAAAAAAAAAAGAAAATAAAAACATGCAAAATATGTAAAGATATAAGGGTTTGAAAGGAAAGATACCCAAGAGCTACTCTTCAATTTCTAATCACCAATGGCTTTTGTTGGCTGTGCTCTATGGTTCACCTCCTTCTTCTAGTTTTCTATCACTCACTTGTCCTCTCAATGTTTTTTCTTTCTCTTTTTTCAATCTCCTTTTTTTTTTTTTCAATGCCTCTTGCTCTCACTCTCTCCCCTTTTTTCTTACCTCTGCTGCCTACTTCCTTATAGTCAAACAATAGGGTTTCTATCACTTGTTTGCTGCAGAATCTTTTCATTGGGATATGCTTCTCATTACTTTCTTGATGCCAAACCCAATTCTTTCCATTTCCATGAATTCTGCTTTGCTGTATTTTGCTGCTGCATTTTGTATTGTTTCTAAATCTGAACCCATTTGTTTGCTTATGTTTGGACTACCCTTGTGGTCCCAAACTTCTACCTTTGACAACATTTCAAAGTTCTGATATTTAGATGTATCATTATGGGTTTATTTCTTTGGTTTTGTGACATGAATTATTTGGTTATAAGGTAATTTGTCACTTCTTGCATTGGACTGTTTTAGATTAAAATTACCCATGATTAAGCATGCATAGTCTTGATCTTGAAATGTTCCAATGCTAAGTTGAATCTTAATTATTTTCCTTGGATGTTTGTAAGCATAATGAGGAACATGTGGACTTGATGGGGCATGAAGGGTACCATAGCATGAAGTTGGTTAGAAACTTGAATTAAGATTAGAAATAGCTTAAATTTCTAAGCATTACTTAGAGTTAGAAACTTTGTAACAAATGTGACATTCTTGCAATGTCATGACATTTCCCTTTGTAATATTCTTGAATCTAATCTTGAATTCATGAATCTTGAATTTGGAATGATGAATCTCCCTTATGCCATTGAAATGAATGAAGTCTTGAATTATGAACTTGTGATCTTTTGAACTAGGCCTTGCACTTCATGTTCATTAAAAATATTGATTTTGAGTATCCTAATATTTTCAAGTAACTTCTCCTTGAAGAAATATACATGAGTAAATTTTCCAACTTGAATCAAACCTTAGATGATGAACCTTTCTTCAATGTAGCCCATGATAGGAAATTTCTCTCATTTGGAATGGAAAACAACGGAATGACCCAATCCTTACTTTGCAAACCCACATGCTCGATATGCTCTGATGATTTGATTCACAAAAATTCCTGATCCCGTGCAAAGTATGATCATGAATTACAAACTAATGATGATGTAGATGAACATAAATCAAAATCCAGTTAATGTTAGAAAGAGGGAGGGAAATTTTTTGGGTGCAACAGTTATCCCAACTTTTGGTTGGCATCCTTTGTTATCCCAACTTTTGGTTGGTATCCTTTGTTATCCCAATTTTTGGTTAGTATCTTTTGTTGTTATCCCAACTTTTGGTTTGTATTCTTGTTTGTATCCCAACTTTTGGTTAGCATTCTTTGTAATCCCAACTTTTGGTTGGTATCCTTTGTTAAATTCCAACTTTTGGTTGGTATCCTTTGTTATCCCAACTTTTGGTTGGTATCTTTTGTTGTTATCCCAACTTTTGGTTGGTATCCTTTGTTGTATCCCAACTTTTGGTTGGCATCCTTGGTTGTATCCCAACTTTTGATTGGTATTCTTGGTTGTATCCCAACTTTTGGTTGGTATCCTTTGTCGTTATTCCAACTTTTGTTTGGTATTTTTTGTTGTATCCCAACTTTTGGTTTTTATCCTTTGATGTTATTCCAACTTTTGGTTGGTATTCTTTGTTGTATCCCAACCTTTGATTGGTATCTTTTGCTGTTATTCCAACTTTTGGTTGGTATTCTTTGTTGTATCCTAACTTTTAGGTTGGTATCCTTGGCTGTTATCCCAACTTTTGGTTGGTATCCTTCGTTATCCCAAATTTTGATTGGTATCCTCTTTCCTTTTGTCATTCCAACTTTTGGTTGGTACTAATTGTTGCAAGTCGACCTTCGGCTGACACCCTATCACTTTACCTTTTTCCTTCCCCACAGAGTTCAAATTCTGTGTTTCTTTTTGTATTCAATCCCCTTCTACCTTGAATGTTTGAAAGCTTGTGCTATCATGCATTCAAGTCCAAGTGGATTGAATAAGGACAATTGTAATCTCATTTCAATCACTTGGCTTCATATTTATATCAGTTGAAGGATCTAGAATGCTTTTAAAATTTGATCTATTTTCCAAATTAATTTCACTTCTCTCCAATAATTCAAATAATTCCATTCCTAATCTCAAACAAAAAATTCTAACACACTCTAAACCACACTTTTATTCCAAACCTAGAGTTTATTTAAGCTAATTTGCTCTAAACCTCGCATAACTTCACTAATTTTTCTGATTTCACTACACTTCTCATTCCATTTCTCTCAACTTTTCTTTTATTTTTATCTCTTTCCAAAACCCCCAGCAAAGCTACATAACCAAAACCTTCACAAATTGTACATTGCAATTTATGAATCCTTGAGCTAAACCTCCATTGCATCATCTTTCATTGTTCAATTCTGAAGTTTCAACTTATTTGGATCTTGATCAAGTTTTAGAATCACTTCTTGAAAAGTTTTTTTTGCTTATATTTGGATTATTGCTTGGATCATCAATTTCTCTGGTTTTCTTGCTTTAATTCATCAATTTCATTTTAACAACACTCACCAAAGCAAATCTCAGCTTTGTAGGTTGGTAATTTTCAGACCTAGCTTTGATTTGGCTTAATTTTGCATTTCACAATGTAGATCCATTGATTTTTGATGTGAATTGGTCCATTGATTGATTTAATTGTTGATCTTGTTGTTTGATGGATTCAATTGGTGTTTGATTACTGATATTTGATGTAATTTTCATGTACAATTGCATGTTTATTTATGTGGATGATTGGATAATTGATTTGCTGCTGAAAGTGCTTTTGAAATGTTGATTTTCTGCTTCTGGTGCAACGTTAATCGATTAACCAGTTGCAAGGCAAAACTGGTTAATCGATTTACCAATCTGTTTTAGGTGTTTTTTTGCTGATTTTCAAAGGGTTAATCGATTAACCATTTTTTCCTTGCAAATGGTTAATCGATTACACTGGTGCAGACTCTGTTGTTTGTGCATTTCAATCTTATTTTGATTTCTTTCCACTTTTAAACTTCATTGATTGATATGATGCATATTTATGGATTTTTCTTGAGTTATTTCACCTCACGCTACAATATGAATGCAATTCATCGACACACGACGCATTGATTTTCATGATGCATGTTCATGACCAATTGTGATGCATTTTTCATGTAGCTTGCTTGTTCGTACTTGTCGGCTTCTTTTTGATGCTCATTTTGCTTAATTCATAATACATGCTCATGTTTGCTTTCGATTATGTAAATGTGCGTTCGTTTGAGAGGCTTGATTGTTGATGAATATTCATGTTGTTTTTGTTGAATGCTCAAGTGTGCAATATGGTTGAAACTTTTTCATGCCCAATTGTTGATACATGTTCATCAATTGATCTTACGTGATACATGTTCATCATGATTGCTTACATGTTTATATATTTTGCCTAGTTGGTAACATGATCATTGCTTGCATTCTTGATCTTTGCTAATGATGTTTAACCGATAACATGTTGATACTTGCTTGTTGTTGGCGTTACACATCCAAGATGTTTGATTTTGATACATGTTCACACACATTGTTGGTTGTTGCATTCTTGATGCGTGTTCATACTCATGTTTAATTGTTTCATTGTTGAACGCATACATGTTTCCTAGGCATATACACCTGCTTTGTTCTGGAAACACATGTTGTTAAATGCACTCATTCTGTTTTGCTACATTCACACCTGTTCTGCCATAAAAGTGTATGCTATTAAAAGTTGTTTTGCTTATTTGTTGGGATTTACCGATGTGTTGAGCTGAAGCGCTGTTGTTGCTGCTGTTTTTGGTTTATTTTCTTGGTTTTTGTTTGCCTTTACATGTTCCTTTAAGGCCTCCTAGTCCAACTTAATTTTTTATTAAGCTTGGAGTAGGATAGACATTAGGAGTTGATCCATGCATGATAACATTAGGTTAGTCCCTAACCTTAACCTTAGGTCCATCCTTGCATGCTAACATTAGGATATAGATTCCTTTCACATCCCAACCTTAGAACCACTTTGCATAATAACATGTAGGACTGAGTTTCCCTTTAGACCTTTCGTGTGTCTTTCTCTTCTCTTTCTCAAAACAAAATCAAAACATGTAATAAATACAATGATTATTGTGCGCCACGAGCCTTAAGTACATGGGAAGTGATAAGCGGAAGTCTCTCCTTACCTTGTCTAAATTTTTTTGTATACGTCCCGTCATGGGTCAATCTTACGAAGCATTCGATCTTATGTCATAGACTTTAGTGCAATGTGCATCTCAAATAAATTCAATTCACGTCTATTAAAACTCTTGAACAAATTGCAAATCATTTTATCCCTCGGGATTTTTTTCCAACCTTTTCAGAAAAGGCATGTTATTTCCGTTCTACCACAAACAGGCATCGACCCTAACTGTTGGAACGCGAACTTAACATCGCTCATAAAAGACATATAACACTTTGTAGGCCGAACTACAAACGCTCTGATTTCCTTATTCTTGTCTGAATGAGGATATGTAGGCACAAGACGATGAAGTCTTGGTGAGCGACCTTTCCCCCTTTCACCTGTAGTCCTCCGAACCACGTTGACTCTGACATTCCCATTGCACGAGGGAATACGTAGGCATAGGACGACGAAATCCTATTGCGTCTCCTTTTTTTCTCCCTTTTTTGATTGTGTTAGCAGTAGTTTTTAAACTAACACACCCTTTGATTAGAACAACAAGAATGAATCCCATTAAGTACAACGGACACGAGGGGTGCTAATACCTTCCTCTCGCGTAATCGACTCCCGAACCCAAAATTTGGTTGCGAGACCGTGTTCCTTTCCCTTTTTGAGGCTTCTTCAATCATTTCCTTTCCCCCATCGGGATAAATCACGTTCGGTGGCGACTCCGTTTTTCTGCCGGTTGTTTTTCGCAGTTGCGACACTAGTCAAGTTATAATTCAAGATCTGGTTGGAACGCTCTGACGTACCTTTTGAGGTGTGTAACACCCTAATTTCCCCGACGATTATTTTAAATAAATATCAGAGTAAATAAAAACAAAATACAATTAGAGTGTTACGTTCAACATTCAACAACAACCTGCTCATATATTTTGATATGTAACATATTTCTCATATAGAGGTAAAAGCCATCATAACTTAAACATAACATCAACAAATTATTGGTAGCGGAAATTAGCAACAACTGATTAATTTAATTATCCAAAAAATAATCATTATATAAAGTAATCATAAGAAATATCAACTTAGGAGATATCCATAAAATCTACAACAACAAAATTAAACACAAAAGCATTCACCCCCAATGTTACATATCAGAGCAGACGTCAACTCAACAAAAATCAAAAGGAAGAGCACTATCTTCCACTCACATCCAAGCCTCTAGTGCGGATTATCTGCACGATGCCCATGCAAAAGCAACATTCAAACAGAAGGGGTGAGAATCACAATCATATAAGAAATTGCATAATATGTAAATGCATAATTATCACATAATATGTAAATGCATAATTATTACATATATGATTCACCCATTTGCAATCTACATATCATTATACACCAAACATCATATTGTAAAATAGCACATAAACATTACACATATGATCACCAAAACACCAATTAACAAGCAAATTATGCAACATCTATGCAATGCAATGAGACACCCCTATGACTCAATGCATGTGGTACCAAATTGTGAACTCTCAGGTTCACTCACTTCGATCCCCTCCTAGGATCAGAGCACACCAAAATCGTTACCATCACTATAGGTAACAGCTCACTAATTCCATCACCATAGAAATTAGCTACTCGCACCCAATCCACACAATGAGATTATGGCTCACCAAAAACTCGTTACCATCACCATAGGTAACGCTTCACCAATTCCCATTTGGAACCAGCTACTCACACCCAATCCCCACCATAGGATTGAGGCTCACCAAAATGGATCATTGTCCAAACATCATGATGCATGATTGATACATAACATGCAACAACATTAAGAAATGTACAATGATATTCACCATGATCAGTGTACTACGCCCATACAGGCCATCATACACCATGCCAATACAACAAACACACAACATTAACATCATAGTAATGCATCACGCAATAATATAACATCAAACAACATACCTTGATATTCATCTTAATCAAAGTACCATACCAATATCACCCATGAAACAACATGCATGCATCATAATTAATTAATATTAGCATCATAGCAACATATCACAAGATATTACACCATCCGCACACATTTATCGTGCAACTACATACATATCACACATCAACAACACCACCACGTAGCAATTAAATTACATCCATGCTCTATAACTAGTTTTAAAATAAGGTACGTCTCGTTAGCTTTCTAACGCTCAAAACGGTATCTCAAGCGGACATCCAGAACTCAAGTAATACATTTTGAAATAATTTAATTCTGGTATCACCTAGTGTAATCAGTTACACTACATTCCAGTAGCTAAAACCCCCAAAAATTCAATATGGTAATCGGTTACACTAATTCACGTGATCGGTTACATCACCCAACTTTCCAAAATCCCATATTTTAAAATGCAGTGTAACCGATTACTCCAAAACACGTAACTGATTACACCCTTGAAATTTTTAGTTTTTCAAAAGATGTAACAATTGTAATAACATCAAATAATGTACAATGATATTCACCATAACCAATGTACTTCACCGATAACAGTCATCAACCACCATACATGCACTACAAGCATTCAATATTAGCATTATAGTAACACATCATAGGATAACATATATTCATCCCTACGCGTTTATCGCATGCAACATACGATTACTCACCGAACAACACCAACATCGTACAATGGCATTCACCTTAACCAATATACTACATCAAAACAGCCACCAGGAAACATACATATGCTACAAACGTTCAACATTGCATTATAGTAACATCATGTAACAGTATATTCATCCATACGCACTATGACACCGCAACATATAATTACTCACCAAACAACACAATCACACAATATTTAAATCATTTCCAGGCTGCAAAACTATTTTTAAATAAAAGCACATCACGTTATCTTTCTAACGCTTCAAACAACACCTCAATCGGACTTACGGATCAAAAGTTATGAATTATGATAAAATCTGTCAACCAAGCTGTAACCGGTTACATCAAAAACAGAGGCAAAAATCTTCATTTTTCTGCTACGAAAGCGGTTCCCAAAAACCCTAATTTTTATCCCAAAAGTTATTTTCATTTTGTACCCTTCAAACCCCATTAACATATAGGAATTCTAACATTTATCATGAATACAATACATCAAGAAGCATACAATTTAATTGATTCATTCATCGGTCAATTCAAGCATGGAAATAGAGGAGATTCAACATATATAGAGATAATTAACCACCCATATATTATTATACATATAGATTGATGATTTCGAAGCTTCCCAATGAGCTCTTCTTCTTCCCCTTCAAAACCTAGCTCTTCCTCTATTCTCTTTTCTCCTTTTTCCATTATTTTCACGTTAGCTTTTTGTCTATTCCCATTTTTCTCTTATTTTTGTTTTATTATCACAATTCTAATTATTAATTACCTCACTAAATAAATATAATGATAATTCCACTAAAATAATTATTTAAAACCATAATCTCCTAATACTATTTAATTTATTAACTATTTCAATATTATCTAATATTACTTAATTCTCCTCACACTCCCCAAATCTCTACACTTTTACTCCAACACCCCGAATACCTTAAATTTAACATTTCTAAGGTTACTACCCTTCACTTAAGGGTCCCTCCAACACATCGAATTTCATAAATAAGTACATATACAAACACACAATTATTTGTGAAAATCGAATAAATAATTAAATCAAATTGGGTTGTTACAATGTGCCCTTTTGAATGAGGTAATCTATCTCCTTCTTTAATTTATGATAGTCATATGAGTGGCGGTCCATTATATTGTGATACTTATAACATTTGTTGGTTCGTTTCTCATAACATCCCATCTTAAAATTAGGGGGTTCAAGAATAACCCTCATATGATAGACTTATCGCCAGGTTTGTTCTCGCCTTGTATTCAATGGCATGTAGTTCTTCACATGACTCATAAGTGGTGGTTTGAAGGTTCCTCTGTCTTTGATTGGTTATAAATAATTGTTTTTGCATTGGCTAAAGGAGTCTAACCCACCACAACTTATTTCTTTGGCGTCACTGGCCTTTTCCATGTGTTACTCCCCTCGCCTTTGACATGACACTCTACTCTCATCACTATCTTCTCCAGTGAATTAAAGTGTTTTTGAGAAAGAGATTCAGTGAAGTGTCCAACCTTTAACTTTTAGTTAAGATTCACCACTTTGATGGTGGCTTCGTTGAAACGTACTGAATATTCACACAAGGCCTTAAAGTGTTCATGTCTCACGGTAAGAGACTTGTGGTGGACATCTTATAATATTTAATAGACTAGAACCCTAAACCCTAAATATACTAAGTATTCACACAAAGGATCAAAGTGTTCACGTTTCATGTTTAAGGGACTTGTGGTGGACATCTTAGTAATTGTTCACGAAGAATCAGGGAAGATTCATGTATCGACGAAAGGTTGCATCATTTACAGTTCTAGAGAAGATCTTGTATATCAACGAGTTCATCACATCTATAATCTCCATCCGCATGTTGACATGTCCACTGCACCTATAATCTCATCTGCGTGTTAAAAACGATATCATGTTCTTGAGATTTGATTTTCCCATCAAACACCATCTATTGTTTTATAATAGTAACTCTTTTTATAAATAAACCTCTTTTTTCTTTAACGTACACAATTCAATAATTACAAACAACAACAAAATTAAAAATGGTCTCTTGTACCACCATGACCAACACACACACCAATCGAGTATCATAGCGCATTGACAAGAAACATGGGATCCAAATAAAAAAACAAGTCACAAATGCACAGTCCTCAACAGTAACAATAGTAATTACTACCTCTATCTCATAAAAAGTATCTCAGTTGCATTTTTTTCCATGTCTCAAAATAAATGTCTCTTTAGAATACCAATATAATATTTATTATTTATTTCTACTACTATATCCCTATTCATTAACTTTCATGTTTTTCAACTACTCTACTAATTATAATAAACAAGGGTATTTTAGTAAAAGATATCAATTTTATCATTAAAATCAACATATCTAATCATTTTCTTAAGAACTGCGCACAACTCAAATAAGACATTTATTATAAGATGGAGGGAGTTAAAACAACAAAAGTTTCATTTCCAAATAGTACAAACAAATAACCAATCAATTCAAACACAAAAACCACTGTTGACTTGACTCTTTTGTCTCCTCATTCATTCATTCAATGTTTGCTTCAATTCAATCAATTGAACTTAAAATTTTCCAGAAACCATTTCTGTTCGAATTCTACAAGACTAGTAGAGGTTTGATGATGCACCAAAGAATATATGCATGTGAAATACTCAAGAGATTTGAGATGCAAGATTGCAATCCAACTTCGACTCCAGCTGAGACCAGATTGCAACTGTCGAAGGATTCAGATGAAGATGATTCGACCTAACCCAATACAGAAGAATTATTGGGTCATTTCGACACCTTTGTCACACAAGGCCTGACTTAGCATACAACGTGGGTATGGTAAGTAGATTCATGCAGAAGCCAAAGGTATCACACCTAGCAGCAGCGAAGAGGATACTGAGGTATCTGAAAGGAACTCTCGACTACGAAATTTTGTTTCCTAAAGCTGATGAAGGTAAAGAATGCAAGTTAGTGGGATACACTGACTCAAGTTGGTGTAGCGATGTTGAGGATCAAAAATCCACAGATGGTTATGTGTTTATGTTAGGTGGTGCACCAGGTGCTTGGAGTTCGAGAAAGGAGCCAGTAGTGACATTGTTATCATGTGAAGCAAAATATATAGCTTCTTCTCTTTGTGCATGTCAAGCAACCTAAATGGTGAACCTGGTCGAAGAGATCACAACGAAGAGTCATGGAACAATTACCATGAAAATCGACAACATGCCAGCTATCAACTTGGCGAAGAATCCAATAACACACGGTCGAAACAAGCACATCGAAATGAGGTTCCATTATCTTCGAGAATAGGTAGCAGAAGGGAAGATGAACTTGGAACACTGCAGAACTGAGAATCAGATTGCAGACATCATGACGAAGGGAGTGTCAATCGAAGTGTTCAAGAAGTTAAAGTTTATGATGAATGTAGATAGTTTGATAATCATGGTTTTACAATTGCAAAGTGATAATAAAATTTCACAGTTGTAGATAGAGAGTTACTTTGCAGTTCATACTCATCTTCTTTAAATGTGTTTTTGTTTTTATTCGTAGCCATTACATAACAATCTTGAGATCAAGATTGAGAAGAATTTTCTATAGGTTGTGGTTGAATTCCAACACCTTTTGAGGTGCCCTTCTTGAATGAGGTAATCTATCTCCTTTAATTTATAATAGTCATATGAGTGGCGGTCCATTACATTGTGATACTTATAATATTTGTTGGATTCGTTTCTCATAACCTCCCAACTTAAAACTAGGAAGTTCAAGAATGACCCTCATATTATAGACTTATCGTCAGGTTTGTTCTCGCCTTGTATTCAGTGGCATGTAGTTCTTCACATCACATGCCTCATAGGTGGTGGTTTGAAGGTTCCTCTGTCTTTGATTATTTATTGATAATTGTTTTTGCGTTGATTGGAGGAGTCTAACCCACCACTACTTATTTTTGGCGTCACTAGCCTTTTTCCACGTGTTACTCTCCTCGCCTTTGACATAACACTCTACTCCCATCGCTATCTTCTTCATTGAATCAATATGTTTATGAGAAAGAAATTCATTGAAGTGTCCAACCTTTAACTCATCATGTAAAGCTCTTACAAACTTCTCTTAGTTAAAGTGGCTTCGTTGAAATGTACTAAGCATTCACGCAAAAAAGCTCAAAGCACTCATGTCTCAGTTTAAGAGACTTGTGGGAAGCATCATAGGAAAAATTGTAAAAGCATAAAACATCTTGCGATGCTTCCTAGACGAGAACCGGTGGATTAGTTTTCTAAATAGAACCTAGTAAATGTTCACGAAAAATGGAGAAGATTCATGTATCAACCAAAGGTTACATCCTTTACAATTCTATTAAAGAGCTTGTATATCAACGAGTTTATCACATCTATAATCTCCATCTACATGTTGAAGACGATGACATGTCCATTGCATCTATAATCTTCATCTTAGTTGAAAGCGATAACATGTTTAGGAGATTATGTTCTTGAGGTTTGCTTTTCCCACCAAACACCATCCATTGTTTTATAATAATTCTTTTTATAAAAAAACCTCGGTTTGCTTTAACGTACACAATTCAATAATTACAAACAACAAAAGAAATTAAAAACGATCTCTTGTACCAGCACCACCCACACACACCAATCGAGGATCATAGCGCATTGAAAAGAAACACGGGACCCAAATAAAAAAACAAGTCACAAATGCACAGTCCTCAACAGTAACAATAGTAAAGTTTCATTTCCAAATAGTACAAACAAATAACCAATCAATTCAAAAACAAAAACCACTGTTGACTTGACTCTTTTGTCTCCTCATTCATTCATTCATTCATTCAATGTTTGTTTCAATTCAATCAATTGAATTTGAAATTTTCCAGAAACTATTTCTGTCCTTGATTCTGCTTCCATTTCTCTCCTCGAAGAACTTCTCCAAAATCCAGCACTGTAAAACCTCTCCCACATCTCTTTCTCAAGAGCCATAGCACTCTCATCATTGTTATCCTCAAACGAACCATCGTACAGTCGTTTTATATCTGAAGCGTCGTTTATACACATAGGGTAGATACGAGGTACACCGTTAACGTCGTCGCAACAACCGCAACAACAGTTAAGCCGTTTCGGTTGTGACATCCCTGCTTTCATAATTCTCCGCCGCCGTCTCTTTCTCAGTAGTCTCCGGTAAAGACCCGCCGGGAGTTTGTAAACTGCTAAGAGAAAGATATTCGCTAAACTGCATGGACAACAGCAGCACACCGCCAAGCACTCCGCCGCGGTGCTTCCGACTACTTCGCCGATCATGGCTGTTTTTGACGATTGGCTCTGGAGTAACGGTTGTCGGCGGTTTGACGACGCCGCTTGCCGGAGAACTATCTTGTTCGACATTTTTTGATGGGGTTGAAAAAGATTGAATTTTTACGCGATTCTTGATGTGGGTTTCCTTTGTTTCTTGATCGGGTGGAGGTGAAAACTATGAAATGGGTGGGTGTGGATCCTCCTCAATTCGAGATGAAATGAGGTTGGAAAAATTGAAGAACGGAGGAAAAAAAGATCCACACCCTTTTTTGAATTGTACGTTAAAGCGAAAGGTTGAGCTTTTTTTCCATGGTAGAGAGAAAAAAGAAAGAAAAAAAAAGAAAAAATGAATGAAAAGAAGGATGAAATGGTTTGTTGAGATTCAAAGAGTGTTTAAAAAGAAGGAAGAAAGAGAGTTAGAGAGAGAATGAGCCAATTTTAGGGTAAAAATGAAGAAGAAATGGGCAGGCGTCCTACAAAAGTGGGAGAAATGGAAGGAAGTTTGAGTTTTTGGAGATGTTTATGTATTTTTTGAGTTGGGAATGATGGAAATTTGGTGTGATGTGAAGGGCATGACTTGATTTTGTTTATTTTTTGTACTTCTTCTCTCACTTACGTAATTAGGTTATTATAGGCTATTTATTCTTTAGTTTGTTTTTTTAGAATAAAATACTACGTGGGGTGATTAAATGAAGAGGGGAAAATAGAAAAGATTAAAGAATAGGTTATGTATGTACAAGTGGACTTTGGGATAAGTTATCAAGAAATATAACATCGTTATCTTGAGCAATGACACGTCTATCACGCCACCGGTTTGGGCCCGGAGTTATGTTTTAAAGACATTTTGTTTATTTTTAAATTTGATTTAGTATGAATCACATAACAAAAAAATTTGATTTAATAGTATGATGTTTTTATAAACTAAAAAAATCAACTCTTTCTAGCTATTAACTTGACTTTTATGTTATTGCCATGACTTCTATACATCTTGAATAACCTAGTGTTTTTTTTTTATAAGTTGGAGAGTGGAAGGGAGAGATTTAAACTCTCTCTAATTAAAGATATTTATGATGGTTTAAGTTGATTTTTTTTTTACTTTTTCAACAAAAAGTTTTATTAGAGTGGATAGGAGGACTAGCGGTGCAGATCTGAAAATCGATAAAAATTGAGACGATTAGATTCAATTTACAGTTTTAGTTTTTAGAAACTGTCAAACCGATGAATCAAATTGATGCATATAATTATCCTTGTTTGTGTTTCAAATTCTCGATTAGTTTTCATCTTTTTTAATATCATGTTTGTGTTTTCTTCAACGGAATTACTTTTATTTTGTTACAAAATAATTTTTATGTGTATTTAAAATGTAAAACATGTTAATTTTTGTATATGACAATTCTTTATTGTTATTATTGTGTTATATTTGTTATTATTGTGTATGAATTAAGTACAATTTATAAATTGTTTGAAAAGTAGAATATGAAATAGATAAAAAAAATTATATGAAATGTATTATTTTAAAAAAATAATAACAAAAAATACATTGAAAAACATGATAATAAAATACAAATTAATATAATATTAAAAAAAAATTACATCAATCAATTTAACCTAGTTAAATTAAACCAAACTGATTAGTTTGATTTTGTTTCATTTTTTAAAAACACCAAAAATCAAAGCAAATCAAACCGATAAAAATAAAGTAACTCGAATATTTTTTTTATTAATGACCTGTCTAAAACCGAATCAATTATATTCTTATATAAGATGTAGATCGTTCTAAAATTTGAATTAAATTTTATTGATTTCTTAATTAATAAACTTACAAATTTGAATTGGAGGTAACATTCCACTACTTAGTTGCAAAATAAAAAGCAAGGGAATATATATATATATATATATATATATATATATATATATATATATATATATATATATATATATATATATATATATATATATATATATATATATATATATATATATATATATATATATATATATATATATATATATATATATATATAAGTCTTAAATAGTTTATTTAGGGATGACAATATATAGGGTTTGGGTAAGGTATTATAATATTTACCTTTGTATTTGTAGTTGAAAAAAATTTTGTATCCGAGTCCATACATGTTTGGATATCAACATTGACATTCGTCCCTATACCCTATAGATATATAAGTATCTATACCCGTACCCGTTATCCGCATTTATAATAAATATAAATATATAAATATAAAATATCATAATATTTTAAGTTATTAAAAAAAAATTTATTGTTGAATCATGAAATAAATGATCACTTATATTAAATATGTAGTAGTTTAAAATTGATGTTTTTTTTTAAAAAAATTATAAACATTTATTTTTATATAATAATATCAATTAAAATATATAAATATATATTGTACGGGTATGAGACGGGGTGAGTACTAAGATGCTCATACTCGTACCCATTTCTGCTTATTTAAGTGGGTAATTACTCGAGTCTGTGCCCATACTCATTTTTGTAAATTTTTACCCTACTCGTTGCGGGTAATTTTGTGGATACCTATTAGGGGTGAGGCAAATTGTCATCCCTAAGTCTATTGGTCCCGTAAGTTAGAAATTTTTTAATTTGGTCTTTATATCTTTTTTTTTGTATGAGTCCTTATTATATCTCACTTCCTCATATCTTACCTTTGTCTTGGCGTTACATTTTAATGGGGTGAATACATGGTTTGAGCAATTACTCACTTCGTCTCATTTGCACTTTGTCTATGTCTTAAAATAAATGTCTCTTTAAAATACGAATACAACATTTATTATTTTTTTCTACTACTATATTTCTATTTATTAACTTTCCCATTTTTCAACTAATCAACTAACTATAATAAATAAGGGTATTTTAGTAAAACATATCAATGTTATCTTTAAAATATACATATATAATCATTTTTTAAGAATCGTGCAGAGTTCAAATAAGACATTTATTATGAGATGGAGGTAGCATTTATTTATTGGTCCACGTGGCAATGACAAATTTAACAAAATAGATTAAAATGCTTACACATTTTCCACTAAGCCACTTGTGTGTCTCATTACATATTTGCATTGCATGTGTATATATTACATAACGGGAAGGAGGACTAAATCCAAAAATGAAATGATTTTGCAATTTGAATTTCTTCTTCTTCCTTTCCTCTAATATATGAAAATTGATGTTCAATTGAGAGAGATCATGCACTTGCAACCCAACTGCTCTTAAACCAACTTGACCTTGCATTCCATCTCTCCCATATATATACATATATACACACACACACACACACATGAGTGTATTTGTTTTGGAAAATGCTTCATCATTGTCGCTACTGCGAAAATCGAGGCCGACAATGACAGAAGAGTCGCCACCGTGCGTTATTTATCCCAAGAGAGGGAAAGGAAACGCTAAGAGAAAACCTAACGAAAAGAGGGATAAGATCGGTCATCGCAACCAAATCTCGGGTTCGGGAGTCGGTTACGCAAGGGGAAGGTATTAGCACCCGTCACGTCCGTCGTACTCGACGGGATCCACGCTTGTCGTCTATCTAAAAGGGTGATTGAAGCTATCTAACTACAGGCTTGAGGACAAAAGAAAAAAGAAATGACTCGGCAAAGCAACGACGCTTTGTGCCTACGTATCTCATCTGAAATTAGAAGTCAGAGTCAACGTAGTTTGGCTAACTACGCGTGAAGGGGGGAAGGTTGCTCGCCAATACATCGTCGTCTTGTGCCTATGTATCCTCATCTGGTATGAGAAATCAGAGCAAATGTAGTTCGGGCTAACAGGGAACACAGGTTTGCACAGCAGTTTTTAGGCCCGAGTAGGGTTAACAAGTAGTTCTAGCAGTTGGTGTATGCAGCTCGAGCATTGGAGACTTAGGCGTTACCGTTTGCGGTAGAACTAAGAGTTAACAACACTCTTGTTTATGAAAATGTTTTCCTGATTAAGAGCCCTAAAAGGGCAAAAAGAAGTTTGAATGATTTGTTTTTATGTCTTTTAGAGGATAAGTGTTTTGAACTTGGTTTGTTTATAATGTATGTTGTACCAAAGTCTAGAACCTAGGATCGAATGCGTCGCATATCGCCCTAAGGACGTATACTAAACACTCTAGGCAATTGAGAGGTGGCCCCTCAATTACCATTTCCCAAGTATGAGGCTTATGGCACAACATCCATTATCTTTATTAAGTGTTTTATGATTGTTTTGAGATGAGAAGAGAAAGAATACTAAAAAGGGGACTAGATCTAAGCCTAAAGTTGTCATGCAATGGTGGTCCTAAGATTGAGATAAAGGAAATGCTACCTAATGTTATCATACATGGTTGAGATCCTAAAGTCTATCATAATCTCTCTTGAACAAGAGAAATTAGAGGTCCTAGGGGAAAGAAACAACAGAGGAACAACATGAAACAGAATAAGCATACAAGAATGCAAACATGAAATGCAAATGAGGGAGGAAATTCAAACAACAATATGATAAATTCAAGAGATAAGGGGAACAAGAAATACATCAATAGAAACACACAAAAGCACCAAAAGTGGGATGAAATGGCCTAAACCAAACAACATCAACCACAATGCCACAAAGCAAAACAACATGAAAAGAACAAAGAAAAGAACCCTAACTCAAAGAGGGGTTAGAACAAAAGAATAAAAACAGCAAGGCATTCCCAAATATTATTCAACCAAGGAATCATCATGATTTGTGCAAAAATATGCAACAAAAGTGTCCTCATGGTTCACCATTCAATTCATGTTTCAAACACCTCCAAAGGAGGGAACTTAGATAAGCCTAAATGGTGTTCCAAAGTCCTTGGATAGCAAGGGGAATGAAATAAAGGTTCTTAAAAGAAAAAGCAAGTAAATCATAAGGAAATGCAAGCAAAATCCTAAAAGAAAGCAAGCTTGCTTCACAATGAAACCCTAATTGGAAACTCAAAAGTTACCAAGCAAATGAACAAGCAAAACCAAATGTTATGACCTAAAAATGATTAAGCACCATCCTTAACATGTTAACAACATGAACCAATAGGCATTGAGAGCTCAAAGGATCCAAAAATGTCATATCCAAGTTAAACTAGGTCAAGGTGTATGTTTGAACCTCCCTTTAGAGTAACTTGACTTGAAAATTACTCTAAAAATAGGAAAATGATTCAAAAATTACCAAATAAAATACAAGAAGCTCATAAATGTGTTGGCAATCAGAGGCCAAAAGATCTCAATCAAAGTCACTTCACAACATCACCATAGAAATTGATTCACAAGGGTGCCCCATTGTGAAGGAGGATTGTTTAGAGTCAAATGAAAGGCATCAAAAGTCAACTCAAAAGTCAACAAATCAGGGGGAAAATGGTCCTAAAAAATTATTCAACTCATGATTGATATGAGGATTGAATTTCATTCATTGGATCAAAATAAAATGAGAGAAATAAAATCAAGAATAAAGCATGTCAAGATTTAAGTTACATAAAACACTTCCAAAGTTAAATCCCATTTTTAATTGAAAAATAAATCATAAAATAAATAAAAATTTCTAAAAATAAGAGGACATCTCAAAGATTCTAAAACATATTTTCTTGGGATTTTATGATCTTTAGAAGTATTTTAAAATAAATTAAATCTAAACAGAACTAAAAACAAAACAAAATGAAAATAAAATAAATAAACAATGGGCTGGGGGTGCCAATAGTAGCCAAATTCAGTTGAAATCCAAAGGGTCAGCACGCAGGGGGGTGTGGATAATAAGCCCAGTCCAACAGAAAATGAAAAAGAAAATAAAACGTATGGGCTCAGTGTGGCACAGTCAACCAAGGCCTATGGTGGGATTCATCCTAGCACGTCTGATCTATTGGTATGCAGATCAAGTGGCTCACACACTGCCAAATCAATTAATGAATTTTAAAACAGATTCAGTGTGACAAGTCAAAGAGGGTGCACCATGTTTCTTAATCCTGGCCATGAAATAAAAAAGTAAGCAGATCCAACGCGCCAGGGCCAGCCACCTCATCACCTTCAACCTTAAAAAAAGGGAGGGAGAACCTGTTGCGGTGGAAATAGGATCACAAACTATTAATGAGTTTGAATCACAATTCAATTCACAATCGCTCTTTGATTTATCCGAAGGAAAAGGTCAAAAGAGGGAAAACCTATTTTGCATCGTAAACACAATACGGGGAAAGATCTAGGGTTCGGGGGTTGGTTAAATTTAGGGAAGGTATTAGCACCCTAAACTTCTGTAGTACTCTACATGAACCTTTTGTTCAAATGTTTACTATTTGCTTTATTCATTTGCTTAAAGTATATGTACGAAAGGACTAAAAGTGAGAAAGGAGACCTAAGGGGTTAATTCTAAGTGTACTCGGCAAGACATCGCATCTTGTGCCTACGTATCCTTACGGGAGTGGAATCAGAGTAATCGTAGTTCCCCTCAATAGGGAGGTTAGAGACTTCTTGACTGTGGTCAAGGTCTCAAAGGGAATAAACATGTCTTAAGGACACGCTTACGTGGAGTGTAGAAACTCCAAATCTCTACGTTGAATTGTTATGTTGAATTAGGGTTAGGTTAGGGATTCTACGGCGGGAAACCCTAAAATGAGCGCGGCGGCTCTTTGACCTAATGCTAGGGGTAAAATGGTAACTTTGCCTGCGGCGAGGCATTTGTGCAAATTAGGGTTTGTAATTTGTAGTTTTGAGGTTGTAGGGTTAGAAGTTGAGGACTATTGGCGCGGCGACCAAAAGCTAGACCTAACCTTCAGATGTGTGTAGTGTGACAGAATAATTGATGAATGTGTGAGACTTGAATCATGCAAGCAGCAGAATTTTAAAAGCAGAAACGTAAACGCGATTATTGATTCGCGAGGTTACAACCGAGAAGCAATTACAATAATGATGAAACTTAAATAAAACACAATGTAATAAGCTGCAAAATGAACACACGCGTTAATGGGCAAAGTCAGACGGTAATTGGACGGGTCATGAGACAAGAGTGCAATGTTGGAGATTTTTGTTGTTTTTAAAGAAAAAGATGTTTATAAAAAGAGTAATGTTAATTTTAAAAAATATTTTAAATTTAATCTTAAAAAAAAAGTTTCCACTTATATTGAGAAAAAGTTTTAATTTATATATTTTTTAAAAAAAGATTTTAAGTTATTTATTGAAAAAAAGGTTTTTTTATTTTATTATATGAAAAAGGTTTTTTTTTTTATTTATTTTTAAAAAAACAATTTTAATATTTGATAAAAATTTTTTAATAAAATTCAAACTAATTATAAAAAATGAAAAAAAGAAAACAAAAGGGTTTTAAAAAACAATTTAAACAACAAAAATAAAAGGGGTTGGGCCGGTAATCACTTCCGGACCCAACCCGGTAGGTGTAGTTGTAACAAAACACACAACTAGGGTTCCCAAAACCCTAATTATTTCACGGCGCCGTTTTTCAATTCCTCTTCTTTTTCCTCGCTGCGATTCTCTTCGTTCGTGTTCTTTCCCTTCATTTCGATGACTCTCTCTCATCTTCCCTGAAAAAGAAAAACAATAATCGTGAGAAATATGGCGTGCTTACATTTTATCTCGCGAATGGCTTTCGGTAAGAAACGAGGCGATGATGATGATCTTCTTCGAGGCGATGATGCGAGAAGCTGAGCCTCAGGAGTGGTTTGCTCGTCGTCGAATGGCGGCGTTGCTGGCTGTTTGTGACGGCTTTGAGCGAAGCTCTTCTTCCTTCGATATCGCGGCCGCTAGGGTTTCTTCGATAAATGATTTTTTCGGCCCCCTTTCAAACAGGTTGTGTTACCCCTTTTATATCTTTTCTATTTCTCTTTGGGCTTGGATCATGATTACTGAGATTTGTGCGGATTGAATTTGATTGTGATTTGCAATTTCTCTGATATTATTTCCTTCCTTTTCCGAACTTGATTTGATTTTGTTTTGTGGTAGTTCTGATTCGGTTCGATTGGATTTTCTGGATATTTGCAGATGCAGATTTGATTGCATTTGGGGAACTCATATATTTGGATATCTGTTTCTGATACAATTTGGTTTTATTGATACAATCCAGTTTTGTCATGTATCTGGGTATCCAATCGCACTCTTTTCTGATATGGCTTGGCCTCGATTCTCATTAATTTTCTTTTTCTTCTTTCAGAGTTGGTGCTAACACTTTGGTTGAATCCAAACTGCTGAGAAGGGTATACGACGATGATGACGCTCTGTCTGAGCCTGATGAGGGAATCGATGATGCCGCGGTTGCCATTATCCATGTTTCGACAGTTGCTTCT
Organism: Lathyrus sativus; assembly: GCA_963859935.3. Classification (NCBI taxonomy): domain Eukaryota; kingdom Viridiplantae; phylum Streptophyta; class Magnoliopsida; order Fabales; family Fabaceae; genus Lathyrus; species Lathyrus sativus. The sequence goes on from OZ012737.1 coordinate 670,917,364, forward strand.
GCTGTGTTCTTTGCTTGTTTGAATTTGGTTCAGTGTCATGGTTTCTGGGCTGCTAGTTGTGTTGCGAGCAAGATAGTGACTGGTTGTTGGTTTTCAGATTGATTGTTTCTGTGATATTATGTTGGGCCATGATGTGCGATAGCTGAGCCCCTGCATTTGGTTGAGGCGTACTTTGAACTGAACTTGGTATGCGAAACCAGGTTGCCGTGATGTTCTCTGTTATGTCCTTTGCTTGTTCGTTCGCGGCTATTCAAAACTGATTCAGAACAGCCTTTTGGGGCTTATTAACTGATGTTGATGTTCGACCATCTCATTTTTCTGATGAATTCTGGAGCCCTTTATCATTTCTGATATAACTGCCTCATCTTGCTTGCATTCTGATACTTTTAGTGAATTTTGCAGATGTTCAAGCCAACCTTGCTTGGTGTCTGGTTATGGATTGCTGCTGATATGCTTTTTAATGATAAATGTTTGGTTCTTTCAGAATAAATAAATGTCTCTTCCTGATCTAATGTGCGGTCTTCAATTCGTTTCGGTCATGAATATCAGTTTGGAACATACACTCACTTTTCTTCTTCTTCTTTCAGAGGGAACTGATAATACGGTTATTGCCGGGTCGACGCCACTGAGTGAGGTTACACGGTGATGATGACCTCAGGGTCTGAACCGCTATTTTGTATGTGGCTGCCCCTATGCGGTTGGTGGCTTCGCAAATCTGTCGAGTGTTTGTTCGTAATTACCATATGCTATGCAACTCGACAATCGGTAGGGAGTTGGTAACGTGCTTCGGCCGTGGCTCTCCCGGCCGCTCGAACTTCACGCCCAATGATGAATAACTGAGGGCTGAAACTCCTCCCACTTCCTTTTTGTCTTGCTATTTGAGACATATTTGATTTGTCATTAACCGTTCTCATGTAGCTGGTGATTCAAACTGATTTAGGAAGGAAAGATTGGAACTTTGAGGAAAATTCTATGTGCATATCAAATCGATCCACTGGAAACTTTGAGGAGTTAACTTGCAAAGTGGATGCTCTTGGAAATTTGCTGCTGAAAGTAGTTTATTAGGAACTTGTTGTTATTGGTGGAATGGCTTAGGATAGCATCATTTTAGCGTGTAACAGAGTTTGGAATTTGTTTGATATTTGAACTGGTTTGGTTTTGATGGACTAGATATGGATTCTATTTGAACTGATGTGCTAATTTTCCTGATGCAGCTTTAAGTTCAGATTTCAGTTCAGTTTTTCATATCTGGTTTGGGCTTGGTTTGGTATCCCTTACTATCTCTGATACAGCCTGGATAACCTGCTTTTATCTGATATGGTTTTGAGTTGGTGCAATTTTGGAATATCTTTTGTTATGCCAACTTCTGATACTGTTTGATTCCTTTTGGCAGATGTTGAACTCGGCTGTGAATCCGCTGGTTTCATGGATTGTTCGGTTATCCGTTTGTGGAAGTTGAGCTCGAATTCAGTTCTTTTATTTTTTGATACCAAGTTGACTCGTTTATAAAACTGAACTGAATTGTTCTTGCAATTGCGGATTCCAGATGAAACATATTCGAATTATGATTAGTTTGGCTTTACAAATCCAACTTCGGCATATGATCCTTTTCGGCAAATCATTCCGGTCCCCACTTATTTTACTCTTTATCTCTCGGTTGCCCCTTAGATAAGAACAGATGTTACCTGATCTGACGCTAATGGCGTGGATTGGTAACGGGGGTAGGATGCGACTTCGGTCGTGCCACTCCCGGCACTCGATGATGACGATGTTCTGAGAGTGTCAAAAATAACTTCCAACCCTTTCTTGCTTCTGTTTTGTTTCTCTTTTCTTTTGCAGGTGATCGAGAATTTCGTGGAGCACTCAAGGGAAAATCAAATGAAGAAACCAAAGAGTTTTTAGGACTTAGGACTTTTAGAGTAGATGTTCAATGAAACTTCTTGTAAACAAGAATGAATATTCATGAATGAAATTCAAAGATTATTTATCCCTTTCAATTGTAAATTAAATACTTATGAAATAAAATTCCACAAATACTTATTTCTTTCTCAATTGAAATCTCAAATACTTATGAATTCCCAATATTTATATTTACTTCTTAGTTGTAAATTATAAATATTTATGAATAAAAAAATCCACAAATATTTGAATTCACTTCCTAATTGTAAAGTATAAACATTCGCGAATGACATCCATATATCTAATTTCTCGTCCCTGTGTTTATTCCTCTCGTGGCCTTGATCTCACTGCCTGATTAAATCTGAGTGAATTCAAACTAAATCCCAATCATTGTATATCAAGAGAACGCGTTATCAACTGAAATGGAACCCCGCCCAGAATGGTCTTGAACCTTAAGCAAATGAACGACCCAAATTTAGATACCCTCCCAGCAATTTTCAATAATAACCTGCGACAGCTCGATGCCTTGATGATAACCAACTCATATGACAGACAATTGTCCCACGTATCATGGGCTGAACGCCCCGAGGCTTGAAGATCGATTTTCTTCATGATTGGCCGAAATAGTGTAAAATGACCAAAACGCCCTTGAACTGGATTCCTGCAAAACAAATCAACTCCAGGACTGGTTAGTGATGGAATGATATGCGATATGGATGACCAAATGTAAGGGGAAAATTTGGGGTATTACAGTTGCCCCTATTTAAATAGCTACACCAGATGATTTGAGTGACGGAGACTCGAGGAATCATGGTGGAGGGATTTAAATATAGATAACCGAAAATTTTGCCCTTATATGTGGCGATATACAACGCTATGGACCAAACGAGAACAGACTAATGCAGACGATGCCATGAATATGATATGATGCGTATGCTGGAATGATGAATGCGAAAATGCTGACGAATACGACGACATAGGACAGATGTTACGAGAAGAACACACTGGGGAAAACGACGCGCTGGGACACAGTACAACCTGGGGAATTCTAAAATGATGGTCAACTGGTGCGAATACGACCAATTGTCATTTTTAGAACGGGAACGAGATTCTCAAATGGAGATGGCACCTATGAGACGACCTCCATTAAGGAATCTAAAAATAAAACTGGATCACGTACGATTGCAAGATCGATCACAGAATGCATGGAGCATTGAGCAAAGAATAACATCCAAGCTTCTGTAACCTATCCCTCGTGACAGGATCAAACGGACTTTTCGGGGATCCGTAGCAAATATACAGGGTACAAACCGGCTGTATGCCAAAATAAATGGACTTTTAAGAATAAGATCCTTAAATGGAGATGGCACCTATGAGATGACCTCCACTTGGGAATGTCTAATAATAAAACGGGATCTACACGACTGCAAGATCGATCACAGAATGCTGGAGCATTGAGCAAAGAATAACATCCAAGCTTCTATAAACTATCCTTCGTGATGGGATCGGACGGACCTTTCGGAAATCCGTATCAAATATACAGGGTAAAAACTGGCTGTATGCCAAAATAAATGGACTTTGATAGGAAATGCCCCGATAAGCTTCTCGAGGGAGAACTGTCACTTATCGTTGGAAGGGACTTACATGCCAAAATGGATAAGCACTCAAATAAAGAGGCTGCTGCTTATCTGATATGTAAATCTTCTCATATTTAAGGTCGGCGCCTGGAATACGATTCTGATTCTTCTTTTACTAAAGGATAAATGAACTTCTTCATACCTCAAGATCGTGCTCTCCTGAATATGATTCGGCTCCTTCTTTTACTAAAGGGTAAATGAACTTCTTCATACTTCAAGATCGTGCTCTCCTGAATATGATTCCGCTCCTTCTTTTACTAAAGGGTAAATGAACTTCTTCATACTTCAAGATCGTGCTCTCCTGAATATGATTCCGCTCCTTCTTTTACTAAAGGGTAAATGAACTTCTTCATACTTCAAGATCGTGCTCTCCTGAATATGATTCCGCTCCTTCTTTTACTAAAGGGTAAATGAACTTCTTCATACTTCAAGATCGTGCTCTCCTGAATATGATTTCGCTCCTTCTTTTACTAAAGGGTAAATGAACTTCTTCATACTTCAAGATCGTGCTCTCCTGAATATGATTCCGCTCCTTCTTTTACTAAAGGGTAAATGAACTTCTTCATACTTCAAGATCGTGCTCTCCTGAATATGATTCGGTTCAAACCTCCCCATACTTCGCGACGATAAGGAAAATGGAAGCCCAACTACTCAAATGGAGATGGCCATTTGCTGCGAGTCATAACGAAGATAGGACCGACTTCTCAGGCGAGAAATGTCGCTTATTTGCAAGAGTGGCAATAATACGCTTCTCATGTAAGAACTGCTTGTAGAGGTGATAACAGATGATGATAAGCTTCTCGACGGAGAACTGGTGCTGATCGATGATAAGCTTCTCAGGTGAGAACATGTGCGTATCTTGTTGTGTAAGGTTGTTATATCGATAGGCTTCTCAGGCGAGAAATGTCGCATACCGATGCTGTAAGATGTAGGATTGTTATATCGATAGGCTTCTCAGGCGAGAACAGTCGCATACCGATGCTGCAAGATGTACTGATGGATTTCCAGGCGTGAACTGGCGTGTATCTGTAAAGGATTGTTTGAGAGATAGTGCAAAATAAATGCACGTCCGGGTACAGTGATAAGCTTCTCAGGCGAGAACAGTCGCGTTAAGGTATGGTAAAAATCTTTAGACGGTGCAAAATAAATGCACGTTCGACCGACAAGACCGAGATTCAATCTAGGATCGAGCTAGAAAGAAAGACTGGTGACCAAGACTCCATCGAGGGAATGAACTTGAAGGGTAAATATCTTATCCTGGCGAGGAAAGATAGCTGAAGTAACCGTCATCCACGAGGATCGAGCTCTGTGGGGAAACTGGAAACAAGTAGGTATTTTATGCTTAGGGCTGACAATCTATTTGGAGAGAATGGGCCAACCCAGTTACTCGGCGGTAACAACCAATGATGGCGAGACACAATGAACTTGTGAATGCTAGTGCATATGTTAATGCGTATGTTAATGTGAATGTATGTTAATGTGAATGTATGTTAATGTGAATGTATGTTAATGTGAATGTAGTTAATGTGAATGTATGTTAATGTGAATGTAGTTAAATATGCAGGATGTTATGAAATGAGTATGTGATGAGTATGTGAGATGAATACATGAAATAGGCATGTGATGCTTATGCCCCTGCGTATGCTGACGAAACAGACTAGAGACGGGACGAGAGATGAAATAAACATCTTGACGGAGATACCCTGCGTTCTCTGCAACCAATACGTCAATCCTGGGTAAGAAAGATCAATGGTAGAACCGAATCTGGTTTCAAAGTTCTGAATTCTCTGGGGAGGAGGTAATCTGCTTGGGTGCACAGTATCACGTCTTCACATGGGGAGAAGAAAACCTGAGGGACACTTTCGAGTTACCTAAGAAAAAGTTGTCAGCTTATAGTCTCACTGGGGACTGTGATGAGGCAATAGTTTAGGAGCCTGTTGCAACACTGAGATTTACTGGGGAATGAAGGCCGCTGTGAGTAAAATCCCTCGGGTGCATGAAGAATGTTATGAAACCACATAATTTTGATCTTGAAGGATCTTGTAGTAGTCGCCATTTGTTTCCTTTTTTAAACAAACACGGTGCCCCAGGATATTTGTGTTGTGAGGAAGGGTCATCTCAAGAGGATTTTATAGAGAACATGCGTCTGGTTGCCCCACTGTTCTCAAACTCGTTGAGATTTGTCAGGTCTCGACGTGACTGGCACAAATTAATTGTGTTACGACGAAATCTTTAAGAACGTCAGACTCGCGTTGGTAAGCGAATTGGGAAACTGCCTGCCCCTGTTTAGCAGGACCTTCAAGTTCCACGGGTTATGTCCATATGTAAATCTCTTAAGATATCAAGCAAAGTCGTCATGCCTGAAATGCCTATCCCGAGCTTGTCAATGCACACACATATTTGTCTTGAAATTTTTTTTTTGAAAAAGGATATCGCAATAACTTGTGACTGAAATCACTAGTCAGGATATAAGTTTTAATTATAATGCCAACATGAATTTTTCTGAGCATAGCTCGTAGGAGTCAGGAAACGTGATCTTGTCGAGTATGCTTTCAACCGAAGTCCTACTTCAATTAGGTCTTTTAAAGGTTGTATCGTGGCTTGGTTCACGGTTTAAGAAACAAAAGGATATAGGCTCAAAGTTATATTTGTACCCATCCCTTCTTCGTGATGTTCTCCAATCCTAATTCAATTAATCGGATACGAACGCTCATATCTCAAGCGGATTTGCTATGGTCGAGAACTTATCAAAGCTTTGGACATGGCAGTCACTCACCTATTTCTAATGGCAATTGGTCACACGACTTTGTTCTTTATAGGGATCCTAAAAAACTACTGGTTTGTTCTTATTCCCTAACTTTTGCCTGGACAACGTCTTTGGATCTGACTTTGGAGTCCAGCGGGACGCCCCAGTTTTGCCTAAGTCTCCTTCATAGGTTTTGACTTAGCGGACTCTTATTTTTTTGAATGTTCTTTTATGCCCAAGTCGTGTAAATCTTTTGAAAGGCTCGTGACTGCCCCACTCCTTAGGTAACCGAGGGATAGTCATTGTATTGGACCTCTTAAGATGCTAAGGATAAATTCTCGAAGGTTTGCTCTTCCTTTTTGAGGATCTAATCGCTCGATCGGTTTAACTGAAACCTACCCTGCCCCAGGTTAGGATGAAGGTTCTTAAAAAAAACTCCTACTTCAAGGCTCAAAGAGGTTAACGAGGGATTAACATCCTTATATCTCCAGTGTTTGGGACTTGAAACAATGCCTTACATCATCAGCAGGTTTTAATTGAAAGCATACGACAAGAAATCTGACGTTTTGGGTTCGTCATCCTCCCCCCAATTCTCCATCAGAACAAGAGACCGGATAAAGTTGGCATTATAATTTATGAAAAATATATTTTGAATGAGTGAAACAAATGGACTTATTCAAGACAAACATATGCGTTGCATTAATCAAAGATAAACAAGTTCGTACATGCTAAATACGCTTAATCAAAGAGAAATACATATAAATAAACAAATGAACTGTCGGAAAAATCCTTCTAAATGTTTATGAAATCTTGCATTCCAGAGTAACAGTTTCCTTTGGCGGAGCCTCAAGGGAAGGGACGTCTGGTTTATGATCACTGCGAGTCGTCATGGCTTGCCCCAGTTATGCTGGTCACATCTTCAACAGTTTTCAGTCGTTGTTTCAAAATAACTTCCCCAGATTCTTTGTTGATCCCGGTCACATCATCTTGAGGGTTACTGAAATGAAGCGAGCTAGGCCTTTGAATAATTACTGGATTCGGCTGATTTGCCACAGGAGTAGTATGCTTTGCAGAATTCGAACCCGACAAGTGAGGGACCCCGAGAGGAGTCTCGATCTTCAGCTGAGCATCGCTAAAAGACAACTTCTTCGTTTCTAGCAAAATTCTGACAAATTTCTTAAGAGCGTAGCAATTCTCTAGATCATGGCCGGGCGCACCCTCATGAAATAAACAATGAGCGGCAGCGTTGTAACTTGCAGGTAACGGATTAGGCGGAGGACCCAAAGCACGGGTGGTAATCAGACCTTGTTGTACCAAATGGGAGTATAACTCAGTGAAAGTCATCGGAATTGGAGGACAAGGCTTATACTGACTCTTACGCAGATTAGGAACCTGACCCTGTGATTGTTGGTGAACAGGAGCGTTGGGCACTCGTTGACTGTTGACAGGAACTTGCATGGGCGGATAACCGAAAGGTTGTTGATGAATCGGTGCTTAATATACCGGAGCTGACTGCACAGGCTGGTATGTAGGAAACTGCTGATCGAAAGGAGGTGCAACAGTAGCTACATAAGGTTGTTGGACATATGGAAACGGATAACCTTGAACGTAACTCTGCTGATGTTGCCAAGGTTGAGGAGTAGCCGTTTTGCGGTTCCTCGAACGCGCAGGTCATTTACCATGGTCGGAGTTAGGAGTTTTGCACTTTGGAGGTGTGGCTCGTCGAACTGGTTGAGCACTAGGAGGCACCAAACCGGATTGAAGACCGTGAGGAGGTACATTCTCGACAGTAACAGCTGGTTGAGGTTCCATAACGGTATTATTAGTCTCAGAAACAACAGTAGATTGAGCGTCCACCTTCACACTAAGAGCTCGTAACACCTCCAAAATCTGCCCTACACTTCCTCGAAGATCTTCGAGTTCATGGCTGACACGGTTGATCTCTTGGTTTTGATCTTCCATCTTTATGAAGGGTCGTATTGATGCAGAGAACTTAGGGTGACAAAACTGGAAGGCGAGAGAACCGAACATGAGAAAACGGAAGACACATGCAATGCAAGAAACATATGATGCTATAATGCGAATGCAAATGAAGATTTCACGGAATTCAAACATTTACGAATATTATGGGGTACCAAGGGAATCTTTTCTTTTCTTTTCTTTTTTTTTATTTATGGTATCCCGCGATATCCATAAATGATGTTTGAATTCCGTGAAATACAATGCAATGGGATGCTTTATGGATGCAATGCATGAAAACACACAAAGTCCTAGGTTAAAGGTATGTGAGCGGAGTTAAGGTCTACCCATCCCAAAAGGAGTGTACTATAGGTTAGTTGTACCTGCAGAACAAGGTTCTAAAAAGTGCCCAAAGTCATCAGCCCATCTTTCGGATATTATCAACCTTCCGACTGACTCGGGGGTTGATAATATTCTCAAGAGAACCTCTTTTGAGTGTAGTATCGCGTAGCAACCATTGTAGGACTACTCCCACATAGTTCCCGCACTACGTCCTAAATAAGGCCGAGGTGGTGTAAAGGTACTACGGTCCCCAGTGTCACAGACTCCAATCGACCATGGAAAAAGTTTTCACGATTACTCGTTCAACCGAACCATTTTCGAAAAGGTCTCAACTGAGCGGTGATTCTCGAATCAGCTTGGTCGGGATTCACTCCCTATAAGCCTCATCGAATATATCCCCATCCTATAATAATGTCACTAGTCCGGGCGTAGGACTTATCTCACAACACAAGGAACATTCCCAAATCAGAGCACAAATATGCAAATGAATAGTAAAACAAATAGTAATAAACACGAACAAGTTAGGGATAACCCTCAAAAGTTAAGAGTCCCCAGTGAAGTCGCCATTTTCTGTTGCGGTGGAAATAGGATCACAAACTATTAATGAGTTTGAATCGCAATTCAATTCACAACCGCTCTTTGATTTATCCGAAGGAAAAGGTCAAAAGAGGGAAAACCTATTTTGCATCGTAAACACAATGCGGGGAAAGATTTAGGGTTCGGGGGTTGGTTAAATTTAGGGAAGGTATTAGCACCCTAAACTTCTGTAGTACTCTACAGGAACCTTTTGTTCAAATGTTTACTATTTGCTTTATTCATTTGCTTAAAGTATATGTACGAAAGGACTAAAAGTGAGAAAGGAGACCTAAGGGGTTAATTCTAAGTGTACTCGGCAAGACATCGCATCTTGTGCCTACGTATCCTTACGGGAGTGGAATCAGAGTAATCGTAGTTCTCCTCAATAGGGAGGTTAGAGACTTCTTGACTGTGGTCAAGGTCTCAAAGGGAATAAACATGTCTTAAGGACACGCTTACGTGGAGTGTAGAAACTCCAAATCTCTACGTTGAATTGTTATGTTGAATTAGGGTTAGGTTAGGGATTCCACGGCGGGAAACCCTAAAATGAGCGCGGCGGCTCTTTGACCTAATGCTAGGGGTAAAATGGTAACTTTGCCTGCGGCGAGGCATTTGTGCAAATTAGGGTTTGTAATTTGTAGTTTTGAGGTTGTAGGGTTAGAAGTTGAGGACTATTGGCACGGCGACCAAAATCTAGACCTAACCTTCGGATGTGTGTAGTGTGACAGAATAATTGATGAATGTGTGAGACTTGAATCATGCAAGCAGCAGAATTTTAAAAGCAGAAACGTAAACGCGATTATTGATTCGCGAGGTTACAACCGAGAAGCAATTACAATAATGATGAAACTTAAATAAAACACAATGTAATAAGCTGCAAAATGAACACACGCGTTAATGGGCAAAGTCAGACGGTAATTGGACGGGTCATGAGACAAGAGTGCAATGTTGGAGATTTTTGTTGTTTTTAAAGAAAAAGATGTTTATAAAAAGAGTAACGTTAATTTTAAAAAATATTTTAAATTTAATCTTAAAAAAAAAGTTTCCACTTATATTGAGAAAAAGTTTTAATTTATATATTTTTTAAAAAAAGTTTTTAAGTTATTTATTGAAAAAAAGGTTTTTTTATTTTATTATATGAAAAAGGTTTTTTTTTATTTATTTTTAAAAAAACAATTTTAATATTTGATAAAATTTTTTTAATAAAATTCAAACTAATTATAAAAAATGAAAAAAAGAAAACAAAAGGGTTTTAAAAAACAATTTAAACAACAAAAATAAAAGGGGTTGGGCCGGTAATCACTTCCGGACCCAACCCGGTAGGTGTAGTTGTAACAAAACACACAACTAGGGTTTCCAAAACCCTAATTATTTCACGGCGCCGTTCTTCAATTCCTCTTCTTTTTCCTCGCTGCGATTCTCTTCGTTCGTGTTCTTTCCCTTCATTTCGATGACTCTCTCTCATCTTCCCTGAAAAAGAAAAACAATAATCGTGAGAAATATGGCGTGCTTACATTTTATCTCGCGAATGGCTTTCGGTAAGAAACGAGGCGATGATGATGATATTCTTCGAGGCGATGATGCGAGAAGCTGAGCCTCAGGAGTGGTTTGCTCGTCGTCGAATGGCGGCGTTGCTGGCTGTTTGTGACGGCTTTGAGCGAAGCTCTTCTTCCTTCGATATCGCGGCCGCTAGGGTTTCTTCGATAAATGATTTCTTCGGCCCCCTTTCAAACAGGTTGTGTTACCCCTTTTATATCTTTTCTATTTCTCTTTGGGCTTGGATCATGATTACTGAGATTTGTGCAGATTGAATTTGATTGTGATTTGCAATTTCTCTGATATTATTTCCTTCCTTTTCCGAACTTGATTTGATTTTGTTTTGTGGTAGTTCTGATTCGGTTCGATTGGATTTTCTGGATATTTGCAGATGCAGATTTGATTGCATTTGGGGAACTCATATATTTGGATATCTGTTTCTGATACAATTTGGTTTTATTGATACAATCCAGTTTTGTCATGTATCTGGGTATCCAATCGCACTCTTTTCTGATATGGCTTGGCCTCGATTCTCATTAATTTTCTTTTTCTTCTTTCAGAGTTGGTGCTAACACTTTGGTTGAATCCAAACTGCCGAGAAGGGTATACGGCGATGATGACGCTCTGTCTGAGCCTGATGAGGGAATCGATGATGTCGCGGTTGCCATTATCCATGTTTCGACAGTTGCTTCTGCTGTGTTCTTTGCTTGTTTGAATTTGGTTCAGAGTCATGGTTTCTGGGCTGCTATTTGTGTTGCGAGCAAGATAGTGACTGGTTGTTGGTTTTCAGATTGATTGTTTCTGTGATATTATGTTGGGCCATGATGTGCGATAGCTGAGCCCCTGCATTTGGTTGAGGCGTACTTTGAACTGAACTTGGTATGCGAAACCAGGTTGCCGTGATGTTCTCTGTTATGTCCTTTGCTTGTTCGTTCGCGGTTATTCAAAACTGATTCAGAACAGCCTTTTGGGGCTTATTAACTGATGTTGATGTTCGACCAACTCATTTTTCTGATGAATTCTGGAGCCCTTTATCATTTCTGATATAACTGCTTCATCTTGCTTGCATTCTGATACTTTTAGTGAATTTTGCAGATGTTCAAGCCAACCTTGCTTGGTGTCTGGTTATGGATTGCTGCTGATATGCTTTTTAATGATAAACGTTTGGTTCTTTCAGAACAAATAAATGTCTCTTCCTGATCTAATGTGCGGTCTTTAATTCGTTTCGGTCATGAATATCAGTTTGGAACATACACTCACTTTTCTTCTTCTTCTTTCAGAGAGAACTGATAATACGGTTATTGCCGGGTCGACGCCGCTGAGTGAGGTTACACGGTGATGATGACCTCAGGGTCTGAACCGCAATTTTGTATGTGGCTGCCCCTATGCGGTTGGTGGCTTCGCAAAATCTGTTGAGTGTTTGTTCGTAATTACCATATGCTATGCAACTCGACAATCGGTAGGGAGTTGGTAACGTGCTTCGGCCGTGGCTCTCCCGACCGCTCGAACTTCACGCCCAATGATGAATAACTGAGGGCTGAAACTCCTCCCACTTCCTTTTTGTCTTGCTATTTGAGACATATTTGATTTGTCATTAACCGTTCTCATGTAGCTGGTGATTCAAACTGATTTAGGAAGGAAAGATTGGAACTTTGAGGAAAATTCTATGTGCATATCAAATCGATCCACTGGAAACTTTGAGGAGTTAACTTGCAAAGTGGATGCTCTTGGAAATTTGCTGCTGAAAGTAGTTTATTAGGAACTTGTTGTTATTGGTGGAATGGCTTAGGATAGCATCATTTTAGCGTGTAACAGAGTTTGGAATTTGTTTGATATTTGAACTGGTTTGGTTTTGATGGACTAGATATGGATTCTATTTGAACTGATGTGCTGATTTTCCTGATGCAGCTTTAAGTTCAGATTTCAGTTCAGTTTTTCATATCTGGTTTGGGCTTGGTTTGGTATCCCTTACTATCTCTGATACAGCCTGGATAACCTGCTTTTATCTGATATGGTTTTGAGTTGGTGCAATTTTGGAATATCTTTTGTTATGCCAACTTCTGATACTGTTTGATTCATTTTGGCAGATGTTGAACTCGGCTGTGAATGCGCTGGTTTCATGGATTGTTCGGTTATCCGTTTGTGGAAGTTGAGCTCGAATTCAGTTCTTTTATTTTTTGATACCAAGTTGCCTCGTTTATAAAACTGAACTGAATTGTTCTTGCAATTGCGGATTCCAGATGAAACATATCCGGATTATGATTAGTTTGGCTTTACAAATCCAACTTCGGCATATGATCCTTTTCGGCAAATCATTCCGGTCCCTACTTCTTTTACTCTTTATCTCTCGGTTGCCCCTTAGATAAGAACAGATGTTACCTGATCTGACGCTAATGGCGTGGATTGGTAACGGGGGTAGGATGCGACTTCGGTCGTGCCACTCCCGGCACTCGATGATGACGATGTTCTGAGAGTGTCAAAAATAACTTCCAACCCTTTCTTGCTTCTGCTTTGTTTCTCTTTTCTTTTGCAGGTGATCGAGAATTTCGTGGAGCACTCAAGGGAAAATCAAATGAAGAAACCAAAGAGTTTTTAGGACTTAGGACTTTTAGAGTAGATGTTCAATGAAACTTCTTGTAAACAAGAATGAATATTCATGAATGAAATTCAAAGATTATTTATCCCTTTCAATTGTAAATTAAATACTTATGAAATAAAATTCCACAAATACTTATTTCTTTCTCAATTGAAATCTCAAATACTTATGAATTCCCAATATTTATATTTACTTCTTAGTTGTAAATTATAAATATTTATGAATAAAAAAATCCACAAATATTTGAATTCACTTCCTAATTGTAAAGTATAAACATTCGCGAATGACATCCATATATCTAATTTCTCGTCCCTGTGTTTATTCCTCTCGTGGCCTTGATCTCATTGCCTGATTAAATCTGAGTGAATTCAAACTAAATCCCAATCATTGTATATCAAGAGAACGCGTTATCAACTGAAATGGAACCCCGCCCAGAATGGTCTTGAACCTTAAGCAAATGAACGACCCAAATTTAGATACCCTCCCAGCAATTTTCAATAATAACCTGCGACAGCTCGATGCCTTGATGATAACCAACTCATATGACAGACAATTGTCCCACGTATCATGGGCTGAACGCCCCGAGGCTTGAAGATCGATTTTCTTCAGGATTGGCCGAAATAGTGTAAAATGACCAAAACGCCCTTGAACTGGATTCCTGCAAAACAAATCAACTCCAGGACTGGTTAGTGATGGAATGATATGCGATATGGATGACCAAATGTAAGGGAAAAATTTGGGGTATTACAGAACCAGACGCCGGAACCACTGTTCCGGTCGTCTTCTCCAGCGAAGCTTCAACGACCAAAACCCATAAATCCCAAATCTCAACCAAAATTAACAAAACAAAAGCCTAAAGTGATCTCCAGGTTACGTGGATCATGAATCAACTAACCATTTTCATTAATCAGGCCATATTAACATAAAACGGAAGGAAATGAAAAATGAGCAAAAATAAAAAAAAGGTTCATAAACAGCCACGAAACCAACCCAGAAATGATCTATGATGTTCAAGGAGTGCAAAGATATAAAAATGGCGTGGTATCAATGCTTGAACAGAGAGAAATATTGAAAGAAAGAAACCTAGAAAATAAGCTTCCTCAGAACTCAATGTGTGATCAAAGCTTGTAAAAGGTTATCCAGAAACGTTCTATGATGTTCATGAAATGTTTTGCAATGTTTAGTTTTGATTGAAACTTAATGGAACTCAAAAAACGATTTTCACTTTTTCTCTCCTTTTTTCAATCTGTTCTTGCTCTCACTCTCACCCAAAACTAGTTCTGAAGGCATGGAAATGATCCTGAGAATATATATGTTGGATTCAGATTAAAAGCAAGCCCAATTCTGTTCCCTTTTGCCTAATTTAATTTTCACTTTTTCACTCCAAAGTCAAATCAATAGTGCACGAAATTGTACTTGCCAAGCTGTAAAAATGGCATAGCTGACTTGCATCTGAAGCTGGTGAATCAAAGGGCTGAAAATGATCCCTTGTTTTCATCTTATGATATGTTTTTGATGTGTAACTTAGTCTTGAAGAAACCATGGAAATGGCCACCAAAATGCACTCAAATTCTAAATCCAATTATGGCATTTTGTTCTAAATGTGTTTTGCACTCAAAATATGCATAAGGTTGGTTCCAAATGTTTTCAAATGAATTAATTTTGATTTTCCCCTTTTAAGCCTTTTTCATGGAAATTCAATTAGGGATTCTTCAATCTAGCCCAAACCCTTGATGCCTTGATGCTTGGTTGAGCAAATGACCCCATTTGGAGAAAGTTTGATGTTGGAAAGATTTTCATTTGAAGTGTGCAAAGTGGTGAAAATGACCTGTAATCCTGCTTTCCCAAAATACCCTTGCCTTGCAAGCCCCATAACTTGAGTTCTACAAATCAGATGAAGGACTTCTAGTACTCTTTGGAAAGCTAAGATCATGAGGAACAAATCTCATGTTCATCAAAAGTTAAGGAGAAACATCCTCCTAGGTCAAAAATGGCTTGGAAGTTGGTTGACTTTTATTGACCAAAATCACATTCATCTGAGGACCTGTAACTTGTCTGCATCATAACTTGAGTTCTATAAATCCAATCAAGGACTTCTAGTACTCAAAAGAAAGCTAAGAAAGTTCTCTACAAGTTTCATGATGGTCAAAAGTTGAGATGAGACTTTTATCTTGAGATAGGTGGTCTTGAAGTTAGGCACTGAACAGAGAATTTTACACTGAGAACCCTAATTCAGTCACTCCTCACACTCTTGATTCTTGATGAATCGATCTTGGAATGATATCCCATGTATCTTAACACAACATTCCATGACCTTAGAGACTTGGAATTGAGTCTTCATCTCCTTCAATTTCATAGTTGACTCAGGGTTGCCCAGATGAAAACCCTAATTGCACCATCTTCAATTGTAACTCTTCACACTTGGTATAAACACTTGAATGAACTCCACAATGAACCTCAAGGCCTCCAATGAGCTTAAATGAACGTCTATCTTCATAACCATGGGCTTGTGGTCCTCAGATGACTTTCACATGTCCTTCTAGACAGGAGGTGAACCACATACACTTATATGCTTATCCAAAAGGTTTTGACTTGTCTCTGATGATGATAACCCCCTTGTTGACTTGAATACAACCTCTTGGTTAGGTTTAGAACCCTTGGCACATCCCTCTTGTTGCACACACATCTCTTGATTCCCTGTAAAAATGCTAAATGATATGCAATGCAATATGCTAGAACAATGAAATGATACATAAACCAAGTAAAGAAAAGGTTGGGCAAATTTTGGGGTACAACAGCTGCCCCTATTCAAGTGACTTGGACCTGAAGGGATGAAAAGCGAACAACTTTCAGACATTCAAGGTAAAAGACGGTTGACACCTGACCTCACCGTCAGTCCTCAAAATCACCCGACTTCGCCGTCAACTCTTAGAATAACCTGACTTCGCCGTCAAATTTTAGTAATAATATGACTTCACCGTCAACTTTCAAAATAATCTGACTTCACCGTCGACTTCAATAATCATCCGACTTCGCCGTCAGCTCCCAAAACAATCTGGCTTCACCGTCGATCTTCAAAATCATCTGACTTCGCTGTCAACTCTCAACACCATCTGAATTCACCGTCAACTTTCAATAATACTCTAACTTCGCCGTCAATGCCGTCAACTCTCAACACCATCTGAATTTGCCGTCACCTCTCAATAATTTGACTTCGCCATCAACCCTCAGCATCGCCTGACTTCGCCGTCATTTCTCAAAATAATCTGACTTCGCCGTCAACTTTCAATGATAATCTGACTTCGCCGTCAACTCAAAATAGTCTGACTTTGCCGTCAACTCAAAATAGTCTGACTTCGCCGTCATGGTGAAGAAATCCATCAGGGAAATATGAACTTGAATAAACAGACTCTATTGTAGAGAATGATAAGATGAGCACATCTGTCAATGATCTCGCTGGAGGCCTGGATACCACACAGGCTTGAGAAATATGCTGATAATTGCCGGGGATACACTTGAAAATAAAGAGGTAACAACCTGGTTTATGTTTCACATGCACATGTTTGAATATGGCATAATGCTCCATACGAAATGGAAATGCTACGCGTTTGGGAGAATGTTATGCACGATGCAAATGCAAAGGAACCACTTCAACAAAATAAATGCTGAAGAGAGGAAAACAACTCCGTTGGGGGAAAACTAGGCACGCCTAGTGCCAACGGACTCATGCTGGGGAATACAAGCCTTAGATGGCCTTCGAGAAAACTTCCGGGTAAAACTGCTCTGCTAAGCACAAATCCACTCTGCTGGGAATCAAAATTAAACTCTGCTGAGGAAAGCGCCCTGGATGGCCTACCAGAATATAACTCTTCTGGGAAACAAACAACTCGGCTAGAGACAATGACTCCACTCTACCGGGGAAATCAGCCCTGAGTGGCTTGACAAAAAATAACATTCTGGGGAACAAACAACTCTGCTGGGAATCAAGGCAGACTGCTGAAGAAATCCACTCCACTGACTTGGCTGGGGATTAGGTAAGGAGGGAACCAACATCGACTTCTGCTTAGGGAAAATGAGCACAATGCTCAACAATATCGACCTCCGCTTAGGGAAATAAACACAACAACTAAACATTATAGTGAATATTAGTCAATGTGCCAATACAAAAAAGCCTAGCAAATATTACAGGTAAAAAGAAAAAAAATAATCAAGATTCAACACTCTGAGTTAAAGCGCCTGAATCACCCATTGATTTTCCTTTTGGAGCAACCTTGAAGGGGTCCAACTCGATAAGAATAAGAATAGCAGGACATAATTCCCTCGCCTGTTCCACAACTTGGTCACACACCCCATACACGCCCTTCAATATTATGTCGACTTGTCTTTTCTGAATGTTGAACATAATGACCAAGACATTTTCTTCAGCATCTGGCTCTGATAAAAGCATTCTAGATTCTTCATAGTAACCAAGAATTGCTAGCTCACCCTTATTCTAAGTTGGTAACTTAGTTATCACTATGATACTTAAGATATCTGCTACACATTCCTTATCATTTGTATTATCCTTCATTTGTTTTGCTTAATATTTAGGATGACATCCAACATATTCTATTTTGTTTAATTTCGAGTCAAACTGTATTTGATGAACAACATGTTCCACTATTCTGTTTGACAAGTCAACAATATCTTCTTCATCAATGTCTTTCACAATGATTTCCTATGGAAAATGAACATCTTTAGAGATTAAAGCTTCTTTTGACAGCATCCACATTTGACATAAACACTTATTAAAGAGATAAATGTTACATCCTTGTTAAAGAGAGATATGTTACATCCTTATTAAAGAGAGACATGTTACCAAGATCAACATCCATAGTAACCTTTTTCATCTCTCCGTTCAGACCTATCATAACAACATTATTACTGTTGTTACTCAGATTATTCTCTATGATGTTGTTCAATATGTTGGCAAAACAAAGTTCTTTAACTTCCTAATTTAAGTACCTATTCAGAGAGGCACTATGCACATCCATCTAATATAGTTTGAACTTTAGAAATACTGACAGTCTTGGACTTAATCTGATGGTTCCAAGAAGAGAAAGACAATCATGGATATTCCCATATTCAGCAGCAAGCATCATAGAGTTTCCTGATTTGTCAGCAAATTGCTCCACATAAACATTCTCCTAAATAAGGGCAGATCTATCCTTTACATATTGTGAGCCTAGAATAATCAATTTATGCTCCTTTCTATTTGAAGCACAGACCAGAAAATTTCGCTCATTCTTACTTATCATCTCTTTAATCAGAGTCTGATCATGGTTATTCATACCATCATCCTTAGTTCTGGTTGCATCAAGTTCAACATCTTCATGAACATAATCATCATGATATTTTGACATCATGTTGGGTAACTTGTCTGACACATCGTTATCACCATTTGGACTACTCAATCTTGATTGTTGGAAATTTTCACTAGAGGACATTTGAATGTCATGATGATTTCTCATATGTACATACATAAGTGGAACCTCACTCACACTTCCACCAGTAGCTAGATCATATTTATCTAATACATATACCTTGTGAATGGACTTGAACACATTAGCTTCTGCTTCACCAACCATAATATCCATGATTCTTCTTCAGATTCTTCTTCTGAACCACTGTAGGTTGTTTAAATTTGGGAGGACCTCCATCCTGGCCATCGACTTTCCCTTTAATGACATAATCCACATGATATAATTCATAATTTGAGAAAGATGTTGAGAAATCTTGCCTGACATCTTGGTTGTTCTTCCCTCTTTATACATAAATACTTTATCAATCCTGAGGTCTTGCAAACCCCTGATGTATTTGTCACATATGACCTTCTTCAAAAGAACTTCCTTATCCTTGTTGGTTACATCACCCATGGAATTGTTGAAGTTCATATTACTCATTTGAATACACAATTGGTTCACATTGGTAGATAAGCCTTTTCTCAGTGGAACCTCTTTTTGATCGGGATTAACTAATTTCCCCGAGCCCTTAATTCTTCCTTTTGCTCGATTTCCATGAGTTATCTTATCTCTAGCCATGTGCACGGTACCCTCACTATTACCAAAACATCCTTTCCTTA
This sequence comes from Lathyrus sativus, assembly GCA_963859935.3. Classification (NCBI taxonomy): domain Eukaryota; kingdom Viridiplantae; phylum Streptophyta; class Magnoliopsida; order Fabales; family Fabaceae; genus Lathyrus; species Lathyrus sativus. The sequence goes on from OZ012737.1 coordinate 670,936,776, forward strand.
AGGAACCTCTGTATTTTGTATGGGCTCTAGAGCTAGTTGATGAAGCATTAGATTTCCACTTCTTTTCAGCATGGACTTCCTCATGTCCTTTAATATTTAACTTAAGCCATTCGAAACAATTAGGCCTTGTATGTCCATATTTACCATAGTGGTAACATATTAGAGGTTGTTTTTTGTTCTTCCTATGACGGGGTGTCACATGTTGAGCACAATGTTATGACATGTAGTCCAACCTCAGAACCTCAGTCTTCGCTTCAAGAAAAAGAAACCTTCTTTGGGGGAATCTTCTTGATTTCATCTTTCATACTCGTGCACACATTGGTTTTATTCATATCTATGGACATCTTTCTAACCTCTACGTTTTCATCAAGTAAATTTGACCTATGAATCAAATAACTTTCATAATGGGACTTGTTTTCTAGTTGGGAGTTTAGTAATGAAATCTACTTCTCTATGCTTGTGATGGGTGAGGTAAGTTCCTTTATTTCCTCCTTAAGCACTCTTATGGTATTCTTATGATTATATATGCTTAAGCACACTTCATTCCATTTGGAGAGTATGAACATGTATGACTTAAGATCTTATTCTTTAGTAATAGATTCACATCGACCAGAATAAGCCATCCCAATGTCGGCAGTTTTTTCATCACCTTCACTTTTAAAATTTTACCAAGTGATGGATAATCCCTTTTTCTATTTCCTTAGGAAGTTATGACATTATGATCTAATATGTCCATAAGCTTCATATTAAAATCACTTAGTACCCTTGTCATCAGTGGGTTTTTCTTCAATCATGCCTTTGTTTTGAGGACCGATGTCGGACCTTTTGTCTTGAACATTTTTCCTCCACTTTCTGTTCAGATATTTCAAGGAATTGTTGAACATTTTACTCAGGAAATCTATATCATATGACACATTATCTTCTATGTCCCCTTGACTTTCTTTAGTATTGGAAACAAAGGTTATCCCTTTGTTCTTCTTTTCAGACCTTTCATTGATGGACATCTCAAAGGTTTGCAAGGAACCAATGAGTTCATTAACCTTTATACTACTCAAGTCCTAAGCTTGTTCAATAGCAGTAACTTTCATATCAAACCTCTTAGGTAATGATATGAGAATATTTTTGGAAATATTTTCTTCAAACATATTAGTAACTTTCATATCAAACCTCAAAGAATGTTTTAGCAATATCATGCAATCTGATGTGGAAATCACATATTGAATCTTCTTCATTCATCCTCAGATTCTTAATCTTAGTGGTAAGTAGTTGGAGTCTTGACATAAAACTTTTGATGTGCCTTCATGTGCAGCTTTGAGAATCTCCCAAGCATCTTTCACTTTTGAACATGTTATTATCCACACCATTGAAGATGACATTCAAATCCTTGGAGTTTCCAAGAGGTTTCTCATCTTCAACATCAGTCCAATTAGATTCTGGTTTCAAATTGATTGTGCCATCTTCATAAGTATCTACTGGCAGTTTCAACCCTTTTAACACAACTTTCCATGCTTTGTTTCCCAAATTGAGAAAAAGAGACCATTATAACCTTTCAATAATAATAATTTGTGTCATCCAAAACAGGTGATTTGTTGACTGATTTTCTTTATTTCATTGTCTCCATTGGAGTAGAATTTGTCTTCCTTGGAGCTTATCCAACATGTTAGGGTGCCTGCTCTGATGCCAATTGAAATTATGTACCTCAGGAGACACATATCGAACGTGATGCCTTAATAATAGGTTCGACAAGATACACAAGAACCACTACACTAACAAGTAATAGATGATGGAGCAAAAAATCAATAAATGACAAAATCAATTATTTACCTAGTTAGGTGAAACCACACCTACATCTAGGGGGATGAGTCCACAACTTAAAAAGGAAATTAAATATTAATAGTTTAGTACATTTAGTCTTACAAGAAACAACAATTTCTATGTTGTTCAGTGCCTCTTCCTAACACTACCCGATGACTTTTTGTTTAGACCCCCCCCTAAATATTAGAAGTTACTCACTTTATTTTCAATCACACAGCCCGTGATTAGATATTACAACTCAATAATCAATATTGATTATTACCATTCAATTCTAGAAAAACCTTTTATGCCAAGCTACTCAAACATAGAAGTGTACATACACCAATAACAAGGACTCAAAAATAAACCCTAGCACTCTAAATCTTCAATGTATTGTTTGACTTCTAATGTAGGTTTTGATCTCCTTATATACCATAATAACTTTAGGATATTCTCCTTGGATAATATCTTTGGTTTTATCCAGAAGTAATGCAGAATCTGTTGGATATTTAGTTTGTTCCTTGAATATCTCCAACAAGATAGGATTTGTTTTAATTTAAATTCAAAATTCAAATCTTTATTTAAATATGAATTAATTTTCATCCAACTCTCAAACAAATCACCTAATCATATTGCTAAGTCGATTAGCAATAAAATAGAACTGAATCTTCTCCAAAGATTCATTCGAAATGAAGCAATCTGGATATTGTTGAGCAAGACTCAGATGTCATACCAACATGCTGGAACATCGCGCCCAACATGTGTCCTTTTTACAGTTTAATCAAGCTAGATCAATCTTGAATACTTGGACACTTCACCATGTTGTTGTTTTTCTAAATGCAACCAATCCAAATAGGCAATTCACTGGGAATTACATATTCACTAATCAAGTTATTCTCATTGTGAAATCATTGATCGTCTCATTTTACTCCATTTAAGTTAATTCGAGTTAATGCTTGTGAGTTTGTAACCTCGCCACCTTCGCCTTGACATCCCCTGTGCATGCCTTCTCTAAGATTTCTCATGCTTGCCTTGACGATTCACAATCACCCACTTTATCAAATTTTCACCATCGACACATTGATGGATCAAAAACAACGTCTTGAAATCTTTCTCCTTCTCTTCCTTATATTTTGCTAATTGCACATATGTTGCACCTTCGACAAGAGGATTCACCCCGTTCTTGATCACTTCAAGAACATCTTGGTAGCCAAACAATGCCTTCATTTTTTTTACATCATTTATCATAATTATTCGCATCAAGGATGGGTAGATTTACGTGGATTCTTTCATTAAAGACATAATTCATGTTGCACACTATGTGTTTGTGGATCACAACCAGACTTTTGATTCAAATGTTAGAACCTGAAACCATAAGATTAGTGAATAATGGAGAAATTGAATATGGATATATATATATATATATATATATATATATATATATATATATATATATATATATATATATATATATATATATATATATATATATAGAGAGAGAGAGAGAGAGAGAGAGAATTGTAATTAGAGAGAGTAGTTATGGGTGAGAATTTAAATTTTTATTAACAATAGATGAGGATGCCCCTTAGCTTTTATACATAAAAATAGTTGGATTGGAATACAACTAAAGTTAAAAACAGAAAATAACTACTTGTAACCGGTTACAGCTAAAACAAAAACAATTTCATAACAGTGGTAATTTGTTACTGTAAATGTGTAACCAGTTATAGCTTCGAGAATTTCATTTTTCAACTTTTCATGTTACTTTTCAACACAGTTGTAACCAGTTACACCCCGTGGTAACCGGTTACAACACTTAAATTATCAACTTTCTATTAACAATAACTCCCTTAAAAATGTTGCTTAGTTCATAACTAAAATAGATTTTAAAGAATATTAATGCATAATATCACAATTAGATAAAACATATATGTTGAATGCTTAAAGTAAATATATTAATCAATTGATATGTAAAACCAATTTACACATTAACGAATACATACAAGTATTAAGTATAAGATTAGCACAAAACAATGAGTCAAGTAACTCAAAATAAATTCATCTCAAGACCTAAACAAAGAGAAATTAACTACTCATAATTGAATTAATCATAGCTACAAAATTTATAAATTAAGCATGAAATAAAAAAGAAATATGAGCTTCGATGGTGTAGAAACATAAATTTCCCCATTAAAACTTTGCCTCCGAACTTTGTACCCTAAAATTTTGAACCATTGGAAATATTTAATCTTTTCATTTTTATAGAGTCTATTTTCATATTTTCATATCGTACCATGATTTGAATCAATTTCATCATGTTTTGTCATTAAATACTTCACTGTGCCACCTCTCGAACAACCGCGAGACGATTTGACCAGAATTGAACAAAGTTTTTGTTCTGGACTGAACTGACACCTACCACATAGCTAGGCAAGGCCCAATCCAGTCTAGCTTAAGGCCAAGCTCAATACGACTATAGGGCACAATATAGTCGTTGGACACAATATAGTTGTTAGGCACACTATAATCGTTGGAGCACATAGCCGTTAGGGACGTGCCCCTCACGCACTTGACAATTCACGCAATGAACTGCCCTCCAAAAGTCACGGAGACAGTTGGACCGGGTCAAAGATCACGCGCTAGATCTTCCACCTAGCAGTCCCCCATCGGCCGACCAGATATTTTGGTTGCATGGGAGACCTTGGCCCCGCGCTGGGGGGGGGGGGGACTTATAAATACCCTCTCTTTTGAGAGGTTCAGGTATTCTAATCATTCTTACTCATACCCAACACTCGTACTTGCTTTCTCTCTTTAGTCCAAACACTTAATTTGGCATTGGAGTACCTTGCAGGTACAACCCTCTCCTACAACCATTGTTGCTACCCTACATTGAAGACCAAGACATTCCATTCTGATCACCCCAGATCAGTGGCGCCGTCTGTGGGAACTCCATCTCTAATGTCTTTTTGAACCAAGATTTCCCAATCTTCCCAAACAAAAGACCAAAGCTACCTCTCTGAACCTTCATCGTCATGACCTCCCACCATAATGACGTCCAACAAGATTCCCTCGTTGCCGTTCTGGGTTATGGCTAAACCCCTATTCCCGGAGCTGCCACCGAAGAAATTGATTGCAGGGATGGAAGATCAGCATCTTTTGACAATGTGAAGCCTCGTGTCTAAAGTTCCGATAATGTATACGAACCTATCACCATCCCACAAGATGCTTACCCTTGCACAACGGCCCTCATTGCCGCCTTTAACAAATCCAACTATCTGCTCTTCCAACAAGGAGAAAAATCCACATGCTGGAAAACGCCATCGGAGAACGACCTCCCCCGCGGGTATCCCTCAGACCATCTCACCGGTAACATTCCCCTCTTCAGAAGCGTCGCCGAGACGAATCTAGAAGCATCTACCATATCAAAGAACGGTCCAAACTAGAGAAGCATGGACATGAGACCATTTGAAAGCGCGATCATACCCTTCCTCAGAAATTCAGACACTCCCCAATATCCAAAAGGACTAGGCCTTTCACAAAGCCTCACGAAGAGCACCTAAGCCGACATGAACGTTCTCCTCGATGTAGCAGGAGCTGGGGACACAGTTATTTGTTCAGAACGAGCAACAAAGACAACACAAGCAGTCCCCTGTCACAGGAAATCATGGACACCTGCATTCCACGCGGACTGGAGAAACTTTCCCCTCTAGCTCTCTATGATGGTACCACCGACCCTGGTGACCACATAGAAAACATTGAGGCCATAATGCACTGCCACAATGTCCTTGGAGCGATCAAATGCAGGTTATTTCCCACCACCCTCAGGAAAGGGGCTATGGCTTGGTATAAGAGCCTTCCTCGGGGCTCGATCACGTCATGGAGGAGTCCTAAGGAGCAGTTTGCCCGACACTTTACTACCTCCAAGCGCCACCCGAAATTTGAAGCTACGCTTGAGGGTATCATCCAGGGCAGGGATGAAACTCTTTGTAATTATGTCAACAAGTTCATTAAGAAAGCAGCCGAAATCCGCTCAACCGACCACATGAAAAAGTATCTGCTAGAAAAGGGATTGAGGCCGAAAAGCGACATCCGTAAGGCAGTAGGACTCAACCCTCCTCGGTCTCTAGCCGAACTTCTCCGTCGAGTATAATCCTATATTCAATACGAAGAAAAGGAAGCTGCATGTAAGGCCATAGACTCGAGGGACCATGCGAGTTCCAAAGCATCGAAGAAAGACGAAGTAGAGACTTTCAGACGAGACAAAGGCAGGCGACGAGACGATCTTCCTCGAGATCACAAAGGTCCTACCAGTCGATTCACCGAATACACCCTGTTGACCACTTCCCGTGAGCATATTATGTCTGAATGTATCAATGTAGAATTCAAGCAAGGAGGCATCCGATTCCCCAAGCCAACAACTTCGAAGAGAAATACCGACCGAAGCAAATATTGTTACTTCCACCGCAACCACGACCATGTAACAGAAGACTGCGTCCACTTGAAAGACGCCATTGAAATCCTCATCAAAGAGGGCCACCTAAAGCAGTATATGAAGGAAGGAAAAGCCCCTCGAGGAGAAACGTCGGAATCCAAGAATGATACGAGAGCCTTGTCTTCTATCCCTCCCCCTCTAGTCGCCATGTTCATCTCGTGACCAGAGGAATTTTTCATCCCCGGCAGGTTCGAAGGGCCTGCATATTTTTCTATGCACAGCCCCTGGGAGGCCTTCCCTTGCATAATGGTTATTTCCTACGACGGATACAACGATCTCACAGTAGGATCAGTAAAGAGAAAGTTTGAACAATTGATCGACTGTAGTCCAAATCGAATGTCAACAGTCGAGAAATTCCGAGGATGATTCCAGCCAATCACTTTCTACCAAGAAGAGCTCCCCGGAGACTCCCCTAACTCTCACATCCCTCTTCTCATCAGAGCCAGGTTAACCCACACTGACGTTCGCCGAATACTTTTCAATCAGGGTAGTTCGGTGGACATCATGTACACCAGCCTATTCTGTGCCCTCAAACTCGACCAGAAGAACCTGTCCATGTATGTAGGGTCATATCTACAAGGATTTAACGGGGCCATGGCTAGACCTCGGGGATACGTATAGCTCTAAGTTACATTCAGAGAAGAGGATGTTGCCAAAACGATTAAAACTCAATTCTTAGTCGTAGACTGCGTCTCATTAACCAATGCATCCCGGGGAGACTGACACTCACCGAACTAATTGTTGTCCCTTCCACAGTTCATCTTAAGATGACGCATTATACTGAAAAGAGACATGTCACCATTCTGCACGGAGACATCGACGCTGCAAGACATGCTTCAAAGCGGATACCAAAGGGAAAAGTTTAATCAATGTAGCACCAGAGATCATCAAACGAGCAGGAGGCAAAGATCTTCCCAATGAAGAAAGCCAGCCTGGAAAGAAGCCAGCGCTCCAAGTTCATACTATCGACCTTGACAGGCGGATCCGAAAAGAAGGCGAAGAAGATACTTCAGCCTCAACGGGAAACTCATCCTCCTCGACTGTTATGCGCCCAAAACCAGATGGAGAATTCGAGGTGATAACATTCGGGGACGACCCCAACCGAGGAGTCAGGATCGACACAAAGCTGCCGAATAAAGTGAAATAACAGCTAAAGACATGCTTGAAGAACAATGCTGATTTGTTTTCTTGGAGCGCCACAGACATGCTCGGCCTTAGCTCTGAAATCGCTTACCATCATCTCACCATCGACCCATCTGCTCGGGCGATAGCATAATGTAGGCGCGAGAAATCCAATGAGAAGACTGAAGTGGTGAATAAACTTGTAAAAGACCTCTTAGAGGCCAAATTTATCTCGAAATCCAGGTATACAACCTGGTTGTCCAACATTATATTAGTCAAAAAACATAATGGAAAATGGAGAATGTGCGTTGATTACACTGATCTCAACCGAGCTTGCCCGAAAGATGCATACCCCCTGCCCAACATCGATAAGCTAGTAGATAACTCCGCTAGTTTCAAACTTCTATCCTCCATGGACGCCTACTCGGAATATAATCAGACTCTCATGGCAGAGAAGGACAAGAAGTGCACCACTTTCATTACCTCATCGGGCACTATTACTATAACGTAATGCCTTTCAGTCTGAAAAACGCAGGGGCCACGTACCAGCGAATGATGAATAAAGTCTTTTGATCATAAATCGGAGACATGCTCGAAGTATACATGGACGACATGTCTTGAAATCCTAAGAGAAACCCGATCATATGCTCCACCTGTAAAAGGTCTTCAACCAAGCCAGGTAGTGTAAAATGTGATTCAACCCAGAAAAATTCACCTTCGGCGTACAAGCAGGAAAGTTCCTCGGATTCTACCTTGCTGAGAGGGGGATCGAGGCCAACCCCGACAAATGCCGAGCATTTTCTGAATTCCCCACACCTAAGTCAAAGAAATCCATACAATCCCTCAACGGGATGCTCACCTTGCTATATCGCTTTGTGGCCAAATCTGCTCAACACGCCTTTCCTTTCTTCAAGTTCCTCTAGAAAGAGGCAATGTTCGAGTGGACGGACGAATGCGAGCAGGCAGTACGCCACCTTAAGCAAAAACTGTCTGAACCACCTGTTTTGTCACGACTAGACAACGGGGAAACGCTTTACCAGTACCTCTCCGTCACTAATGAAGCCATCAACGTTGCCCTCATTCGAGAAATCCTCGACGGGAAAAAGCCAATATGCTTCACAAGCAAAGCCTTACAGGGGCCAAAACTTAGATACCAACAGATTGAGAAGGTCGCCCTGACCCTCATTAATGCTGTGAGAAGATTAAGACATTACTTTCTGGCCCACACAATAATAGTGCAAATGGACCAACCTATTAGGCAACTACTCGGTTTACCAGATATGGCCGGTAGGATGCTCAAATGGTCTTTAGAACTGTTAGAATTCGATATCCACTACGAGGGCAGGAAGACCTTTAAGGCACAGGTCCTGGACGATTTCGTGGCAGAAATGACACCCCCAACATCCCCTTCCAGTGAGACACATAGGTGGACGATTTTCGTCGATGGAGGGTCCAGTTCCACCGGCAGTAGGGAAGGCATCATCCTTCAAAATGAATAGGGGATCCTGATCAAGGTATTGTTGGTCATGTCCTTCCTAACCTCGAACAATCAAGCCAAATACGATGCTTTTCTCACAGGCTTACGACTGGCAGAGGACATGGGTGCAAAAGAAATAATAATTTTCACGGACTCCCAGCTCGTAGCATCCCAGGTACGGGGAGAGTATCAGGCCAAAAATGACCACCTCGTCGAATATCTAACGCTAGTGTAACAAAAAATATCCAAGTTCAAAACATGGGAAGTCTACCACATCCCCCATGAAAGGAATGCTCGGGCAGACATCTTATCGAAGTTAGCTAGTATAAGAAGGAAAGATGGCAACAAGTCCGTCATACAGGAGACTCTTCCCCGTCCAAGCATCACAAAACCAGCAGGACTGCTCGATGTTAATGCCATCGGTGACAGCGAGTGCTGGATGACTCTGGTGCATGACTACCTCACCACGAGGAAGCTTCCCAAAGATAATAAAGAGGCCAACATAACTAAATGAAGGGTCTGCTCCTATGTCCTGGACGAAGGAAAACTCTACCGGCGAGGATTTTTCACTCCCCTCCTAAAATGCACCAAGGAGAACAAGGTCCCGGACATTCTCCAAGAAATTCACGACGGGATCAACGCACAACACTTAGGAGGAAGATCGTTGGCACGAAAAACCCTTTGAGCAGGATACTATTGGCCAACTATGCAGCATGGCACGAAGGAGCATGTCAAAAAATGCGATAGATGTCAACGCCACGGGGACATGCACTTAGCACCCCCCACGAGTTGAAGAACATGTCCTCCCCATGGCCTTTCTCCTGGTGGGGGATGGACATACTCAGTCCCTTTATCGTGGGATCATATCAGAACAAGTTTCTGATTGTGGTCATCGACTACTTCACAAAATGGATCGAAGCTAAGACCCTCACCAAAATCACGACATTTAACATACTTTGATTTTACAAAAGAAACATCCTCTCACGATTCGGTGTACCCAGGCTCTCGTGACCTACAATGGGACACAGTTCATGGACAGGAAATTTCAGGATTTCATTGCCAAACTAGGGACCAAGCAACACTTCACGTCTGTCGAACATCCCCAAACCAACGGACAGGCAGAAGCCACGAACAGGGCAATCCTCCGCGGACTAAAATGAAGGTTGGGTGAGGCCAAAAAGAGGTGGGTCAAGGAGCTACACAATGTGCTCTGGGCATACATAACCACTTCACATTCCACTATCGGGGAAACTCCATTCCGACTAGCATACAAAATCGAGGCGGTAATCTCAATGGAAATCAGAGAACCCTCGAGACGGATAGAGGCCCCCTTCGATGAGGAATTGAAAAACGGTGCATTAAGAGAAGAAATTGACCTGGTCGAAGAGATTTGATCAGAGGCAACTCTCCGTGAAGCTTCGCCGAAACAAAAAATAACTCTGCATCATGACGCCAATGTTATAAAGGGCGACTTCCAAGTGAGAAGCCTTGTCCTACACCAAAACCAAAAAGACTCGCTCGAGGGCAAGCTGGCCACAAATTGTAAAGGCCCTTACCGGGTAAGATCAAAAATAAGTAACGGGGCTTATTACCTCGAACACCTGGACAGAGAACTATTTGCTCGACCCTAGAATGCTGAAAAACTCAAACAATACTACAGCTAACATTAACGTAAGTAGAACTGACCGCCGATGATTATACTCCTAAAGAAGGGTCTTCCGACTAAAGGAGCGTGCCCTAGTGCAAGCACAATCCTCAAACATAACGAAGGCAAGTCTCCGCTCATGAAAAGAGCGAATTCTGTGCCTGACGGGGATAAATCAATCGAGCTCCGCCATCTCCGTACCAGCATGGCAGGACACCTAACTTGCGAGGGAAAAATCCAAGCCTTATGCGATCAGGACCTCAATTGAGATCCTAGTCCCGCATCCAACGAGATTACTCCACCACCTTGACAAGTTCCATAAACTATCAAGTAACACGACCAGTCGAGCAAATTCTAAAAACAATCCGCAAGAAAAAATAAATAAGGCATATAATGTCAAAAGAAACATCCATAAATATACCCGACGTCATAGTCGATAAAGTGTTTAAATATTACATAAATTTCAGGCATAGCCCGACAATCAAAAGTACAGAAAATTGGCACGCAGGCCGAAATACATTAAGTGATAATCATTCATCATCAGCGGGGATTTCTGGCAGGACCACCTGATGTAGAACGTCCATCCCTTCAGTGACCAGCTGAAGGTTGGGATTTAGGGCCTTCACCTACTCCACAGCAGCAGAAAATCCAAATTCAGCAGCCCCAAGGGCATCCTGCTTGAGAATACATATTCTCTCAACCATCTTTCGTCGAGTGTTCAAAGACTTTTCCTCTTCAGTTTCATCGGGCCCCACAGCCGAGGAGCCCTCCAGCTTAGTGGCCCTGGTCTTCAAATTGGAGTTCTCCTCCTTGATCTTCTTCATTTATTCAGACATCTTATTCATGACCTTGAGGAGCATGACCTTGGCCTGGTAGTTGCCTTTAAGGGTATGCAACTAGTTAAAGAGATCTGTTGTCTCCAACTCAAGTTTAGCCTCCATGGCCTGTGCTTTTTTCAACTCCTTGAGCGGAACAGTCTTCGTGTCTCTAAGGGCCAGAGTTGTCTCCAAAACTCTCATCATCGCAGCAGCATTGCGAAAAAGGAGTGACCTCCTCACCTTTGGATAAACAACCAATATGGCTGACGCCTTCAGATCGGGGACCTGCACAGACCCCTCCCCATCAAAAATCTTGTCTTGCAAAAACCAAGGGGGTAGGGTGAATTTTCCCCTAGCAAAACCGGAGCCTTTTACCGAAGACGAGCCAAGGTCATCTCGCTTCCTCTTCTTCTGAGGATTCGGGGTAGGAGGGTTAGAGGTGTTTCTCGACGATGGCGAAGGAACGACGAACTTCTCCAGGGTCACCTACTGCCTGACCGCATCCACCCTCGAGGTCGAAACCTTTTTGACATTTTTAGCTGCAACTGACTTGACTAAGCGTTCACATAAATTTAACATCTTTCCTGCAAAGAAGAAACAAACGGTCAACACGACTTAAAAACAACAAGAAACTAGTCGAGCACGTTATCTATACCTAGAAGCTCGAAAGCCTCGACCTCAGTCCAGCAATCAAGAAAGGCTTTGGTATTTATGTAACGAGCCGTACGAGCAGGCTCCCCTTCTTCAGAGCAGAGTATATTGCCATCCTTATCCACCACAACAGCAGGGGTAAAGCTCTCGATGAATGTTGTCAGCGCTCGAAGTGACTTCTTGTCCTTGGAGAAAAGTTGGTTGTGCTTCACAAGGAACTGGTTTGTCCTATACCGGAAATGGGTGTACACCTATTCCAAGGGAAACTTTGACACGGGACGCACCACTTCCCGACCATCTTCCTTTAGCATCTCCGTCGTGACCAGGGAGCTCTTGACTGCTTCGGAAAGGGGCTTTACGACCAGAAATCTAAAACTGAAGTTTCGAACAGATTCTGAGTAAGGCCAGAACAACCTGGTATGCTGCTTGAAAGACACCAAACTCTACTTCGATTCTGAAGTGCTCCTCTGCAGCTAGAAGACGCAAAAGAAGAGTTCCATGGTAGCCCATATCCAAAGGTAATGACACACCAATTCAAATGCCTGAATGAACGCCAGAGCATTCGGGTGGAGCTGGACAAGACACAATTCGAGGTGGCAAAATGTCGCCCCTGGAAACCCGTAAAGGGCAAACGATACCCTACTTCCCTAAAGGCGAATTCATACATGGGAAATCTCTTCCCTAGATATACCGAGCATATCCGGTCGTTCTCCTTCGGGCTAATCACCCTCCAACTCATAGGCGCGTTTTCAACCCTATTTTCAAGGAGATCGAAGTTATCGGCCTCCTCTTGGTAAATGTGGACTTCGTTACAAGGGGCTCCTGGGCAATCCAACTAAGATCCCCTTCAGCCACCCGCACATTGGCATACTCAGCGGGAGGCACGTCTTCGTTAGTGTTTGCCCCAACTTCGAGGATGGTTCCCTCATCACGACCAGCCATTTCACCTAAAAAGCAGAGGAAGCAATAGTGAATTCGACAAAGATCAAATCCACCCTTCCACCACAAATCAAGTGAAAGGGCAAAGATTAAGTGCAAAGATGTATCCCCGACTCAGACCCTTATCAACGGTAAGGGCTCTCAGCGAGACATGTCCCCGACACCGAGGGTACGTCCCCACTACTTATAAAGACCCTAAATGGGAGAAGCCTCGCGACTACCCCAACGTGTCGGGCATCTAAAAGCAAAGCTCTCAGCTACGAGGACACCCCTGTCCAACAACAAACATAAAATAATCCCATGCAACTACCTAGGAAAATCACCAAGCATACAACATCCTAATCTTAAGTTCTACAAAGCCTTCATGAATTTCCCAGAAAATTTCATGTGTTCTTCAAGAAACACATGAACTTCAACCAGAAAATTTATGAACCACCGGCGAATTCAAGAACAATTTGCAGAAATTCATACAAGTTAAAGAACTTACTTGAATATTCAAAGGTTGAGGATGAAGATCTTGGGATGGCAGGAGCAGGAACGGCGGCGACGAGATCTCCAGCAACGAACGTGTTGCAGAGTGAAAGATAAGGAGGAGAGAAATTTTCGTAAAATGTAAAATGAAATTTCGCCCCCTTTATATAGGCTCCCTTGCTCACATAGGGAAGCTCAAAGGGAAAAACTCCATCATTGCCTAGCCTCTTAGGCCTTAAACAAAATTTATTGCGCTGTCACATATGGCACAGAGTGGCTGCCACTTGGTATCCTCAAACTAACCCCCATGTGTTTGTGAAAAGACAAAGTCTCTTCAGCTCCCCGCGAGCATATTCCCCTCGACGACGTTACCCAATCAATATGCAAGCAGAAGCCTTGTCGACATTTGCTTCATCCTAAGAGCAAGTATGGTCGACACAAAATGCACATGTCATCTCCGAGGAAGTCACGCAGTCAACCATATTAATCATATGTTACACACCTGCGCGTCCTCGAAGTTTCTCGCTTAATTAATAGCAATCTCAAAGACCTCCCCGTGATACGGTTCCTTCCCCTGGGTCACACCAATTATGCTAAACCAAGTTATTATTCCTCACCTTGAAGCAACAACTTAGGGGGCTCCTATTCTAGACTGGACTGGCACCTGCCCCACAGTTGGGCAAGACCCAATCCAGTCTAACTTAAGGCTAGACCCAATACGATCATAGGGCACAATATAGCTGTTGGGCACAATATAACCGTTGGAGCACATAGTCGTTGGGGACGTGCCCATCATGCGCTTGACAGTTCACGCGACTAATTGTCACTCCAAAAGTTACGGAGACAGTTGGACAAGGTCAAAGATCACGCGCTAGATCTTCCACCTGGCAGTCCTCCATTGGATGACCAGATATTTCAGTTACATGAGAGACCTTGGCCTCGCGCTGGGGGGAAACTTATAAATACCCTCTCTCTTAAAAGGATCAGGTATTTTAATCATTCTTTCTCATACCTAACACTCATACTTGCTTTCTCTCTTTAGCTCAAACACTTACTTTGGTATTAGAGTGACTTGCAGGTACAACTCCCTGTCTTACAATCACTATTGTTGTCCTACATTGAAAGGCAAGACGATCCATTCTGATCACTCCAGATTAATTTTTATTAGCACTCTTGGTGCCACAACAATAATAGATCAAGAGGCAATTTCTCCACTACTCATTCTCTTCTTCATTAATATTTTGAGTGTCTTTTATTTTACCTTTCAACACCGTAATATCCATAATATATACATATCGCATAATTGTATGTTCAAAGTAACTTGAGGCATAATAATACTCAAAAATAAGTCTTAACTTTTACTATAATCAATTAAAAATAATGAAATATTGTTTAAAATTCTACATAAAATACTCTAAAATCAAGTAAGAAATACTAATATAAGAAATATTTACCCAAAAATTTCCTAATATAACATGTCATCAATTTAAAAGCAAATGGTAAATATTTTGAGCATAATATTGTAGAAAAAGACATGTTAGATATGGATGAAATTGCATCTTCGAAGAAATAAAAAATGTGTACCTTCTAGTTAGAATATTGTGATAATTTAATTTAAGAAAAATATGATAAAGTCGAAAATTTTAAAAATACATAAAATAAAAAACCATTAAGTTGTGAATGCAAATCTCCTTCAATGTCTCAAAGTATATGTCATGGTGAACGAAAAGTTGTTAGAAATTCACCTCACACTCTATGAAGAATTCCCTTCTATCTTGATCTCAAGATTGATGAACAAACCCATAATATGATAGTAATGGTGATAACAAGCAAAGAGTTATCAAGAACAACAAAAGAGAAGAAGAATAACAAACAAACAAACAACAAGAAAGAGAAGAATGAGAGAAGAAATATTTGGAGAAAATTGTGTTACCCACAAACTACGGAATTTCTGATTACTATTGAACTTTCACTTGCTAAACTCTGCAACTATGAAATCTGTTCTATTATAGATTACAAAGCAAGGCACCTATTTATAGTTTTAGGTTTACAAAAGCCCAAAACATAAAAGGCCCAAAATATTCAAAATCAAATCTAATCTAAATCATATCAAATCTCATCAAAACAAATTTGTGTCAAAACAAACTGTTTCGACACACTATGAATTACATTTAACACACCACCTAATTCATTGTGTTTAAACTGTCTACATTCATCATTGATCTTGGTCTTCTGAAGGCTTCGACCTGCACTCCCTTCGTCATGATATCTACAATCTGATTCTCAGTTCTGCAGTGTTCCAACTTCATCTTCCCTTCTGCTACATGCTTTCGAAGATAATGGAACTTCATTTTGATGTGATTGCTTCGACCATGAGCTATTTGATTCTTCGCCAAGTTGATAGTTGACATGTTGTCTATCTTCATGGTAATTGCTCCATGATTCTTCCCTATGATTTCTTCGACCAAATTCACCATCCAAGTTGCTTGACATGCACAAAGAGAAGCATCTATATATTCTGCTTCACATGATGACAATGCCACTACTAGTTCCTTTCTCGAATCCCAAGTAACTGGTACACCACCTAACATAAACACATACCCAGCTGTGGATTTTCGATCCTCAGCATCACTACACCAACTAGAGTTTGTGTATCCCACTAACTTGCGTTCTTTTCCTTCATCTGCTTCTAGAAACAAAATGCCATAGTCAAGAGTTCCTTTCAGATACCTCAGTATCCTCTTCGCCGCTGCTAGGTGTGATGCCTTTGGCTTCTGCATGAATCTACTTACTATACCAACACTGTATGCTAAGTCAGGCCTTGTGTGACAAAGGTATCTAAGTGACCCAATAAGTCTTCTGTATTGGGTTGGGTCGACATCATCTTCATCTGAATCCTTCGACAGTTGCAATCTGGGCTCAGTTGGAGTCGAAGTTTGGTTGCAATCTTGCATCTCAAATCTCTTGAGTATTTCTCCTGCATATCTTCTTTGGTGCATCATCAAACCTCTACTTGTCTTGTAGAATTCGATGCCAAGGAAATATGAGAGATTTCCCAAGTCTGACATTTCAAACTCCTTACTCAGGTCATGTTTGAAATCTTTGATCTCCTTCTTGCAACTCCCTGTTATCAACAAATCATCAACATAGAACATAGTATAAGCAATTCTCCATTTCTTCTTCTTACATATACTCCATGCTCAGTTGTACACTTCATAAATTCCTTCTCCCTTAAGAAGCTGTCGATTTTCTTATTCCAAGCTCTTGGAGCTTGCTTAAGTCCATACAGGGCTTTATGAAGCATGTACACCTTTCTTTCTTCGCCTTGTTTCACAAACCCAGCTGGTTGTGCAACATAAACTTCTTCGTCTAAGGGGCCATTAAGGAATGCACACTTCACGTCCATCTGACATGTGTGCTAGTTGCTCATATTTTCTAGACCAACAACCAACCTAATTGTTTCAATTCTAGCAATAGGTGCGAATACTTTATCGAAGTCGATTCCTTCCTTCTGAAGAAATACTTTCGCCACAAGTCTCGCCTTGTGTTAAGTTACTTCTCCTTTAGGATTTACCTTCACCTTGTAAACCCACTTCACATCAATTGCCTTCTTGCCTTGCGGAAATTCGACAAGTGACCAGGTATCATTGACTTCGATGGACTCCAACTCTTCAGTCATTGCTTTCACCCACTTCGAATCTTTCAATGCCTCCGCTGCATTGACTGGTTCGACATCTGCATAGAAAGCATAATGTAGCAGCTCACCCTCTTCATCGACTACATCATCTTATGTAATTACTCATTCTTGCAACCTTGCAGGCATGTGTCTTCTTCGTCGAGGTCTTCTTGAACCTGCTTCATCTGCAACTGGTTCCTGTCAAACTTCTATTTCGACTTCAGTGGCTGGTTCTTCACAAGAGATTCTAACTGAATCCTTCTTGGCATTCTCAGTCCAATCCTATTCTTTAAGCTCATCTATGATCACGTCCCTACTGATCACTACCTGCTTATTCACTGGGTCAAACAGCTTGTAACCTCCTGTCAAATGATATCCTATCAAGATCATCTGATTCAACTTATCATCAAGCTTCCTTCTCAACTGATCTGGCACATGTCTATGTGCTATAGATCTAAACACCTTTAAGTGACTGAGACTAGGCTTGACACCAGACCAACATTATTCTGGTGTGATTCCTTCAAGCTTCTTTGTCGGACATCTGTTCAATATATATGTTGTTGTCAAAACTGCTTCTCCCCATAATTCTTTGGGTAGATGCTTTCCATTCAACATACTTCTCACCATATTCATGATGGTTCTGTTCTTGCGTTCTGCAATCCCATTTTGCTGTGGAGTGTAGGGTGGCACCACCTCATGCATAATCCCTTCTTTTACACATAATCTATTGAACTCTTTCGAGACATACTCTCCACCACCATCAGTCCTCATAATTTTCAACTTTCGACCACTCTATCTTTCAACCATGGACTTGAATTTGGAAAATACCTCAATCACATCACTTTTCTTCTTGATGAGGTAAGTCCACAACTTTCGACTGTAATCATCTATAAACGTGACAAAGTATCTATTGCCACCAATCGAATCCACCTGGATTGGACCACATACATCAGAGTATATGACTTCAAGTATTGCCTTCGACTTCCTTCCTGCATCCTTGCTGAAGCTATTCTTGTGTTGTTTCGAATGAACACAGTCCTCACATACTTCACTTGGAATGTCGGTTTCTGGTAATCCTGAAACCATATTTCTTCTCTTCAGCTCTCTGATGTCATTAAATTTGAGATGACCTAGTCGAAAATGCCATAACCACTCATCTCTGCTGGCTGCAGTTGCTAGAAACTTGCGCTCCATTGCATTGAGTTCAATCTTGAAGGTCCTATTCTGAGACATTGGAGCCTTCAAGATTAATCTACTACCTACGTCGAGAACTCTCATCATCTTGTCTTTGACAACTACCTTGTAGTTCTTTTTGACATGCTGCCCCATACTGAGCAAATTACTCTTCATGCCTGGTATGTACAACACATTGGAAATTGTTGACCTTTTGCCATCTTTCCTCATAATCAAAACATCACCAACACCTTCAGCTGCTAGAGTGTTGTCATTTGCAAACTTCACTGTGTTCTTCGACGAGGGCTTCATGTTGACAAACCAACATTTCCTTCCAGTTATGTGTGATGAGCATCCTGAGTCCAAGTACCACTGATCTTGGAATCTTTCTTCGTCTTTTATTGTGACCATTAGCAAAGTTTCTTCTTCTTCATGTTTTGCCAGCTTTGCATCAGTCTCTTTATTTCTCTTCCTTTCTGGACAATCACTAACATAATGACCATACTTCTGGCAATTGAAACATTGAATGTGGCTTTTGTCTGTCTTTCGACCACCACCTCTTCCTTTACCTGCAACACCACCTCTTTGGTTGTCTTGGTTCCAAGGTTTCTTCTGATTCGATTGGTTTCCTCCTTTGTTGCCATTCTAGCTACCTTTGCCTTTTCTTTCCTTTTCTGACTACGCCTGCAAAGCCATATCTTTCAACTTTCCTGCAGCTCTCTCAGCCATCCTCTATTCATGAGACTCAAGAGTCCCTTGAAGCTCTTCCTTCGTCAACACTGACAGATCTTTCGACTCTTCTATGGCAACTACCACGTGGTCGAATTTTGGAGCCAACGATCTCAAAATCTTTGATACAACTGATTTCGTCGTCAACACTTCTCCATATACTTTGATTTGATTCATCAACTTTGTAACTCTGGTGAAGAAATCTGTAATGCTTTCGTTGTCTTCCATCTGAAGCAACTCATAGGTTCTCTTGTGAGTTTGTAACCTCACCTCTTTCACCTTCTCTGCGCCTCCAAACGAATTTTCAAGAATCTCCCATGCTTCTTTTGTTGAATCAACATCACTAACCTTTTCAAAGTTATCAGAATCAACACACTAATGAATTATAAAGAGTGCTTTATAATCCTTCTTCTTCAATTATTTGTGCGCAGCCTTTTCCGCCTCCGTTGCGTTCTCCCCAAGCGATGTTACTCCGTTATTCACAAGATCCCAAAGATTTTGATAACAGAAAATCACCTTAATCTGCTTGCACCAATTCTCATAATTGTCTTTCTTGAGAATTGGCAGGGTCGCCGGAAAGTTGTCGTTCGGATAGTTCATCGCCATCACTATCTTCCTTCCTTGAATCTCTCAACCGGAGCTCTAGATACCAGATGTTGGAAATTCACCTCACACCCTATGAAGAATTCCCTTCTATCTTGATCCCAAGATTGATTAACAAACCCACAATATGATAGTAATGGTGATAACAAGTAAAGAGGTATCAAGAACAACAAAAGAGAAGAAGAATAACAAACAAACAAACAGTAAGAAAGAGAAGAAATATTTGGAGAAAATTGTGTTACCCACAAACTGTGGGATTTTTTATTACTATTGAACTTTCACTTGTTAAACTCTGCAACTGTGAAATCTGTTCTATTATAGATTACAAAGCAAGGCATCTATTTATAGTTTTATGTTTACAAAAGCCCAAAACATAAAAAGCCCAAAATATTCAAAATCAAATCTAATCTAAATTATATCAAATCTCATCAAAACAAATCTGTGTCAAAACAAACTATTTCGACACACTATGAATTACATTTAACAAAAATTACAAAATTTATTGTTAAACATAAGCAAATTGCATGTGAACACAATGTTTTTATTATAAAAAGGTGAGATTTTAATTAAAACTATTAATACATAACATATACTATATAAATATTTGAAGCATGATAAACATCTATGGTACACAAATTTTACAAACACACACAACTTAACATATACTATATAAATATTTGAAGCATGATAAACATCTATGGTACATAAATCTTACAAACACATACAACTTAACATTTAAAAACATATTCCTATGACTCATAGTCTTGTTCTTTTATATTTCATTGTGAATATAAAAGTATAATAAATTTTATATATATATATATATATATATATATATATATATATATATATATATATATATATATATATATATATATATTGTGAATATAAAAGTATACTAATTTTTTTTATAATATATATATATATATATATATATATATATATATATATATATATATATATATATATATATATATATATATATATATATATATATATATATATATATATATATATATATATATATATATATATATATATATATATATATATATATATATATATATATATATATATATATATATATATATATATATATATATATATATATATAAGAACTGTTGTGGGATACTTAAAAAAAATAAAAAAGAGGATATCCTAAATATGATTTTGATCATAGTGGGGTAGAAATAAGATGTTTTATGAAGACAAAGAGTACTATAGGTTCTATTACACGTGTAAATGAGCTTTTTAGTCAAATTAATGATACCACTAGCATAGTTTCTAAAATTAATGATGGTACTAGTTTGACGTTACCAACATCATAGCCTCTAATTGAAACCTTCATAACATAATCATTCAAATAAGACCCAAGAAGAATCAGAATAATCATACTTGTAGGGGTTTCAATTGTAGTAATTCTCATACAAAATTAACAAAAGAGAAATCACTCACGTTGATCTCAATATTAAGGAGAATAAACATATTAAACAAAAGAGAAATCAGGAGAATAACATTAATAAAATTAACCACAATGGTGTTGTTATTGTTTGAAATTGAATACTCAATCCTTCTCATAAAAGTGTTATAATTAAACAATGTGTGATTCATAAAAGAATGATTAGATGTGTGTATTTTAATAATAAAACTAATTTTATTTACCAGAATATCTTTATTATGGGTGATGTTAATTTATTCCCTAAGAAATCCATTTATAAAAAATTTATATTAAAAAAAACAATTAAAAAAATAATTATATATTTTAATTAAAATGTATGCACAATTTTCAAGACAATATTTATTCATTTAATTTTTAATTTGTCCCCCTAAAGCACAAGTTAACATTATCTCTTTATTAAGTGAAAATTAATAAATACATATATAATAGTAAAAAAATAATAATAAATGCTGCATTGGTATTGTGAATAAACAATTATTTTGAAATAAAGAAAAACACAAATGAAACACTTTTTTTATGATACATAAAGAGTAATTTATTTCAAGTATATTAAAATTAAAAGCATTAATCTTTTTTTATAAGACTATTTTAATTTAATGGATCTAATTAACGGACTAAAAGTCCGAATATAAATTACTACAATTAATAGTAAAAATAACTTATTTACAATACTTCCCCTCAAGTTGATGAATGAATATCTACCATTTCTAACTTGAAAACAATCTTTTTAAAATTTGTTGTTCAGCCCCTTAGTTAGAAGATCTGCAATGTTGTCTTGAGAAGAATCATATGGGGTGCAAATAAAATCATTATTTAACTTTTCTTTGATGAAGTGTTTTTCAACTTCAATATGTTTGGTTCTATCATGATGTACTGGATTATGGATTATACTAATAGCATATTTATTATCACAATAAAGTCTTCAAAATTCTGGCAAACAGATCACAGACGTCATAAGAGATGTCGAGACATTGATCTCTGCTAAAAACTGAACAAGGATAGAACATAAACATTATGTTCTCTTAAAATCAAGAACACTTTGAACATTCAAAGGTCAAAACAGTGTCACGATAGATGTTTCAACATCTGTCAAAACATATACTTCAGATCAAAAGTACAGATTGAATAAATTATAGCAAAATGAAAAATAACACAAGATATGATGACCCAGTTCGGTGAATAACAACACCTACATATGGGGGCTACCAAGCCAGGAATGAATTCACTATTAGCAGTATTAATTTAGAGCTAAAATCCCCCGTTTGCAACTCCTCACTTAATCACTACCCAGTACACTTCAATTTAGAAATCACCATCTAGATAAGAGAACCTCATCTCAATCCCTAAATCACCTCAGTGATATCTAACAGTTACAATCTCTAACAATTGCATCAAACTGTTGAATTGAAAGACATTCCTTCCAATATAATATTCAGTCAAGACTCTTTAATAAAAATCAAGCATGAATTTGCTTAAATGTTTCATCCAAGAACAATACACAATTCATTACCTACAGGTTTCTAAATCTGTAAAACTATGTCTACCACAATGTATCAGTCGATACAAAGGGTGACTTACAACACAAGATAGTACACGACTCTAAAAAACCTAAATCCTTATTTTTCTACTTTTACAAAAGTCTTAATAAGAATTTTTATTCTACCCTAGATCTTGTTCTTCCTTTTATAGCCTTCAGCTGTCCATGGGCTTCGAAGTCTCTATTTAATCTTCCCTTGACCCATGTTCTGATTGCTCCTTAAATCTTGAACCAGATCTGTAATAAATCTACTGCACCAGATCAGGATGTCGAATGCACAATGCTAGGACATCTTGACTGGCATGTCTTCCTTTAGTAGATTTCTTCTTGTAGGAACATCTTGTGTAACATCATGTTTTACCTAAATTTTAGTCAAATCTTTAGAGCCTTCAAGTCTCATTAGTTCATCATTCTTTATCTTTAAATTGTCTAATAGCATTTTCAACCAAAGTAGTTCACATATCCCTTGTACCATTGCTCTGAATTCTACTTTATCACTAGACCTAGATACAACACTTTGTTTTTTACTCTTCCAAGTCACAAGATTCCCACCCAGAAAAGTACAATATCTTGTAGTTAATCTTCTATCCACAACTAACCTTGCTTTGTCAGCATGACTATATGCTTCAAGACTCACCTTTCAGTTTCGTTCAAACAAAATTCCTCTACCCGGAGTTCCTTTTAAATATTGCACAATTCAGAGTGCAGCTTGTAAATGAATCTCCTTTTTCACAAATTGGCTAACTAAGCTTACATCAAAAGCAACATCTGGTATAATATGTGATAAGTATATAAGTTTTTTTTACTAATCTTTGATACATTCCCTTATCAACCAAAATATTTAATTCTATGTTCCCCAACTTTACACTTAGATCAATTAGTGTACTTTCATCCTTGCATGATGTCTTATTTGTCTCTTGTAGAAGATCAATAATGTATTTTTGTTGAGATATGAAGATTCATTTCTTAGAGTGTGCAACTTCAATTCCTAGAAAGTACTTCAATTTTTCCAAGGTCTTAATCTCAAACTCCTTGGCTAAGTGTTCGCGTATCAATTATTTCTCTTTCTCATTATCACATGTTACTATATTGTCATCCACATACACTAGTAAACTGTTACTCTACATGTCTCAGAATGTTTGATAAATACAGTATGATACCATTGACTTTATTTAAAACCCTAACCTATCATAACAGTGATGAATCTTCCAAACCATGCTCGTGGTGATCGTTTTAGCCTATATAAAGAATTTTTTAATTTGCACACAATGTTGGTGGTAGTAAGTTCACGGTATCCAGGGGGTACATCCATATAGATCTCTTCATCAAGTTCTCCATGAAGAAAGGCATTTTCACATCAAATTGATGTAAATTCCAATTGTAATTAGATGATAAAGATAATATCACCCTTACGATATTCACTTTAGCAACTGGAGTAAATGTCTATGTGTAATCTACTCCATAAGTTTGGGTGAATCCTTTGGCAACCAATCTTGCCTTGTACCTCTCAATACATCCACCAGCCTTATATTTTATAATGTATACCCATTTGCACCCTACAAGTTTCTTTCCATTTGGGAGAGAACTCAATTTCCAAGTATTATTCTTATTCAGTGCCTCCATTTCCAAGTCCATGGCATGTTTCCTTTTCCTATCAGACAATGCCTCAGATAAAGAGTTAGATATTGTTATAGTGTTTAGACTTGTGAAAAATGCTTTATAGGTGTAGAAACATAAATTTTTCCCCTTGAAAATTTGTACCCTAAAATTTTGAACCATTGAAAATCTTTAATCTTTTCATTTTTATAGAGTAGATTTTCATATTTTTAAATCACACCATGGGTTGAATCAATTTCATCATGTTTTATTATTAAATACTTCATTGTACCACATCGCAAGCAACCACGAGATGATTTGACCAAAATTACGCAAAGTTTGTATTAGCACTGCAATGAGAATAGATCTAGAGGCAATTTCTCCAATACTCATTCTCATCTTCTTCATTAAGCTTTTGAGTGTCTTTTGTTTTACCTCTCATCACCGTAACATCCATAATATATAAATATCATAAATATCACATAATTGTATCTTTAGAGTAACTTGAGATACAATAATATTTTAAAATAAGTCTTAAATTTTATTATAATTAATTAAGTAAGAAATAATAATTTAGAAATTTCCTAATATAACATGTCATCAATTTAAAAACAAATGATAAATATTTTGAGCATAATATTGTAGAAAAAGAGATGTTAGATATGGATGTAATTGAATCTTTGAAGACATAAACAATGTGTATATTTTAGATAGAATATTGTGATAATTAAATTTTAGAAAAATAATAATAAAGTTCAAACTTTTAAAGAGGCATATATTGTTCTTTTTATTAGTCAATTTGTTCAACAAGAAAGAAACATTTTCTTTTCATTACAAATACGCATATCAATATAAATTCTTAGTTCAAAAAGTAGATTCATCAAACAAAAAAAATTATAAGCATTCATGATTTTTTTTCTTCCTATTGTAAAGATTGTTTCTCATTGAAAATCATAGAACCAACAAAAAAGAATATAAAAATAAAAAACCATCAAGTTGTGAATGCAAATATCCTTTAAAGGTCTCAAAATATGTGTCATTACAAAGCTTATTGTTAAACATAACCAAATTTCCTATGAACACAATATTCTTGTTATAAGAATGTGAGATTTTAGTTAAAAATATTAGTGTATGGTTGTCTTTTATTATACAAAATCTTACATTTTTCATAATTAATTATGACAAAAACGACCTTTATATTCGTATTTAAGGATTAAATACGACTCTTTAAAAATTTTCACAATTGAATTAAAATTAATCTCAAATTTTTATATAAGGCCTCTCAAAAATCTGAGACGCGTATAATAACATATAACTATAATTATTATGGTATACAAATCTTTCAGAAACACACAACTTAAACATTTAAAAACATATTCCCATGGATATTCCTATGAACCATGGTGTAGTTGTTAAATAAAAATCAAAAACGAAATCTTCCACTAGGAGTTTGATGCCTATAATTCATAATACCTCTATATAAAACTGCCCTATTAGGAGGCATAGTGTCCTCTAATTTAGGCACACAACCAGATTTCAAAGCATTCTTAATGACCCAAACTTGTTCAGCTTTCACCCTTTGTGCCCTTATCTCATTCCTATGATTATCATTACTTTTATTCTCCCTTGAAACTTCCTTCATTTTTTTTGCAAACCTCACCTTTTTCTTTGCTTCATGATGTTTATTATAACCTTATAAAAATTAAAAATAAATTACAAAAAAAACTATGTAATATATACTAGCAATAATGTTTATCAACAATGTAAGAAATTCATAATTAAAGTGGAGAAAAAAAATTGAAGATTGTACCTTTTAATTTTTTCCTGCTATGTGGATATACGATACCACCCATTTCAAACTCAAATTTCTTCATGAAATCAGATAATACACGTTTATGAACTTGATGAGCCAATAAAACCACGCTTCCAGAAACAGCAAAAACAGCCATTAACCCTAATTTCATTGAACTCTCCATTTTTTTTGTTATGTTTTGGATTGTGTTATATGGATATATGAATGTAAAAATCATGTGCCATCCAAGAAAAACACAGAGAAATTGGTATGTAGAATTTGAAAGTATCAAAGAGAGGAAGAATCATTTTGCATACACAAGAAAAAGATATGATGAAATGAGAATATAAGAAGGAAAAGAATTACGGGTATATAGGGATTTGTTTATAGGTTTTGCTTTATATAGGAAAGAAATGGAGAATAATAATAACACAAGAATCTCTTTTGATTTCTTTTACATCTATTTTAAGTTTCAACTTTGAAAAATTAAAAGTACTTTGTTGTCAAGTCAAGACAAAATCTTAAAATAGTGTTAACAAAAGTGTTTTTGTATATTTTGTTAATTTTGGACATACTTTGTGGCCGGTAGATTTATTTAAATTGTTCTATTTTGGATCTATTAATTGTAGCCACATATGTCTTTCAATATCCATCACTTGGGTGGATTCGTTTTGGTAAATTGGGTATATTAAAAGAGTAAATATTTAATTTAGTTTTTCTTCCTACTATAATATAGTTTTTTTAAAACGAAGATATCTCTAGGATTAAAGTGTTATTACAAAATGAGATCTATTCAAATTAGATATTTTTTAATGACATGTTTTTTTAAACACATTGATTATCTGAATACACATTAATAATCTGGACCAAAAATTAAGAGGATATAAGTCAAAGTCACAACATATTATTCGAAATTTATCACGATTAGATTGCAGTTAAATAAAATCTCATAATATATTATAAATAATTTTAAATGCAATTGTAGTTAAATAGAATTTTTATTTAAGCGTGATTAGACTGTAAAGTATCTCCAAACATTTAAAACGATTTTGTTAATTATGAATCAAATACTACATCCAAAAAATCAAATGTTTATGAAAACAATAGTGTGGCATTATTAAATAGTTATTATTCTGGGTTGGCCAAAAACCCCAATCACTAAGGTTCAAATTAATGTAAATTCATTTCACATGACCCAAGGTATAAAAATCACCACGTACAATATGTAAGATACATTTTCTAATCTTCGTGCAACTCAACCATTGTGCCACTGTATCGGATATGACCACCACCTAATCAAGATTCCTCACTACCTACTTCAACAATTTATGGTTCCAAGACAGAACAGTGATATCGTTTGCGAGAATCGACTTCAGGTTCTGTGAAATTCTACAGATGGATCATCCTAGATCCAAACTTAGATTTGTACTAGAATTATCAAAGAATGTAGGTAATTACCTCCAAGGTCATACTGAAGGTTCCCGATCAACCTTCTAAAATCGCATCGCCTCAACTATCCATCATCGATACGATCCTCACTGTAACGACTTTTGGGATAGATCCATTACTAGAGTACCTTCTCCATGAGGTGAATAACCTCTGAGTGACGAACGAAGATCGCATCCCACCAGAGTTACTAGATCGCGACGAAGTAAACTAAACGCAAACCTCATAATTATCAACAATTGAAGTAGTTACCATTGTGAATCATGCTACATATCGCGACAACACAAAGTGCTAGATATTCCAATTTTACCTACCCCGTCTTATTATCACAATTGATACTCACAATATTGTTGTATTCGGTGGAGATCGTCGATTAGAATACCTCCTCTCATAGCACTTAGACATTGAGTCTAGAATGGAGACCTAAGTGTAAACACATTCAAGGAATGAGAAAGTTCTAAGAATAATATATACAGACTTACCCGTAGTTGCGGTAGTTTTCACAATTGACGAAAGTCCTTATGAGATACCTCCTAGAAAATAGACACATGGTGATGATTTTTTTATTAAATGTGATCAAATTACCAGTTCTTCACCGATTAGAACCAGAGGTGCAGGATAACAAAGATCCTTTTGTCTTCAGAAACTCCATATCCTACTCTAGCAGAACGGGGAGGATCGCGCCCTCCCTAAGGACAAATACATAGGGAAAAACATATAGGGTCCCAATAACGTTAAAGCAAACTTTCATCGAAGACACCTCTGATCAAGGCTCTCTTCTAACTTTATAAATGGCTCTAGCAATCCGCACAGAGACAACAGGGAGAGAGAAAGAAACCAAGCTCGATTCGTATAGGGACTGAGGAAGGTTTTAGTGGATAATTCCTTAAGAAATCGCATCTACATTTAGCAATGCTCTGACCTTAATCAAAATCTAGTCATATGCCAGGGGTTAAACTTTCATTCTTATGTAAATGCACCACTAACTATTCTTTGAAGGATCAGGAAGAGTGTCTACCCCTAGGTAAAGGGAAGCAAAGATATTGTCGTCTAATTTTTCAGGAAGTACAAGGTTGGGCTACGTGACACGCTTCAAGCGTACGACAATGTCAAGTAGTATAAAAAAGTATCATATTGTCATATCCTAAAATTTGACCCTAAGATTCCACATAAAATGCATACCATATGAACATACTTTTATACATCACTAACCCATCACAAGTATAATATACGTGTGCTTACTTTCTACGCAGGTTAGGTGACCCCTCTAAAGCTCAAACAGATGAATTGTCAAGGAATAAACATCCTATTCACACCACAAGTCTCTATATCATCCATGA
This sequence comes from Lathyrus sativus, assembly GCA_963859935.3. NCBI lineage: Eukaryota > Viridiplantae > Streptophyta > Magnoliopsida > Fabales > Fabaceae > Lathyrus > Lathyrus sativus. Next base: position 670,965,536 of record OZ012737.1, read on the forward strand.
AGATCAAGAACTTCCACTAATCCATAATCAAGTACAAAATTGCATCATGACAAGCTCATCAAGACTCAAGACCCTCAGTACACCAAAATTAGGGTTTTTACCTAATTCAGTCTCTAGGATGACTTGTGAAGCAAGGCATGATCCAAGACCTCAAGATATGTTTCAAGGACCTCAAATACATCATATTAGTCCATTCATATTGTCATACCCCAAATTTTGACCCCTATATTCCATTACCATTCTAGGAGCATCAAGCATTATTTCCTAACCCTAACCTTGTTTCAAGTTTGTGTTATTGAGATCCACCTGAATTAGGGTTTTACACCATCAGAATCAAGAAGACTATTGCTTGATCAGTCAATATTTTGGATTTGTCATCATTAAATCAATATTCCAATACATTCAAGGAGCTTATATTCAACAAGAATCAAATGCTAATCGATCAAGTAAATTGAATTCTAATTTCATCTGCCCCCAAATTAGGGTTTTAATAGGAAAAGTCAACTATGCCTTTGACTTATAATCCAAGCATGATCCCAAGCTTTGGGACATGATTCAATATGTTCGCATAAATCCTTGGATCCTATATATGATGCTTGAGAAATCCCAAGAGGCAAATTCATTGAAGATCACACAGTTGAATTCACCTGATACAAAATTCATCTGACAAAGTCAACTCTTTGACTTTCAGGGTTTTTGGTTCAAATTGAAGCTTCCAAGCCAAATTTCATCAAAATATGTTTAATCAATGAGTTTGATCATGAAGAAATCAAGATTTGATAGGTTTCTTGCAAAAGAAGAAAACTTGGATAACTTGAATTTTTTCGAAGTGTGGGAAGAAACCCTAATTTTGGTACCAACTTTAAGAGATCATAACTTTCAATCCACACATCCATTTTCTGAGTTCCAAAGATCAACTTGTAGATCTTCTCGTGTACTAAAAAAATATCCTAGTGACCTATGAGCAAAAGATGCTTAGATTTTGAGTTATGAAGCTTCAAAATTTGGAAGAATTTTAAAACACTTAGAATATTTTCAAGACAGAGTTGTTACTTCAATTTTCAGCCAACTTCAAGGCTAGTTTTTGTCATGATTCCTTTGGATTCAAGAATTTTATCAAACATGAAATTTGTATGGAATGTTTAGGGCTTTTCAAAAAGTACAATAAATCATCCATACCATTTTTGAGCTATGAGTTTCAAAGGAGGAAAGTTAGCCCTACCCACTTGATGTTTTGTTCATTTCCATGCCAAGAACAAGTTACAAGATCAAACAAATCTGAAAATCCATTGATTGACAACCTTGAGACATGCATATCCATCTATAATCAGAAGGTTGAACTACTTTTGGAGTCATTACACAAAGGTTTGAACCATGATTTAAGTTCCATACCATTTATGAAAGTTTTGGATATAAAGGTTGCAATGCCATTTTCAAAAAGCAACTTTAATCACAACTGGTTTTTCTTGAGTCCATAACTTGTTCCATCTTCAGAAGCAAGATCTAGTATATCCAACCATGCAAGATCTCATTGTACTTTTCCTTAAAACCATGGAGAACCACCAAACATCAAGTTGGAATCCAACCAAACTAAGCAAACCAAGTGAGTCTTCAATTCTGTTTTTCAGCAAGACATTAATTCCAACCTTTCCCTATAAATAGAGACTTGATTCCTGTTTCAACAACAAGAAAAAAAATAGAGAAAAACATCCCTCAAACCTATTAAACTCAGTAGTTTGCAAATTAAGCTCTACTTTGTGCCAAGAACCTCAACTTTGCACAAACCACCTCATCTGCATTTCCATACCTAAAAACATTAAACCACTTGTTCCAACACATCACAAAACACATTATAAAGGTGTTCAAACACTCACATCCATCAAAAGACCAAAGAACCAAAAAGTCAACCTCCAAACCAAAAAACTGTTGACTTTCTACACTTCCATTCCAAAACTCTATTCTTACCATATTTGAACCTTTTGATCACACAAACTCAATCCTTAAATATTTATTGAGGTGTCCACAAATTTATTCCCCAATTGGAATCCCATTTACTTAAAAATCTAAGTCATCATTATTCTTACTTTGCAAGAGGAAGGGTGCAATCTGTTCCAAGCATTTCCAAGGGAGTTCAAGCATTGAAATAGTTTCTAAAAGGTGTATTAAAGCTACCCAAATCATCAAAGTATTTATGTAATTACTCTTGTGAAGATTTCAAGTTTTGCTTCAAGAGGTAAGTCACGATAGTCTTGAACTCTCCAAACCATGTCATATCTTGATGTACATGAGGATGAACTTGCTTGTTATGATGTATGTAATGTTTCTGAACCATTGCTAGTTGATTATCATGCTTGAATATTATTGTGCCATTGAAATTGCAAATGAGCTTTTTGGAATTTTTGCTACCGTGTTTTGAGTTACAGGCATATTTAGGAAACCCCGAGTGCACCATTGATTTCCTTGTTAAAAAAATAGACAATTTTGATTTTTACTTCATCAAGTTTCATTGAGTATTCAGAAAGTTAGATTGGATTTTGCAAATCAGTTTTGAGGATATTCAGCCATGGTGCATTTATTTGAGTTTCCAGGTTCTGACTTGGCTTATCTCTATTTTGAGGGAGGTGATACAATGGATGTATCACCATCCCAGTGGTTTACCATACGCATTCAAGTACTCTCTTGCTCATTTTCTCATTTCTTGAAGCTTATTTCACATATAATATCATGTTTCCATATGATCCATAACATGCACGTTGGTTGGGTAGTTAGAATTTTGACTTGTGAGCAGTAGTGCGTGGGTTCAAACCCCATTGAGTGCATTCCTTCTATTTTTAATGCCTTGTTTTCATGTTTTCTTTCACAAATTGATTTGATCATAACTCTCTTGACTTTTATCATTTTGACATCATTCTTCTTGCTAAATGCTCATATGAATGTCTACTTTTTGTCTATGTCAAGAAAAATCCCAAAAGAATTATTCTTATATTTCCTTTTGATCTTTTGATTTATTCCTTTGATTCTCCTTACACATTTGACTTGTATAAACCTCACACACCTTGTATGAACCTTACTTGATGTGGTGAATTTGGATTCCCTTGTTGTTACATGATGTTTATTGCTTTTTTCAAGTTCATTTTCATATGTGAATGCATGATTGAATATCATAAAACCTGCCCTTGACATGTGATTATCTTCCATGATCAAATTATTTGAATGTGCATGTGCTTCATGTCTCTCATACCTTGCCTTGAGTGTTCTTAAACACTTACTGTTTTTCTTTGAAGTATTTTTAGTATGCATGAATCACCTTTGAGATATTTCTCATCTTCTTAAAAAAAACCATGATTGAGCTCCTTTTACATGTTGGTTGTTACCTTCTTGTTTAAACATGATTCACCAAAATTCACATGTTGTTGTCACACATGTCACACTATTGTTTAAAGATGTTTAGTTGTTACCTCCACTTATATTGGTTTTTATCCATGCCTTAAATATTGTTATGATTTATGCATGTTGACCTTGAGTTTTGAACTTTGCTATGATAATTGATGTTTTGACTTATGCATGATTCACTTGTATTTGTCATCTATGATGTTCGGTCTAAGAACCTTATTTCATAGCCATTTAGATGTTGTAACATCTATGTTTACCTTTGGTTGTAACCATTTGGTTTAATTCAAAACTTCTATGGATGAATACTTGGTTGTAACCTTGTTATTTACTCTGCTTGATGTTGTCACATGTTTTCCTTTACTTTCTTGGTTGTTAACATGATTTTATATCTTCATCATGTTTGAATGAATGTATATGTATGCTTAAGCTTTGCTAAATTTCCCCCAAGTGATGTAGCTTATTAGCTCTCATCCTAAAAAAAAGTTTCCTTGTGTTCCTAAGTCCAAAGGAAAGTCTCTCTATTGAATCAACGTCATATATAGCTCATTTATTCTCAAACCTCCCTTTGACCTTGTTAGAGTCATTAAGACTTTCAACTTAGCCTTAAGTTAGAACCCACTATCTTTTGCCTTTTTCAATTCATAACCTTTAGTATACCTTGTTAGGAATCCTATAACTTGGAGCTTAGGACTAGAGTTTGTTAACTCTATGTGTGTACCATTATTATGGGTACTCACTTTTCCCCTTTTGGATTTTGTTAAAGTAAAACCCCCAGTTAGTCTTTCAACTTAGACTTAGAGAGTTTGTTAACTCTATATAAGTATCATTGTTATGAATACTTATTCCCCTTGGAACTTTGACCATAGTCAAGAGTTCTCTCCGTAGTTAGGAGAACTATGGTTGCTCTGATTCCATCATTGTAAGGATACGTAGGCACGAGATGTGACGCCTTGACAAACATACTTAGTGTATATATCCATAGGTATTTACCTTTAGCATCTTTACCTTAGCACATAACCATTAACAGACAAACATTATCAATAATACAACTACCAAATAAGAGGCCCCTATAGAATACTACAGATACTTAGGGAGCTAATACCTTCCCTTAGTATAACCAATCCCCGAACTCCTCGATCTTTTAAGCTTCGTTGTCACATAGCGCACTTAGGGTTTAATTCAATCTTTATCCGTTCCTTTGGATAAATCAAAGCTCGGTGGTGAATATTTAAAGATTTATGGTTCAAGTTAATTAATAGCTTGATATCTGATTCTCACTGCAATAGAAATGGTGACTTCATTGGGATGTGCTTTAGTGGGTTAAGCCCACCTTGTTTGCAGTTGTGTTTTGTGCATATCTGTTTGCTTTATACATGTATATTTTTGGATATCTGTATATTATACATGTTGTGTTGCATATGTGCATTGGGTTTCTACCTTGAGAGGTGAGATAAGTCCTAGTCCAGACTTGAGTGTATAACTATGATAGGATTATGGTATGATCAATAGTTGGCGGTTGGGAGTAGTCCTAACATGTTTGACATATGATGTAACCATGCTCAGTTGAGGCCCCTTTGGGATTACTGATGGTGTATGAGTAGTCATGCGTTCATTACTTTTTCCGATCTAGGAGTCCATGAAACTGAGGACCTTTTATCACTGTTTCACCTTTCCTGATTATCAACTCGTCCCAACCTTGGAAGAGTACTCATATCATATTGGTCTATCAATATTGGATAAGAAACCGTTTAGTGGTTTAGAGAAGTTCCCTTCACCAAAGGATATTGCAAATGCCATCCACCTAGAAGCTTCCAAATTAAAGCCAATCTCACCACCAAGTATGGACTCAGAGGTCTACCTGCTGAATTTTTGATAGGGAAAGTTGCATTCTTTGCCAAAGAAAATACCCTAGATGCTTTTAAAGCAGTCCTTGCATTACTCATATATGGTTTAGTTCTCTTCCCCGAAGAAGAAGGTTTCATTGACATCAACGCTATCCAGATCTTCATCATTGGTAATCACGTACCTACTCTGCTTGGAGATGCATACCTATCTATTCACTATAGGACTCTAAAAGGAGATGGGATTATCCTATGATGTGCTCCTATGTTGTATAGATGTTTTATCGCATATTTTGCCAAGAACAGATCTTTTCAGAGAAAATCCAAATGGACTAAGGTGGTCTCAAAGACTCATGGCTCTGACTCAGACCGATGTACATTGGTGTGATCCTGCTTACGACAAAGGAGTGATCATCAACAATTGTGGTTCATTTCCCAATGTACCTCTTCTCAGTGTACGAGGGGGAATCAATTATAACCCTATCCTTGCAAGACGTTAGTTTGGGTTTCCTAAGAAAGAAAAGCCTAGTAATATCCTACTGTCAGGTTTCTTCTACCTTAACATAGAAGTTAGTATGGGGTTTAGAGATAGCATTGTAGATGCTTGGAAAACCATCCACAAGAAGACCAAGGCTGATCTAGGGAAGAAGAACTGTATAGGATTTGAGTTTTTCACGCAATGGGTCCACTCTAGAGCCCGTGATCTCAAGATGCCTTATCTCCCCAAAAAACCTTTGTAGACTATTGTCACTTCTTCCTCTATCATTCCTATTGAGCATATGGAGGAATACCAAGGAATTTTGGCTAGGATGAAACTTGAGTGAGATACTTGGGAGGGTAATTACCACGCCATTCATTCCGAGTAGATGGAGATGAAGAGACAGTTGAAAGAAAAGGATGATTTGATTAAGTTGCTCGAAATGAGGGGTGTTAACAGATATGTGGCACAAGAAAATATATTTTTCTATAGTGTTCAGCCAGTGCTTAATACCCATGAGTACTCTGACATCTCACCTATGTCTGGTGCTTAGAAGGAAATCGTCAACAAGCTAGTATTAGAGAATGCAGAGTTGAAAAGACAGAAAAGGATGCGCAGATAGGACCTTTCTAGCTAGATTCTGATGAGACCATAGGACCTAGTTTCTCTTTCCTATTTTATTCTAAAATTCTCTTGTATTGTACTTTGAAGTGTAAATTTTTCCAATATTAATGAATTAAGGGTTTTTGTGCCAAAAGTGTTCCTTTTACAAATCAATCTTCTGAGTTTCTTAAAACCAATTGCATTGCATCTCATTGTTTTGTTAACATTCGAGGAGCCCGATCTTTTTACAGATATTGTAATGGACTCAAGAAAGAAAACAACTCCAAGATGCACATTCAAAAGCTCGAGATTGGAAAGTCTGAGGATACTAGGAGGCTTAGTGAAAGATCCTTTGTCATTTAGCAACAAGTATGTAAACCTTATGCCTCTATTGGAGCTCCAAGCATATGAGGAGATGTTAATGGCGCTCGTACAGTTCTACGACCCCATTTACCATTGCTTCATGTTTCCAGACTATCAACTGCTACCAATGTTGGAAGAGTATTCTTTTTTGATGGGGTTATGTGTCACTCCTCAATCATTCTCTGGAAGAGAAAGAAGACCAAATAGAAGAGTCTTGGCTGAAGCCTTACACCTAGAACCATCTGACCTTCAAACTTATTTGGATGTCAAAGATGGATTTTCTAGTTTGAAAACAAGATCCTTGATGGAAAGAGCTGAAGCTCACGCTGATAAGCAAGATACATAAGTTTTTGAGGCTATCTTGGCCTTATTGATTTATGGACTCCTTTTGTTCCTAAGTGCTGACGAGTTCATAGACCTAAACACCATCAACCTATTTCTGATCAGGAACCCTGTTCCCACCCTGCTAGATGATGCATACTTCTCTATTCATTTGAAGAAATCACATGGAGAAGGCCAGATTAGTTGTTGTACCGCTCTCCTTCACAAGTGGTTTATTTTGCACTTGCCAAGGACCGCCTCTCTATGCAATCTGAAGGACAGTCTGGCATGGACAGAAAAGCTTCTATCGCTCAAACACTATGACATCCATTGGTACAATCTCATGTATGGGAGGGTTACCATGATTCACATCTGTGAGGACTTTCCTAATGTGCCTCTTCTTGGCACAAAAGGATGTATTAGTTACAATTCCATCCTAGCTCGTCATCGGCTAGGATATCCTGCAGGGGAAGAGCCTGATCCGGTCCTTTTGGGAAGATGTTTTCTTGAATAAGGGAGAAACCTATATCTCAAAGCAAGGATTGCATACGCTTGGCGTCACCTCAATACCCAAGGGATGACTACTCTGGAGCATCCAGACTGTACTGTCTCAGAGGCATATCTTCTTTGGTCTAAAGAGATAGCTTTAAGGATGTTCTACACTCACTTCGAGCCTACTCCAACGAATCCTAAAGAATGTTTCTCTATGGAGGAGTTGAAGGATGCTTTAGTCAAAGATGAAAAAGAGAAGAAGACGTGAGAGGATAAACATTTCATGGTTGTTTAAGAGAACGAATAACTCTGGAAGCTGCTCCATCAGAACCAGAAGGAAGAAATTGCAAGGAAGATGAAGCTTCAAGAAGGGGAAGGATCTTCTTGTCAGAAAGACTAGGCCTTTTAGTTTTAGTCTCCTCTTGTCAAAAAGACTAGGCCTTTTAGTTTTAGTTTCCTCTTGTAACTTATGTCTGCACTTTGGCTTTTGATGTGTAATCTCTTTTCCTGTAAAATTTTAATTTGTCAATGAAAAGTTACTCTACTTCACTTTCTTATCCATTATTAATGTTTATAAACATAATTTGGGGTTCTTTGAAAGTTAGCTTTGCATTTGCATTAGCATCTCATGAGCATTGCATATGCATTTCCTGTTCAGTGGCCTATCTGTGATGTTTTACCTCTAGTCTGCCACACTGAGTCCTCCGCATCCTTACAACACTAAGGCTCAAGCTCGAAATAAGATGGACCATTTGGAATAAGATAATCAGGCACTTCGAGAAGAAATTTCTGCTTTAAGGACTAACATGGAGGCTTTCTCTTCCGCCATTAAGGGTTTGGTAGATACTCAAGAACAAGAAAATCAAAAGCTTCGGGATGAAGTAGCAAGCCTAAAGGCTGCTAAGAGGAACCTGACGATTTTGGTCAAAGATTTGGTCATATCCCAACGACAGGATGGTTCATCTTCATCTACCAATCAACTATCAGAACAAAGTGATGAATCCAGGGGTATTCATGTGCGATATGCCTAGTTATTCCCTGTACTCTTACAGAATGGCTTGATCAAGAAAGAAACTCCATAAGCTATCCCTCAGGCCCATAGGAGTTACTTTAAAGTAGATGCTTTGTGTGCCTTCCACCAAGGAGCACTTAGCCATGACATTGACGAATGCTATGTTCTCAAAGAAAAGGTGAAGGAAATGATTAAAACAGGGGTTCTATCTTTCAAAATGTGCAAACCCCAGGTTCAAATCGACCTTTTTCTTGGACAAGAAACAATTCCCTCCCTTCATATAGTGGATTAATGAAGAAGACTCTGGATTTGTAATATCAGATTGTAGCATTTTATTTTTATTTTTCTTGCATTTGTTATGTATTTGCTTTAGTTTAAATTCGTACGTAGTCAGCGGAAGCAAGAGCGAAGACAAATCTCCAAGGGTTGGGTTATAAACCAACTCATGACAAGACTCAAGAGTTTGCTAAAAGACGACTGAAGACCATCAATGAGGTGTTTATCAGTGGAGGTATCCAAATCAACACATTTGAGGAGAATTTTGAAGACGACCATGTTGATCAGTTGTTATATCATGATGAGGCCGCTCTAAACAAATAAGAGGCTGTTGAAATTCCTGTTATCTTTCTTGTGATGAAGTAATTTGCTTATTTTGTTTTGTAGTTTCCTTTAAAACGTTTTCCATAACAATGCCCGAGGTTAACAGATTATTTTGTATGGGCCAATGAAGATGTTGAAGGTAGGAAAAAACACTTAGAAGGGGAGGGGGTTGAATAAGGGTTTCAAATAACAACTATGACAATAGTAAAAATAACAAGGTATTTTTATCCTGGTTCGTTTGAACTCAAACTACTCCAGTCCATCCTACCAAGGTGATTTGCCTTTCTCAACAAGGACTTAATCCACTAAATCAAACTGATTATAGTGTTAACCACTAAGACAAACAGTCTTAGTCTTCTCAAGAAACCTGACCAGAACTTGGTCTCTTAAGGAATCTTTTACAAACAAGTAAAATACAATGTGTGTTTAAGATTTGCTTCTAAAAATCTATATCATAACTGTGATTTTACACAAATGAAGATTATAGTGTTAACCACTAAGACAAACAGTCTTAGTCTTCTCAAGAAATCTGACCAGAACTTGGTCTCTTAAGGAATCTTTTACAAACAAGTAAAATACAATGTGTGTTTAAGATTTGCTTCTAAAAAGCTATATCACAATTGTGATTTTACACAAATGAAGAACGAATTAAATCTTAGAATGAAGGTTGAGAGATATTTGGATATTGTTCTTTGATTGTTCAGTAATTGGTCAATTCGTCAACCTAGAAATGATGTAGAAGTCTTGTTTAAATAGAACTTCACTTTCATTTCTTAAAGGGCGTGCAGCTAGCATTCTGTCTTCTTTGACTTTTCTTTCCCAAAAGAGGAATGTTCAGACAAATCCTTTTTGTCTGAATTCTTGTGTCATGCACGAATGAGGAAAGAGTTGTTTGAATAAGGACAAGGAATATGCCAACGTATCTTTATTTGAACAACATCTTCTTCAACAAATCTGGAACAGTCTTGCATCAGATCCTCTGATGATGTTCCTTGTTCTTTAGATCAGAGTTACTCTATTCAGAGTATTTGCAGCCATGTGCTTTAGCGTGAATGATCTTTATCAGAGCAGACTTGAATATCAGAGCCTCTGTACTTGTAGTGTTAAGTACTTCCAGAGTCTTCTGATTCTTTACATATGCAGCTTTGCTCAGAGTCTTCTGCAGCTTCGCTCAGAGTCTTTTTCAGGCAGCGTTCAGAGTCTTTTGATTCTTAACTTTCAGAGGAGTTTTTGCTTCCAGAGGAATATTAATTTTAATATCTAAAACAAAAAACACTTGAATACGATTAGAGTATATATTCACTGCATACAAAATTTCATTAGTGTTATCATCAAAACATAGAGATATATTAAGAACCAATTTGTGTTCTAACAGATGTTTTGTTACAATCATCATTTGTTTCATTTACTGTTTTTTGCTTTTACTTTTAAAGAAAATGGTATTTCTTTTGAAAACCAGCAAAATAGTACTTTTGTTCTGTTGCATATTTTTTTTTGTGTTTTAATAAATCAAACCATTTCAAACATGCAGAGAAATTCCAAAACTCATTGAATCCAATGACTATGTTTTCCCTCCTGACTTTGATTCACCCATATACCAAGCTGAAGATGAGGATGATGAAGATTTTTTAGATTTCGGATGAGTTGGCAAAAATGTCGGAGTACGAGTACACGGATCTTCAACCTCACCAAGAGCAGGTAGATGTTGTTAATCTTGGCACTGATGAAAATAAAAGAGTGTAATACCCTAATTTTTACCCCTAAGATCCCACATGTCATTTCCATCTCACCCCATAAACAAGATTGCAAGCTTTGGTTCTCTTGCTTCCTCTGCAGGTTTGTTCTTAAGAGATCACCAGGCTCCTTTGTTTTCTTGTTTGTTTGATATTTGTTTATGTTTATGTTTACTAACCATTGATTAAAATCCAAAAAAATGTTTGTTTTTCCTTTACTAACTTCTCCAGGAAGATTTTGGAGCAAAGATATTAAACCATTGAACAAAGGCGAAGTTGATCTGCAACCATTTCAAAATCATCTGATCAAGAGTTTCACTAGATTTGATTGACTTTTATTCAAGAGACTCCAAGGTTCATGTGTTAATTTCCATGCCTTCTTTGATAAGCAAAAAAGAATCGAGCCAGAGTCATGACAACATATCAAAAAGGCAATTTTCATCATTTTTGCCTGTGGTAATCGATTACCAGTATTGGGTAATCGATTACCCTGTGCGAATTTTGTGAAAATTTGGCAAATTCAAATTCTGCAGCATTTTTGGCACCAAATTCAAATATTGCAACATGATAATATTCTAGATCTCTTCATTTTAATTCTCCTACCTCATCATAATTAATTCCCACCATACACCTTCCCTAATCACCACTTGATCATTAGTTTCCCTCCAAATTCAAATTCCAAGCCTAATTTTGATTCCAAACCAAACTTTAATCCACCAAATTTTCCAAGCCTAAATCCTATAAATAGAGACCTCATTTCTCTCATTTCATAAGCTTTTGATATCCAAGTTCACCTTGTCAAATTCTTTCTTGACTCTAAATTTTATCGAATGACCAAATTCATAAAAGCTCTTTCTTCCTTTGAAAGTTAGTAAGTTCATCATTAGAACTTACTAATCTTTGAGCTAAACTTTCATGCATTCACTTTTTCATCATCAATTCTAGTAGATTAAGGCTTTGAAGTGTGGTTTGTGGAGCTGATTTGAAGAATTTCCAGATTTGGAGTGGTAATTTCTTGATCCACCATTGTTGCTCTTGATACATCCTTCACAATGTGATCTATTGTTGATTCTTGTTGCTTGATTTTTGGATCTTTCCAATTGTGTCCTATTGGTGTTGTTTGTTGTTATTTTACTTGAACTTTCATGCTCAATTGCATCCTTGATCATGAGGTGTTTGAAAAAATGATTGATCAAGTTTCTCCACTTTTTAAAGCTATTTTGCTGTTATTTTAGCAGTGGTAACCGGTTACCAGATTAGGGTAATTGGTTACCCAGTGTCCATTTTGAGTTTTTGGCTCTTTTTTGGGACTGTTTTGGTTCTTTCTTCTTCTTCTTCCATTTCCTTTTGATTTTTGCCTTGGAATGCACTTTTAAAGACCATTTTCCTCTTTAAATTCATTGGACTTAGGGTGTAGATGAAGTTGGATAAACATTCATTGATTCAAATCTATCTTTAAAGTGAGTTGTTCAATTCATTTTAGGTGTTTTGAGTTAATGATATATTTAGTATTTTAATCCACCAAGATGAGTGGATGAACTTAAAGACGGAATGACCTTGAACTTGCAATCCAATTTGGCATTTCGTTTCCTCTTCTCTTTTTTCTTTTGATCGATGAAAATCTTCGATATTGTTTGAACTTATTTCAAGTTCTTGATGAATATGAGATTATTACCTATTTTCTTTTCGTGTTGTATTTCTTTCGGAGAGTGATCTACATATCACTTCTTTAGCATGCATTAGCACTAACATTGTTATTGACCGGCCTCAAATAGTCGTGGTTTCTATATAAACCCGATTACGATTGCTTAACATAGTGCTAAATTGTCTCGTAATCGAAAAGTGATCATTTGTGGCTCAAACTTATGTTTGAAAGTCCAAGTATGGTTGATTATTTGTCTTAGGTCCAACACCTATGAAACTTGTTGTTAGGAGGCTTTGATTTTATCAATTCTCTAATAAGTTTTCATCAACTTTGGTTTAAGTGCATGAGTTAACCATGGTTGATCATTTGCTCTAACAACTAATCACTAACTCGCTAACGATATCATTGTACTAATTTTGTTTATGTTTCCTTCTTGCTCCCTATCTCTCTTTTATCTTTATACTCCATTATTATCATCTCATATCATATTACTGTTTATGCTTCCGTTATTTTTCCTTTGTCTATTAGACACATGTTTATGTTTCCGCTCTTTTCTTTTGTCCACTTGGACCATATCTTGTTTAAAACACTAATAAAGGATTAAACCTCTAAAAAACTTGGTGCTCTTAACTTTGTGGTTATGCTCTTGGACTATTCTTATACCTTGAACCTCTTGGACTATTCTTGGACCCTTAAACTTAGAATTATGACTCTTTCCCTATGCTTGAAGTACTGTGGATATTTGCTTTTATTTGACTTGCTCACTTACTTATGATTCAAAATGGATGGAATTCTTATTTGTCTTGCTATGGAGTGTGCTACAAGTTAGTTAGATCCTTCTTATCTCTAGCTTTTATTTTGCTTTCTAGGGTAGTCACTTCATCTTCTCCCCTTCTTAAATTTTCAAAGTCTCCTCCCTTTTTCAAAAACCTTCTTGCTTTCAAACTTAAAACCGCTTTCATAATAAAACTTTGACTTTTGTCAAGTGATTTTCAAACTTTATTTTCTTTAATAAATGTCAATCAATGTTAATCATATTTTGACAAATTTAAAAAAGAATTTAAAAAAAGATCAACCTCATTCAAACTTTTTGTGCCTTTGCGCACTTTTCATTTTAAAAATTTTCATTAAGTTTAGACACAAGTCATTTCTATAGTTGAGATATAATTCTCCTATTCCTCATAGTATTAATATGTTGACATTTTCCACTTAGTTGTTGAGTGCTAGACTTGTTAATTTTAATCCAAGCAAAATCCTTCATCTTTAGGTGATGCAAATGTTGTCTTATACTTGTGGTCGACTAGTCGTAGTTTTCTCCTTAAAATGACGACTTGTCTTTACATTTAAAATCAATCAAAACCAACAAATTTTTGTTATTTGTACCAGAAACTACGGAGTTTTGATCCTATATTGCACTTTATGGGTACGTAGGCATGAGGTAATAAGTCTCTCCAAACACAAAAATCTAAAAAAAATAATAATTCTCTTCTCATCTCCCCAATCTCTTTTCAAATAAACATTTTTCAAACCAAAAAGCGTAGATATTTCAAAGGGCTCAAATAGAGTACTATAGACGTTTTGGGTGCTAACACCTTCCCATTGCGTAACCAGCCCCCTTACCTAGATCTCTGTTTTTTGTTCTTGTTTTGGAACTCTTAGGTTTTGTTCACTCTTTTTCCTTTCCTTTTTTGGATAAAATAAAAGTGCGGTAGCGACTCTTGCATTTTTTAGTTAATTTAATCAACAGCTTACACTCACAAATTTCCCCGCTACAAAGAGAAGTCAAGATTAGGGCAACGCTTGAGGCAGATATCAAGCAGAGACTAGTGAAGCTTTTAGAAGAGTATGTTGATATGTTCGCTTAGTCATACCAAGATATGTCTGGCTTAGATACCGCCATAGTTGTTCATAAATTACCTCTTCGACTTGAGTGTCCACCCGTCAAACAGAAGCTCAGAAGGACCCGACCCGACATGGCTCTCAAGATCAGAGATGAGGTCAAAAACAGATAGATGCAGGTTTCTTGGCAGTGTCAAATTATCTAAAATGGGTAGCCAACATTGTGCTTGTGTCAAAGAAGGATGAGAAAGTTAGAATGTGCATAGACTACAGGGATCTGAACAAAGCTAGTCCAAAGGACGACTTTCCTTTCCCACATATAGATACCTTAATGGATAACACTGCTAGATTCACTATCTTCTCTTTCATGGATGGTTTCTCAGGATACAATCATATAAGGATGGATCCCGAGGACATGGAGAAAACCACGTTAATGACACCATGAGGCACTTATTGTTATAAAGTCATGACTTTGGTTTGAAGAATGCAGGAGCCACTTACTAGAGAGTTATGGTCACATTATTTCATGACATGATGCACAAAGAAATCAAGGCATATGTCCATGATATGATAACCAAGTCTCAAAGTGAAGAGGATCATCTGGATCACCTATTGAAGTTATTCGTAAGGCTAGAAATGTATCAATTAAGACTGAATCTTACAAAATGTACATTTGGAGTAAGGTCTGGAAAATTACTCGGTTTCATTGTCAGTCAGCATGGAATCGAGGTGGACCCTAACAAGGTGCGAGCTATTCAAGAGATGCCTGCTCCAAAGACATAAAAACAAGTTAGAGGTTTCCTTGGGAGACTAAATTACATATCTAGATTCATTTCCAACATGAATCCAACCTGTGAGTCGATCTTTAAGTTGTTATGAAAGGATCAAACAGTTGTTTAGAATGAAGACTGTCAACAAGCCTTCGATAAAATCAAAGGTTATCTCTAAGAGCCTCTGATCTTATTTCCTCCTACACCAGGAAAACCTATCTTTATGTACATGACAGTGCTCGAGGGATCTATGGGTTGTGTATTGGGTCAACACGACTAGTCCGGACAAAAGGAACACGCCATATATTACCTCAGTAAGAAGTTCACCGATTGTGAAAGTCGTTACTCACTTTTAGAAAAGACTTGTTGCGCTTTAGCTTGGGTGGCCAAATGGATGAGACAATATATGATATGTCATACCATATTGTTGATTTCCAAAATGGATCCGATAAAGTATATTTTTGAGAAACCTGCTCAGACAGGAAGGCTCGCCCGTTAACATATGCTCTTGTTAAAGTATGATATCCAGTATGTCGTTCAAAATTCCATCAAAGGTAGCATCTTTTCAGATTACCTCGCTGATCATCCAGTAGAATACTATGAACCTCTCAAGTTTGACTTCCCAGATGAAGACATTATGCTAATCAAGAAAGACTACGAAGAGTCAGGCCCAGATGAAGGTCCTGAACCCAGTTCCCAATGGAAGATGATATTTGACGGTGCTTCCAACCAAAAGGGGGATGGTATATGTGCTATTTTAATAAACCCTGATGATGGGTATACTCCTTTCACGGCAAGATTATGTTTTGAATGTACTAACAACATTGCTGAGTATGAAGCTTGTATTTTAGGGCTAGAAGCAGCCATTGATCTCCGCATCAAAATTCTAGAAGTGAGTGGTGAGTCAACTCTAGTTGTCTATCAGGTTAAAGGTGAATGGGAAACCAAAGATGAGAAACTAATCCCATATAGAGCTTATATTTTAGAAATGATTGAGTATTTCGACGAAATAACCTTCAAGCATGTGCCAAGGTCCGAAAATCACATCGTCGATGCTTTAGCTATGATGGCTTCTATGTGGCGGGTCCGTTTTGTTAATGAAGTAACACTCATCCGAATTGAGAGGAAAGTGGAGTCTGCTTACTGCCAGATAGTGAAGGAGTCTGATGGGAAACCGTGGTTTCACGATATTAAACAGTACTTATAAAATCAGAAGTATCCAGTTGATGAAACCTTGCATGACAAGAAAACTTTGAGAAGGCTGGCATCCAAGTTCTTTCTTAGCAATTATGTGCTCTACAAAATAAATTATGATATGGTCCTGCTTAGGTGCGTCGACAGACGAGAAGCAGACTTGTTGATGCAAGACATCCATGAAGGAACATTTGACACCCACGCCAACGGCTATGCCATATCAAAGAAGATTCTAAGAGTTGGATACTACTGGTTAATTATAGAAACTGATTGCATCCAATATGCCAGGAAATGTTATAAATGCCAAATCTATGCGGACAAGGTGCACGTGCCTCCAACGCTGTTAAATGTTTTATCATCGTCGTGACCTTTCTTTATGTGGGGGATTGAAATGATTGGGGAAATTGAGCCAAAGGCTTCCAATGGACACCATTTCATCCTCGTTGCTATTGACTATTTCACAAAGTGGGTTGAAGTTGCATCCTACGCCAATGTAACCAAATAAGTGGTTACCCAATTCATCATGAAGGAGATTATCTGTCAATATAGAATCTCTAGCTGTATCATCACAAATAATAGAATCAATCTAAACAAAAAAACTATGAAAGAGTTGTGTGATAGCTTAAAGATTGGGCCTCATAACTCTTCTCCTTATCGCCCAAAGATGAATGGAGTTATTGAAGCTGCAAACAAGAATATTAAGAAGATCGTGCAAAAAAATGGTTGTGACCTACAAATATTGGCATGAGATGTTACCGTTTTCCTTACACAGATACAAAACATATGTTCGCACTTCAATAGGGGCAATCCCCTTTTTCCTTGGTATATGGAATGGACGCAGTCCTTCCCATTGAAGTAGAAATACTATTTTTGAGAATCTTGATGGAAGCAAATTTGGAGGAAGTCGAGTGTCGGGGAAAGGTTTGATCAGTTGAACATCATTGACAAAAATCGAATGACTGCCATGTGCCACGACCATCTATATCAGAAAAGGATCAAAAGAGCCTTTTACAAGAAGGTCTGTATCCGAGAGTTCTGAGAAGGAGAACTCGTACTCAGAAGGATATTGCCAACTCATAAAGTCTTACGTGGGAAGTGGATACCCAATTATGATGGCCCGTTTATAGTGAAGACAACTTTCTCTTGAGGCTCGCTTATCTTCACAACAATGGGTGGAGAACGGCTCACTCACCCTATGAACTTTGATGCAGTCTGAAAGTATTATACTTAAAAACCCGATGAGTCAAAAACCCACAAGGGAGGCTTAGGCAAAAATGGGTATCTCGGTGGATCATAACCTATGAAGGAGATCCAGGCAAAAATTAGGGATGAAACAAAAAAATGGGCTCGCTAAGTCGAAAACCCACAAGGGCGGCTTAGGCAAAAATGAGCGTCCCGGTGAATCGAAAACCCGAAAGGGCGGTTCAGGAAAAAGTTAGGGACAAAAGCATTTCGTTGCACCAGAGGTTGTTACCGCTATAGAAAATTACTAAGGAAATCCACTTCCACCACTCTTTTCAGAGGTGGAGATCTGGAGAACTCTTAGATGGAAGGGCATGATAGTCATTAGATTTGATGTAACTTTTTTCCTTTTTGCCATTTTCAAATTGTAAATATTCCATGGAGCTTTACCATTCGCAAGCTACCATTCATAAATAAAATCAGTTTGGACCATTCAAATATTTGTGATCTACTGTGTTCTTTACTTTTCTTTGTTATACAAAACATCACTTATTTGTTAATAATGATTTTTGAAAGCAAGTTTTGAATCAAAAACGATTTTAGAAGAAAACTAAAATAGAACAAGCAGTTACTTTGGTATGGAAAATATCAGGGGAAATTAGTTTGTTTCCCAGGAAGTTTAAAAGCGGCCGAGATCTTGATATTTCCACCTCAAGAAATATTGGCCCTGCTAAAAAACAATTTCTCTGGTACCCCTCACCTAACGAAAGTTTTGAAAACCCATTCTCCGAATAGACACTTTGACTCTCCGAAGAGGTTTGAGCTGTTACTGACTTGCCTAAGCCCCATAATATCCCCAATGAAGTGAATGGGTTTAGCCTCTGTGTGTTATCGAGGATACCTTGGTTCCCTGGATTCAGTGTGACACTTGGTTTCCCCAAGTGAAGTAGATTGTTATCTACTTTCCCTTTGAGTCTTCTGTTTCCATGTCTCTTGTTAAAGTCGGTTCTTGCGCATCTTTGAGCATTTGTATCATATCATAGCACGTGCATTTAGCATATCTTTTTAGGTTGTGTTTGCTTGGTTGTTGCCTTTGTTTCTAAGTCTAGTTGTAACGGGAAATCTTTTGCATCTGTTGTGACTGTTGTCCACCTTTATCTCCCACAAAGTCGGTTGACCCTCTTTTTTTGAGATCTTTGGTTGTCACCAAACCTTTCTAGACCAGTTGTTACTTAAATCTATTACCTTTTGGTTGTTACCAATTTCCCCTAAAGTCTAGTTGTAACTAGCAACCTCCAGTAGAGAATCAAATTATCATTGATACTTTTTGTCTGGTAGTTACCAGTATTACTTTGTCAGGCTAGTTGATACTATTTCCTCAAATCATTTTTTCTATCTAGTGGTTACTAGACTTTTCCCATGAAGTTTAGCCATTGCTAGCTCTCTTGAAAGTCCAGTAGTTACTAGCATTGCTTTAAATCCAATTGTTATTGGTATTGCTAATTTGGTTGTCACCATATCCACTTGAAAGTCCAGTAGTTACTGGCATTGCTTTAAATCTAATTTTTATTGGTATTTCCGATTTGGTTGTCACCATATCCGCTTGAAAGTCCAGTAGTTACTAGCATTGCTTTAAATCCAATTGTTATTGGTATTGTCGATTCGGTTGTCACCATATCCGCTTGAAAGTCCAGTAGTTATTGGCATTGCTTTAAATCCAATTGTTATTGGTATTGCAAATTTGGTTGTTACGATATCCGCTTGAAATTCCAGTAGTTACTAGCATTGCTTTAAATCTAATTGTTATTAGCATCGTTATTTTGGTCGTCACCAATCCCCAGAAAGTCCAGTAGTTTCTAGCATTACTTGAGCTCATAGATTGTTGGTAATGGAACATTTGGTTGTTACCAATCCACTCTTTTTTCTAAAGTCTAGTCATTACTAGCATCATTTAAAGCCCAATGGTTATCACCAATGTTCACATAACACCTTATCTTAGGATGGTTGGTTGTTACCAACATCCCTAGTGATCTTAGGATGGTTGGTTGTTACCAACATCCCTAGTGAATCTTAGGATGTTTGGTTGTTACCAACATCCCCAGCGCTTTTAAGATATTTGGTTGTCACCAATATCCCTGGTTGATCCAGTTGGTTTGTTTGTTTCTCCAGTCATTTCCTGAAGATCCCATTCGAACTCTTCGCTGTAAGGAAATTCTCCGTTTTGATTTGGCCCCCTGTGGAGTCTTGTTTCGTCCTGATGTTTCCTCTTGCTAGAGGTCATCTTTTGGTTTTATCCTGGTCCCCAGTAAAGATCTTGTTTCCTTCTGGATTTCCCTAGTGGAGTTATTTTTTGCCACCATTGGGAAGAGTTCTTTCCTCTAGAGTATCATACTGGTCATGTTTGGACCACGTGCCTGATCACCATAGATTCCCCCCTGTGTTTGTCTTTCCTAATGAGTGGTTACTCATTGTGTCAGCTTTATTCTTGTTTGCTTTGGTCGTCTACATTTTGCGTATTTCTCATTATAAAACATCATTGTAGAGTTCATAGCATGTCAGCACTTGCATAGTCTTGTCGTCCTTAGCATATTCTTGCATCCAAGGGCAAAATTTTCGGTTTGCTATATTTAAATACCTTTCACCATGATTTTATAGAGATTGTCATCTCTCATACCATCTGGTAAAGCCATTTAAATAGGGAAAACTATCATACCCCAAAATTTGACCCCTAGATTCCATTACCATTCTAGGAGCATCAAACATTGTTTCCTAACCCTAACCTTGTTTCATGTTTTTGTTGTTGAGATCCACCTGAATTAGGGTTTTGCACCATTAGAATCAAGAAGACTATTGCTTGATCAGTTAATGTTTTGGATTGATCATCATAAAATCAGGATTCCAATACTTTCAAGGAGCTTATATTCAACAAAAATCAAGTGCTAATCAATCTCACTACAAGTAAATTCAATTCCAATTTCATCTTCCCCCAAATTAGGGTTTTATCAGGAAAAGTCAACTATGCCTTTAACTTTTAATCCAAGCATGATCCCAAGCTTTGAGACATGATTCAATATGTTCTCGTAAATCCTTGGATCCTATATATGATGCTTGAGAAATTCCAAGAGGCAAATTCATTGAAGATCACACAGTTGAAATCACCTGATACAAAATTCATCTAACAAAGTCAACTCTTTGACTTTCAGGGTTTTTGGTTCAAATTGAAGCTTCCAAGCCAAATTTCATCAAAATATGTTTAATCAATAAGTTTGATCATGAAGAAATCAAGATTTGATAGGTTTCTTGAAAAAGAAGAAAACTTGGATAACTTGAATTTTTTCGAAGTGTGGGAAGAAACCCTAATTTTGGTACCAACTTTAAGAGATCATAACTTTAAATCCACGCATCCATTTTCTGAGTTCCAAAGATCAACTTGTAGATATCCTCGTGTAATAAAAAAAATATCCTAGTGACCTATGAGCAAAAGATGCTTAGATTTTGAGTTATGAAGCTCCAAAATTTGGAAGAATTTCAAAACACTTAGAATATTTTCAAGACAGTTTGTTACTTCAATTTTCAGCCAACTTCAAGGCCAGTTTTCATCATGATCCCTTTGTCTTCAAGAATTTCATCAAACATGAAATTTGTAGGGCATGTTTAGGGATTTTCAAAAAGTACAAGAACTCATCCATACCATTTTTGAGCTATGAGTTTCGAAGGAGGAAAGTTAGCCCTCCCCACTTGAAGTTTTGTTCATTTCCATGCCAAGAACAAGTTGCAAGATCAAACAAATATGAAAAATCCATTGATTTAGAACCTTGAGACATGCATATACATCTACAATCAGAAGTTTGAACTACTTTTGGAGTCATTACACAAAGGATTGAACCATGATTCAAGTTCCATACCATTTATGGAAGTTTTGGAAATAAAGGTTGCAACGCCATTTTCAAAAAGTAACTTTAATCCCAATTGGTTTTTATTGACACCATAACTTGTTCCATCTGAAGAAGAAAGATCTAGAGTGTCCAACTAGATAAGATCTCATTGTACTTTGCCTTGAAACCATGGAGAACCGCCAAACATCAAGTTGGAATCCAACCAAACTAAGCAAACCAAGTGAATCTTCAATTCTGTTTTTCTGCAAGACATTGATTCCAACCTTTACCTATAAATAGAGGCTCGACTCCTGTTTCAACAAAAAGAAAAACCAGAGAAAAACATCCCTCAAACCTATTAAACTCAGCAGTTTTCAAATCAAGCTCTACTTTGTGCCAAGAACCTCAACTTTGCACAAACCACCTCATTTGCATTTCCATACCTAAAAACATTAAACCACTTGTTCCAACACATCACAAAACACATTATAAGGGTGTTCAAACACTCACATCCATCAAAAGACCAGAGAACCAGAAAGTCAACCTCCAAACCAAAAAACTGTTGACTTTCAGCATCTTCTATTCCAAAACCCTATTCTGACCATATTTGAACCTTTTGATCACACAAACTAAATCCTTAAATATTTCTCGAGGTGTCCAAAACTCCATTCCCCAAATGGAATCCCATTTACTTCAAAATCCAAGTCACCATTGTTCTTACTTTGCAAGAGGAAGGGTGCAATCTATTCCAAGCATTTCCAATGGAGTTCAAGCATTGAAATAGTTTCTAAAAGGTGTATTAAAGTTATCCAAATCATCAAAGTATTTATGTAATTACTCTTGTGAAGATTTCAAGTTTTGCTTCAAGAGGTAAGTCACCATAATCTTGAACTCTCCAAACCATGCCATATCATGAGGTACATTGAGGAAACTTGCTTGTTATGATGTATGTAATGTTTTTGAACCATTGCTAGTTGCTTATCATGCTTGAATATTACTGTGCCATTGAAATTGCAAATGTGAATTTTTTTCGAGGTTTTTATATCGTGTTTTTGAAGGTGATAAAATACTTAGAAGGGGGTTGAATAAGTATGAAGATAAAAACTTAGAAGAAAAAACTCAGATATTTTTATCCTGGTTCGTTGAACTCAACTACATCAGTCCACCCTTCCTAGAGTGATTTCCCTTTCTCAAACAAGGACTTAATCCACTATTTAATCAACTGATTACAATAGTAAGCACTAAGAACAACTGTTCAAAGTCTTCTCAATAACTACTGATCCTAACTGGATCTTCTTAAGGTTTTCTTACAATCAAATGTAATAACAAATACAAGTGTTAAAATGCTTCTAATAAAGCTTTATCACAACTGTGATTTTTCACTTAAGATTAAGAACAAAGAAATTAATTCTAGCAAGAATATATGAGTTTGTATGAGAGCTTAGATAATGAATTCTTTTCAAGTGATTCGTCAACTGAAGAAGATGAGTGGAGACTTGCTTTTATAGGCACAGTGATCCAAGAGTATTTCACGTTGAGAAGTGTGTACCAAAAGGTCTGAGCCTTTTTGTCTTCACATCAAGTGACCTTTCCTAGAAGAAGAAAGCACAGAGAAATCCTTTTTGTCTGTGTTCTTGTGTCTAGCATAAATAAGGAAAGAGTCGTTTGGATATTCCAACGGACATAATCTTTGAATTCTTCTTCAACAATTTTCAGCAAGAATCATCAGAGTCTAATTTAATCAGAGCCTTCTGATGTTGGTCAGAGTTTTGCTGAATCAGAGTCTTTGCAGCAAGTGTGCTTTTAGCGTGTATAAGTTCAGAGCAGAGTTTTGGGTCAGATCCTCAGTACTGGCAGCGTTAGTACTCTCAGAGTCTTCTGAAGTAACTATGCTTGAAAACTCTTCGTACAGAATTCTTCATTGGTTCAGATGCTTCTGACTTGCTTCAGATTCTTCTGGAGCTTCTGCTTTAGATCCTTCTGGAGCTTCTGCTTCAGATCCTTCTGGAGCTTCTGCTTCAAATCCTTCTGGAGCTTCTGCTTCAAATCCTTCTGGAGACAACGCTCAGGATCTTCTGATGGCAGCGTTCAGAATCTTCTAAAGGGTGCATCTGACGCTTCAGAGCCTTGCATATTTCTTATGTTCAGATCTGATTTGCTTCTGGAGTGATATTTACTTTAATATCTGCAGCAAACATTCTTAAGCAAATTTTAGAGTATATAATTCTTAATTACAAAATTTCATAATAGTTATCATCAAAACATAGAGATATTATTAAGAACCAATCTGTGTTCTAACAATCTCCCCCTTTTTGATGATGACAAAAATATCAGAAATTTTGTTTAATTGAAAAGAGAATAATTATAACTCCCCCTGAGATGAAGAATATCCCCCTGAATTAAATATTAATAAGGAATAGAAACTTCCCTTTTGTCTTGAGTATTTTTCAGAGTTAGAGCTTGATTGTTCTAAACATTTGAGAGTCAGAGTTTCTTGCATGTTTCAGAGTTAGAGTCTGATAATTGTCATATGATCTTGAGAGTCTCAGAGTTTCTTTTACAGAGTATACTTATCAAATGTTCTGAAATACTCAGATATTATGTTAGATAAAATTGATATGTCTGAAGTTTTATTCTGGTAAAGTTTAATTAAACAGTTCAGATCTATTTTCTCCCCCTTTTTTGTCATAAGCAAAAAGTAAGAACTTTGAAAAGACAAAAAAAGGAAAGAACAAACGAGATAAATCATGTATAAAAAACATTGAAACATTCATTCATTCAGAAAAAAGTACAAACATCAAAAAATATTTAAGTACATGTGCAAACAACAGATGCAAACATCAGAAAAAAATAAACTAAGATTGTTTTGACAAAATCATCTTCAACAGATTTGTGATCTCAGAAGAGGACTGTTCTTGTTTTGACATCCACTTAGCCATGGTTTCATTCTTCTGATCTTGTTTGGACATCCACTGAGCCATGTCTTCAGACTTCT
This sequence comes from Lathyrus sativus, assembly GCA_963859935.3. Classification (NCBI taxonomy): domain Eukaryota; kingdom Viridiplantae; phylum Streptophyta; class Magnoliopsida; order Fabales; family Fabaceae; genus Lathyrus; species Lathyrus sativus. Next base: position 670,989,872 of record OZ012737.1, read on the forward strand.
TATCTTGCATAGCCATCCATGACTTTATTTCTGATTGACCAGCTTCCAGAACTGCAATCTTATCTTCAAGATCTGGATACTCTTTCTTGATCTTAGATGAAGAAGGTGGGACAGATTCTAAAGCATGAACAGAGTCAATTTCCATAGGGGCTTTGGAGTTAGGAGCAGCAGATCCAGAAGGATGTTCTACCAGAGTCATAGCCAAAGAGTTGTCTACAGATGCATATTCAGTATTCTCTTCTGATGATGAAGGAACATCTTTAAGAAGCAATGGTGCAGATCTTTTAACTGTCCAGAACAAACTTCTAGCAGTTTCAGCAAATCTGAGCTTCGCACCATCAGAACAGACGTTCTTCAGATTTGATGCTACAGTATTGAATCTGTTTATGAAGACATTCCAAATGGCATCAGATTCCTTTGCATCCATTGTTGATGAGCACTTCCTCTGTACAGAGCCTAAATACATCTCTATTTCTTTCAAAAAACTTGTAAATAAATGATCAACATTCAGCCTAGGTTTTGGGTTTAGAAAAGTTTCCAAAGTGATTGGCTTGGGTTGGGGAGAAGGTGGAAAGATGGATTTTTGAATGGTGATCAGAGGACTAGGGTAGAATGGTATGAATGGAGGATCAGATGAATTGTCAGGTATTGATCTGGTTAAAGTATTCAACAGACATGGTTTTGCAGTTGATGCATGGGAAACAACATCAAATGGTTTATCAGAGTAAGGTTTGAATGCAGATTTAGCAAGTTTAGCAGAGTATGGTTTTGCATCCGATGAAATTACTTTTGGAAGTTCTTTAATATACGTTTGAAGAACAGATGGTAGAATGATGGTAAGTTTGGGTTTAAGAGGAGTGATAGTGTCAGATGGTTCAATTCTGGTGTAAAAATTTTTTAAGGTGAAACCAGAGGGAAGTTTGTTTGGAGAAAACAGTTTACACGAAGCAGATGGTACACACTTAGATGTTCTTGGCTTGGGTTTAGGGGTAGGATTGGGAATGAGAATTTCAGAAGATGGCTTAGGTGTTGGGGTAGGATTGGGAATGAGAATTTCAGAAGAAACAGGTGGTTCTGGTTGGTTAACTTCAGAATTTCTGTGAGAGGGAGATATCAGAAAATCTGGGTGTATATCAGATTCAGATGAATTTGAGGATGTGGTTGGAGTGTAAGACGTGGAGGACACTTCAAAAACAGTTTTGAGAGGTGTAATGTTTAGAACCTCTGTCTCAGGGATATTGGTTTCAGATGGGTTGGTTGATTCTGATGGATTCTCAGAAAGTTTTGATGGGGGTTCAGATGTAATAGGATCAGATGTAACTTTAATAGGTTCAGAAGTAACTTGTGCAGATCCAATAGGTTCAGATGTGTTTGATGGTGGTTTTTCTGTTTGTGGTTGTTTTTCTGGTTGTTGTGGTTGTTGTTCAGATTGTTTTTCTGGTTGTTGTTGTTCAGATTGTTCTGTTGGTTTTGTTATAGGTAGTGGAGTTTAATTTGCTGGTTTTGTTGTTGTTGATGTTGGTGCAGACAGGATCAGATGATTTTTATGGGGAAGGAACAGAGATATGAGATGGAGCAGGAACAGATTGTTTCTGAGTAAGAGGTGGTTTTGGAATAGACTTGAATGTTGATTCATTTAAAACAGTATTATTGAAAGAGGATACAGAAGATTTGGTACCTTTAATTTTGATACGCTTTATGGGAACAGAGGGAGCGTCTCTAGATGCTTTGCTCTTGATCAACTTCTGAGGCTTGTCAGCAACTTTGGGCTTCTTCTGAACAGTCACATCTTCTGCTTCTGATTGACCTCTTTTCCTTGTGTTCTCATTTCCTCCATCAGGCATTGGTTCCCTTGCTCTTTTCAGAATATCTGCAGGAACTGGGGTTCTATCTGCCTTGTAAGAATCAATATACCTTATAATTATTTCCCTTGGTTCTTCAGCACAGAACAGTAGGTAGTCTTCAACTGGAATTCTCTTCTGACTGAGTTCAGAGATATTCAGCTTCTTGGGTGCAGATGTAAGTTCCTCTACAATTTTTAGTCTCTAAAGACTCTTTGTATTCATAGGTTTTCCAATAATGAATTCAAGTTCATCCGTGACTCCAGCAGCATATAGAGCAGTCACCAGTCCATTTTCTGTCAGAATATTTGAAATTAACCTTCCAAAGAAATCCATGTTCTGATCTTCTGACCTTTTTCTTTTACAGATTCTCTTGAAGCATTAATATGGTTCCATAAGTGCATGAACAGAATGTAAGGAAGATCTACCTTGGTGCTCTTACTTAGACAGTACATGAAGTAGAGCTGTTCATTGTTCACGTAATCTGGAGAGTTTGTAGATTTTCTGTGATGAATGCATCCCATGAAAATCTTTGCCCAGATCTTGTAGTCAGGCTTCAGATCTTTAAACTTGTTAGAGGCCTGTCTAGCAGTCATGACTTCCTCATAAAATTCTTCCATATCTACACGCCCAGCTGGCAGATGAGATACTCCATCAGTCTCCTCATATCCTATGAGCTTCCTAATCAGATCTTCTGTAATAATAATCTCCTTACCCAGAACAGAAGACAAGATGAATTTGGGGTATACATAAGCATGTATCCAGAATTCTTTCACCAGATGAGGGTAAACTGGTCCAAATAATCTGTCAAAGTATTTTACCCAGCCTTGAGCATCAGCTATTGAACGAAATTCAAATCCATTTTCAGCTAATGAATCAAATTCCACCATTGATTCACAGAGAACTTCAAGTTTGTCAATAGGAGTTAACAAAGTCCTTTTAGGTGTCGTGTATGGAGCCACACCCATATTTGCAGAAGTAACTGCAGCCATGGTTGATTGAAACTGTGCTGCTGTAGAAGATGAGGTTGCCATTGAAGATGATTTGACAAAGGTTTAGGGTTTTTGTGAAGAGAGAAAAGAAGACAAAAATGCATAAACTCTTGAGTTGTGAAAAGTGTGAAAGTGGTGAGAGATGTGGTATTTATTGAAAACAATTAGGCATACAAACAGACAATCAAAGCACGTTCACACATAGCAATTAATGTCAATTGATGAGAGAGAATAAAAATCATTTCAAGCATTAATTGATTCTGAAAAATTGGGGGCAAAATCAAGATTTTCACTATTCAAACTTCACCTCAAACGTCTCTTCAGTAGTGTGCACGCCATCTTTGCAGATTTAGAGTGACACGTGTTTTCTTGCATGTGCTTCTGAATTCTCTTGAGAAATGAAACGTTAACCAACGTTCAGATCCTCTGAGATTGGTTAGTTCAGATACACACAAATAAACATAAATCTAATAAGCAACAGATGAAATACTTCAGAGCATTAAACATTTTGCATCAGTAAAATTTGCTTCTGACAAATATTATTCTGGACACAAATCCATACCAATATTTTTCAGAATAAATTTGAATCTATCTTCAACAAGGGGTTTTGTGAAAATATCTGCCCATTGATGATCTGTATCAACAAAGGCTAAGTTTATAATTCCCTTCTGAACATACTCTCTGGTGAAATGATGTTTAATTTCTATATGTTTTGCCTTAGAGTGTAAAATGGGGTTTTTAGATAAACATATAGCAGAAGTATTATCACAGAATATAGAAATGTTACTTTCAAATATCTAATAGTCTTCTAGCTGACTTTTCATCCAGAGCATCTACGTGCTACATCCAGCAACATCAATATATTCTGCCTCTGTAGTTGATAGTGCAATTGTGGGTTGCTTCTTGCTGTACCAAGAGATTAGATTTCTTCCTAGAAATTGACAACTTCCAGAAGTACTTTTTCTTTCCACTCTGTCTCCAGCGTAATCAGCATCACAGAATCCAACTAATTTGAAATCATCAGATTTTCTGTAACACAAACCCACATTAGAAGTACCTTTCAGATACCTTAGAATCCTCTTAACAACTGTTAAGTGTGATTCTCTAGGATCTGATTGGAATCTAGCACACAAGCATACACTGAACAAAATGTCTGGTCTAGAAGCAGTTAAGTAGAGAAGAGATCCTATCATACCTCTGTAGAGTTTCTGATCTACTTTCTTACTTACCTCTTCCTTGCCTAGTGAACTAGTTGGATGCATGGGAGTCTTTTCCATCTTACTATCAGTCATGTTAAATTTCTTCAGAAGTTCTTTAACATATTTGGTCTGATGAATGTAAGTGCACTCTGGAGTTTGGTTGACTTGAATTCCCAGAAAGAATTTCAATTCTCCCATCATGCTCATTTCAAATTCTTCCTGCATACATTGAGCAAACTCCTTTCCCAGCATAGTATTGGTAGATCCAAATATGATATCATCCACATATATTTGACAAATTAGAAGATCTTTCTTAAATGTTTTACAAAAGAGTGTTGTGTCCATTTTCCTCTGATGAAATCTTTCTCCAGAAGAAAATTGCTTAATCTCGCATACCAAGCTCTGGGAGCTTGTTTTAAACCATACAGAGATTTCTTTAGTTTGAAAACATGTTCTGGAAATTTTTCATTTTCAAAACCAGGAGGCTGGTGAACATAAACTTCTTCTTCTATAATACCATTTAGAAATGCACTTTTAACATCCATCTGATATAGAGTGATGTTATATTATGCAGCAAATGAAATAAGAAGGCGTATAGATTCTAACCTTGCCACTGAAGCATAAGTTTCAGTGTAATCAATACCTTCTTGTTGACTGTACCCTTGAGCAACAAGCCTTGCCTTATTTCTTTCAACTTCTCCTTTCTCATTAAGCTTATTTTTGAAGACCCATTTAGTTCTAATTATGTTGAATCCTTTTGGTCTTGGAACTAAATCCCACACATCATTTCTGGTGAACTGATTTAGCTCTTCTTGCATGGCAATAATCCAATCATTGTCTTGCAGAGCTTCATCTACAGAAGTTGGTTCAATTACTGACACCAATCCAAATAATGATGCTTCAGATGATCTGAGGAAGGATCTTGTTCTGATAGGGTTATCCTTCTTTCCAATGATAACATTCTCTAGATGAGAAGCTTTGATTCTGGAAGATGATCCTCTAACAGTTGATTCTTCAGAAATGTTTAAGTTGTTCATCTGAGAAGTCAAAGGAATTGCATCTGGTGTTGCTTCTGGTTCCTTCACTTGAGCTTTGTCTGCCTCTGAGCCTTCAGAGTCTGTGAAGACTACTTCTCTATCTGCAGAGTTTTCAAACTGCTTTGGCTTTTTAATTCCAAGCTTATCATTAAATATAACATGAATAGATTCTTCCACAATCTGTGTCTCAGTATTGTATACTCTGTAGCCTTTAGAGCGTTCAGATTACCCAAGCATGAAACACTTCTGTGCTTTAGAATCAAACTTGTTCAGATTTTCTTTAGTATTCAACATATAGCTAATACATCCAAAAGGATGAAAATATGAAATGTTGGGCTTTCTGTTCTTCCACAGTTCATAGGGAGTCTTCTCCAGAAGAGGTCTTACAGACACTCTGTTCTGAATGTAATAGGTTGTGTTAATTGCTTCTGCCCAAAAGTGCTTTGCCAGATTAGTCTCATTGATCATGGTTCTGGCCATTTCTTGCAGAGTTCTATTTTTCCTCTCTACAACTCCATTTTGTTGTGGAGTTCTAGGACAGGAAAAATCATGAGCAATGCCATTTTCATTAAAATATTTTTCAAAATATTTGTTTTCAAATTCACCACCATGATCACTTCTGACTTTTATAATTTTGAAATCTTTTTCATTCTGGACTTGTTTGCAGAAGTCAAAGAACACAGAATGTGACTCATCCTTGTGTTTTAAGAACTTTACCCATGTCCATCTACTATAGTCATCAACAATGACTAATCCATACTTCTTGCCTCTGATGGATGCAGTTTTCACTGGTCCAAACAGATCAATATGAAGTAATTCTAGTGGTCTGGAAGTAGAAACAACATTTTTTGATTTAAAAGATGATTTTGAAAACTTCCCTTTTTGACATGCTTCACAAAGAGCATATGAAATAAACTTCAGATTGGGAAGTCCTCTGACAAGATTAAGTTTATTAATCTGAGATATACGTCTCATATTAATATGCCCCAATCTTTTGTGCCAGACCCATTGCTCCTTATTAACAGACAAGAGACATTTAACATTCTGTACCTTAAGTTCTGAAAGGTTTATTTTATAAATGTTGTTCTTCCACTTTCCACTAAATAGGATCGAGCCATCCTTTTGACTAATAACTTTACAACATTTTTGATTAAAGGTTATATCATAACCATTGTCACTTAATTAACTTATGGACAATAGATTATACTTTAATCCTTCTACAAGTAAAACATTAGTAATAGAGGGAAGTTTACCATTTCCAATAGTGGCAGATCCAATGATCTTGCCCTTCTGATTCCCTCCAAATTTCACATCACCTCCAGATCTAAGCTCCAGACTTTGGAACATAGACCTTTCTCCTGCCATGTGTCGCGAGCATCCAGAGTCCAGGTACCATGATTGGCGTCCTGACCTTGCTGCTAAGAACATCTGCAACAGGAATTATTTTACTTTTAGGTACCCAGATCTTCTTGGGTCCTTTTGGGTTAGTTGTTCTGAAGGTTTGTCTAAACTTTTGTTTTTCAACAAAAGGTTTATTCTGATTAGTCTTAGATTTAAACACATGAATGTTCTTTTCAGAACGAGTGTGTTCAATATCATTCAAGTGACCAAATTTAAAGTGGGAATATAAAGGAGTTTTCTTGATGATAATTTTATCAACAGGTTTTGGATTCAAATCCTTTCCAGAAGAAGATTTATATCCAATTCCTTTTCTGTTATTTCTGCTAACTCCATAGATCATAGAAGCCATTTTGCTTCTGTTTATGCTTTTAGCAAGAAACTTCTGAAAGCTGTAATCATATTTTTCCAAAATATTTTTGCATTCAGACTCAGTTTCAGAATCAGAGTCTTGTTGAGCTAATTCAGAATCATTTTTCAATCTTAAGTTCTTTTCATTTAGCTCAGCTACTTCTAATTTGAGAATATTATTCTCAGATACAAGATTGCTTTGACGCTTCTTGTATTTGAGCTTAATATTGTTATAGCTCTTCAGAACTTCTGATAACACTTTGATAAGTTCATCTTTAGTGAGTTTAGCCATTACCTCTTTAGCGTCAGAGTCAGATTCAGAGTCAGATTCAGATCCTGAAGTTCCTTCCTCCTGATCTTCTATGTCTGCCATCAATGCTACATTGGCACATTCCTCTTCTGACTCAGATTCAGATTCAGATGTATCTGAATCATCCCAGGTGGCCATTAGAACCTTCTTCTTCTTATCAGATTTTCTTTTAGGCTTTTCTTTCAACAACTTTGGACATTCATTTTTGTAATGCCCAGGTTCTTTACATTCATAGCAGACAACCTCCTTTTTGCCAGATCTTCTGTGTCCAGAAGATTCTTTTCTTTGGTCAGGCTTCCTGAAGTTTCTGAACTTCTTTCCTTTATGCTTCCAGAGTTTGTTTATTCTTCTAGACAGCATGGATAGTTCATCTTCATCTTCAGATGAGGATTCTTCAGAGCTTTCCTCTATTACCTGCAATGCTTTAACAGATTTATTAGATTTTAAAGCAATTGATTTACCTTTCTTTTGAGGTTCATCTTCCTCAAGTTCAACTTCATGACTCCTTAGTGAACTGATTATTTCCTCCAAGGAGATCTTGTTCAGATCTTTAGCCATATTCAGTGCAGTCACCATAGGTCTCCATCTGGTAGGTAAGCTTTTGATGATCTTTTTCACATGATAAGCAGTAGAGTATCCTTTATCCAGAATCTTTAGTCCAGCTGTAAGTATTTGAAACCTGGAGAACATAGCTTCAACAGATTCAGCTTCTTCCATCTTGAAGGCTTCATACTTCTGGATTAGAGCCAGAGCCTTTGTTTCCTTTACTTGAGAGTTTCCCTCATGAGTCATCTTTAAGGACTCAAACATGTCAAATGCAGTTTCTCTATTTGTGATCTTTTCATACTCAGTGTGAGATATTGCATTTAACAATATTGTTCTAGCCTTGTGGTGATTTCTAAATTCCTTCTTTTGGGCTTCTGTCATAGATTTTCTATCTACTTTCTTGCCATTCCCATCAATGGGATGAACATATCCATCTATGACCAAATCCCATAAATCAGCATCATAACCAAGGAAAAAACTTTCAATCCTGTCTTTCCAATAATTAAATTTATCCCCATCAAACATAGGGGGTTTAGTGTTGATTCTGTCCCTTTCTTCATATTTGTTGTTAATGTTAGACATTGAATTATCAGCCATAGTAACAACCAAATATATATCAAAGTTTTTCTCACTGGATCTTTTCTGTCACTGTGAAATGGTAGCACACACAGAACCGGAGCTCTGATGCCAACTGAAGGTGAGAAAATACTTAGAAGGGGGGTTGAATAAGTATGAAGATAAAAACATAGAAGAAAAAAACTCAGATATTTTTATCATGGTTCGTTGAACTCAACTACTCCAGTCCACCCTTCCTATAGTGATTTGCCTTTCTCAAACAAGGACTTAATCCACTATTTAATCAACTGATTACAATAGTAAGCACTAAGAACAACTGTTCAAAGTCTTCTCAAGAACTACTGATCCTAACTGGATCTTCTTAAGGTTTTCTTACAATCAAATGTAATAACAAATACAAGTGTTAAAATGCTTCTAATAAAGCTTTATCACAACTGTGATTTTTCACTTAAGATTAAGAACAAAGAAATTGATTCTAGCAAGAATATATGAGTTTGTATGAGAGCTTAGATAATGAATTCTTTTCAAGTGATTCGTCAACTGAAGAAGATGAGTGGAGACTTGCTTTTATAGGCACAGTGATCCAAGAGTATTTCACGTTGAGAAGTGTGTACCAAAAGGTCTGAGCCTTTTTGTCTTCACATCAAGTGACCTTTCCTAGAAGAAGAAAGCACAGAGAAAACTTTTTTGTCTGTGTTCTTGTGTCTAGCATAAATAAGGAAAGAGTCGTTTGGATATTCCAACGGACATAATCTTTGAATTCTTCTTCAACAATTTTCAGCAAGAATCATCAGAGTCTAATTTGATCAGAGCCTTCTGATATTGGTCAGAGTTTTGCTGAATCAGAGTCTTTGCAGCAAGTGTGCTTTTAGCGTGTATAAGTTCAGAGCAGAGTTTTGGGTCAGATCCTCAGTACTGGCAGCGTTAGTACTCTCAGAGTCTTCTGAAGTAACTATGCTTGAAAACTCTTCGTACATAATTCTTCATTGGTTCAGATGCTTCTGACTTGCTTCAGATTCTTCTGGAGCTTCTGCTTCAGATCCTTCTGGAGCTTCTGCTTCAGATCCTTCTGGAGCTTCTGCTTCAAATCCTTCTGGAGACAACGCTCAGGATCTTCTGATGGCAGCGTTTAGAATCTTCTAAAGGGTGCATCTGACGCTTCAGAGCCTTGCATATTTCTTATGTTCAGATCTGATTTGCTTCTGGAGTGATATTTACTTTAGTATCTGCAGCAAACATTCTTAAGCAAATTTTAGAGTATATAATTCTTAATTACAAATTTTCATAATAGTTATCATCAAAACATAGAGATATTATTAAGAACCAATCTGTGTTCTAACAGTTTTGAGTTAGAGGCATATTTAGGCAAAACCAAGTGCACCATTGATTTCCTTGTTAAAGAATAGACAATTTTGATTTTTACTTCATCAAGTTTCATTGAGTATTCTGAAAGTTAGATTGGATTTTGCAAATCAGTTTTTAGGATATTCAGGCATGGTGCATTTATTTGAGTTTCCAGGTTATGACTTGGCTTATCTCTATTTTGAGGGAGGTGATACAATGGATGTATCACCATCCCAGTGGTTTACCATGCACACTCAAGTACTCTCTTGTCTTTCCTGACCAGGGTTCGAGTCCCAGCGACCACCCTTTTGATGATTTTTCCTATTTTCTCATTTCTTGAAGCTTGTTTCACATATAATATCATTTTTCCACATGATACATAACACACGCGTTGGTTGGATGGTTAGTGTTTTGACCTGTGAGTAGTAGTGTTTTCCACTTCTCTTGACTTGTATCCATGCCTTAAATATTATTATGATTTATGCATGTTGACCTTGAGTTTTGAACTTTGCCATGATAAGTGATGTTTTGACTTATGCATGATTCACTTGTACTTGTCATCTATGATGTTTGGTCTTGTAAGAACCTTATTTCATAGCCATTTAGATGTTGTAAAATCTATGTTTACCTTTTTGTTATTACCATTTGGTTTAATTCAAAACTTCTATGGATGAATACTTGGTTGTAACCTTGCTATTTACTTTGCTTGATGTTGTCACATGCTTGCCTTTACTTTCTTGGTTGTTACCGTGATTTTATATCTTCATCATGTTTGAATGAATGTATATGTATGCTTAAGATTTGATAAAATTTCCCCCAAGTGATGTAACGTTTTAGCTCTCATCCTAAAAAAGAGTTACCTTGTGTTCCTAAGTCCAAAGAAAAGTCTTTGTATTGACTCAATGTCATAGAGAGCTCATTTATTCTCAAACCTCCCTTTGACCTTGTTAGAGTCATTAGGACTTTCAACTTAGCCTTAAGTTAGAACCCACTACCTTTTTACTTTGTCAAGTCAAGACCTTTAGCATACCTTGTTAGGACTCCTATAACTTAGAGCTTAGGACTAGAGTTTGTTAACTCTATGTGTGTACCATTGTTATGGGTACTCACTTTTCCCCTTTTGGATTTTGATAAATTCAAACCCCCAGTTAATCTTTCAACTTAGACTTAGAGAGTTTGTTAACTCTATATAAGCATCATTGTTATGAATACTTATTCCCCTTAGAACCTTGACCATAGTCAATAGTTCTCTCCATAGTTAGGAGAACTACAATTGCTCTGATTCTATCCTTGTAAGGATATGTAGGCACGAGATGCAACGTATTGACGAGCATACTTAGTGTATATATCCATAGGACTTTACCTTTAACACTTTACCTTTAGCACTTTACCATTACCTTAACATGATCTCTAACCTTCGGAAATAATTCAAGACACTCAAAAAACCCTTGGAATCCATCCACGGTGTTTAAAATAGCCCAAGGATTTGATCTCATAAAGGATCACAAAGTTCAAGATTCATCTAATATAAAAAGTCAATTGTGTTCAAAACCAAGTTTGACTTTTTAAGTTTTTGGTCAACCATTCCCTTTTAAGTCAAGAACAATGTTTAAATGTGATTTTCATCATGATTGATCAAGAAAAATCAAGAAAAGTGAGATAACTTGTAAAGAGGGCAACCTTAGAAAACCATTTTACCCTACTTTGCAAGGTCATAACTTCCAAACCAAGCAAACATTTTCTTGGATTCAAAGCTCAAATGATAGATCTCCTTCCATACTACAAGATTTTTGGGTTGATTCATCTCTAAAAGATGCATAGATTTTGAGATATAAAGCCATAAACTTAGGGTTTCAAGATACTTTGAACCTTGACACTTAGAATTTTTTAGGCAGAATCTATTTCATGTTTTGGCCAATTTTGAAGACATTTTTCAGAATGATCCAAATTGAATCAAGACCAATTGTGAACATCAAAGTTGAAGTATGATATACAAGCTTTATAAAATTTACAATAACTCCATCCAATTCCACTTGAGAAAAGAGTTATGAAGGGTGTCATACACCTTGATGCAATTGTTTTACAAAATCTGTTTTGGGCATTTCTTGCACTACACGGTTTTGAAGTCAAGTGCAATGATCGTGATCATACCAATTCAACAAAGATCAGAATGAATCACCACAAAACTATAAGATCAGGTATTGAGTCAAGAAGAATCACATTTGGAATGATAAAGTTTTGTCACATATGCCTTGAATTCAAAGTGCATTTATGTGCAATAGTTCACATTTAACAAAGCCACTCTCCCCAGTCAAGATTCATGCATAAACAACAATAAAAACACATAAGGAATGTGGAGTTTGTCAAAAGGTAGCTATGCTACTTGGAAGTCATAATGCACCTTGGCATGGAAGTAATGGTATCTTTCCAAAAACATTGAATGAGTTCTTATCCTTCAAGCCATCCCTATTCAGCCAAGACAAACTCATTCATCTATAAATAGAGCTTACTTATGATCATTCAAACCACCCCAGAATAACACAACACTTATTTTCTTTCATTTCTTTCTTTTACTCCAAGTTTCAAAATTTTCAAAGTGAGAATCGTGTTTTCAAAACCTGGGCTTCTTGGCTCAAACCTTTGGTTCAAACACATCATATACATCATGTATAAGTGATCCAAACACTTAAGCACCATCTATAACATCAAGTGTATCAAGATCATATCTTATCCCAACTAAGCTACAGTTGGATTCGAGCTCTTCAATCCATAAGGTTTCCAGCCATTCCAAGCATATCAACACATTCCTTGAGGTGTAGGGAAGCTGTCCAGATCATCATTTCACTTCTGTAACACCTACAACTGAAGATTCGATCTCCTCTTGCAAGGTAAGCCTGAACTTCCCAAAATCCATGAACCATGCATCATAAATTTTGTTTCAAGTTACCAACATGCTTCTGATAGTTCATAGATCAGTTACCCTTAATCAGTTGTTATTTATCTTGCTTGTATGGGATTTCATATAGTTTTTTTTTTCATTTTCTAGGGTTCATCTGATTATAACATGATTTCTTGTGATACACTTAAAACAAATGAAATTAAAAAGAACCATTGTATTCTTTACAACGAGCAACTTTCATGTTTACATCATCCATTGTCATTACTAAATGAGAGAGATATGGTAGATTTTGCAAATCCGGCTAGAAGTTGAAGATGAAGTTCTTCGCGCGAAAATTTGAATTTACCACGCATTTATCATATATTATGTGTTGTTTGTGTTTAATTATCACTAGAACATGCTGGCTCAGTTGGCAAGAGCGTGTTTTGCTTGTGTGTGAGTGGGAGGATGTGGGTTCAAACCCCACCCTTGGCCATTCTTTTTACCACTTTTCCTATTTTGACATTATTTTTCATATTTTCTTAATTCTTTTCAAATATTTATTTTAATATTTAAATTAATTATTTTTAAATAATTTTTTCACACATGTCACTAATACACTCTATTATTTTAATTCACCTAAAAACTCCAAAAAAAGATTTTATTTAATTTCTTTTCATCAATTTGAAAATAAGTGCTTTTTTTATGATTAAAATCTTGAAAACATGATTTTTCTTTCTAATAGTTTTTAACCTAATTCATTTTTGAGTTTCATATGGATAAAAATACTATGTTTAAAAACACATATTAAGATTAAAACATGTTTATCTTGGCTCACACACCATTTATACCATGTTTTAAATCATTTTTATTTTAAAACACCTTTGATTAAAATTAGGGTTTTCATCCTGGTTAAACTTTTCAAATCATCCAAAACTTGGGCCTCTGCTTAGAGTGGAGGTCCCAACTCCTTTAATTTTAAAATGATCAAAATCTTTGGGCCTCTATCATAGTGTAAGACCCATCACTTTTCACCTTTTTAAAATCAATCATTTTCACAACCTCTTGGGTCTCTGCTTAGAGTGTAAGTCCTAACCCTCTTCTCAAAACTTTCTTCAATTTTTCAAAACATTCAATCTTTCAAAACTCAATCTTTATTTCATCAAACACAACATTAGTGACATTCAAATGCTTAACTCATGGGCCTCTATTAGAGTGTAAGAACCAACACCTTTTCGTTTCTTGTCAATAAATCTTGGGCCTTCATTAGAGTGTAAGACTCAACACCTTTTCTTTTCTTTTCAATAAATCTTGGGTCTCTGCTTAGAGTGTAAGACCCAACATCTTTGTACATGGAATAAATATTGGGCCTCTGTCAAGAGTGTAAGACCCACCACCTTTCTTTTCTTTTCAATAAATCTTGGGCCTCTGCTTAGAGTGTAAGACCCAACACCTTTCTGAATAGAATAAAACACACAACACATCAAACCCTAAAAGGTGTGAATCTTCCATGAACTCAAGCATATCAATGTATATATTTGTTAATCTTCAATCATATTTGTTCATATTTTGTTAAGTTTCTCTTGACATTTACATCATCCTTAGTTTAGACATAAGTCAAACAATAGGATCCCTTCAATCACAACTTAGTTCAAACAACTAGTTTCCTAGCCTCCTCTTGAGCCTTATACAAGCATCATTTCCTTCTCTTAGACATCATAAAAAGAATCCCCCCCATCAAGATAGCCTCCTTTTGGGCTTCATACAAGCAGACTTGGGAAGTCTCATTCAGTTCTCCACAGCCTTCTCTTGGGCTTAATACAAGGTACCTCAGGCTTCTTAAAAGCATAAGTCAAGTCTTAGTCATACATGCAATAAATATTTTAGCCTCACCATCCTGAGCTTTGTACAGGATACAAATAACTTCTTTTATCCTCACCATCAAGGGCTTTGTACAAGATATAAATAACTTCTTTTAGCCTCATTCATCATGGGCTTTGTACAAGATACAAATGAAATCCCTGAAAGACTCAGTCAAACCCTCAGTATTGAGCCAGTCTCTTCAAATTTCCTTAACAGTCATTAGCCTTCTCTCGGGATTTTTTTTTACACAAATAATTTCTCTAGTCAGTTAACCTTAATCTTGGGCTTTGTACAAGACAGATAAAAATCTCCAGTTGAGTTAGTTTTCAATCTTTTAGATTCATATATCGGGCTTCAATCAAGATACATAAATCAATCTCCTCATAGATGATACTTTGAGTCATCTCTGTAGGAAGACATCTCTTCTAATCACTACAATTCAAATCAAACATTAAAAACCCTTTTCCATATAAGTGATATCAGTTGCACACTTGTTGGTTCAAAATCCAAGCTGAAGTCCCTCTCTTATCTTGGTTTAAAAAAATTTCCTTCATCTAACTGATGTAAGTGGCACACTTTTCGATCCTATATCCAAGTTAAAGTCCATCTCTTAGTATGTAAATAAGTCATAAAGGAAAAAGTAGCATTGCTTAACACAAAAAGTTCAAAGCTTTCTTCCCTTATGACATCATTCTCAAATGATTGTAGTGAATAGGTGAGATATCTTCCTTAAAGATGATAATTTGTCAAATCTTTCCAACACTTTTTTTAGCTTCATCATTTTAGGCTTTAAACAAGATACAAAATAAACTTTTTCCTCCCATAGATTAGGAGGAACTACGAACGCTTTGATTTCTCAGTTTCCTCTTTGAGGATACGTAGGCATAAGATTGTGAGATCTTAGCGAACACATTAATAAAAAAACCTTAGGTCCCGATACCTTCCAAAAACAATAGAAAACCAAAGAAATACCAAACAAAAACATTCCCTCAGTTTTTACGAAGGAGAAACTTTCCCAATTAAACAGCAGACAAGCCTAAGCAAGCAAGCAATTTAACAGTAGAAATATACAATAAAGGTTCCTATAGATTAGTATATATACTCAGGGTGTTAATAGCTTCCCTTAGTAAAACCAGCCTCTGATTCCAAATCTCTTAGTATTTGTAGAAAAAAACACTTGCGAACAGGGTTAGTTTAGATTTCTTCCCCTTCCCTTTAAGCATCATAGGATAAATATTAGAAATTCTAAAGTAGCACTAAATGCGATAGTGGTTGCATCACGAAAATCGGAGCTACACTTACCACGGAAACCTATTAATTTACTATCAAATTTTATCTTATATTTATGTAGGTAAAACCATTGAAAATTAGTTTGTGAATGGTTTTTACGTCTACAAATAAAATAATCAAAGCATACCAATTTTAGGACTTTGATTCATACCTCTAATTCTCTTATAGACCTTGGGTAATATGTGAGGTCAAGGTTCCTTTCTTACTTGGTTTTAATGATGTCAAAACAAGGATATTTCGTACTTGTGTATTTTGGGCGATATCACCTTGTCTATGTCATGCATTCATCATTTACAAATGTGCATACAAATCCATAGACATGTGTTTAGACATTAAAGATCATACAATATGTTAAAAATCAGTTTTAAGTTATTTTTGATGCATTAGGTCGACTCACATAGGGCATAGGTCGACTCAAAGTCAAGAAAAACGATGTTTGAAACTTTTTGGCATGCTTGCATCGACCCAGAACTCCTACAGGTCGACACACACTAAAATGAAAAGGGTTGAAAAATTCTATGATATGCATGCATCGATGCATGGCTCCCATGTAGGTCGACGGATACTGTAAGAAACAAGTTTGAAGTTCTCTAGCATGCATGCATCGACGCCTTGTTGTAGGTCGACGCATAGACTACTTTTGTGTGCAGTTTTGTATTCTTTCTTGTTCAGGTAGACTCACAGCTTCTGTAAGTCGACCTCTCACGTGTATTCACTCATTTTTCTGTATGTTCCCAAACTCGGTTTTTTCTGTTACTCATACATGCACACACACACACACATATATATATATATTCTCATATGCATCATTTTGAAACGAACAAGAAAATTGAAAGATACATTTCTTTACTCTTCATCTTCACTCTCACAATTGCATTCATCAGTAATCACACATAATCATCTTTATTGATTTGTGCTTTGTCAAAATTGATAACGTCCAAACATAGAATTTTTAAATCGAGTTTGAGATTTCATGGGATTTTCTTGAATAATATCATTGGGGTTTTGTCCTCCAAGATCTTGAGGGATTTGGGTTTTTTTGCACAAATCTTTGCATTACAGATTCAGCCGAGTGAAAGACTTGAAGAACGGTGGGTTCGGTCAAGTGAGTAATAGTAATCAGAGAAATATTTTGAAAGATTTAAGGTCAAACATCTTGCGGTTAAAATCAGCTGAGTGAAAGACTTGAAGAAAGGAAGGTTTATTTAAGTGAATAGCAATAACAGGAGGTTTATTCGAAGTGTTTGATGCACTTGATTTTGCTGGAATCAAGGGGAGAGAAGTGGTTAGATTTAACTTCAACAATTGGGTTAGATTGTTAGTTAACTAGGACTTCTCTTGTACTGAATTTTGCAAACATATATTATACATATCTCAATTCTAGTTTTAGAATTGGTAGAAACATACCCAAAGCAAGGATGAAAGGGAAACTGCCTAAGCAAATTAGGTGTCGTTCTCTCTCCCTCTCTCTCTCTCTCTCTTACTCTTTATCTATCTATATATCTATATTTATACTTTACATTGTTGAAGTTCGTGTGTGATCAATTGTTAGAAATATTTCGATTGATTTGTAGTGTTAAAAACTGTTGTGAAAAACCATTGCAATCATTTTGATTGTAAGTGTGAAAAATTTTGCACTACAAATCTAAGGAAATTTGACTTGGTGTGTTTTGCACGCCAAATGGTTGAGATATTAATAACACACAAACTGTTCGATATATTGTCTATTCAATTGTATCTACAATTAATCATTGGAAATTGGTTCACCTTAAATGGTTGTCATTTGAATAATTGATTGTGAAACTTATTGATTCCACTATCTCATCAAAATTATTTCGTTCGGTTTTGCATATCTGATCTATCTAATAACAGTTCATTTAGATGAGTTTTTATCCAAGGTCGCTTTCGCATATTTTTAAAACAAATTTTTAAGCGCAAAAAATTATTAAAAGTTAGTGATTTATTCAACCCCCCATGTTGGTTGGAAGCTCGACTAAAGAGAGGCGACACAAAGACTGGCTTGCGGGTCGACGGGCTGGGAAAGATGGTGAAGAAAATGAGGTAAGTCGACACTAGCAGAAGACGGTTGTTGGGTCGACTCAGGCGGTTTCAGTCGACATGGTCGGTTGGTGGACAAAGAAGCCAACACAAAGAAGGAAAAACATTTGAGCGGAAAACAGATTTGAAAGCTGAGAACGTGGGAGGTTACAAAAGTGGTGGATGGACACGTGGCGTCACCAACTTCAACATGACAGTTATTTTATTTCCCTATTTAAGGCAATGCCCACATTTTAAAGGGGCGCATTTTTTAACATTGAAAAAGAAAAAACACTCCAAGTACCAAGCATTAAGAGAAAAGAGTTTTTCATTCCTGCAAAATGTATGATCGTGTCCATCTTTCCTCTTAATAAGTAGTTTATATCATTAACTTTAAAGTGTTTTGTATTGTGGTTTTTGTCTCTTCTTGCTTACGCATTCATCTTTATTTAATTTTACAGTCTTTTCTAGAAGTGATCTTCAACCTATTCCAAACAACAACATTCCACCACTTTCCCATACATTACAAACCAGTGTTCTGGGACTTGTTTGGCCGGTCCCGCAAGTAAACCTGCATTAGGAGGTCAGAGGTTGTTCGCGCGAAAGCTGCATGCGAACACTCCCCTTCTAGATCAGTGTCATCGTCTAACAATTGTTATCATGAGCATCAGTTCATCTAGTGCTTTGCATATAGCTTATTAAAAATGGCTAATGAACCTAAAGGAGCGTATAATAGAGTGCAGATTTTTAATGACGAAAACTACAGTTATTGGAAAGATTGTATGGAGGTGCATATTAATTCTATTGATATAAAGGTATAGAACGTTATTCAAAATTTTCTTATTGAAATAACCATGACCAATGCGAATAATGTTGTTTTACCTAAACCGAAAGCACAGTGGAAAGGAGATGATGAGATAAAGTAAAATTATGATTGAAAAGCTAGAAATATTCTCATATCCTCTTTGGGAGTTGATGAATACTATAGTGTTTCCCATTGTACGACTGCTAAGGCTATGTGGGACGCATTACAAGTTTCCCATGAGGGAACAAATGATGTCAAACTAGCTAGAATTAATACTTTAACTCAAGAGTTTGATCTCTTTCATAAGAAGCATGGTGAAACCATTGCGGAAATGCAAAAGAGATTTACTCACCTAATCAATCATTTAAATGCACTTGGTATACCCGTTTCCAATAATGTTGCTACTAACAAAATTTTGAGATGTCTTAATAGGGAATGACAACCTAAGGTCACAGCGATCAAGGAAGATAACGATATCATGACATTGGACACCACATAATTGTTTGGTAAGCTTAAAGAACACGAGCAAAAACTTATAAGTCTTGACCAACATGAAAATAGAGAAAAAAAATAGAAATCAAAATACACAGACAAGAAGTATATTGCCCTAAAGGCTTTTAGCTCAAAGTTCTCAACCAAAGAGCTTAGTGAAAGTGAGTTTAGTGATGATGATGAAGATTTGAATGAGGATATGGGGTTGTCCATAAGAAGGTATAATAGATACATCAGAAAGAATGAAATCCAACATCCGAACAAAAATCTCATTAATTTTAGACGTCAATCAAAATCCTCATAGCAAGAATGAAATAATACAAATTCAAAGGGTTCATGCTACAATTGCGGAAATGTCGGTCACTACAAGCCAGATTGTCCCTTGATGAAGAAAGACAAAGGAAAAGACAAAAGTCGTTCCCAAAAGATATCAAGTAAGCCTAGAAGGGCATACATTGCATGGGAGAGTGATAGTGAGTCCTCTAGAGAAAGCGACTCAAGTGATAAAAATGAATATGTCAATCTTTGTCTTATGGCTCACCAAAAGAAGAAAAAAGATGTAAGTCATTCTAAATATGAACATATTGATAAAATGTCTTATTCCAATTTGCAAAATAATTTTGAAGCTCTACATTATGAGGCTAAAGATGCTTTCAAACGCTTAGCCTCAAATAAGAAAATTATCTCCCATTTAGAGAAAAAGATTTTTGATTCTGAAAAGGAATTAGAAGCTCTTAAGAAATAAATGGTAGATGCTACAAAAGCTAAAATTAAGGATGACAAGTCCTCTTGGTTAAATTAGGGATGTGAAACTTGTCACATTTGGCAAAATGAGGTTAGAACTCTTAAAGCAAAATTAGACAAGGCTTTAAAACCTAAAGTTACATTTGCTGTTGATTGTTCACATTTTAAAAGTAGTATGAATAATCCTTATAAAAAATATACATATGTGATAAGAGATCAAAGTAGCAAAAGAAAATCCAATTCAACCATAACTTGTCTATATTGTTGCAAGAAGGGACACACTATTGCAAAATGCCGATTTAGGAGATTCTTGGTTCCTAAAGGTATTTTTCAATGGTTTCCCAAATGCAACCAAATATTCACTCACACACAAGGACCCAATGGAAATTGGGTACCTATTTCCCTTGTTTGATTTTGTAGGTGAATGTCTTGAATCTACCAAGAGAAGATGGTTTCTCGACAGTAGATGTTTAAGGCATATGACCGGTGACATTTCCTTGTTCATCGACTTTGTGAGACAAAGGATATAAAGTTTCTTTTTCAAAAGATTGTTGCATAATTGAACATAATGATAAGAAAGATGTTTAAGGGGTTGAGGGTAAATAATGTCTATATTCTTGACTTAAATTAAGTATCCTTGACTAGCAGTGAATGTCTTATCTCCATGAGTGAAGACTTGTGGCTATGGCATAGACGCTTAGCGCACGTCAACTTTGACTTGCTAAATAAAGTAGTTTTGAAAGATCTAGTTGTCGGCCTACCTAAGATTAATTTTTCAAAAGATCACTTATGTGACGTTTGCCAAATGGGGAAGCAAAAAAGGATATCATTCAAATCTAAAAACGTTGTTTCTACATCGAGGCCTCTTGAACTTCTTCATATGGACCTTTTTGGATCATCTAGAATTAAAAGTTTAGGTGGAAATTACTATGGTTTTGTTATTGTAGACGACTACTCTAGATTTTGTTGGACTATTTTCTTAGCTAGTAAAAGTGAAACTTTTTCAGCTTTTGAAAAGTTTGCCAAGGTTTCTCAAAATAAACTAAATTCTAGCATTGTTACTATTCGAAGCGATCACAGAGGTGAATTTGAAAACCACCTATTTGAGGAATTTTATGATAAATATGGAATTGATCATAATTTTTTTCGCTCCAAGAACTCCTCAACAAAATGGAGTTGTGGAACATAAAAATCACATTTTAGAAGAGCTAGGAAGAACTATGATCAATGAAAGTGGGCTTCCTAAATATTTTTGGATCGATGCTATTAGTACGGTATATTATGTGCTGAATAGGGTACTCATACGCCCTATTCTCAACAAAACTTCTTATGAACTTTTAAAAGGTAGGAAGCCAAATGTATCGCATCTTCATGTTTTCGGGTTTAAATGCTTTGCTTTAAATAATGGAAAAGAAAATCTTGGCAAATTTGACTCAAAGACCGATGAAGGTATCTTTCTCGGATACTCGGAATCGAGAAAAACATATAGAGTATACAAGAAAAGATTAGTTATTATGAAAGAATCTGTGCATGTTGCTTTTGATGAATCTTTTCTGAAAAGTGTCGGTAAAGGTATTTCTTTTCATGGTGCAGGTGTTTCTTTGCAAGACATACTCAAAGACTCTGAAGAAGGGATTGACCAACCCGAGTTGGAGAAAGTTAGGGAGGAGCAAAATCATAACTCTGAAAAGATTGAGAAGGATCATCCAATTAGAAATGATGGCCTTCCTTTGGCTTGGAAATCCTCTAAGGATCATCCAATTGACAATATTCTTGGAGATATCACAAAAGGAGTAACTACACGATCTAAGAGAAATAACTTTTGTTATCACTTTGCTTTCGTCTCTCAAATTGAGTCTAAAAATTCCAAAGAGACCTTACTTGATGAAAATTGGTTTTTGGAAATGCAAGAGAAATTGAATCAATTCAAAAGAAATAAGGTATGAGACTTTGTCCCCCCTCCGTGAGACCATCGAGTAATTGGTACCAAATGGGTGTTTAGGAACAAACTAGACGAAAATGGAGTAATAACTCAAAATAAGACCCAGCTAGTGGCTCAAGGTTAGACTATGAGGAGACTTATGGTTTCCTTCCTCGAGGCTATACGCCTTTTTCTAGCCTATGCTTGTAATAAATATTTAAAACTGTATCAAATGGATGTAAAGAGTGCTTTCTTAAACATATATATTGATGAAGAAGTTTATGTGTCTCAACCTCCCGGTTTTGAAAGTCATGAGTATCCTAATTACGTTTATAAATTTAAACATGTTTTGTATGGTCTCAAGTAAGCTCATAGGGTTTGGTATGAGCGACTTAGCAAATTTTTACTCAATCAAGGATACTCAAGGGGGAGGGTTAATACTACTCTCTTTAATAAGCGTCAAGGAAATCACTCTATTTTAGTCCAAGTTTATGTAGATGACATTATTTTTGGATCTACTAACATGCACTTGGTCAAGCAATTTTCAAAGTTAATGCAGGGTGAGTTCGAGATGATTTTGATGGGGGGGGCTAACCTACTTCCTTGGACATCAAATCAAACAACTCGAAGAAGGAACATTTGTGAGCCAAACAAAGTATTGATATGATTTACTAAAGCGCTTTGATATGGCAAACCCAAAATCCATAGACACTCCAATGCCAACAAATGTGAATTTAGATTGAGATGTGAATGGTAAGGTCGTGGAAGTGAAAAAGTATAGAGGTATGATAGATTCCCTTCTATATCTCACTGCATCTCGATTGAATATCATGTTTAATGTTTGTATCTATGCTAGATATCAATCATGTCCCAAGGAATCGCATTTGAAAGTAGTGAAGCTCATACTTAGATACCTTTATGGTACATCCAAATTTGGGCTTTGGTTTTCCAAGGAAAGTGATTGTAATTTGGTTAGATATTATGATTCCGATTTTTCCGGTTCCGGATTGGATAGGAAGAGTACTAGTGGCACGCGTCATTTCTTTTCAAACTCCTTAGGGAGTTAGCATAACAAAAAGAATTTTTTTGTTGCTTTGTCAACTGCCGAGGCGGAATACGTCGCAGCCGGTAGTTGTTGTGCCCAAATTTTGTGGCTTAAACAACAACTACTCGATTTTGATGTCAAACTTCATCATATTCCTATCCTTTGTGATAACACGAGATCCATCAATCTAACCAAGAATGTAGTACTACATTCACACATCAAACATATTAATATTTGTCACCACTTCCTTATGGATCATGTAGAGAAAAAAGATTTCATATTCGAGCACATTGATAGTACAAATCAACTTGCCGATATTTTTACAAAACCTCTCGCGACAGAACCTTTCTTTAACATTTGTAGGAAACTTGGTGTTCTCGATATCTCAGATCGTGTTTAAATAGATTATTGCATGATCTCTATCTATGCTTGTCTATATATTACTTAACCATGTTTGAAAGCTTAAGTTATATGAAGGCATTCATCTTTCATCACCATTGGAGGTACCATCGTTTCTATCTATTTGCTTTATCTTGACTAAATATTTGTTATATATTATGTGTGGAGTGCTATCTTGTTGCTTAAATGATAATTTTAAATTCCTCTCTTATCCCAGACATGTCTTTTTTTTCTTTTAAACTGCATGCGTCGACCTGTCTGGGATATAGGTTGACTCATGGTCATCAAAACATAAGCTTGAAAGTCACTGCCTATCATGCGTCGACCTGAGGATCCCTCTCGCATCGACTCATACTGAATCTTTAAAAAAAAATTAAAAAAATTCATTCGCATGCGTCGGCGCATAACAACCTGGAGGTCGACACATCGCTCATGTTTTTTGAAATTTTTTAAAATTAAAACCTTTCAAGCGTATGCTCTATCATCCATCTTTTCATTTGTGTCTTGCATATTCCACAACTCTCTAAGCTTCTCCAAAACCCTCTTCAAAAAATCTCCAAAATTGGTGTTGCAAACCTAAATTGGTGAAGAAATTTGTCTTTTTACACTCTCTTCAACTGTTGTTACTATATATCTTCTTCAACAAAGGATTTTTTTTTCAAATGGCTACTTCAAGGGTGATTGGTAAAAGGTCCGGTAGAGCGTACTCTTCTTAAAAAAACACGTCTCAAACTCCGGTAAATGCTTTGTCTCTCCTTTCTTCTGAACTTGTTGAGGTATGAGGCAGATTTTAGGAAGAGAATTATTGTTAAGCAACATGTTTATTATCCTAAGGTAGCAGATAGGAATATATTCCTAAAGTTGTAGATATTATTAACCATCAAAAGTTTGATGCCTTCTTATAATGTAGTACTAATTACAATGAAGATATGGTTAGGATGTCTTACGTGGGTTTGAAGGATAAATTGACTGGTTATGAGTTTTCCTACAAGTTGGGGGGGGGGGTGAAAGTTACAATGTTGGTGTTCACACGCAGTTTTCGCGCGAACAACCTCTGACCTCCTAACGCAGATTTACTTGCGGGCCGGCCAAACAAGTCCCAGAATGACGGTTTTGAGTGTATGGTATGGTGGTGGAATGGTGTTTCTTAGACTAGGTTGAAGATAAATTTGAGAAAGACTGTGTAAACTTAAATAAATATGAATGCATAAACAAGAAAAGACAAAAATAACAAGACAAGAAATCTTTTAAGTTGATGATATAAATTGCTTATTAAGAGGAAATGTGGACGCGATCATACATTTTGCAGGAATGAAACTCTTTTCTCTTAACGCTTGGTACTCAGAGTGTTTTTCTCTTACAATGTTACAACATGCGTCCCCTTAAAATGAAATTGGGCATCGCCTTAAATAGGAAAATAAAATAACTTCCATGTTGAATTTGGTGGCGCCACGTGTCCTTCCACCACTTCTGTAACTTCCCATGTTCTCAACTTTCAAATATTCTTCCCGCTCAAATGTTTTCCTCCTTTGCGTCAGCCTCCTTGCCCATCAGTTGACCTTGTCGACAGAACTTGCCTGAGTCGACCCACAAGCCTTCCTCTACTGGCGCCGGCTCACCTTATTTCCTTTACCATCTTTCCCGTCCTGTCGACCCACAAGCCAGACTTTGTGTCGCCTTTCTTTAGTCGAAACTTTTAGCCAACAAGATGCCCCCTTAAAACCCAATTTCGATGGAACACTCTGTCGACCAAGAAACTTGGCGTTTTGGTTCTATGGAGTTTTGACTGCGTCTTGGCTATGACACAGCAATACCATCATTATTTTTTGTCGAATCAGCCACGCGTCACCCGCAGTCTGACGTGATAATGGTGCCTTTCTGCGCCATGATTTCCAATAAAACTAATCATGTTTGGTCACATCCCAACGTCATGGGTTTTAAACCACTCTTACTCACTCTTAGAATTATAAACCGCCTTTTGCCTTTTTCAATTGTGTGTCAGCTTTCCTATAAGTAGCTTATTTTCATACTTGGTTTCTTTTCCCCAACTCTTCTCTCGCTTCACCTTTCTTGCAACCTTTTCTTTTCAAAGTTTCTTCAACTTCCTTTCCAATGGTTTCTTCAACCATTTCCACCACTCACACCATCGGCAACAATCCTATCACGTTTGTTCTCTCTGAAATTGACTCCCTTAGGCCCCTTTCAAACCCGACGTCTGATGATGACACGGTGGTGGCTTCCTGGAAATGCCAAATGGTCATCCCTTTTGCAGTTACTGGAAATATGCATGCTTTCCATGGGCCATATCCTGCTAACAATCCCAACCATGAAGAGCTTCAAGCATTCTTTCCTGACTTTCTAGCCACCATCCCCCCAGCTTTTCAGAAGGGTGGCACTCTCTACCTAAAATCCATGGCGCCAAAGGCCCGTGTTTTCTGGTTGATGCCTACCCCAGGAAATAAGGATTATATTTCCTGGTTAAATAAGGTCCATAACAAACGTCAGGACCAATGGAAGACAGCTGGCATTTTCGACACCATTCAGCTCTCCAGGAATGCAGACAAGGTCAACCCTTGTCTATTGTTAGCGTCAATGTTTTTTTGGAAAGGTTCGACCAACACGTTCCACTTACCTTGTGGCATGTTGACGCTGAATCTCTTCGATGTGACAGCTATTACGGGTCTTTCTTCTCTGGGTGAGACATTTGATCCGACCCTGGAGACGGACGCTACCTTCGACATCGACTGTGTTGGCTTCCAGAACTTCATAGAGGATTACCATGATAAAGGTTTTGACGACGTGTCGGACGAAGAACACATTGCCTTTATGACTCTCTGGTTGTCCTACTACCTCTTCTATTTTGGCTCTCTACAAATAGCCAAGAGTTATATCAGCCTGGTGATCCAAATACATGAGGGTTGACATGTATCTTTGGGTAAGTGTTGCTATCCTCCTTCTATCATTCTCTTGGTATGTCGGCCTTGAGAATAAAAATCCTCCATGAAACTATCAAGTCCTTGAATGTTTTAGAGCCCATGTGGTTGCTACAGCATTGGCTTAACGCCACCTTCGAGCATCAAATGGGTTACCCTATGTCTGCAATAATGTAGCATCTAAATGACAACAGTTCCGTAGAAGGCATTCGACTCGCCTTGATGACCATGCAGGAGACCTCTAACAAAACTCTTTTCATGAAATAACTCACCATGTTTGTTGAGGAAAACACCTTCATTCCTGGCATGGCTCCTTTTGTGCATCAACGGTTTGGTCTGTCATGGTTCAGAAATCCTTTTCTTAGCACTTCTCCAAAGGCAAAAGCAATGTTGAATTCAATATGGCGAGCTTTTCTGACTCCTACCATGTTATCATTTCGAATCAAGACGGGAAATAACGGTTATGGGTTTAAGAACTACCAGCCCAATCTGGTGGCCCGGCAGTTTGGCTTGAGCCAAATGCTGCCAAAAAGTCTTTGGCACAACACTCTTCTGAAATTGTATGGGCTGGCCGACAGCTAAACCTGGTAGACCATAAGAGCTGCCTCAAATTTTATAGGTCAACTCAACGTCTTGAGTTGCTAGTTTTCTCTTTTCAACCATCTTTCTTCACCACCGAAGTCTTTAACGTTTGGTGGTCGGAATACCAAGCCCAATGTTTCAACTGTGACCTTTTCTTGGAGAATGTAGTCAATAGCTTTACTGCTCTCGCGGGAAAAGTCCCTGCCCTGACAATCATTGTAGCTGTCAAGAATCCCTTAGGAGCTAGTGTCTCCAAGGATACCTCCAAGAAGGTACTTTCTCCACTTTGCTTGTTTGTCTTTCATTGATTGTCAATATCTTATTTTTTGCGTTTCCTTCCTCAGGGTCAGAAAAGGGAACCACCCGTTGCGTCGACCTTGAGTAGGCTAACAAAGAAAAAAAATCCCAAGTCCTCAGGTATCACATTTGGTGTCTATTTGTATCTGCCTCCTCTTGCTAACTCACGTTGTTGTCTGTTAGGTTACTGAAAAAGCGTCAGCTCCTGAAGGTGTCGCGTTTGATGAAAGTACCAAATTTCGAGTCTTCCCCTCTGAGATGTCGGACTCTCCCCCTACTACCCCCTTGGTCAAGAAGAAGAAGGTTCCCACAAAAAGGACTCCCTCCAAAGCAGTCACCTCGACTGTAAGGCCTATTGTTCCTGAGAATCTAACTGAAGTTTTCCAAGCTGTCGCCACTAAACTCCCTCCACCACAAGATATTGTTGAGGTATTTATTATTCTTATTCTTTTGGTCCATATATTACATGGGTGTTTTCTTATTTACACTACCTTCTGCATGACATCACGGTCGACACGATCATTACTGTAAATGTTGATAATGCCATAACTACTGTTGGTAATCCCCCTGAGACGATGCCTTTTTTATCCCTCAAAATGTCGACGAATTCCAAGGGGCATCGACAGAAGAAGACCCAGCGACGAAAACACCCCTTGTTTACCATACCAATAATGAGGCTAATAGGGATTGTGCGACCACTGGCAGCAAAGAAAACCCTGTGATTATCCCGACCGCTGCTGAAAGAACTCTGACTCCCATAGGTTTTCCTGAAGGCAACCCTTCTGTTGAAAAGATGCCTACCCTAAAGGAAATATTATCTATAAAAAATTCAAACCCAACAGAGACTCTGAAGGCCCTTATAAAGCTTCGCCAATCGATTGTGGATGTCACCCCTGCTAGTTCGAAGGCCACTCTCAACCCAGGGATGGATGATTCTTTTGCCCTTAAACTTCAACAATTAAGGACGTATTTGTGTGAGGATGAGTTCCTGGATGCAGTGGCAGAAGATTCGGCTGTAGCCTGCAACGTCTTTAAAATATTGGATGAACTCTCTCATTTTACAGTGCCTGCCCCTATGGCCAAGTATTTCATTGAGTTTGATGCCTTCTTCACTTAGCTGGCAAAGGACCTATCAATGGGCAAGCAAGCTAATGCTCAAACTAGGGTGACGATTAATGAAATGAAACGAGAGTGGTATCTCAGCTCCCTTTGTGAGAAAAAACTTGAGGATTTTGAAACCACAAAGAAAGAGCGCTCCGATAAGCGTTGTGCCTTCGACCAGCAGATATCTGATTATCGAGCCCAGATGGCGGAACATGAGAGAAAGATTGCTGAAGTTGAAAAACATAAGGCTTCCTTGGACTCTGACGAACCTCTACCGACCCAGGAGGTCATCAACCAGGAAGTGTCTCAAGGGATAACTCACGTTGAAACTTCCTTTGCGCTAAAGAAGACTATCGACCAGATGCGGCAGAAAAAATTTCTCTTGGAAAGTAAAGTGGATCATGAAAAAACCCTTTTTTGAAGACTTTAAGTCAAAGTTTCCAGCATAGCCATATTTTTCTTTTAGTTGAATATTTTTTTTGTTTTTGCAACTCCATTATGGAGCTCTTTTGTAAACTGTGTTAGCCTTCCACCAGCGTAGGCCAATTATCAATGAAACAGTATTTTTAGAATTGAACCTTTTGTAACATAGGTCTATATTTTTTTTTTAATATTTCCCATTTACTCTTATGATTCGTTGGTCCCTGCCTATCTCTTGGACCTCGTATGCGTTGTTATTGAGTGTTTGGGTTACTTTGAATGGTCCCTCCCAATTTAGTGACAACTTTCCTAACATTTGATCTCGTCGATCCATAGGCAATACTGCCTTCCATACATAATCATTTACTGAAAAGGTCTTTTTTATGACCTTCTTATTGTATGCTTTGGCCACCCGTGCCTTTTGGCGTAATAGCCTGTCTAGCGCTACCATCCTTTCCTCGTCTAAGTCCACAATTTCATCTAACATCATGCTCCAATATTGCTCCAACTGAATGTCATGCTGACGTTGCACTCTAATTGACTATAAACAAATCTTTGCTGGCAAAACAACATCATGACCGAATGTCAAACGAAACAGAGTTGAATTGGTCGACTCCTTAGGGGACGTTCGACAGGCCCATAAAATTTGATCTAACGTCTTATGCCAGTTCTTTGGTTTCTTAGCAATGTGTTTCTTAATGAGTCCAATTACCACTATGTTGGCAACTTCGACTTGACTGTTTGCCTGAGTATAATATGGTGCCGAAGTGATCAACTTAAAACCTGTCTCTGCTGCAAATTCCTGCATCTTCTGGCCAAAAAATACGAAACCTTGGTCCGTCGTGATGGTTTCAGGAATCCCGAATCTGTACAAAATGTGGTTCTGGATAAATTCAATCACAGTCTCTTGGTATACTTTTACCAAAGGTACAACCTCTATCCACTTTGTGAAATAGTTTATTCCTACAAGGATGAATTTTTGTTGTTTCGACGAGGCTGGTCAAATCTCTCCTATAATATCCAACTCCCAACCACAAAAGGGCCATGGCTTGATGCTGGTGTACAATTCGCTGGCTGGAACATGCTGGACGTTCGTGTGTCTTTGAAAATCTTGGAACCCCTTTGCAAAGTCTATGAAATCCTTGAGCATGCTTGGCCATTACACACCTTGTCGAAACAGTAGCCATTTCATTTTATGGCCAGCTTGGTGAGCCCCGCATGTCCCACTATGGACTTCCAAAATTGCTAAGTATGTGTCTGTGTCTCCTGGACACTTAAGCAACACCCCCTTCTGGCGTCTTTTTCAACAACTCATTCCCCATTAGGACGTAATTTAAAGCTCTGTACTTAATCTTCCTATCAACCCTTCCCACCAGATTTTCCAAATACTCGATGATTAGTTTTCTCCAGTCTGACGGTGATAGATTGCTGATAGCGAAGATTTCACAGGTTCCTAAACTCTCTGTCGGGATGTATGCCCCCCGGCTTCTGACAAGCCTGATAATGGTAGTACCTTAGATGCCACCTTTTTCCTTAATTTCAATGAAGTCTCTCAGCTTTCCCGCCGGCACTTTGTACCCAGAGGTGATTTGCGCTAAATCGTTGGCCTCTTGATTTTCTATCCTAGGCACGTGTGTAATGCTAACAACCTCGAAGTGTTCCAATAGTCGTTTCACCATCGTGAAATACACCATGAGGTGTTCCTTGAATCATCTATACTCTCTCGTGATCTGTTTAATCACCAGTTCAGAGTCATCTTTTATTTCGACTCTCTTGGCACTCAACTCATTAAGGATCTTGAGGCCAGTGATCAAGGCTTCATATTCTTCCTCATTATTAGAACATTTTCCTTCGACCCTACATTTGAATCTAGTAGGATAGTCGTGTGGGGATATTATTAAGATCCCAATACCTGTTCCATTCTTATGACTTGACCCGTCAAAGTATAACTTCTAAGGATCGATGTCAGCCATCCACAACGATGATCCGACCACTGCATGGTCGACAATAAAGTCTTCCACTATTTGTCTTTTCATTACCCTTAGAGGGACATACGTCAAGGAGAATTCAGTTAATGCTAGTGCCCACTTCCCAATTCGACTATGCAGAATGGATTTAGACAACATATGCTTAATAACATCAAAATGCGACGAAACGTAAACCTCAACTTGTTTAATATATTGTTTTAATTTCATACATGAGAAGTACAAGCATATGAACAACTTTTCAATCATGGTGTACCTAGTTTCAGCATCTATTAACATTTGACTAAGGTAATAAATGGGTCTTTCGACGCCACAATCACCTTCTTGCACTAACATGCTTCCTATAGTTTCATCTGACGCAGTGATGTACAACTTCATGCTTTTATTCATACTAGGTGGCAAAAAAATGGAAGGCCTTGTGAGGTACTCTTTGATGGTGTCGAAAGCCTCTTGTTGCTTCTGTCCCCAGTGAAAGTCACTTTCTTTCTTGGCCTTGAGCAATGGCGAGAACACCTTTGTCTTGCCACTTAGATTTGATATAAACCTTATCAAAAAATTTATCTTCCCCAACAAAGATTGGAGTTGTTTCTTCGTTAAAGGAGGCTTGAGATCCAAAATTTCCTTGGTTTTGTTTTGGTTGATCTTGATGCCCTTTTTATGGACTACAAATCCCAGGAAATCTCCTGCATGTACACAAAAGAACACTTTAGTGGATTCATTTTTAATCCATATTTCCTCATTCTTTCAAATGAACATCGAAGGTGGTCTAAGTGATCATTCTCTGATGAGGATTTTATGACAATTTCATCAATGTACACCTGCATAAATTTCTCAATAAAATCATGAAATATAGCATTCATGGCTCTTTGATAAGTTTCCCCGGCGTTTTTTAAACCAAATGGAATTACAATCCATTCGTACGTTCCTAAGGCCCCAGGGCACCGGAACTCCATTTTGGGAACATCATCTTCGGCTATGAGGATTTGGTTATAACCAGAGTACCCATCGAGCATACTCAAATACTTGAAACTTGCGGCTGAATCGACTAGCATTTCTGCCACAGGCATTGAATACTCATCTTTAGGGGTAGCGTTGTTTAAGTCTCTGAAATCTATACAAACTCTTAAAGTCCCATTTTTCTTAATAACAGGAACTATGTTTGCTAACCATTCGACGTAACTTGCAGTTATGATGAACCGGATTTTGAGCAACCTCTTGATCTCCTGCTTGATCTTTAAAGTGATTTTTGGAGCGAAACGTTGTGGCTGCTGTTTTACTGGCCTTTTTCCTGGCTGAATTGGTAGTCGGTGTTCTACTACACTCCGACTCAAGCCAGACATTTCGTTGTAATCCCAGGAAAAGTAATCTTTGTACTCCTTCAATACCTCGATCAGCTTGACCTTCATCTTCGATCCAATCTTAGCACTTACGTATGTAGGTCTCTTCGTTGCCCCATCACCCAAGTCAATTTCTTCAAGTGGGTCTTGCGCCTACATCTTCTGCAGCTCAATGGATGGGCTTTTTTCAAACCCCAAAGGCTCATTGTCATAGATGCAATCAAGCCTTCGGCTTTCCGAAGCTGTTGTCTGGGCTTGTCGGCCAATTACTTGCATACTGCTGTCGGCATCACCATCTATGTTTTGTCGCTTTCCTGCTTCTAGTGCCGAATTTCGCTTGTTTTTAGCCAAATAGGCTAAAATTTGAGTCAAGCTCTCTGACTCAGTAGTCATTTTCATCAATTGTGAACCACCCTGTGGGTGGAAGTTCCTCTATGGGCTCCATTGTAGCGCTAACAGCATCCCAAACGAATCCATAGTCAGGATCCAAGTTTAAGATACGACCCGTGTTGGCAGAAGTACAAGATCTCGATCCATCATCACAAGGTGCCCCATTTTCTAGGTGTTGGTCAAAATATTTCTTTACACCCTTTGCTTCATCAATCCTGTAATAAATCTGGCCAACTTGGATATTCTCAAAGACGTCGTTTTCCCCCCAAATGCTTAACCTCTGATGTAGAGTTAAAGGAACTGCCCCTATCCCATGGATCCATTCTCGACCCAACAAGAGGTTGAAATTTGCCTTCGAGTTTATGACCATGAAGAGAGTTGATCGGGTAGTGATACCTACAGCTAGATCAACTTGGACCACTCCCAAAATGTTGTTGTTTTCCCTTCATAATTGAATAGAACCATGTTGTATTGTCTGAGATTGGCTTCAGTCTTTCCAATTGAACAACGTATGGGGCATTAAATTGACAGCTGCCCCTTCGTCTATGAACACTCTGTTGACTGCCATTCTGTCGACCTTCGCTTTTATGAAAAATGGATTTAAATGGTACATCATTCCAGGACTAGGTCTTTCAAACATAGTTGTTCATTCTTCCACTATATCACTGATGATCACATAGTAACATAGTGGCTTGTCTTCTGTAGTCTTGTCTGGTAGGAAATCTTCTTCTGCTTCAGAGACTTCCAAAATCCTATCATATTCTGCCAGAAGTATTGAAACGATGTCGCAGTTTATAATGAAGTCTTCACCATATGTATCATCATTGGTGTCATCATACATGTCTTTGTCGAAATTGTCTTCTGGTGATGGGGTATATTCCTCATCTGACTGGGGAGTGTACTTTGGTTCTTCTTCATCTGAATGGGAAGTATATTATGGTTCTTTCTTGTTTTCACCTCAAGACGTGTACTTCGAGCTCTGGGTTGACACCACCCCCTTCTCTCCTGAAGTCTCCACAGTCAATGTCGTAGTCTAGTTCGTCACAATTTTCTCCTTCTCGACCCACCTTGACTTTGGGCATTGCCTTTTCAATCCAGAGGGTCCCATAGGCTTCAGGTGCAAAGTCGAAGCCTCTTTGGAAGCCTTTTTGTTTCGTTGATATCACCTCTATTGGGTCCTTGTCATAGGATTCTTTCCTTTATAGTTGGGGGAAACCACATAACCCCTGGGTTCAATACTCTTGTCTGAGACCTTTGCCTTCTTTTCCAGATCTAATACCTTCCACTTCGGCTGCTTGCTCCCTTTTTGGCTCACAGGCGCCACCCACTTATCTTGCGGGGTACTTGATGCCGGCACAAAGGTCTTGGGCTGCGCCGGCTGGAACATCTTCTTGTATTCTTCGTTCTGACGAGAAGCATCATTCTTGTCGAACACGAACCTAGGGATTGATGGCTTATTGTCCTGCAACACCATTTTCCTACCCGCTTTGTACTTCTCAGCAGCTTTTTCGCTAAACACGGTGTTGCACTTTGGGCATAATACAACCTTCAACCCGCTCACCCTACATTTCTCATGGAAATCAGTCAGACTTTCCCCAGCTTGAGGGTAGACTGCCTCGAGTTTCTCTTCATACTTCTTGTCGGGACCATAAGTAGTTTCGACCATTATGCATTCAAATTCTTCAGTTGTCAAGTGCTCGTTGAGACCTTCAGTAGCCTCAACCATCATGCAGTCTTATAGCTCAGAATATAAGGCTTCTTCGACCTTCAGAGGATCCATGTCCACTTGCATCTTTGGCCTTTCGTCAAATTGAAGTGGGCCTTCTTTCAAAGCTTTCTGCACCAAGTCCCTGAAAAAGAACACATTGAGATGTCTTATGACCACAGAAATTATGAAATTTACAAAATTCTCTTTTCTTCTTTTGTTCTAAAGGGGAATCTTTTGCCCCAGGAGGGACAATAATCTGACCATCTTTAACTAATAAATCAAATATTTCATCGCACTTAGATACATCAAAAGTATACTTTTTGCGACATATTTATCTGTTTTTTTGGTTTCAATAGGATTTTGTCCATTCGATGGTTTTAATGATTTGCAGGTGTACAGAGGCCCTGGCAATTCAGCCACGTTGACCTCGTTATCATTGATGAGCTCCTCATCGTTAGAAGAGTATTCGTCAGCGACCACATATGAAACTTTCTCTTTGTTACGGTATCTGTTACCCTGGGTTTTTTCATTTTTTAAACGTTCGACCTGTCGGACCCTATCAGCTAGTTGCATTATATCTCTGAGATATTATGTGTCTAACATTTTCCTGATCGAATAACCTAGGCCGCCAGCCGCCATCTCGACTAGCTCATGTTCAGGGACTGGCATGAAGCATCGCACTTTCAATAGTCTAAACCTATAAAGATATTGGTCCACTGACTCTGTAGCCTTTCGCTTGACGCTGGATAACTCTTTCAGACTAATTTTCGATTGTCCCGTGTAAAACTGTTCATGACACAATCTTTCCAATTGTGCCCAGGTATGGACAGACTGTGGGGTAAGGTGGTGAACCAAGTAAATGCATTTTTGGTGAGGGAACTTAGGAAGTACTTCATTTTCAAGTCCTCGTTGTTTACTATGTCGCCAGCTTCGGTTTGGCATCTGGCAACATGTTCGACGGTGGACTCCTCGGTCTCTCCAGTGAATTTGGTAAACTTTGGCACCTTCCACCCTCTGGGAAACTCTGTTTGCATAACGAAGTCTGGTGGTGGGGACGTATATATTGGTCGTCAAAGGCTTGGGTTTGCCCTATTGTGAACCATAATTCGTTCCACCATGGCTTCTAAGTTGGGTTTGCCAGCCATGGCTTCGTGTCGAGTCTGTCTGACCATATAGTCTGGGTCCTGGTTCTTATGAACTAAAACAATGGGAGGCCTTTGGGCCACCCTGGGTGTGTGTTCAACCTCATGAGGTTGGTGGTTAATTGTCTCGTCGAAGGCTTTGTCTTGTCGAATTGGCGTCTTCGGTTGAGGCGGCATCATCTGTCGACCCGGGGCCCTATGAGCGCCTAAAAAATCACCTATCTGTGTCATCTGAGCTTCCAATTATTGGTAAGTTTGAGTTGAATCTTGCATTAGTGATCTTAATATGGTGCCAATTTGCTGGGTCAACATGTGGAGCATTCTGTGATTACTTTCATCCATCTGCTGTCTCATGATGGCGACAGAACTTAAAGTGAAAGTTGGAAATAAAAGTTATGGAACACTAAACCCTGAGGGCCTAGTAACTTGGTTCGCCAAAGGCCCTAACCTTTGATACAGCGAAAAAGCTGACGAAGAGCTTTCCCAAAGAGTGGGCCGTTGTGACGCAGGCTCGACATGAACTTTGTCGGCATCCCAAAGGCCCAGGGTGTGGACATTGTGAAACTAGGCATATATTGTCCCCTAGTTCATGTCACCATAGGCCTAGGTTCAGGCCGACGTGGCGTCACGACAGGCCCACTATGAGCATTCGAAATCACAGACACAATGTCAGCGCCAACGTCGGTTGTTTGAGTCAAATTGTATTTCCCTCCAAAGACGGTTCTCCGTTTGGACGTGGTATCACCATCTTACCACTGTGCAGATGCATACACCCAAACCTATGTGTCCCACCAGGTGTGCCAATTTGTTAGCACGCAGTTTTTGCGCGAATAACCTCTGACCTCCTAACGCAAGTTTACTTGCGGGATCAGCCAAACAAGTCCCAAAATGATAGTTTCGAGTGTATGGGATGATGGTGAAATGGTGTTGTTTAGAGTAGGTTGAAGATAAATTTGAGAAAGACTGTGTTAACTTAAATAACGATGAATGCATAAACAAAAAAAGACAAAAACAATAAGACAAGAAATCTTTAAAGTTGATGATATAAATTGCTTATTAAGAGGAAATGTGGACGCGACCATACATTTTGCAGGAATGAAACTCTTTTCTCTTAACGCTTGGTACTCAGAGTGCTTTTCCCTTACAATGTTACAAAATGCGTCCTCTTAAAATGAAACTGGGCATTTCCTTAAATAGGAAAATAAAATAACTGCCATGTTGAATTTGGTGGCGCCACATGTCCTTCCACCACTTGTGTAACTTCCCACGTTTATAGCTTTCAAATCTTCTGCCCGCTCAAATGTTTTCCTCCTTTGCATTGGCCTTCTTACCCATTAGTCGACCTTGTCGACAGAACCTGTCTGATTCGACCCAAAAGCCTTCATCTACTGGCATCGGCTCACCTTATTTCCTTCACCATCTTTCCCAGCCTGTCGACCCACAAGTTAGTCTTTGTGTCGCCTTTCTTTAGTTGAAACTTCCAGCCAACAGTTGGTAGCACTGTGTGGCGAGACTTATTTGATATGTGTACTCGGCTTTTTCCTGATCTTCAAATAATTGATACTAAATTGGCTCCACAATATGAACTTAAGTCTTCATTGAATTCCATGCTTAAGGACCCTTATCTTGAGGAAGTAGTTGCAAGTGGCTTTTTTCCCAAGTCGGTCACAACTAGTCTGTTGAAACGGGAGGATCAAATCCTGTAGTGGATTGTCTCCCACATTCTACGTCTAAATAAAGGAGGTTATTTAAGAGTTGATCAAGCCGAAGTTCATTTGGTTTATCTTCTCAAGAACAAGAAGATGGTAAACTGGCCTTATTATATTGCCAGACGCATTTATGCTTTGAAGGAAAGCAGCAGAGGTTCATCCTTATGCTACAGATCGTTGATCCAAAGCATATTAGATCATGTCAGAATTGTTGTGCCAAGCATCCCTTATATTTCTCTTTTTGGTGACCAAGAGTTTAGTCATAAGACTATGACTCTTATGGAATACATTTGGGACAGACAACAGAAGACTTATGCGGTCAAGTCGGATTCGGTCAAGTGAGTAATGATAGTCAGATGATTGTTATGAAATATTTGGGGTCAAACATCTTGCAACCGAAATCAGCCGAGTGAAAGACTTGAAGAACGGAAGATTCGGTCAAGTGAGTAGCGGTAACTGGAGGTTTGTTCGAAATGTTTGATGCACTTGATTCAGCTGGAATCAAGGGGAGAGAAGTGGTTAAATTCAACTTCAACAATTGAGTTAGATTGTTGGTTAGCTATGACTTCTTTTGTACTAAATTTTGCAAACATATATTATACATATCTCAATTCTAGTTTTTAAAATTGGGGCAAACGTACCCGAAGCGAAGACGAAAGGGAAACTTCCTAAATAAATCAGGTGTGTGTATGTCTCTCTCTCTCTCTCCTTTATATTGTTGAAGTTTGTGTGTGATCAATTATTAGAAATATTTTGATTGATTTGTAGTGTTAAAAACTATTGTGAAAAACCATTGTAATTACTTTGATTGCGAGTGTGAAAAATTATGCACTACAAATCAAAGGAAATTTGACTTGGTATGTTTTGAATGCCAAGTGGTTGATATATTGATAACACACAAATTGGTCGATATATTATCTATTCAATTTTATCTACAATTAATCATTGAAAATTGATTCACCTGGTTTTCATATTGTGAAACTTATTGATTCTACTATCTCATCAAAATTATTCCATTCGGTTTCGCATATTCGATCTATCCAATAACAGTTCGTTTAGACGAGTTTTGATCCAAAACCGCTTTCGCACATTTTTAAAATAAAATTTTAAGCGCAAAAAATTATTAAAAATTAATGATTTATTCAACCCCCTTCTAGATCAGTGTCATCGTCTAACATAATGATTTGTTGGAATGAACTTTATTTTTGTTTTGTTTTATTTCATATATTAAATATGTGACTTTTGTTTTTTATTGTTAAGTCACATGTGTGTACGGGTCTGCCTAAAACTATTTCACACAAACTGGTTGATATATTGTCTATTCAATTTTATCTACAATTAATCATTGAAAATTGATTCACCTTAAGTGGTTTTCATATTGTGAAACTTATTGATTCTATTATCTCATCAAAATTATTCCATTCGGTTTCGCATATTCGATTTATCCAATAACAGTTCGTTTAGACGAGTTTTGATCTAAGACCGCTTTCGCACATTTTTAAAATAAAATTTTAAGCGCAAAAAATTATTAAAAATTAGTGATTTATTTAACCCCTTCTAGATCAGTGTCATCGTGTAACATAATGAATTGTTGGAATGAACTTTATTTTTGTTTTGTTTTATTTCATATATTAAATATGTGAGTTTTGTTTTTTATTGTTAAGTCACATGTGCGTACGGGTCTGCCTAAAACTATTTCACACAAATTGGTCGATATATTGTCTATTCAATTTTATCTACAATTAATCATTGAAAATTGATTCACCTTAAGTGGTTTTCATATTGTGAAACTTATTGATTCTACTATCTCATCAAAATATTGAAAATTGATTCACCTTAAGTGGTTTTCATATTGTAAAACTTATTGATTCTACTATCTCATCAAAATTATTCCATTCGGTTTCGCATATTCGATCTATCCAATAACAGTTTGTTTAGACGAGTTTTGATCTAAGACCGCTTTCGCACATTTTTAAAATAAAATTTTAAGCGCAAAAAATTATTAAAAATTAGTGATTTATTTAACCCCTTCTAGATCAGTGTCATCGTGTAATACAATGAATTGTTGGAATGAACTTTATTTTTGTTTTGTTTTATTTTATATATTAAATATGGAGTTTTGTTTTTTATTGTTAAGTCACATGTGTGTACGGGTCTGCCTAAAACTATTTCACATTAGAATTGTAGGCGACGGATGAAGCTTGCAACCGTGTGACATAAGCATCTTCAATTATATTGTAAATTACAGTATAACTTATGAAATTTTGATTTGTATTTGTTCAAAATGTTAATTTTTGTATCAACATTTTGTTTGTTGAAGGAAAATGGAGTTAAATCATCTAAAATATTTTATGTTTCATACTTTTTATTAGCTATCATACCCAAAATAATTCATATAAATGAGAATGGTTTAAGAACAAGTGAACAAACAACACAACAAAAATACACTACAGCAAAATATTAACTCCATGTCAATCAAATCAATGAATCTACGACATCTTTCACAATAGGGAAATCTCCATCAAACCCACCCCATAATTGAGTAGCCTTTTAGAGCACTCATAACACAAACACCAGCTAGCAGATCCACAACATTCTCAAATTAGTTTGACAGTAAAGTAGGATCCAAAATATCATAACTATACAAGAGATGAAATGAAACTCCAATGAACACTCTTCTCCAACCCCGCTTGAAACAACCACTACCAACTCTTCCTTAAACTGATATATGCAAACCTTATCTAAATACATCTAAACTGATTTCACATCAATCTATTAATCCGGCCATAATCTCAAAACACCTCTACTCTACCAGAAATATTGAACTTGCATTGGTTATTAGAATGCCAAATGAAGCCAAACAAATTAAGCTTAGCACTTCATTTGCAAGTCTTCCCTTATACGATAGTATAACTATGAGCCGTCATTCAATATCACCCTTCGTCACAATCCTTATACGATAGTATAACTATGAGCCGTCATTCAATATCACCCTTTGTCACAAGTACTGCTATGCTGATGGCTGATTTTTCATCCACGGCAGAGAAAAATATGCCAATAAACGGTTACCAAAACCATGGTTATTAAAGCAACAACCCCATTTAACCACTGTCAATTCTGATCCCATTTATGCTAGGTGTGATGTGTTCGATCATATTGCAGTTTTGGCAGAAGCATGTTCGTCTGGTAGTTGTAAGATTGGTACTGAAAACAAGATATGAATGGACGTTCTGTCAAATTTAGCAAGCATGTGTCAATTACTCAATCAGTATCATTATTAGGGAAATACGAAATGAGGTTAAGTTAAACAAATTTACCTTTACAAAGAAACCCCCAGCCAAC
The DNA here is from genome assembly GCA_963859935.3 of Lathyrus sativus. Taxonomy (NCBI): domain Eukaryota; kingdom Viridiplantae; phylum Streptophyta; class Magnoliopsida; order Fabales; family Fabaceae; genus Lathyrus; species Lathyrus sativus. The sequence continues at coordinate 671,029,889 of OZ012737.1, forward strand.
ATATGAAAGTCATGACAGTGAGTGAAGCCAAAGTTGTTGCTCTTTTCAAGTCCATTAGTGTTGCCCCAATATCAAGTCCAAGTCCCTATAATCATCATCGGTAATTACAAGTTAGCCATAATTAAAGACCGATTAAGTTTATGTTATTTACAAACTAAACAGTATTGTAAATTACTGCTACAGTGCATACCTGAGCTGCCAATGCAGAGAAAGATTGTAAGAATACTCAGGAAAAAGGGTCCTGCGCTGAGTCTCAAACCAGCCATGAAATAAACAACTAGGAGGAAGAGCACCGGTAATACAAGGTCTAATGAAAGGGCACATGTAGTTCTAGCCACAAAGTATGTACTTAATCTGTACATATCTGTTGCTCTTCCCTTATTCAACATTGCTCTTTCATGAGGAAATGTGAATATTGCAGTTTACACGGGAGAAGATCCCAAAAACACTTCAATAAAGAAAAGCAATCCAGCCTATAATCCAAAAAGGTCGGTCAAGAATCAAAGTCTTAACTTCCAACACCTTTTTTTCGTAACTATTCGGTCTCATCAAGGCTGAGAGACAAGTAAAGTCTAATCAATAACTATTTTAAGTTGAAAGTGCTTACCTAGTTTTAAAGACCCTTTGGGTTGCTAGCATCAGACTGCCACCAAAGTGATCCCAGAAGGATTGCAGTAGAAAGAGCTTGTGTAATTCCCAACCAGCTAAACAGTCATGCCTACATTCTTTGAATCCTCTAGAAAATAATATTGAATATTGTTCTGACCAACTTGCTCTTTACTATCTTTTACGTGAACAAGAGAAATTGGAACCAATAGTTTTTTCTTCTCTGCTACTTTAGTCTCATATGCCTCCACTAGATACTGTTGAAAATTCATCTATAATCAGCTATCAAATTGTCTTTCTAATCAAATGATTCCGAAATGCTCTAAATTGGTTTAGTACACCAAAATATACCACTTTTTGTCTTTAGACCGGGTATAAATAAAAATTAATCCTTGCAAATATACTTTGTTTTTCCATAGGTGCTTTGTTAGACCGCTAATGAGTGTATTATTAATTATGGTCTTTATGTAGTTAAAAAAGAAAATAATTTTTACCAGGACTAAAAGCAAATGTAATATATTTGCAGTGATAAAAGAACATATTTATAAATTGATCATGTGAATTTATTTACCTCTTGTACAACTGCAGCTGATGGTTTCCCATTCGATGTTTCAGCTTCTGCATTTTCCATCTGAACTTTAACCTCTTACTCTGATGGTACAGAAATATCAGTCATATTTCCATTTGTGCGATCCAATAAAAACTCTGTTCATGGTAATGAGAGGTGAACGCCCTATAAACTTGTGAAACAAGTCTGATTGATGATTGGTGGATTGTTATCACTATAGTTTACCCAGCCTGACATAATACAATCCATCAATCATCAATCAGCTATGTCGTGTAGCATCTCAACAATACTCAAGGCTGTTGTAGAATTCAAACTAGATGTTGGTTCATCAAGAAATAGAAGAGAAGGATTGATTGTGATATCATTGTGTCTTAAAACACGTTTTCATATAATTAAGCATACAAAATATTTGACAGTATATCTAACAATTTCGATTATCGAATATATAAAAACACAAGACTTTCAAATAACTAACCTGAGGAATACATTGTTGGGGTTTGGATGATTTAGATTGAGGAGGAGGTGAAAGAATTTCCCTAGGTATGAGTTCAACCGGTTTTGGAGGCTTATTGTTGAAGGCCAATATTCAAGTTCTATCATTGATGTTAAGGACTTCAGCGAATTGTTTCTAGTATGATAAAAGCACGGCTGGGTTTTCTTTTCCCTTCTACCCTCCGTCGGCATGTAGTGAGCTTAACTAAAATCCATTGCTGATCTATTTGGAATAAACCTGTCCAACTGTTGCAAAAAATATATCCAAAATTGAGAAATTCTGAATGGATAAAAGCAAATCAAACTAAAAAATAAATAAATAAATACTCATTCTAAATCAATAAAAAACAGTAAATGTGAGGGAAATCACTTACATTGTCATGATCCTGTGAAGAATTCTTCCGACGAAACTTGCAACTGTATATGACATAAGCATCTTCAATTATATTATACATTATAACTTAGGAAATGTTACTTTGATTTACTCCATGTTATTTTTTGTTTAACATTTTGTTTAGTTGAAGAAAAATAGAGTTAAATCATTTAACATATTTTCTGTTTCATACTTTTTAAAAAGCAGAGAGAAACTTGTTATTAGCTATAACGCCACACCTAACACAAAGAGTTCATACAAAAATACGCTAAAGCAAAATATTAACTCCACGTCAATCAATGAATCTACAACATCTTTTACAAAAGTGAAAATTTCCATCAAACCCACCCCATAATCGAGTAGGCTTTAGACCACTCATAACACAAACACCAGCTAGCAGATCCACAACAATCTCAAATTAGTTTGACAGTAAAATATGAAAGCAATGCAGGTACGAGCCAAAATATCATAACTATACAAGATATGTCCAATGAATACTCTCATTACATCAACGACCATTATCAGTATCAGAAACACAATAGAACTTATCCTCAAGTAAATTTGCCGCTAAACTCTTCTCCAGCCGCTTGAAACCAACACTAACAACTCTGCCTTAAACTGATAGATGCAAACCACAGCTATGTCATGTAGCATCTGAACAATCCCTAAGGCTGCTGTAGAATCCAAACTAGATAATGGTTCATCAAGAAACACAACAGAACGATTGATTATGATCTCATTGCCAATACAGACTCTTTTCCTCTCTCCACCAGACACCCCTTGACACATGTTTTCATACAATTAAGGATACAAAAATATTTGTCAGTATATTAAAACTATTATGTTGTTTTCGAGCATGATTATGAATAATTGAGACTCTATTGGAAGCATCAATTTACCTCTCAAGCCTAGCTCATAGAGACCATATGTGAACAAGCTGCATATGTCGGTGTTTCTTTCACAGTTAGGTGAGGAAACAAAACATCATTCTTCACTTGTCAGTATATTCAGAGCCAGTGTTGCACAGAAAATCGTCGAAAGAAACCTACCTGCTTTTTAAGAACTTGGAATATGGTTGATCATTGTAAGTAACAGATCCGCCAAATGTTGGTCGAAAGAAACCTACCTGCTTTGCATATGAGAGTTCCTTTTTACCGGATACGGTTGAATTTTGCAAACGGTTCATTATATGCCTTTGGCACAGCTTTTCCTGCTGTTGCTGGGTTTCCAAAGACATTCCAAAACCTGAGAGTCTCATCTGCGGCTGCAGATGCCACAGTAAACCCATCCGGGCTCGGTGTCATGTACAGCACTCTCGAGGTGTGACCGTTGAGTTCCGCCATCTTCACCATTGAAGGATACTTCCAAAGGGTGAGCTGGTTTTTAGTGAACCCATGTGAGCTAAGAAGCTCGCGCTCATTCTTGTTCCAGAGCAGAGAACAAACTTGTGATCCTGTGTCGAAAGAATTCAGTCTCGCACCTGTGTGTGTGTTCCACAGTTTAATGCAATGATCACCCCCACCTCCACCAGATGCCAATAGGTTACCCTGAAAAGGACACCAAGCTAGTGCCTTCACAGCAGCCGTGTGTTCCTCAAACCTATGAAGCCAATTAGTGGGTGAATTTGAGGAAACCACGGACCTATCCCATATGTGAACAACATTATCATTTCCACCACTAGCCAGTTGATGTCCTGAGGATGACCACTTGAGCCCACAAACTTCCTGGTTGTGTCCTCTGTACGTTTCAACAATGTGAGATCTCACTCTAACATCATTGTTTACTATTTTACCATCCATTCCTCCTGTTGTCAGAATGTGACTGTTCCAAGCCAGTGAACCCACTCTTGCTCTATGTCCACCCTTTAATGTCCTTAGCTACAGAAACCAAAATGAAACCATACAAATATGAGACTTGAGAACAATTTTAAGTTTAAAACAAAACAAAGAATGGTTAAAAAAAAAGAATAACTGGACAAATTCTGTTCAGAACCAAAAACATATTCTGCCTAAGCAATTTGCATCTATAGTATCATGAGTAAAACACAAACAGCACCATAAGAACAAGGCCTAATGATTTATATGATATTTACCTGTTCAGAACCAAAAACATATTTTGCACTAAGCAATTTGCATCTATGGTATGATGAATAAACACACAAACAGCACCATAAGAACAATGCCTAATGAATTATATGATATTTACCTGTTTAGAACCAAAAACATATTTTGCCCTAAGCAATTTGCATCTATGGTATGATGAATAAACAACACAAACAGCACCATAAGAACAAGGCCTAATGATTTATATAATATTTACCCGTTCAGAACCAAAAACATATTTTCCCCTAAGCAATTTGCATCTATATATGATGAATAACAACACAATATTTTTCCCTAAGCAATTTGCATCTATAGTATGATGAATAAACAACACAAACAGCATCATAAGAACAAGGCCTAATGATTTATATAATATTTACCTGTTCAGAATCAAAAACATATTTTGCCCTAAGCAATTTGCATCTATAGTATGATGAATAACAACACAAAGAGTTCCATAAGAACAAAGTCTAATGATTTATATGATATTTACCTGTTTTGAAGCAGCGGTATCCCATATCTGGACATGGGAGTTGTTCAAACCAAGAGCTAAATGACGTCCATCTGGGGCCCAACTAACACTTGTGACAGGACCATATTCCTCATCCACAGTGACAAGTTCTGAAGTGGAACTATCTGAAGCATTCCAAAGATAAACTGTATTTTCAAGGGCGATACTAAGGACATTGTCGCTACCCCAATCTAGTAAATTTAAGTAAAAATCATCCAAGATATCGGGGGCATCCAAGGTCCTCTCAGAAGTCTGCAAAAACATTTTTACATACACATTCAAAACAAACAAATTGAAATTGAAAAAAAAATTGAAAGACTTTGATTATTGAATATAGAAACACAAGACTTTGAAACAACTAACCTGAGGAATACATCTTTTGGGTTTGGATAATTTGGATTGAGGAGGCGGTGAAAGAATTTCCCTAGGTATGAGTTCAACAGGTGGCGGAGGCTTATTCTTGAAAGCCAATATTCGAGTTCTGTCATTGATGTTAACGGCTTCTGCGAGTTTTTTCTGGTATGGTGTAATCACCTCTGGATTTTCTTTTCCCTTTGTACCCTCCGTCAGCATATAGTGAGCGTAACCGAAATCCATTGCTGATCTATTTGGAATAAACCTATCCAACTGTTAAAAAAAAACCTAAATTGAGAAATTCCGAATCGATATAATCAAATCAAACTTCGAGAAACCCTAAAATCATTCTAAAATCAATAAAAACAGTAAAAGTCAGAGAAGTCGCTTACGTTATCCTGATCCTGCGAAGAATTCTTCTGATGAAGGAAGCGTTCTTGGAAAGGGACTCGGGAATCGGCCTTTGAAAAAGGCCTCCACCATCCTGAATCCATTATCAAAGAAACCTGCAAGAAAGAAAAGAAGTTTCAGAGAAATGAAAGAAAAGAATGGAAAATAAATGAAGAAATGATGGCGATAATAAGGAAAGGGAATTGGAAGCGTGTTGTGGTGATCGATTTGCGCAGTCTCCTATTGATGAAGCTTCGAGAAAAGCTTCGAGGAGAAGAAAATGGGAGACGAAAGAATGATGGGAAGCGTGATATGGTGATGGATTTGCGCAGTTTCTGAGTGATGAAAGCTTCGAGAAAAGCTTCAAGAAGAAGATGATGATGAGATACGAAAGAGTTAGCGAGAACTGTAAAATGTGTAATAAAATGGTTCTGTTATATATGAAAGTAGCCGTTGGGATGTTTTGGTTTAACGGAAATAACCCTTAATTAACTCGGTAACGTTGTTTTACTATGATGAAGTGAAAGTATTTTATATGTGGGCTTCGGCCCAAGTTTTGGAATGTAATTTTAGAGATTTATCCTGTCATCCCAAAAATTAAATTTGACCTGACACTCCATTTTTTCATAATACCGAAATCATCTTTGTTTAAATTTTGTCAAAACATTCGGACAATAAAATTTGATAGAACAAATAAATTTGGTACGAATCAAAAAATTTAATAATTCACTTTTTGGTAAGCAAAATGTCACTTATCGATTTTTTAAAAATCACCTTGTTGTATTGGATTTTTGTGCAAAACGTCAAAAATATTGATAGTTTAAAAGTATTGACTTTTTTAAAATCCTCTTGCGCATACTGGGGTTTTAGAGGATGTGCAAAAAATCCAGTAGTGTAATTTTAAGGATTGAGATTTTTTTCGATAGTTTTAAACGGTTGTGATTGCATCGACCATTTTGTGTGGTCCTCCATATAATCTATAGTAGGCGCCTCAATAGTTGTATGTGGAAAATCCTATATAGTAGTCGTAGCCTCTGTCTCAGAATGATGGGGTACCCATGTCTCGGCCACAACCTATTTGTCATCCTCAATTGCTGCCTGGAATCCTCGACAACTAACTCAGCATCAGGATCTCTGGTCCATCTAACAGCAGGTCTAGATCCTATATGTCTGATATTGCAGGGTGCACGAAGAAGCTCGTCTGCCAACCTCCTCCTATGAGAACCTACCAAGGCTACTCTTCTCTCTTGGAGAGACGAGTTCTTAACGTCATCCCCCTTCGCACGAGCCCTTACTGCAATAAAGTTGTCTGATCCTCTGGCCTTCACCAAAAAAAACAATCAATTTAAACTACATTTTTTTAATCCAAAAAACTTCATGCATTTAACGGATTTTTTGAAATTTCTGGATAATCAAAAGCTAATTTTACACTACCGATTTTTTCAAAACCACTAGTATACACACATGCAATTTTACTGTTTTTTTTTATCAGTTAGAAAACATGCCCTTTTACTAGATTTTTCAAAAAAATTGGAGGAACGTATGCATTTTTACCGATTTTTTTAAAAATATCTGATAAAAAGTAAGCATTTTTATCGGTTCTTTTGAAATTCGATAAAAATGCATAAAAAACAAGAGTTTTTACATGACTTTTCTAAAAATGCGGAAAAAATGCATGATTTATTTTACAAAAAGAACTAGTATAAACATAAAAATTCGGTAAAAATTGATACTCACGCAGTCACTTGTAATAAATTTTGTTGTTTTTCTGAAAAATCCGTATTGACAAGAGCTTTTCAAATTACTCAAAATCTTACAATGGAATTGTGAAATTAATTTTTATATTTTACATGATTAGTATGGTAAATACATAAGATCTATGGGTCTGGTCAAACTTTTGGGATGGCAGGATAAAATCTTGTAATTTTAAGAGAATTATTTAGTCGTCTATGTATTTTTTTCTACAATAATAACATTTTTAGTTCGACCTCTTGCCTTATTGACTTAAAATTTTATATTTCATTATTATTTATTTTAGTTGTATATACCACTTTTATTCATTAATTTTATTTTGACAACAATTTTATTTTAACAAAAATTGTAATATTTATAAAAAAGTTCATTACATAATATTAAAGAATGTTGGAAATTCATCTCACACCCTATGAAGAATTCTCTTCAATCTTGATCTCAAGATTGATGAACAAACCCACAATATGATAGTAATGGTGATAACAAGTAACGAGTTATCAAGAACAGTAAAAGAGAAGAAGAATAACAAACAAACAGCAAGAAAGAGAAGAATGAGAGAAGAAATATTTAGAGAAAATTGTGGTACCCACAAATTGTGGGATTTCTGATTACTATTGAACTTTCACTTGCTAAACTCTGCAACTGTGAAATCTGTTCTATTTGATTACAAAGTAAGGCACCTATTTATAGTTTTAGGTTTACAAAAGTCCAAAACATAAAAGGCCTAAAATATTCAAAATCAAATCAAATCTAAATCATATCAAATCTCATCAAAACAAATATGTGTCAAAACAAACTGTTTCGACACACTGAAAGCTTCGAAACTTCGACACTTGACTTAGACTTCGACTGCTTCCTTGCTATTTCGACTTCGACACACTATGAATTACATTTAACACACCACTTAGTTCATTGTGTCTAAACTGTCTACATTCATCATGGCTCTTAGTCTTCTGAAGGCTTCGACCTGCACTCCCTTCGTCATGATATCTGCAATCTGATTCTCAGTTCTGCGGTGTTCCAACTTCATCTTCCCTTCTGCTGCCTACTCTCGAAGATAATGGAATCTCATTTCGATGTGCTTGCTTAAGTCCATACAGGGATTTATGAAGCCTGTACACCTTTCTTTCTTCGCCTTGTTTCACAAACCCAGCTGGTTGTGCAACATAAACTTCTTCGTCTAAGGGGCCATTAAGGAATGCATATTTCACGTCCATCTGACATGTGTGTCAGTTGTTCATATTTGCTAGACTAACAACCAACCTGATTCTTTCGATTCTAGCAACAGGTGCGAATACTTCATTGAAGTCGATTCCTTCATTCTGAAGAAATCCTTTCGCCACAAGTCTCGCCTTATGTCGAGTTACTTCTCCTTTAGGATTTACCTTCACCTTGTAAACCCACTTCACATCAATTGCCTTCTTGCCTTGCGGCAATTCGACAAGTGACCAGGTATCATTGACTTCGATGGACTCCAACTCTTCAGTCATTGCTTTCACCCACTTTGAATCTTTCAGCGCCTCAGCTGCATTGACTGGTTCGACATCTGCATAGAAAGCATAATGTACCAGCTCACCCTCTTCATCGACTACATCATCTGATGTAATTACACATTCTTGTAACCTTGCAGGCATGTGTCTTGTTCGTCGAGGTCTGCTTGAACCTGCTTCATCTGCAAGTGGTTCTTGTCGAACTTCTATTTCGACTTCAGTGGTTGGTTCTTCACAAGAGATTCTCACTAAATCCTTCTTGGCATTCTCAGTCCAGTCCCATTCTTTAAGTTCATCTATGATCACGTCCCTGCTGATCACTACCTGCTTATTCACTAGGTCGAACAGCTTATAACCTCCTGTCGAATGATATCCTATCAAGATCATATGATTCGACTTATCACCAAGCTTCCTTCTCAACTGATCTGGCACATGTCTATGCGCTATAGATCCAAACACCTTCAAGTGACTGAGACTGGGCTTGACACCAGACCAACATTCTTCTGGTGTAATTCCTTCAAGCTTCTTCGTCGGACATCTGTTCAATATATATGTTGCTGTCGAAACTGCTTATCCCCATAATTCTTTAGGTAGATGCTTTCCATTCAACATACTTCTCACCATATTCATGATGGTTCTGTTCTTGCGTTTTGCAACCCCATTTTGCTGTGGAGTGTAAGGTGGAACCACCTCATGCACAATCCCTTCTTTTACACATAGTGTATTGAACTCTTTTGATACATACTCTCCACCACCATCAGTCCTCAGAATTTTCAGCTTTCGACCACTCTGTCTTTCGACCATGGACTTGAATCTGGAAAATACCTCATTCACATCACTTTTCTTCTTGATGAGGTAAGTCCACAGCTTTCGATTGTAATCATCTATAAACGTGACAAAGTATATATTGCCACCAATCAAATCCACCTGGATTGGACCACATACATCAGAGTATATGACTTCAAGTATTGCCTTCGACTTTCTTCATGCATCCTTGCTGAAGCTATTCTTGTGTTGTTTCGACTGAACACGCTCCTCACAGACTTCACTTGGAATGTCGATTTCTGGTAATCCTAAAACCATACTTCTTCTCTTCAGTTCTCTGATGTCATTAAAGTTAAGATGACCTAGTCGAAAATGCCATAACCACTCATCTCTGTTGGTTGTAGTTGCTAGACACTTGTGCTCTCATCATCTTGTCTTCGACAACTACCTTGTAGTTCTTTTCGACAAGCTGCCTTATACTGAGCAAATTACTCTTCATGTCTGGTATGTACAACACATTGGAAATTGTTGACCTTTTGCCATCTTTCCTCATAATCAGAACATCACCAACACCTTCAACTGCTAGAGTGTTGTCATTTGCAAACTTCACTGTGTTCTTCGACGAGGGCTTCATGTTAACAAACCAATCTTTCCTTCCAGTCATGTGTGATGAGCATCCTGAGTCCAAGTACCACTGATCTTGGAATCTTTCTTCAACCTAGAGACACTTTAACCTAGAGACACTCTAGACCTAAGTATACCCACTCACTCTCCCTCAATCACACAACAGTGATATTAAACAATTACAATACAAAACAGTATGAAGAGATACTTCACACACACCTTGATCTTGCTTCACAGCTTTGATCAAGGAACTCACACACTCTTGCTTCACAGCTTCGAGTGAGACACAACCTAGAATCTACTTAACAAATGCAATCATCAACCAGACAATTGGTTGGATTACAAGTATTCCTAGACAGAATTCACACGTGAAGACTAGCCTTCTTCACTAATACAGGACTCTGCAATCTGCACTCCTTTTTTCTTCTGTTTTCAGGTTGCTTTTTTTCAGGATTGCATCTTCTGATCTTTATAGCTATCAGTCCTCTTGGGCCTTGGTGAATTAATTAGGTTTTATCCATATCAAACCTATTCTCCACGAGCTGCACACTTGCCACTTAATTCAGGGTTCTTCTAGTTCACCTAGGGCTTCTAGAAATTCTCCTGATATCCAGCTTGAGCATTTATTCTGGTTCCTAGATTAGAGATACCAGGAAAATAACCTCACCGCTGGATGTCATACGTTCAATGTTATGACATTCTGTATGACATTCAGCTTAACTAAGTTAACTTATAGTTAACTTACCCTGCACACACATCATTAAGTATGTCCTAACAATCAGTATGACATACATGCACACTCTAAAGTTTTACCATAAAATGTAGCCAATCAAGAGCACTTACATCTTGATTTCTCTTCCTTTCTGGACAATCACTAACATAATGACCATATTTTGGCAATTGAAACATTGAATGTGGCTTTTGTCTGTCTTTCGACTACCACCTATTCCTTTACCTGCAGCACCACCTCTTTGGTTGCCTTGGTTCCAAGGTTTCTTCTGATTCAACTGGTTTCCTCCTTTGTTGCCATTCCAGCTACCTTTTCCTTTTCTTTTCTTTTCTTACTGCGCCTGCAAAGCCATATCTTTCGACTTTCCTGCAGCTCTCTCAGCCATCCTCTGTTCATGAGACTCAAGAGTCCCTTGAAGCTTTTCCTTCGTCAACATTGACAGATCTTTTGACTCTTCTATGGCAATTACTACGTGGTCGAGTTTTGGAGCCAACGATCTCAAAATGTTTGAGACAACGGCTTTCGTCGTCAGCGCTTCTCCATATACTTTGATTTGATTCACCAACTTTGTAACTCTGGTGAAGAAATATGTAATGCTTTCGTTGTCTTCCATCTGAAGCAACTCATAGGTTCTCTTGTGAGTTTGTAACCTCACCTCTTTCACCTTCTCTGCGCCTCCAAACGACTTTTCAAGAATCTCTCATGCTTCTTTTGCTGAATCAACATCACTAACCTTTTCAAAGTTATCAGGATCAACACACTGATGAATTATAAAGAGTGATTTTTAATCCTTCTTCTTCAATTCTTTGTGCACAGCCTTTTCCGCCTCCGTTGCGTTCTCCCTAAGCAATGTTACTCCGTCCTTCACAAGATCCCAAAGATCTTGATAATAGAAAATCACCTTAATCTGCTTGCACCAATTCTCATAATTGTCTTTCTTGAGAATTGGCAGCGTCGCCGGAAAGTTGTTGTTCGGATAGTTTATCGCCATCACTATCTTCCTTCCTTGAATCTCTCAAATGGAGCTCTAGATACCAGATGTTGGAAATTCACCTCACACCGTATGAAGAATTCCCTTCAATCTTAATCTCAAGATTGATGAACAAACCCACAATATGATAGTAATGGTGATAACAAGTAACGAGTTATCAAGAACAGTAAAAGAGAAGAAGAATAACAAACAAACAGCAAGAAAGAGAAGAATGAGAGAAGAAATATTTGGAGAAAATTATGTTACCCACAAACTGTGGGATTTCTGATTACTATTGAACTTTCACTTGCTAAACTCTGCAACTGTGAAATCTGTTCTATTTGATTACAAAGCAAGGCACCTATTTATAGTTTTAGGTTTACAAATTTGTTCTATTTGATTACAAAGCAAGGCACCTATTTACACTTTGACACTTAACTTAGACTTCGATTGTTTCCTTGCTATTTCGACTTTGACACACTATGAATTACATTTAATAAAGAAAAGTTAGGTAATAAAGTTATACTAACTGCGACCTAAAATTTGTTTTGACTATGACATATCGAAAAGGCAACCTAATTGTTGTCTAACTATTGCCTTTTGTTCTAGAAATGATTTTATGCCTTTCGGGAATGCTCCTTAGACATTACTCAATGTCATAAATGTTACAGTGATATGTTATGGAAAGATGCTTCTGAAATAAGGTGTGTCTTAACAAGATCCTTCCACTGCCTTTGTTTTGGCATCGACTTTCTTTCTTCCAATAACAGTTCTTGGACGTTGCCCAAGACCATGCTTTCACAAGAGTTCTTTTAGACAGGGTGCGTTCGGAATGGCATTTTCAAACATGGCTGAAGTAGAGTTTTATAGGGCCCCTGGGAAATACATGGGGTGGATTGAGAATTTCTTGTTTCTTTTATTTAATATTTGACGTTCATTGTATGAGCAGACTAGGATAGTAGGTGGGCCATAACATTTTTAGACCTCTTTACATGAAGAAAAGAAATCATCTTTTAAAAATGGGTAGGCTTCCTTTTGACAGCTGTGACCTCAATCATGACTATATTTATTGTTCTTACAGATATTTTGATTATTTTAAATAGTGGTTTGATCCATGGAATTTTACAATCATGCTTGTGAAAATTTGTCATTTGAAACCTTTATTGTATCATTTGGGTATTATGATTGATCAACAGTAATGGTAGATGTTTCTTGCTTTTGTTGTGCATGGATGATAACTACACATTATACATAGGTATAACTTTGTTGTTATTGGTATTTGGTACCACTATGTTAGTAAGTAATCTTACTATCCTTTATTTGGGTTGCAATTTTGGCCTTTATTCTGTTTATTATCTCATATGGAAATTTCAATATAGGGATTCATCTAAGCAACAATGAAGTTTTTCTTATCCTAACCAACTCTATAATAAAGTTGCATTCATTAAGATTGATTCGTAATGATCTTGTTAATTGTATGGATATCAATATGTTTAAAATTTAAGGTAAGAGTTTCTTGGTTCCAACAATTTTTTTTCATGTCAATTAGGTTCATAACTTCATGAATTATTGTTTTCAAGAGTTTGTTCGTTAGGAATTTAAACCCAAATTAATTAGAAATCCATGTATCCTCCTAAACAATAGTAGTTTTACCGTTGCTAGTACACCAAAAACATATTGTTTTTAGTATCCAACTAGCATGGTGAATACTTCTCCAAATATAACTAAATTTATTTTCCTTATTTAGCCTGCATAAAGTTAGTCTTATGAAAATATTTCGCTTTTAAATATTTTGTTGTCATATACTCCGGGTTGGTCAATATTCTCTACCCTTGCTTGGCCTTCTTGGCTTCATTAAAATCTCTTGTCATTCTAAACTCAAGACCACCATCATTTAATGATTTTCATAACAACTTCCACTTAGACCAATGAACTTTAGAATTAGTACCTTTTTGCTACCACCAAAAGTTGTTATCCATAACTTTGAAAAGAGTTTATCTGTCAGCATAAGCATAAGAGAAACTTTTTTATTTCCATACTTTAAGCTTCTTTCATAATCTATCAATTAAAAAATTGAATGCTTGAGTTTTAAATTTATCAATTTGAGCAAGTAATCTTAGATAGGTATTGATTATGTTAATGATTTATAGGTTGATCCAAAAGTTGAAAAGGATTTTACTATAGAAAATGATGTTTTTGCTAAACATAATCTTGGACTTCTAAGGTTGAATTGCTGACTATAATTTTTCTCATAAGTATTGATAATACCGAGGAGAGCTTTTGCTTCCTTTTTATTTGTTATGCAAAAAATTAAACTATCATCGGCGATAAATAGGTGGGAGATTTTAGGATCATATCTACCAATATAGATTCCCTTAATCCCTTTGTAGGATTAACTATTTACTATAAGACTAGAGAAAATGTTCACCCATATAATGAAAAGATACGGAGAGAGGGGTCACTCAGTCTAATTATTTTAGGTGAAAAGAAAATATCAAAAGGGTAATCATTAATAAGAATGGAGAATGAAACAATACAAATACAATTAAGGATAATGTTAGGAAGATTTTTGTATTGGTAAAAAATTATAGGGGGTGTGTGTTCCCCTGTAAGGGCAGGAATACTCAGAGTGCTTAGTAGGTATATTATGATTTGGCAAGTGAGGGCCTGTCCACAGAGGTGAGACGTCATTTATGGTGTTTGTTGAGGCTATTTGAAGGATTAGCTCACGTGAGGTGAGAGGCTCTGTATGGTGGTCGGTGTTGCTAGAGGGCAGACATACAATTGGGTAGGGGTGGACATTCGAAAACCAACCGATGCTAACCGACCGAACCGAATTCAATTTTGCTCAACGGTTCGGGTTACTTCGGGTTACGGGTAAGTGCGGAGGATTCAGATGGATCGTAAAGGATAGTGGCGGTCGGGTTCAGATTTGCATATTGGAACCGTCGGAATCCGAATCCGACCGATTCACACTTTGGCCCAGAATTTTTTTCCCAATTTCTAGGGTTACTTTCGATCTTTATTCAGTTCTTTTTCATTCCTCCGTTCTCACTCCCTCACCAATTCTTGTATATTCAGTTCTTTTATTTTTTTTCCCTCATGATAAAACTTCGCATTGTATCACATCTGAGGCGGCTGAACTAGGTGGTGTTCGTAAAGCTTTGTTGTCTGACTTGATGAGTCTGCACCTTTCAGGCATTGATATACCTCAAATTTCATTGCATCCTCTCATCTACCCAAATACGACATTCTATATCTCGAGGCCTTTGCTTGATATTTTTCAAGATTCAGCTCTAATTTCATTGTCTCCAACTTTCAGGTTAACACTCTCTCTCTCTCTCTCTCTCTCTCTCTCTCTCTCTCTCTCTCTCTCTCTCTCTCTCTCTCTCTCTCTCTCTCTCTCTCTAAACTAACACATAAATCATCATCCTTGTTGGTTTCAGGTCAGGGTTAACGCAGCTCCATCATTGTCTCTCTTGGTACCGCCATTATCGTCTCTCTCGGTACCGCCGTTATCGTCTCTCTTAAGCTTTTGATTCAGTTGCTTATTTGTGTTAGTTGCTTATTTGTGTCTATGTTTGGTTATTCATTTGTGTTTGTTTTTGGATTTTCTTATTTGTTCAGTTATGGAGCAAGACACTCTAATTACCAATGAACATTTTCTAACCTCACCTAATGTACCAACAACCGCAACACCTATTGAATCAACCACAAATCTTCTGCCTATTCCTAAGAAAAGAAGACCTAATGCTAATGGTAATAGAAAGAGATCCAAGGTTTGGGATTGCTTTAACCTTATTCCTAATAGTGACCCCCCTACTGCTGCCTGTAAATACTGCCATCAAATGTACATGTGTGACTCTAAGAAACATGGAACTTCAAACTTAAAGAGTCACATGAAAACATGCCCTAAGTATCCGTTGAACTTGTCAACTGACCCCACCCAAACAATCTTGACATTCTCAACAACTCAAGGAGCTGGGCTGGTTCCAACAAGTTCTAGGTTAGATCCTGTAGGTTGTAGAAAGGGGTTAGCTTATTTTATCATTTTGGATGAGAAACCCTTTATTACAGTTGAAGGAGAGGGGTTCAAGTACTTTTGTAAGCAAATGCAGCCCCAATTTTCTATACCGTCAAGGAGAACCATAGCTAGGGACTGTTTTCAATTATATCTTGATGAGAAAGTGAGGTTGAAGGCATTCTTTAAATCTGATTGTATTAGGGTGGCAATAACAACAGATTGTTGGACATCTGTCCAAAATCTAAACTATTTGACCCTAACTGCCCATTTTATTGATAGGGATTGGAATTACCAAAAGAGGATTATTAGCTTTACCGTTATTCCAAATCACCGTGGTAGAACGGTTGGTAAGAAGGTTGAGGATGTATTGAAGGAGTGGGGGCTGAGAAATGTTTCTACCATTACGGTTGATAATGCGACATCAAATGATGTTGCTGTTAAATATTTAGAGCAGAAAGTAAGAAATATGAATGGACTTTTAATGGATGGGTTTGGGTTTCATATGAGGTGTTGTGCTCATATACTGAATTTGGTTGTTAGAGATGGATTAAAAGTAGCCAGCACCTCAATTTCAAGTGTTAGAAATGCTATTAGGTTTGTGAGATGTTCACCCCATAGAGCTTTAAAGTTCAAGGAGTGTGTGGAATATGCCGGGATTACATGTAAGAAGTCAGTATGTCTTGATGTTTCAACTAGATGGAACTCGACATATTTGATGTTAGATGCGGCGGAGAAATTTCAAACCGCTTTTGATAAACTAGAAGATGGGGATGAAGACTATAGGGATTTATTTGACGGTGATTCCCCCCCCTAGTAGTCAAGATTGGGATAATGTTAGAGTTTTTATTAAGTTCTTGAAGAAGTATTATGAAGCGACAAAGGTTTTTTCTGTTTCAACAAAAGCAAGTTTGCATACTGCTTTTCCATTCTTGGCTGAAATCTACATTGAACTTAAGAAATTAAACATGGACCTTAATGGATTATTTGCAAATGTGGCACGGGACATGTTGGAAAAGTTTTGTAAGTACTGGGTTGATATCACTAAGATGAACCAACTCCTTTATTTTGGTATTATTTTTGATCCCCGGTATAAGTTAAGATATGTGGAATGGTGCTTTGATGATATGTATGGAAAAGATTCAGACACTAAGAAATCCGTATTAAAAGATATCAATGACAATCTTTCAAAGATGTTTGATCTTTACAAACAAGCCCATGACATTGCTGGAGGCTCAGTCACATCTGTTGCAGCTGTTGTTTCTCATGGTGAAACGGCTGCCAGTGACGCATTGCCCACATATATAGCTAGAGAAAATGCTTTTCAGGAACATTTGATGTCTATTGATTCAGTGGAAGAAGAAACCGAGCTTCAGAGTTATATTGCTGGAAAATGTTTAACTTTCAATGAAAAAGATAAAGAAAAGTTCGACATTCTTTGTTGGTGGAAACATAATGCTGGTCAATACCCGGTTCTGTCCCAAATAGTTAGAGATATCATGCCTACACCAGTTTCAACTGTGGCTTCTGAGAGTGCATTTAGCACGGGTGGAAGGGTTTTAGAGGTATACAGAAGCTCTATCAAATCAGAAATGGCCGAAGCTTTAATTTGTACTCAGAACTGGTTGAGACCTACCTTTTACCAATTCAAAGGCATGGAATTTAACGAGGATTATGAGATATCTGAAGATGCTTTACTAGGTGTTGCGTCTATTTTTCTTTAAGTGTAATTTTTTATTCTGTTTGTAAAATGTTAAAGTTAAGGTTTTTTTAAATATATTTTAGGATTTACTGAAACTTCAGTTGGAAGTGGAGCACTATCTTCTTCTCATACTCGGTCACAGACTTCGGTCTGTACCTGAAAAACATATCCAGGTTCAATTCCCTTGTATTTTTGTTCATGTGTTTTTGTTAAATAAAACATGTATTCTTATGTTTTTCCTGATATTTGCAGCAGGCACTTTTTGAATTTTTTGGAGTCATGAGTGACTCATATTTTGAATCCATGTATAACCAACCGAACACTTTTTGAAAGAATATCTGCAAGTTAGAGAACAATAAAATAAGTTGGGCAGTTGAAGGTTCTGGAGCTCAGAGGAAATAATCTGCTTCTGATGTCATTGTTGTTACTGTTGGTGAGGTATTGCTATCATTGCTGTTACTGTTGTTCTAGTGAAACATAACACTATGATAGAATCAGAAGCAGTTTCTATCATTGCTACTGATACGTAATTTCTATCATTGCTGTTACTGTTGTTCATATAAAATCAGAAGCAATGGTTTTGAATAAGAAAAAGTATATGCTACTGATTATGATTGTGCATTAGGATATGGTTTTGAATTATGAATTATGAATTATGATTGTGCATTAGGCTTTGGTTTTGAATTATACTGATATTGGCTATGATTGTGCATTAGGCTTTGGTTTTGTTATTTTTAGGCTTATGAATTATTTTTAGGCTTATGAATTTGAGACAATGTGCTACTGATATACTCTTATGTGAGGTATCAGTTTAAAATGGAGTAATTTCCTTTGAGTTCTATTTTATAACCCTTTGATGCAGTTGTGATATACCCTTTGATGCTACTGATATGCTTATATGCTACTGGTACTTATACTAATTGCTACTGATTGCTACTGATATACTATATGCTTATATGCTACTAATTGCTACCCTTTGATTGCTACTGATATACTATATGCTTATATGCTTATATACTATACTTAAAATGGAGTAAAATGTGCTACTGATATTATATGCTATATTGCTACTAATGATATTATATGATATTATGTGCTACTAATTGCTACTAATTGCCTTTATAGTATATGCTATATTATATGCTACTAATTGCCTTTTAAGTAAAATGTGCTAATGATATTATATGATATTAGATGTGCTGCTAATGATATTAAAATGATATTATGTGCTACTAATGATATTAAAATGGAGTAAAATGTGCTACTGATATTATATGATATTATGAGCTACTAATTGCTACTAATTTCCTTTTAAGTATATGCTATATTATATGCTACTAATTGCCTTTTAAGTATATGTTGTGTTTTGAAACTGAAGATAAAGCGCGGAGACTTCTTCAAAATCTGATTGTAGTAACAGATTGTTGGACAACAGATTGGGCAATAACAACATATTGTTAGAAATGTTATATGGCATAGCGTGTTGTAGGACATGGATCATTTGGAGTTGTCTTCCAGGTATCAACATGGATCCTGTTGACTCGATCATGACATGCGTTACTTTTGTCGTTTCAACATAGTAGCATATCATGGCTTCAGTTCTGATATCATGTATAATTGCAGGCTAAGTGCTTGGAAACAGGTGAAACTGTGGCTATCAAAAAGGTGAAACTGTGGCTAAGTGCTTTTGAATTCGCTTTCAGTAGAAATTACATAGTGTTATGTTTTATTTGCAGCAGATATTTTCAGCATGTATTTTCTTACCTATGAAACAAGTGAAGTGGAGCAAGGTATTTTCAGCAGCAGAAGCAGTACCACATGAAATATTTTCAGCTACCCAGAATGTTATATTTGCAGCAGAAGCAAATAATCACATGAGATTATTTGCAGCAGAATGTCAACATTAGTGCAGTTTCTCTCTACTTTGGTTAAAGGTATATTTGCAGCAGAAGCAGAAGCAGTTTCTCTCTACTTTGGTTAAAGGTACATTAGTGCAGTTTCTTATGAGACAATGTTTTGAGAATTTTAGGCTTTGGTTTTGTTATTTTTCCTTTGTTGAGATATGAATCTAGTGGTGTTTAAAGTCTGAACTGAATCACTTCTTGCAGGGTCTATCAGCTGGGTTACTCAGGCAATCTACATACACCACTGCTCGACTTGGAACGTTTAGGTGAATCTAGTGGTGTTTGTGACTCATTCCCTGCACTTCACAATGGTGCTTTGGTTGTGTTACTACATGGAATTTATGCCGATTAAATGCTTTTAATGCTGACTTAATTAAATTCTGATGGAATTAATGTCGTCAATGACCATTTTAAGTAATCAATTTATGTTTGGATGATTGTTTGTTAATAGGAACATGCAACTGTTTGTGAAATTGTTTGGATGATTGTAAAGCTGTTTGTGAAATTCTTTGAGTCAGCAACAAAATTCTGTTTTAAAACATAACTTATGATAGTAATACTTATTTGAAAAATGGAGTTTCTATTTGAATTGAAAGTAAATTTATGGAATGAAAAAATAACTTATGATAGGAATACTTATTTGAAAGTAAATTGTCTGATTCTACAATTGTGGAATGACAGATGAAGTAAAAAAAATCATAATTTTTAAGTGGGTTTAAAATTGGATTGGCCCAATAATTAGCTAAAACCGAAAAAAACCGTTCTAGTTAACCGAACCCGAAAAAATCCGAATCCGAACAAACCGATAGTTGAATTGGTTAAAATTGGGTTAATATATATCACCCGAGGGTTGGGCCGGATTGGGGTTTTGGGCCCGAACTGACCCGAACCGATGTCCACCCCTACAATTGGGTTAATAAGATATTAGGGCTACCAGGAGTGTAACTCTCTCTCAGTAGTGGGTAGTATATGTGAATAAGAATATGTCTTTTTCCCTTCGGAGAAGGCATATTTGTAAAGGCCTCGTGGGTCTAGGTTTTCTACCTCATGATGTGGTCTCAACTGCTCCCCCCATGTTAGGGAGGTTATTGTCTGCCTATCTTTTCAGAGTTAGTGAGAACTTTATCTTTACTAGACTCTCATGTTTATTGAGTATTATGGAAAACTCCTTTGAATGTCGTATGGGCGGCCTACTATCAGACGCGATTTTGTTAGCCATTACTCATTCTAGACTCATACTCTGGAATGAATCATGGTACTGCTACCAGATGTAGAATTAAAGCAAGAGAAAGCCTGTCAAGACTAACATTTTTGGACTCATAGAAATATGAGTACCAATATCCAAATCTGTATTTTCTGCAGATATGACAGAAGAAAGGAGCAAGGCCTCTTCCATGATATTTGATCAAAGGTTGTTTACAAAATTTGATAGAAGAAGAGCCAACATCCCAAAATCAATTGCTAAAAGCTTTAAGTTTGGTGGAGAAAGTGGAATCATTGGTTTAAAAGCCAATGAATCAAAATCTACTCAAGACAGTATCCAGATTCTATGGTCAGATCTGAATACTCATTTGGAGCATAAAAAAAAGAAGGTATGTTATGTCCTTTCCTAGAAAATTTATTAACTCAATGAAATATTTATGTATGAGTAAATACAAAGTCTCTGTTAGATCTCTAGAGAAATTATTTTAAGAATATTCAAAGATCTTTAAAAATAAACTATGTTGTATTTGTCTATACTGAATATGTCATTAACTAGGTGATGGTCATATTTATGGAATATGTACCTTACTCTTTTGTGATGATACTGTTGCTAGTTAGTTTTCAAAGAAACCAATTTAATATTCATTAATCAAGCTTGAATATAGTTCCAAGAGAAAAGGTTTGATTCTAAATAGAATATCAAGGACTGATGACTAACAGAAGATCTCTCACTTGAAGTTTAATCCTACTAGACTCTGATGACAGATAGTTTCTGAGTCAGTCTTTGAGATTCAGAAAAGGAATTTTTACTTATGATAAAGCAGTTTAAGTAAAAATCTTTTTAAACTTTGTTTACTTAAAACTCTATAAAATTTATTATCATTTGGGGGATGCAAGAAATCGGTTGGGTAAGAACCTTAGGGTAATGATGTTTTCTTTTATATATTTCCATTATCTTTATCCTCTATATTTGTAAAACATCATTTCGTGTCTTCTTTTTATTCTTCTGACAAGATTCTTATTCCTTTAGAATCTTGTTCAGTTTCTTTTTCATTGTTTTCTTCTATGTTGTTCAAACAAAACTTGAGATGAATTCTCTAGTCAATTCTCCTTTGAATCAACTAGTTATCATCAATGGAAAGTTTGTGAATTTTGATGAGCTGCTTAAGCTTGGTTTTAACTTTTGGAAGACTGTTTCTAAACAAGGTTGGAATGGATACTTTGATATGCTATGTGATTTTGTTTATCCAAGTCTTGTTAGAGGGTTTTAGATTAATGATTCCATTGTTGAGCTAAGTTCTGAGTGTGCTATTCTTTCCAAAGTTTTTGGTGTTTCTATAATAGTAACCTCTAAGACGATAGCCAATGTAATCAATTGTGAGGAGGTTGGAGAAATTCCAGGTACTTTTATTTGGGAATACTATTTTTCTACTAGTTGTACTTTTGTGGATTCTTAGGTCTCATATCTTCTTTCTAATGCAATTATTTAGAATTAGATTATGAACTCAAACTTTCCACCTAAGGACAAAGATCTAGACCTTGTGGACCCTATTGAAAAATATTTGCTACTTCTTCTCAGTTCATACCTACAAATTGATCTTCCTCAAGTTATGTTTGACTATTTGAAGGACACTCTTTCATCCTTTCACAAGGGAAAGACATTCTTCATTCCTTATGGACGAGTTCTTTCAGAAATGATCATCCAACAGGGAGTTACCATAAGTTCATAGGATGATTCTTCTAAAATATGGAGAGAAAAGCTTGAAGCTATCTATGAGAGTTTTTGATGTTTGATTTCTGCAAATATGTGCCTTGTAATCGTTAAAAATCTTGTATTAAGCAGTCTTGTTATTAAAAACCGTTCTTGTTTATCTTAACTGTTATATATATATATATATATATATATATATATATATATATATATATATATATATATATATATATATATATATATATATATATATATATATATATATATATATATATATATGTGTGTGTGTGTGTGTGTGTGTGTGTGTGTGTGTGTGTGTGTGTGTGTGTGTGTGTGTGTGTGTGTGTGTGTGTGTGTGTGTGTGTGTGTGTGTGTGTGTGTGTGTGTGTGTGTGTGTGTGTGTGTGTGTGTGTGTGTGTGTGTGTGTGTGTGTGTGTGTGTGTGTGTGTGTGTGTGTGTGTGTGCGCGTGTGCGCATGCGTGTGCGTGTGTGTGTTTGTTTACCATGTTGTTCAAGAGAATAATAAATATGATTAAAACTATTTAAAAAATGCATCATTCTCATTGAAAGATTGAGAGTTGTTACATATTTTTAACTAAACATTCTAGATATTTGGATATGTTCTAAGGTATTTCCTAGGCTCATCTAACATATCCAGATTGTTTAAATAATCTTCCCATTATTCTCATGCAAACTCAACAGCCTCCTTCCTCAGAATACTCCTATGTTTTGAACTATAAATTTTCCTTCTTCTTTGTGTCTCAACAAAGGTTGTTGTAGAAGTATGTGCTTCTGAAGTTGTCTGCTTGCTTTTAGATCTTTCAGTTGCTGCTTTCTTTGTGTTTGCTTGAGCTGTTGGATTTAGCATTGTTGTCTTTCTGAAATCTCTCTTTAGAATCCAAATTTGTTTCTGCTTATACATTTTTGTGTTCAGAAGATTAAGTGATTAAGAAAGGAGATTTGATGAGGGTTTTATAGAGTCTACTGAGTATTTATTGTTTTAGTATTGATTAATATAATCAATCTTTTAACATTCTGACTCTTGCGAAATGATGTCTCGTATTAAGTCCTATTAAGATTCTCTTAAAAACTGTAAATGTTATTATTAACAAGTTAATTATTGTTTATGTTCATCTTCTTACTTCATTTATGCTTTTATCAAAAAATCATAGAGAAAAATTAAAAGAGTGCACATGCAAAATGAAAATGGTCCAAACAATTTTTTTTATTAATCATTTTAAAGGATTACAAAAAGGGGCTGGAAAGTACAAAGATTATAACTAATCTAATTCATCAATTGCCTTGCGACCTATCTAGTTTCCCCAGTCAATGTCAGGTTCATCTTCATCTACATCCTCATCCTCTGGCTCTGAGACAATAAGCTCATTGAATATCTCATCTCTGATCTTCTTTTTCTTTTTCTTATTCATTGATTCTTTCTTGGTTTCAACTCAGTAGCAGATGGACCTTCTTCAGTAGGTCTCTTAGGTGTTGAGAACAAACCCTCATCAGAAGTATCCAGTGTAGAGGATAAAGGACCAGTTACAGACGCTTCAGAGCTCGTTGGCTTCTGAAGATCTTGAGTCTTTAGACTAGTAGAGTTCTTTGAGACTTTTGTCACAACAAAGATGTTGACACTTTTAGCTGAGGACTCCATGGTGTTTTTATGGATATTTATGAAAATTTCCTAGGCATTCGAGTAATTGACTTCTTATCCATCTTATTTTCTTTGTTCTTCTCTTTCTTAAGCTTTTTCTCAAGTTTCTCCAAGAACATGAGCTCTTGCTCATGTTCTTCAAGCTTACCAAACAAGGTAGTAGTGTCTAATGTCAATAGGTTGTTAGCTTCCTTGATTGTGGTAACCTTAGGTTGTCATTACCTATTAAGACATCTCTAAATTTTGTTAGTAGTAATTTCATTAGAAACGGATTTACTAAGTGCGTTCAAACGGTTTACAAGATGAGTGAACCTCTTTTGCATATTGATAATGGCTTTAGCATGCTTCATATGAAAGAGTTTAAACTCTTCGTTCAAAGTATTGATTCTATCATGTTTGACTTTATTTGTGCCCTCATGGGCAACTTGCAATGAATCCCACATAGCTTTAGTGGTTGTGAAATGATAAACACGGTAATATTCTATTAGAACAAGATTTGTTCATGACCTATTATCTTGGATTTTGATGATAACAAAGTATTGAAATAACAATGGTGTTATCTAATGTGTGTTCCAAGTATGCGGGTTCTAAAGCTTGAAGAGAAGGCATTTAGAATCTGATATAAGGACGCATTTGAGAGGAGTCGAGTTACTAGCTTCTAGTGGATCAAAACCTGAAGAACACTCTCTAAGTGATGTCTGGAATAGACTCTGAAGCTGAAGGCCTCAGCATCAGAAAAGCAACATATTATCTCTACAATAAGTTAATGTATCAACTTCAAGTGAACATTCAGAGTTAGTAATAAAGTTTAAGTTATTTGTACTGCAGAAAGCAAGCTGCATTGTCAAATCAGTTCGTCAGCTAGAGTCTATGTTCACAAGAATTAAGAATAGTTGACATGCTTTACGAATATATATACTCTCAACATATCTATAGTACAAGATTACATGGAAGACGCAATGGTTAAGCATGTTACACAATGGATCAAGATCTTTTGGTGTATCTATCTTCAACGTCTCTTGTACTATAGAAAAACAAATACATTTGTTCAAGTTATATCTTCCAACTACTAGTCTTCTACAACTGCTATATAAGCTGCTGAAGTCTTCAACAAGGAATGAGGAGCAAATAGAGAAGGAAAGCCAAGAAGGATATAAGTGTTTTACACTTATGTCTGGATGGAGGAATAACAAGATCAATAATATACAACACAATCTAGTATGAATAATTTCTGTTATATCTTATAAATTGTACAAAGCCTTAAGATTTCTTAAACATTGAATATCTTAGAAATCTTAAGTGCTTAAGGTCTTTCTTATAGTGATTACCATGTACCTCTGATTTTGTATCAAGTACACCTTGTTCTCTATTATGCTAAATATGTTATTTAGTAGTTTAGATAAAGTCTCTTCCTATGTGCTTGAGCATCAAAGTCTCTTGTTGAGAAGCTTGAGCCAAGTAAGTATCCTGATATATCCTAAAGCATTAAAAGTCTTGATCAGTTATTGATTGAGCAGAAAGTCTTAGACTATAAGTTTGAGCAGAAATCTTGTACTTGAGAGTATGAGCAGAAGTCTTAGGTTCGTGGAACATGACAAGGAAGTCTTGAGTTAGTGGAAATTAAGCAAGGAAGTCTTGGGCCTAAGGGGCTTGGGCAGAAGTCTTTAATTCGTGGAATCTAAGCAAGGAAGTCTTGGACCAAATGTCTGAGCAGAATTCTTGAGCCTGGGGAGTTTGAGCAAGGAAATATTGGGTTCGTGGAACCTAAGCAGAAGTCTTAGACCCGAGGGGTTTAAGAAGGAAGTCTCAGGCTGAGGGTTTAAGCAAAGAAAATTCTTATGCTTAAGTGCATAAGCGATTGTAATCATGTTTTGGTTATAGTGAAAATCTCTTGTGCTGCATGGGGACTAGACTACTCTTATTTGGGAGGAATCAATATAAATCTTTGTGTGTTCTTTATCTTTTATTTTCTTATGTTAACATTCCGCTGCAACGTATAATCAGAATCTAAACCCCGATTTATATTCTAAACTCTTATCAGAGGCAAAGTTAAGAAACGAAAAACACAATTTGACTCCCCCTTCTTGTGTATTTTTCTCACCTTCATATTCACCAACTCCTAAAAAGAATATTAGAATATTCATTTCTTTCCAATCACATGACCACTTGTTCTCATCATTCATGTTCTATTGTGCTTCCAGTTTAGATACTTCATCTCCATCCGCATTGGTCAATAGTAATTTCAAATGGACCATTTTGGATGGTGTTCCATACATTTCTATAAATAGAATTGACATGAACACGCATGCAATCCCTCTAATAACCATAGTTTTTACCATTGGAAATAAACACTCTATTATACGCCCCTTAAGGTTTGGAAGTCATTATATAATAAGTGATTTTGAAGCACAATATAAACTACCCTCTGATACCACTTGTTAGACAAGGGCAACAATCTAGAATAGGGGTTGAATAGATAGAAAATAAAATTTTCTTCAATTAAAAACTTTTTAAAAAAATTATTTACTATGGCAAGTGAAAGCAATTTCAGATCGACACTCGTCTATCCTAAACCGTTATCAAAAGAATCGGATATGCGTATTAAACTGTAACAAAACATATAACAAATGTTGAGAAACCAAACCAATATGTTTTTTAATAAAAAATGTTTGAAATATGTCAAACTATGATAATTAATTTCCAATAAAATAAGAAACAAAAATGACTAAGAAAAATTATCATACAGTTAGTGTGCAATCAATTTATGAAACACTTGGTATGCAATAAACACCAAGTTGATTTTCCTTTGTGATAATAATATGGAAAACTAATTGCAATTATCTTAAAAACAGTTTGAAATACTTCAACACAGATATTATTTTTAGCATATGAACTTACACACTATATGAATTATCAAATTGCAGAGAGAGAGAGAGAGAGAGAGAGAGAGAGAGAGAGAGAGAGAGAGAGAGAGAAAACATAAGGATTTGTTTAGGAAGTTTTCCAATTGTTCCCAATATGGGTACGTTTACCCCCAATTCTAAATGGAATTGATATATTCAATTAACCTTTGCAAATGTTGTGTACAAGAGAAAAAGTAGAAATCCAAATCCCCCAAACCCTATGTTTGATGTTGATCCTAGTTTCTTTTCTTCCCTTGATCTTAAGGAGTATCAAGTGGCCCAAGATTTCCAAGTTGATCCTCCGATTATCGTTACTCCTTCAACAGAACCCCATTCTTCAAAGATTTCAATCGGCTGAATCTTTATTGTGAAATCTGATGCAAAACCCCCCTCAAATCAACCTTGATCTTGGAGGGAAAACCCCAACTGGTTTTATCAATGAATCCCCCAAAGAATATTACACTCGATTTGATTACACTAATTCTAAATTAGACCTTATCAATCTAGATATAAATAACACTCAATAAAAATGATTATGAAGGTGAGAAAAGTACACAAGAAGGGGGTTTGAATTGTGTTTTCCGTTTTCTTAGTTTGCATCTAATCAGAGTTTAGAATCTAAACTAGTGTTTAAATTCTGGTTAATTCTTAGCAGCAAAATGTTAACAGAAGTAAATAAGTAATAGCAAAAGACACATATTTATATTGATTCCTCCCCTAGCTCAGAGTAGTCCAGTTCCCTTTCCTCACAAGAGATTTTCACTATAATCAAATCATGATTACAATCACTTATGCATTATGTATAATACTTTTACACATGCTCAGACCCAAGGTCCAAGACTTTTGCTCAAGCTCCTCACTCGAGACTTCCTGCTCAAGTTCCACACCCGAGACTTCCTTGTTCAGGTTCCTCACCAAAGACTTTTGCTCCTAGTCACATGAAACGAACCTCTTTGCTTGCACCCCATTGACCAAGACTTATTGTTCCAAATTCCATGAATTGAGCATTTCTGCTCAAGCCCTCAGGCTCAAGACTTCATCTAAAGGTCACATAAAACAAGCTTTTCTCTACTTGCACCCCACTAGCCAAGACTTACTGCTCCTAATTCCATGCACCAAACTATCTTGCTCAAGCCCCACCGACTCAAGACTTTCCTGCTCAATCAATCTACTTAATTAAGACTTTCATTGCTCAAGCTCCTAGCAAGAGAGTTACGTGGCTCAAGCCTCTTGCTCGAGATTCCTTACTTGTATCTCAATAATACAAGACTTCTGCTCAATTAATCCATGTGATTAAGACTTTCACAGCTCAAGCACATAGAAAGAGACTAACGTGGCTCAAGCAACTTGGCTCGAGATTCCTTGCTTGTATCCCAATGACACAAGACTTTTTATCTAAACTGTTGAACAAGCTCAGTAGAATAGAGAACAAGGTGTACATGATACAAGTATCAGAGGTATTAGAAATCACCATAACAAATACCTAAAGCTCTTAAGATTTCTAATATATTCAATGTATAAGAAATCTTAAGGCTTTTACAATTACAACCTACATCAAAAAATTGCATATACAATGAGTTGATAATTGTTGATCTTGTTACTCCTTCTTCTGGTTGATCCTTGTTAAAGATTCAGTTTGAACCTTCATCCATATTTATAGTCTTTTCAGAAACTAGTCATTGAAGAGGTAACTCTATCAAGAGTCTTGGTTGTTACTTCATAGTACAAGAGTCGTTGAAGATAGATACATCAGAAGATTTTGATCCAATGTGTAACATGTTTAACCTTTGAGTCTTCAAGAGATTTTGTACTAAAAGAGTCGTTGAGAGTAGATATTCATAAAACATCTCAGCTTTTCTTGAGCCTTACAATATGTAGACTCTAGTTGACAAACTGATTTAACAATACAACTTACTTTCTGCAGTACGAACAACTTCAGCTTTATCACCTATGAATGGTACCAGAGGCCAATTTACATTCACTAAGTGTAGAGACAATAATGTTACCTCTTCTGATGTTGAGGCTTTCAGCTTCAGAGTCTTCGCCAGACACCACTTAGCAAATGTTC
This sequence comes from Lathyrus sativus, assembly GCA_963859935.3. Taxonomy (NCBI): domain Eukaryota; kingdom Viridiplantae; phylum Streptophyta; class Magnoliopsida; order Fabales; family Fabaceae; genus Lathyrus; species Lathyrus sativus. The sequence goes on from OZ012737.1 coordinate 671,058,785, forward strand.
TTCAGATTCTGCCACCAGAAGCTAGCAATTTAGAAACTTTCAAATTATGGTTAATGTTGAACAAATTCTGACCACAATATTTACAAATATTAGAACCTGTACACATGTAACACACAATTAAATCATTATTCATTAAACACTTTGTTATCATCAAAACCCAAGAAAAATATGCCATGAACAAATCTTTTTCTAACAGATTATGTGTAATTGTTGAATGTATGCAGAGAAAAAGATTGAAGATAATGAGAAAACTCTTTGTATGTTCTTGGTTTAAATCTTGTGGGAGGGGTGTGGATGTGTGCGCGTGTACATGTACGTGTGTATGTGTGTGCGCGTTGTCGCTACTGCGAAAAAGAGGTGCCGACAAAACAATCGGAAAAACCTGACGAAAAGGTATAAGACAAGATCATCACAACCATTGTCTGGATTCGGGAGTCGGTTACGCAAGGGGAAGGTATTAGCACCCCTCACGTCTATCGTACTCGATGGGATCCACACTTGTTGTGTTTATCTGACGGGTTGGTTTATCTATCTACGCTAAAAGGCTGGTCGGAAAAGAAAAGAAAATGACTCGGCAGAACACAATAGTTCTATGCCTACGTATTCCCGTCTGGAACGAGAAATCAGAGTCAACGTAGTTCTCCTAACTACGGGTTACGGGGGAAGGTTTCTCGCCGAGATATCGCATCTCGTGCCTACGTACTTTCACACAGCGTGAAAGATCAGAGCAAACGTAGTTCAGGACAACAAGACCACAGGTTTGGTTCAAAAGTTTTAACCCGGGTAGGGTTAACAAACGGTTCTAGCAGTTTGGTGTATGCAACTCGCTCGTCGGAGACTTAGGCATTTACCGTTTGCGGTAGAACCGAGAGTTAACAAAACTCTCCTTCTGAAAAGGGTTTCTAGGGATTAAAGGTCCAAGAGGACAAAAAGAGTTTGATCTTTGTTTTCTGTCTTTTAGAAGAAGTATCTTTTATGGATGTTTGCAACCAATATCGCACTAGAGACTATGACCTGAGAGTGAATGTGTCGCATGTCACCCAAAGGGTGCCATACTAAACATCCAAGTTGTTGAAAAGAAACTCTCCAACAACCCTTTCTCAAGTAGCTTAAGGCTCGTAGCGTACGGCAGCAATTAACCTTTATTACTGTATTTTGATTTGTTTGAAGATGAGAAGAGAAAGGACGCACTAAAGGGGAACTGATCCAATCCTAAAATTGTCATGCAAAGTTGATCCTATGATTGAGGTTAGGAGGGAACTACCTAATGTTATCATGCATGGTTAGAACCCTAATTTCTGTCATAACTTCTCTTGAACAAGAGAAGTCAGAGTTCCTAGGGGAACATGGCAAAGGAAAACAACAACAAAAGAAATAAACTGAAAAGAAATTATTGTAAGTAAAATGCATGCAATACAACAATACAAGCAGAAGGAGTCAAACTCAACTTCTAGAGCAAGCAAGCCAGAGGCAACACACAACACAGGCAAGGGAGACAGACTCAAGCTGAACCAGCAAGCAAAGCCAAGCAATAACAGTCAAGCAGAGGGAGACAGACTTAACCTCTAATGCAGACAAGCAAAGGGAGAAACTCAACCTTTAGGATGCTCTTAGGCCTAGAATCATCTACATGAAAGCCTAGTCTAATGCAACACACCAAGCAGTCACACAAGCAACAGTCAAGCAATCAGAAAATACAGCAGACAAAACAAGCAGCTCAACAGCAAAGCAGTCTAACAGCAAAACAAATCCACAGTCTGTAGTCAACTTCAAGTCTAAGCCATCTTCAAGAGAAGGAAATGAAAGCTCCATCTTCAAGCTTCAACAAGATCCAACAAAAGAGAAGAGAGTTAACATCAAGATTATTGCATGATGGTGGGAAGCATGATGGAAACCAAGGGAATCCATCATGGCACTCAACCATACATCTGAGATAGGCATCCTCAAAGGTTCTACCTTTTGTGATATGCCACACATCCTTCCAAAGGAGGGATGAGGCTTCCACATAGGGATCTTGAATCATAGGATGAGAATGAAATGCACACAAAATAATCTATGTTTATTTGAAGAAAGAGGAATCAAAACTAAAGCTCTTCCTAAACCCTAATTGAATAAGCTACAAGAAAGCTACTAAAAGGAGGTCTAAACACCAAAACCAAACACCACAATCAATCAAACAGAAGCTTCTATATGTCTAAAGCACCACCAAAGAAGATTAGCAAACCTATTATGAACCAAAGGCCACCATTGGAGTTCAACTAGTGCAAGTGTTATGTTGAAAGCATCTTAAAACTAGCCCAAGTATTAAATATATTTAAAATACTAAAACTACTTCTAAAATCCTATAAAATTTTATAAGGGAACCTACATGTGTTATGTACTTATAGTAAAAAGGTCAGGGCCTAAACCAAAGGGGAAAGTCACTAAAGAAATCAAACATCACAAAGTGTCAAATGGGAACCCTAAAATGGAAGGTCATTGGAACCTAATTCAAAACCAATCCTAAAGTTATCTAAAACTTATGAAATAATTCTTAAGGTATCATGCATCTCTATACTAGCAGCCAGCCAAAAATCTCACTCAAATTCCATATCAATTGGACATACAAAAATCAGCAAGAAAATGAAGAATTATGTCAAAATTAAAGAAATAAAGAAAATGCAAAAAAATACCAAATAAATGGAAAATTGATCAAAAATAACATCCAAGCATACCAAAAAATCAGAAATAAAATGATGAGCATCCACATATTTTTGTTTTATTTTTTGGATCAAAATTGGATTTAATATGAATAAAAAATGGAAAAGCAATTAAAATAAAATCAAAAATGAATTAAAGAAAATAAAATGCCAGAATTAAATCTGGGGCGTTGGATCAAGTGACTTAGTCTCCTCATCCGAGGGCTATCCACACGCCAGCGCATAAATGAAGCGCAGCGTTTTGGCTGGTCAAGGTCAAGTCTGAGGTTAAATCGCGTGTGTTGGATCTGGAGACTTTGTCAAACATCCAAGCAGATCCAATGGCTCATCTTCATCGTCCTCGTTTGAACTGGATTTGGAGGGAAGAATGCTCAGGCGAACCAGACGGTGGTCCGGTGGCCGCGCCACCGTCTTTTCCGGTGAAGCATCAGTTACAGGTCAACAAAACCAACCAAACCTTACATCAATCTTCTCAGTTTTTCATGCTGATCTCAAATCCAATCTCCATTTCTCCTAATTCTCACTAGAATTTAAAACACGATAAAGAATCTAAAATACATCACATCATGGATCATCACCAAACTATGATTTCTTGTCATAGATCTTCTCCTTATTCATCATAGATCATCATAAGCCATTCCAATCATGCTAAAACTCCAGAATCAGGCAGTTATAAGCTCTAACAGAATTCATGTCACACCTTGGATCATCTCTAAACTTCCAAATTTCTATCCTAAAACCACCTAGGCATTTTCCTAAAGCTTAACCACATATCAAATTATGCTAGATCATCCTATAATCAGTGCAGTTTTGAAATGTACATACCTGGTTTGTAGCTTCGAATTGAGGTACTTCCACTGTGATTCTCACTCCAAGATGATGCAGAATCGTTCCTTGATGAAGGATAAAGATGATAGAATCCAAGAATTTCCTTGATTTGCTTTAGAATTGAAATTCGAATTCTCACTTGAAGCTTGAAAATTTACTCTGCAATCTCTGGCTCTAGCACAAAATAACCACCAACCTTGATCCTAACTTCTTTCGGAACTTATATAGAGTGAATTTGGATGATTTGGAGGCCCAAACAGTGAGATCCAACTTTTCACTTTTGCTTGAAAATCCAACTATGGTGTACACGAATCTGAGCCAATTCCTTCTCCAAGAAGCTTCAATTGCAATGCTTGTGGACTGTGGAGAGTGTATGGATCAAATTGAGAGCTTAATTCCATCCTATGACCAACCTTTGATGTGTTACTTATTCATGAAGTATCAAAGTAAAACACCATGAATTATGCCTCAAATGGATTTTCTAATATTGCCATTGTGCTCCAAATGATTTTTCTGATCAAAATAAGCACTCATTTGCATTGGTTTGAACACATATGAATTAATTTGGATTTTTTTTCTTAAAGACCTTTAAATTCCCCTTTTGTCAAATTTCTTCAAACCAAGTCTCACCCTAAGCCAAATCAAAACCTCATGGACACATGGTTGACCTCAAATCCCATTTTGAGAAAGTTTTGTGTTGGACAAAACTTCATTTGAAGTGTGCAAGATAGAGAAAATGACCTATAATGCCAAATGACCTATAATCTTACTTTCCCAAAATACCCCTGACTTGTAAACCTTATAACTTGAGTTCTACAAATCAGATGGAAGACTTCTATTACAATTTAGAAAGCTAATACCAAGACCTACAACTTTCATGTTTACCAAAAGTTGAGGAGAAACATCTTTCTAGGTCAAAAGTGCCTTGTAAGTTGGTTGACTTTTGCATACAAATTTCACATTCATCTGATGACCTGTAACTTGTATGAAACATAAATTGAGTTCTATAAATCCAATGGAGGACTTCTAGTACTCAAATTAAAGCTAAGAACATGCTCTACGAGTTTCATGTTGGCCAAAAGTTGAGGTGAAACTTGTATCTTGAGATAAGTGGTCTTGAAGTTAGGAACTAAATAGGGGATTTTACCCTGAGAACCCTAGTTTAGCAACTCCTCACACCTTGAATTCTTCTTGAATTGATCTTGGAATATCACCTCATGTATCTCAACACAACTTTCCATGGTCACAAAGGCTTAGAAATAGGTTTTGATCATCTTCAATTACACAGTTGACTTAGGGTTACTCAGAAGAAAACCCTAATTGCAACACCCTCAACTATGACTCCTCACACTTAGCATAATGATTTGAATGAGCTCCACCATGACCCTCAAGGCACTCCATGAGCTCTATCCACATACCCTATCCATGATCAAGGCTTCACAACTCACTGATGGTCTTCAATTGGTCCTCAGGTTAAGAGATGAACCACATACAAACAACCAAACTCCTCAAGAACCCAACCCTCTTCTTGATGACCTTGGTGACTTCTCAAGCTTGAATAAGACCTTTAAATAGGCTCCTCTTGGTATAAACCACACTTGATCCCCTGTTAAATGAATAATGCTATGTTATGCAAATGCTAGAACAATGCAATGCTAATGTAGTGAAACAAAAGCCAAGTAAGAAAAGGTTAGGCAAATTTTGGGGTGCAACACGCGTGTGCGTGTGCGTACATGTGTGTGTGTGTGTGTGCGCGCTTGTGTGTGCGTATGTGTGAAGGTTGACCTAAGCTGCATAAGAGTCAACCCAAACAAGGCGAACCATTTTTGTTTGTCAAGGCATCAATTGGAGTCGACCTTAAGAGGTTATAGGTCGACCCACCCGAGCTCTATATCGACCCAAGATTCTTTTTGTCGACCCTAACAAGGCAAAGCTTTTCTTTTTAAAATGCCTTCAATATGACTCGACTCAAAACACGTATAGGTTGATCCAAAATAATATTTTTTACATAAAATTCAAATTTTTTACTTGTAAAGATTTTTCTTACCTGTTTTTAAATGTTCTAAGATGAAAATGCACATCTAAATATAGAGAGAAATATCCAATATACTTAAGTACTAAGTATCTTAATTTTGACATAATTCAAAACATTGTTAAGAAGATAGTACACTCACAAAACAGTTCAAGAAATTGAACGGAGAAGATGAAAAAATTGGTCACCAGTGTTCATTAAACTCTAATACCATATTGATGTAACAAGAATAACTCAATAGAGAAAAAGAATTCTCCATTAGAATAGAATAGTTTGTTACATTACTTTACATAATGAAGGTAAACCTCTGCATAATTTATTTATATCAAGGATAAAATAGGATTTTAACAATCTCTAACTACTCTCTTAACTAACTTGTATTAGCTTAATTAGTTAAGTTGATAGTGGTAAACCACATTATGGTTTCAAAAACAAATTAAAATGATGATGAACTTGATGGTGTCAAAAAAACAAAATTATTGCATGATCAAACACGTTAATTAAATAAAAGGAAAATGTTAACGAGAAAAATATGAGATAAAAGTGTTGAATAAAATTTTAAAATTTAATCACACATATGTAAACTAACGTTCATGAAGGATTTTATTTCGGAGACAAGATCCTTCCTAACAAGGTGAAAATGAAGTTCCGATAAATAAATAGGGTGGATTGAGAATTTTCCATTTTTGTGTTCAAGTCCTTGGCTTACCATATTGTAAAAACATAGAATGGAAATTAGTTTTTCCCCATTAAAATTCTATCTATGGAATCTCATACTGATGTGGCAAGTAGTGGTAGCTGATAACATTGAACGTGATTTAGTTATTAGAACATGCAAAATGAAATACACTATACACAAGATTAGATGTATCCAAACAAAGCTTTGGCACTTCATTTGGTAGTCCTCCTTATACGTCTGAATAGTTATAATTATGAGCCGTCATTCAATATCACCCTTCTTCACAAGTACTGATATGCTAGCTATGGTTGAACTTTCATCCACCGCAGAGAAAAATATGCCAATAAACGGTAACCAAATACCATAGCTATCAAAGCAATAACCTCATTCATACCACTGTCAATTCTGATCCCGTTTATGCTAGGTGTAATGTGTTCATATTGCACCTTCAGCAAAAGCTTGTATGTGTGGTAGTTGAAAGATAGATACCGAATCCAAGATATGAATATAGGGACATTCTGTCAAATTTGGTACCACATGTTGTTAATTACTCAATCATACCATTATTTGTGTAACACCAAAATTGGTTTAAGTTAAACAAATTTACCTTTACAAAGAAACCACCAGCTAACATGAAAGTCATGACAGTGACCGAAGCCAACGTTGTTGCTCTTTTTAAGTCCATTAGTGTCGCCCCGATAGCGAGGCCAAGTCCCTATAGTTATCATCAGTAATTATAACTTAGCACTAAACACCATGCAGAGAAAAACTAACTATATTCAAAATTACTACTACAAGTCTACAATGCATACCTGAGCTGCTACAATGCAGAGAAAAACAGTAAGGATACTAAGGAAAAAGGGTCCTGCACTGAGTCTCAAACCAGCCATGAAATAAACAACTAGGAGGAAGAGTACTGGTAATACAAGGTCTAATGGAAGGTCACTTGTTGTTCTAGCCACAAAGTATGCACTTAATCTGTACATATCTGTTGCTCTTTCCTTATTCAACATTGCTCTTTCTTGAGGAAATGTGAATATTGCAGTGAACACGGGAAAAAATCCCCAAAACACCGCTATAAAGAAAAGCAATCCTGCCTACAATAAAAAAAGGTTCTAGAATCAAAGTCTTTTTGTCATAACTATTCGTTCTCGTTGAAGTTGAGAGATAAGTAAAGTCTGATCAATGATTATTTTTTAGTAGAAAAGTGTTTACCTGGTCTTGAAGACCCTTTGGGTTGCTAGCATCTGATTGCCACCAAAGTAGTCCTAGAATGACTGCAGTGGATAGAACTTGTGTGATTCTCAACCAGCTGAAATAGTCATGTCTACGTTCTTTGAATCCTCTAGTAAACAATATTGAGTATTGCTCTAACCAACTCGCTCCCCATTGTCGATTACGTGAATAAACCTTAGACTTCATTTCTTCATCAAGAGGAATCGGAACCAATATCTTTTTCTTCTCAGTTGCTGCTACTTTAGTCTCATATGCCTCCACTAGATACTGTTGAAAATTTATACATAATCACCTCTCAGAGAATCTTTCTAAAACTATTCAAAACTTTCAAAATTGATACTGTGAATTTACTTACCTCTTGTACAACTGCGGCTGATGGTTTCCCATTGGACGTTTCAGCTTCTGCGTTTTCGATATGAACTTTATCCTCTAACTCTGATGGTACAGAAATATCACTCATGTTTCCATTTGCAAGATCCAATAAAAACTCTGCTGGGTTCATGGTAATGAGAGGAGAACACCCTATAAACTTGAAGTAGTCCATTGCTTCTGATGCTTTTCCAAAATAAAGCAAGTTCCCTTTTCCCAAAAGGATTAACTTATCGAATTTGTGAAATAGTCTGCTTGATGGTTGATGGATTGTTGTCACTATCGTCTTACCAGCCTAATCATAATACGACACAGAAAGTTAAGATGATTCAAGAGAAGATGAAAGCTACTCGGAGTGAGAAAAAAAATACCTCAGCTATGTCATGTAGCATTTGAACTATTCTCAAGGCAGTTGTAGAATCCAACCCAGATGTTGGTTCATCAAGAAACAAAAGTGAAGGGTTGATTATGATCTCATTGCCAATACAAACTCTCTTCCTCTCTCCACCGGATACTCCTCGAACAAAGGAACCTCCTATCATAGTGTCTTGGCACCTAAAACCAGATACATTAATTATTCAATAAATTTAAAAACAAAATTTTTCTTATAAATAAGACCAGAGAGGTACGTCACTTCCATTCAAGATGATCAATAATTGAGACTCTAGTGGAAGCATGAATTTACCTCTCCAAGCCTAGCTCATAGATAACATCTAAAGCTCTTTTTTCCTTCTGCTCTCTGGTTAATGTTTTTGGCAACCTTAAACGAGCTGCGTATGTCAATGTTTCTTTAACAGTTAGGTGAGGAAACAAAACATCATCTTGTGTCACAAATCCAATCCTGCCAAATTCATTCTTAACTTGTAAGTATATTTACATGAAGAACACGGAGCATTTCGTCGAAAGAATATACAATAATTACCTACCTGCTTTTTAGGGACTTGGAATATGGTCTATCATTGTAAGTAATAGATCCACCAACTGTTGGTTGATGTAACCTAGCTCCAATTAGATTCAACAAAGATGTTTTTCCACTTCCTGAGGGACCCATCAATGCTAAAACTTCTCCTGGATTTACACAACCAGTGATCCCTTTCAAGATATCTTTGTCAACACTCTTTGTCATGCCTTTGAGCACTACCTTGTATGTCACATCCGTGAACTGCACAGTTCAACAATATTAACAAAGTAACTCATCTAGTGTCATCCGATCCCACGCGCATAGTTCAAATAAAACACAAAAGTTATACATATATAAGCTCAATTCACTAAAATATAGTATTATCTAATCTAATTAGCTAATAATACATCATCCATACCCTTGTTTCTCAGCAAAATATGTTATAGTAGTAGTTTCAATGTGATGATGCCCTGTGGTAGGCATCAAAAAAAAGTTGGATTAAAACAAGTAGAAAAATTTAATATCTAAAACTAAACTCAAGGTTTGAACATTAGTACTAGTCTAAGTTGGTGCATGCATGGATGAAGTATATATTATATAGGACATTATATTACACTTGTAATGTGTTTGTTACCTTTAGATATATTGGGAGAGTAGGTTCAGTGTGAAACTTTGGCTTATGGATTCCAGCTTCAATATCCTCAGCTGCAACATATATAAAAGTAAAATTGTTTAAGTAATTGTCACTTGAAGTGAAAATGCATGAAACGTGCATGAAGTGATGATTGGAATATAAATTAATTAGACCGGTTACTATATGGTTGTGGGGGACCATATATATATACAAGTGGATGGTAAGGAAAAGAGCACTGTTTTTTGTGGTTTGGGTTGTAGGAAGCATTGTGAGTCACTTGTTTTTTGGACCGTTGATCACGGGTTTTGATTTGTAGTTAGAGGTGGTTGGTTTGATTGGACACAACTAGAATACCTCCACGTAACTCAATGCAATTGACAAGACATCACCACTAGGATAAAATAAATTTTTTATAAAATTTTTGAACTCCACTCTAAAGTTTCATGATTGTAATAAAATTTATTGTGATTATTATTGTTAATATATTTTGAAAAAAAATACTTTTCTTCGCTTAACATATTTAATTAAAACATTTATAAAAAATAAGAAAGAAGAAATTTGACTAAAATTAAAATAAAATATTATTAAGAACATACATTTACAAAACCTCAATTTTATTTTATTTTGACAGCAAAAAAACCTGAGCAGGAATAACCACCCTAAATTACAACATAATATATACTACTAACATACTACTAGCAATTGCTTTCTCATAAAAACAAAAGGTTTTACTTGTCTTCTTTTGCTTTCTCATAATCAATATCAATATAGTAGTTAACTTTATTCCACATAGAAAGCCATATTTTGTGGTTACCACATTGCCACACACAAGAAAAGTTATTTATTGAGCAATATCATTTATAACCTTTTGTTCTTGAAAGTGATTGAAATCTATCAAACTCGTGAACATCTTGAAAAGATAGTATCAAACCCTTTCATATCTAAAAGGCTCTCAAATTTTTACACTCACTTACTACTAAATCTCTTAATTAAATTACTAAATATAATAATAAAAATATTTTTAATAGCACAAAAATTTACTTACGTATGTCTTCATCATCACTGAATGGTTTGGAGCTACTGATTTCATCAAGAGGAACAGAAAATCCAGTAAAAGAGAACGAGAGTCCCAAACTCGAAGCTCTACTAAGAGCAGCACCGCTGTTAACCTCATCCAACTCAACTTTCAAAGACGTTTGAGCGCTTCTCGCCTTCCTTATGTGCGTGTTTCTTCCGCCCGGCGACGCCCTCCTCGACTTCCTTGTAAGACTCCCGCTACCACCGTCCGCCACTCTTATCGACTCGCTCGATCCCGGCGTCGAGTTCAAATCTTCCGCCACTGATTCTAGTTGCTCCGATTTCGTTCTCCATAATCCACTTGCATAATTCCCATCCTCCATGCCACCACTAGTATATACAGTATTTATAAAAAGAATGTTATAGAAAATGAGGTGAAAGAATAGCTAAAAAAAGAAATGAATTATAATGATTATAAAAAGGGAATACTTGAATTTACCTTACTGTTTTTCTCAGAAAGGAAAATGTAAACGAAAATGAAAACCAATGGTGAAACAGAAAATCGCGGGATTATATGAAAATGGAATAGATCTAGACAGTGTATATACGATATAGCTTTATGAGTACAAAGACCAAATTGCCCTTCATGTTGGGTCCTATATATAATTGTATAGTGATGTGTCCACTCATATAATTGAATACGTCTTTGTACATGATTGACATTTCATCAATGCACGCCTACTCATATATATTTACCGTACACGTGTATGGTGTGTCTCATTTTCCATGCAAGTCTAAGATTTTTGTTATGATTTATTCTCTATTTTTAAAATAATTATCGTTTAAATTTTTTTTCATACCATAAAAAAAAGACAATTATATCTGTCGTAAGATTTTACAATTTTACTAAATTAACTTAATAAAAATGTAATTTTTTATGAAAATATTATTAAATGACACTAATGAAAAAATAACAATCATTTTTATATTAAAATATGAGAATGAGAGTCAGTTTAAAACATTTTTTTCTTTAGAATAATGATTATTTTAAAATGGATGGAGTATACTAAATTTAAGTGGTTTGATTTTGATGAGTGGTTCACATTTCACAATGTATTTGATTTATTTAGTCAACTTTAAATTTCAACCCTTTGATTTGAATGGAATGGTGGAAAATTTCTCGACGGCAAATGCTATAAGAATCCCATATATTTGCATGCTTGTGTGTCCAATTGTTGGAGTTTTGACGTGACTAAAGCTAATAGCAAAAGCTTTTTGTATTAATGAAGATTTGGAAGGATTGGTTCATATAAATATAATAATTATCAGAGTGGGACAAATGCCATGTAATTTGAGTTGGGTAAGATGGGGCAGCATGTGTCTAAATTTGTGGTCTAAATTTCATCCTAGATTACCGGCACTATAGGGAATTCATATGGACTTAATACAATATTGGAGAAATTGAGGATTTTGGAATTTTGCAAATAACAAAAATATGTACGTTTTGATTGAGTGTATCAGAGTCGTATCATATATATTTGTACGTTGAATGGAGTTTGGTTTGATTAATTTTGTTATTCCAAATGGTACAGCTATTTGAAGATGAAAGATTATTAATGCAGGAAGCTGTCAACTGTCGTCTTCATAGTCGTCATTCCCGAGCTTTATTTCTTGATTAGTGTTTTCGGGTCCCTTTTAATTGTTGTTAGTGACTAAGTTAATGAAATTTCTTTGAAAAACTAGTTATGTGTTTGATGTTTTGTACTAGTGATCAGTGTTGAATTAATTAGATTGTAACTTGATAAGAAAAATTGAATAGATAATAGTGCATCATTGGAATATCCACAATTTTATACTACGGATATTACTCGCACACGATTATCATATAAACAAAATCTTCCTTAACGGGCCTAATATAAGGGACATGGGAGTTGTTCAAGTGATAGTGGAGGGCAGTGGCGGAGTCAGAAAGTTTTTGAAGTTTGGGCAAAAATTTAAAGACAATAAATTCATATTGTATATATAAATAATTATTAATCAAAATATAAAAAAATTTAATTTAATTTATTTCGGCATAATGTTAAAACTAACATAGCCATATCCAATTTGAGGCTGATACTAACATGTAATATCATTTTATGTGATTCATAATAATTCTTGAAATTAGCAACAAGTTAACAACATAATTTTATTTACTAACTACTATAACTACAAACTAAATTTAAAATACAAATTCCTAGTTAACATCAATTGAACCATATAATTTAGAGTGAACATAAATTGAAGAATTGGACCTAATATTTTTTTATATTATTTGAGGATAAAATTTATTCTTTTCTTCTTCTTTTTTATAACACTATACATGTTTTTTTTTTTATAATTTTAGTAGCGGCTACTTTTATGTTAAATTTTATTTTTTCAAGTATTCATTTTTTGTTTTTGGTTAATTTGGTCATAAATAGCAACTTTATTTTAATTTTACACATTTTGTAATGTAGTTGAATCTAAATATTATCATCAAGTGAATGTTTCTAGCTTCTTCTCCAAAATCAGGATACTCATTATCAATTTTCATCCACTGTGGTGAATCTGCCGGATGTCGATACTTCTCATCTATAATTCTATCATCTGCATGCCAAGTCAGGTGTTTCGCATCTGTTTCACTATGAAACATGCGTCTAAATCTCAGAATTATAGAAAAATACCATAAGAATTTTGTTGGTGACAACTTTTTCTTATACCGAGATACACCGCATTTAGAACACTCGTTTAATGATGCATATTCATTTCGAAACAAAATGAAATCATTTGGACAAGCATGTATCTTATCATAGCTCATGCCAATAGAGCATAACATTTTTTTAGCTTCATAGGTTCGATTGGGAAGAACATTATCCTCCGAAACCATCTCTTGTAGTAGGGCTAACAACTTTGTGAAACTTTTATCCGACCATCCATTACCCGCCTTTAAGTTGTACAACTTTAATACCGCAGACAATCTTGTGAAAGTAGTGCAACCTTTATGCAACGGTTTCTCTGCATCGCTTACCAACCTCTCAAACATCTTGGGACAATCTTGAAGATCTTCTTCAAGTGCTTCTGCAATCTCTTTGACTCGAACACAATCATATGTATCCCTGCCATTGTCCTTTGAAGCATAGGTCGTATTATCCCCGGGTTCGACATTCTCGTTACTTATCTCACCATGTAATGTCAAACATGTATAACTTCGATCAATTTCATGTCTCATTAAATGAGACTCCAACTGAACGATGTCAATTCGACACCCATAACAACAACCTAAGCAAGGACATGTGATCCTACTAGGGTTTTTGGCATGTTCAACAGCAAACTTAACGAATTTTGATACCCCATTCTCGTACTCTTTTGACAATCGATTAGAAGACATCCATTTTTTATCCATACTAATTGAGTAGTCTAAACTAAACTAAGAAAGTTAAACAAAAACAACGAATACCTGTAAAGAAATCACCAACTTCTAAGAAAGCTACACAGTAGGATTCTTGGAAACGATCACAACCTTGCTCTTCCCAGGTAACCCCTATACCAGACAAAATTAATAACATCATCAATATTAAAATTCTCTTTAATTCTAATAGGGATAGAAACAAAAGTAATTAAAAAATATGCACTGCTACTTATATTAGCAAAAAAAAATCAACACAAAAATTCTCTTCTCTAACTATGTGTGTGAAAGTAATATTTGTAAAGTTAGTGTGGCTAGTACTCTCCAACCATCTATTCTAAAGACCAATATGTCTCAAATTTAACAAGCAAGTTTCATTGAATGCCAAGTAGTTATCCTAACAACATCATAACACCAAGTGAGATTCAAAGTCAAATTCACATCTCAACAAATTAACATAAACTAAACTCTTAACATAACTAACTTCAGTTCAAGCTCCAAAACTAACAAATAGTTCTAACTATTTCTTAACACTAACTCCCTAATGACTAACCTTCAATCTCTCACTATCTTAATTCCATCTAACTGTTACTAATAGAAAGATTAACAGTGTTACAATTCAAAAACTAACTTCTTCATGAAATCCTTGAAATGATATTGGATATGTATAGCCAACTATTCCCCAAAATTTCCCCTCATATTTGGAGATCTTACTATTTGAAATACAAACAAAATAAAAAATTGGTTGACTAATTATGGAGATCAACCAATATTCCTAATTCACACAGAAAATCCAGAATATAAAACACATCACATAGTTGTTTCTAATCAAAATTTCAAACTTCCATGTTCAAAGATAACCATAAAAGGAAAGAATACTGTGGCTAGTTAGTTGGGAATCTATAAGCTACCTTTATTGATACAAAGTACCGACAATAACACATTAACACATGCAGAAATATTTGTCCTAACAAAGTAATGTACCTTCTAAAATTAAGTCAAAATCTTGTAAAACACTCTTTGATTATCAACAAAAATTCTCATTTACAATGGTGGTTAACACTGTTAGTTTCTTCCCTTATTTTATTTTATTCCCACAATAATAACAGTAGTTATTCAATCAATAAGTTTGTTGAGATAAGAGTTCAAATCAGTTTCAATCCAAAGTTTAAATCTATTAGTTCAGAAAAATGAAAAACCAAGAGAATAATCAAGAAAAATGAAAAATGAAAAAATGTACCGTAAAAATGGTGGAAATGCGCTGCAGAATGAATGGACGGAGGCTGTCGAAAACGGACGGACAAACGGCGGCGAAATGAAATGCAGAAGGAATGAAGGGAGGACGGCGACGGACGGCGGCTGTCGGACGGAGGGAATGGTCGTTTTCGGTCGTGGTGAATAGGGAAACCAACGTTCGTGAGTGGAGAAAGAAGGAAAGAAGAATACACGACTGTTATGTTTCTGGAAAAATTCTAGTGGGTATTTTTAAATTTATTCTACTTAAACCTATAGCAGCGCTTTTGCATGGCATTTAGCAGCGCTTTCAAAAAGCGCTCTCTAAGGTCTGCCTTAGGCAGGACTTATAGCAGCGCTTTTTAGAAGCGCTTTCTATTATACCCCATATAGCAGCGCTTCTGTAGAAAGTGCTTTCTTAGACCCCCCCCCCCCCCCCCTTTAGCAGCGCTTTTAGAAAGCGCTTTCTTAGACCCCCCCCCCTTAGCAGCGCTTTATAAAAGCGCTTTCTTAGGGCATGCATTTAGCAGCGCTTTTTCCTAAAGCGCTGTCTAAGGTTTGCTATTTTTTTATTTTTTTCATGACTCTTTAGCAGCGCTTTTTCATAAAGCGCTGTCTTTTTATGCGCTGCCAAAAGTCATTTTTGGCGTAGTAAGGAATGTGGGTAGTGGGTACGGGTGTAAACTTTGGTGTCCAATCGGGTATGGATCCGGGTACGGGAATTTTTGCAAATTATGGGTATGGGGATGGGTACTATAGTACCCTGCCCAAACCTTTTCCATTGTCATCCCTACTTTCTTCACTTTAAATTATACATTTGGACTTGAGCTTTATTGAAGTATAAACATGATGATAATGAAACAATAGAAGAAAGAAGATTACACCTCCAACAAACAAGGAATAAGTTAGTTGAGTTAGTTATAGGGTTGTTAATGTTAGTTAGTTATACCCTAAGAAATTATATGGTGTGCTATGGTGTAGGTAATTAGAATGCACTGCAATACTTTTATGTATATATATCAACATTGTAATCTTCTACTTCTTAATGAGAATCTCTCTTCATATTTTCTATCATGTTCATGTTGATCAATTTAATATGGTATTAGTCCAATCTATAAACAACGCCTTCATTCTCATAAATCATCACTCCTTGTGATTCGCTTTCATCTTCTTCCTCATTGATTTAGTTTTTTGTTCATTGATCTTGAGAATTTTGTTTCTGTTACGATTTTCTTGCATTGATTAGTTGCAGAAAATAATTTCTTCATCATCGATCCAAAATGCCACCGCGCCTCGCTCCAAATCATCAACTCGGTCTTGATTTTATCTATTACATTCACCCGAGTGAAGGTCCAAACTCTGTCAATGTCACTTTGAAACTTGATGGCTCAAACTACTTATCTTGGAGCAGATCCATACAGTCATGTTCTATGTGTTTTACCATCATCAAAAAGGGGGAGTATGTGAGGGCAAAGCCTCATACATAAGATGTGCTCGTTTCGATGATGTCAAAACTTAACTTCATAGAAAAATTGATGTTGGGTGTTATCACCATGTTGCATTTGCATACCTCGTTTCTCATGATTAAATTGCTTGCATAAAATATCTCGGTTGTTGCATAGAGAATTGTCAAAATATGTGTCATATGTGTTAAACTTCATTGGTGTCGTTTGCCATATCATAGATGTCATCAAAAAGATTCAGGAGTATAAAATTAGGCCTTTTTAGCAATTTCAGGTCTATGAGTCGACCAAAGTTCTGTTCGTGTCGACTCATACTATGTGTCTAGTTTTTGTATTTTCTTCAGGTGTGCTTGCGTCGGCCTACCGGTCGACTCATACTGTTGGCATTTTGATTTGTCTAAAAATCCAGGCTATGCGTCGACGCATGCCTTGTTCCTATCAACGCATGGTTGTGTGATTTGCATAATCTTTTCATTCGGGTCAGCTCAGGTCAACCCTGCACTCTGCATAGGTCGATCGCTCACTGTTTTATGTCATTTTTCTGTTATGTCTATTATTTTTAGAAAGTGGTTTTAGTGGTTATGACAGTTATGTTTGGTATATATATTCAGTTGCTTGTTTCACTTTATATCACAGAGAAAAACAAGAAAAGTGAAATAGGTGTCAATTCAGTTCTCATCATCTTCATCTTCTTCATAGCATACCACAACAGTCGCACATAATAATCTTTGTTGTGCATTATGCATTGTTAGAGGTGATAACGTTCGAAGCTGCTGATTCGCCAAAAAACCATTTTTTTCTATTTTTAATGATTTATTTACTGTTTTCATAGAGTCGGAAAAAATCGAAAAAGTTCTCAAAATTCTATTTTTAAGTCATTAGATTAATTTCGGTGTCATTTTATTTTTCTGAAGTTTTTTTGATCGATTTCTTTCTTTGTGCTTGCTTTTGAATTTTAGGGACATTGTTGGCATTTTGAACATTGTTGTTGCATTGCTGTGCATTAGTCCTGGCAACTAGGTCATCCTGTTCTGAACTTGTTGTTTTTGATCCTGAAGTAGAGAGAACTTTGCACACATGACGTAGAGTAGTCCAGGTTGCCACTAGTTCACCACCATCACCCACCATTGATTTTGAAATGGATGACAATAGAACTCTAAGGCAATTAGTCGCGCCTGATGTAAATTATAACGGTTTATGTATTGAGTATGTTGTTGATGTTGTTCCTTTTGAGTTAAAATCGGGTTTAATCCATTTGTTGCCCAAGTTTAGTGGTCTTGCAGGTGAAGATCCTCACAAACATCTGAAAGAATTTCAAGTGGTGTGTTCTACGCCTTTGAAGCCTGAAGGGATCACTGAAGATCATATCAAACTTCGAGCTTTTCCTTTTTCATTGCAGGGTGCAGAAAAGGATTGGATATATTCCCTCGATCCAAATTCAATTGCAAACTGGAATGCTCTGAAAAAAGTGTTCCTTGAGAGATACTTTCCTGCATCCATAGCTGCCTCGATAAGAAAAGAGATTTGTGGTATTAGACAGGGTAATGAGTCATTGACTGAGTATTGGGAGAGATTCAAGCATTTGGTATCCAGTTGCCCTTAGCACCAGATTACCGAGCAACTACTCATCCAGTACTTTTACGAAGGTTTATTACCGATGGATACGAACATTCTTGATGCTGCTAGCGGTGGAGCTCTTGTTGATAAGACTCCAGCTGCTACCAAGGCTCTAATTGAGAACATGTCACTAAATTCCCAACAGTTCACAACAAGAAATAATTATGTCCAAGTAAAGGGTGTGAACGAAATTCATGTTTCCTCTCATGTGTCTCACTCCGGCAAAGCCTTCGAAAACAGAATGAGTGAGCTGAAAGACTTAGTGCAACAGCTGATAGTCGTAGGTAAGACACAAGCAGCCCATCAAACCCAACCACCGAGGTTATGTGGTATTTGTACTTCTTCTGATCATCCTACTGATACATATCCTGTTCTGCAAGATGATAAGCCTACTGAATTACCTCCAGCTTACGCTGCAGCCCTTTATAATCAAAGTAACAACCAAAACCGGTACACACAACATTCCTGACCTGTCCACTAATAAGTACCACCCAAATTGGAGGAACCATCCCAACCTCCGATATGGAAACCCACAAACCAGCCAACAACCTAACCCACCTCAAGCGATTGCTGCCTCTGCACCTTCCGGACCTTCTTTAGAGGAACTTGTTAAACAAATGGCCATCAACAACCTTCAGTTCCAACAAAGAACCGATGCTAGCATCCAAAACTTTAACACACAGATGGAACAACTTGCTACTCAAATGAATAACATGCAAGCCCAAGGGTCGAACCAACTTCCAGCCCAAACAATTGTCAACCCAAAGGGTCCTAATGCTAATGTGAGTGTCATCGCTTTAAGATCTGGAAAAGTTACAGAACCAGACCCTGAAAAAAATAAAAAAAAATCATTGAGGTAACTCCTGAACTTTCTCCTTCTAAACCTCACCCAGTTGTACTTTCTTCTCCTTTTTCTGTTGTGGTCGAGACTAAAAAAAAATAAAGAAAAAGAATATGTACCACCAGTCTCCTTCCCACATAGAGTTCTGAAAAATTAAAAAAAATTGAGGATGAAGACAAAGAGAGAGAGATTTTGGAAGTGTTCAAAAAAGTGGCAGTGAACATTCTGCTTCTTGATATGATTAAGCAGGTTCCTAAGTATGCGAAGTTTCTGAAAGATTTGTGTACAAACAAGAGGAGGATGAAGGGAAGTGAGAGATTCAATTTGGGAAGAAATATTTCCTCCTTCATTCAGCCCAAGCCTTCATCTGAAAAATTTACCAGCGAAGAAAATGTTTCAACCCTCACTACTCCGGTCTTGCCACCAAAGTGCAAGGACCCGGGAACTTTTGCTATTCCTTGTATCATCGGGAATAGTAAATTTGATGATTGCATGCTTGATTTAGGAGCGGGCATTAATGTTATGCCTACTTCTGTTTATAATAACTTTTGTCTTGGTCCTTTGCAACCTACAGGTTTAATCATTCAGTTGGCGAACAGGAGCAACACTCGCCCTGCCGGCATAATCAAAGATGTCCTTGTTCAAGTTAACGATTTGATTTTTCCTGCAGATTTTTACATTCTTGACATGGAAGGAGAAACAAAGTCCAACAAAGCTCCCATCATTTTAGGAAGACCGTTCATGAAAATGGAAAAAACGAAAATTTATGTTGATGATGGAAGCATGTCCATGGAGTTTGGTGACATTGTTGCAAAATTCAACATTTTTGATGCCATGAAACATCCATTGGAGGAGCATTATGTTTTTCATATTGGATTGATATCTGAGATGGTTGAGGACACTTGTTCTGAATTATTTTCACTTGATTTTCCGTCTCTCTCGGGTTTTGATGATGTTTATTCATGTTCTGATTGTACTGACACTAACCTTTGTGTTGTGTGTGCTGAGATTGATGCTGCTATGCAGGCTGATATATTTCCTACAGGTGAAGCTGTAACCAACGAAGCTATTTTTACAGCTGATGCTCTTGATGTTCCTGCTGCCCCGACCATCCCATCTACCTAGCAGCCCTCGTCCTTAGAGCTAAAAGAGCTCCCTGAGAACCTGAAATATGCTTACTTAGAGAGTAACGAAAAACTCCCTGTTATTATTTCTTCTAACCTTGATTTCGATCAAGAAAACAAGCTTTTGCAGGTTTTGATGAAGCACAAGAAGGCAATCGGGTGGACATTAGCCGACCTTCCAGGAATTAGTCCTTCCATGTGTATGCACAAAATTTTACTTGAGGATGGTGCGAAAACAGTAAGGCATCCCCAAAGGAGGCTTAATCCTTTGATTCTTGATGTCGTGAAGAGAGAGGTAACCAAACTCTTGCAAGCAGGTATCATTTATCCTATCTCTGACAGTAAGTGGGTAAGCCCAGTGCAGGTTGTACCTAAGAAATCTGGACTTACAGTTGTCAAAAGTGAAAAGAATGAACTTGTTCCCACTAGAGTGCAGGATAGCTGGAGAGTTTGTATCGATTACAGGAGACTGAACCAGGCTACTAGAAAGGATCACTTTCCTTTACCGTTCATCGACCAAATGCTTGAACGGCTAGCTGGTAAATCACATTATTGTTTTCTTGATGACTTTTCAGGTTACTTTCAGATTCATATTGCACCGGAAGATCAAGAGAATACCACTTTTACTTGTCCCTTCGGTACTTTTGCTTATAGGCGGATGCCTTTTGGTCTTTGCAATGCTCTTGGCACTTTCCAGCGTTGCATGCTTAGCATTTTTTCTGATTTTATTGAAAATTGCATGGAAGTCTTTATGGACGACTTCACTGTCTATGGTTCTTCTTTTGATGCATGCTTGAGCAGTTTAAGCTTGATTTTAGAAAGATGCATCGAAACTAACCTTGTTTTAAATTATGAAAAATATCATTTTATGGTTGAGCAGGGAATTGTTCTTGGTCACATAATTTCTGAAAAAGGAATTTCTGTTGACCCTGCTAAGATTGATGTGATTTCTACACTACCTTACCCATCTTGCATTCGCGAGATTCGTTCTTTTCTTGGTCATGCAGGTTTTTACAGGCGTTTCATCAAGGATTTCAGCAAGATAGCTCTTCCGCTGTCAAACTTGTTGAAGAATGACGTCACTTTCCACTTCGATGACAAATGCAAACAGGCATTTGACTTCTTGAAGAAAGCATTGACCTCCGCTCCCATAATCCAGCCCCCTGACTGGACCCTCCCTTTTGAGCTTATGTGTGACGCTTCGAATTATGTTGTTGGGGTTGTCCTGGCACAAAGAGTTGACAAGGCTGCCCATGTTATTTATTATGCTTCTAGGGCTCTAGATTCTGCACAGTCAAATTACACTACCACTGAAAAAGAACTTATACCTATTATTTTTTCTCTTGATAAATTCAGATCTTATTTGATAGGTTCCAAGGTTGTTGTTTTCACTGACCATCCAGCTTTAAAGTACCTGTTGAAGAAGCCGAATGCAAAACCGAGATTGATTCGGTGGATGTTGTTGCTCCAAGAGTTTAATGTAGAGATTAAAGACAAAAGTGGAGCTGAGAACTTAGTGGCTGACCATTTGAGCAGGATAGAGAGGCATGAAGATCCCTTTCCTATTCAGGATGACTTTCCTGATGAGCAGCTTTTAGTTTTGCATGGTATTACACCTTGGTTTGCTGATATTGTTAATTATCTTGTTGTTGGTGTTTTTCCTACAGGTGCGTCTAGATCACAGATTCATAAACTAAAAAGTGATGCCAAATATTATGTTTGGGATGATCCATATCTTTGGAAGTTTGATAGTGATCAGGTGATTAGAAGATGTGTTCCCGACTATGAGATTGAATCCATTTTAAATTTCTCTCATGCGTCTCAAGTCGGAGGACATTTTGGCCCTCAAAGAACTGCGAGAAAAGTGCTTGACTCAGGTTTCTATTGGCCAACTATTTTTAAAGATGCTTATGAGACTTACCGCACTTGTAAAGAGTGCCAGATAGCAGGTACAAACATCACTCGCAAAAGTGAAATGCCTCAGCAGCCTATGCTCTTCTGTGAGGTATTTGATGTATGAGGAATCGATTTCATGGGTCCATTTCCTGTATCATTTGGTTTCCTTTACATTTTGCTTGCTGTTGATTATGTTTCAAAGTGGGTGGAAGTTATCCCCACTAGGACTAATGATTCTAAAGTTGTTGTAGAGTTTGTCAGGTCTAATATCTTTTGCAGGTTTGGAATACCGCGAGCTATCATCAGTGACCAAGGCACTCATTTCTATAACCGCACCGTGGAAGCTTTGCTCCAAAAGTATGGAGTTGCGCACAAAGTCTCTACTGCATATCACCCACAAACTAATGGGCAAGCTGAGATCTCAAACAGGGAGATCAAACAGGTTTTAGAGAAAATGGTGCAGCCAAACAGGAAGGACTGAAGCCGTTGTCTAGAAGACGCACTTTGGGCTCAAAGAACAGCTTTCAAGACACCCATTGGGATGTATCCTTATCGACTTGTTTTTGGTAAGGCATGTCATCTTCCTGTTGAGATAGAACACCGTGCTTATTGGACGGTGAAAAGTTGTAATTTGGAGATGCAACAAGCAGGTATTGAAAGAAAACTCTAATTGCAACAGTTGGAAGAGCTTAGATTAGAGGCTTATGAAATCTCTAGGATTTATAAAGAGAAAACTAAGCACTTCCATGATAAGATGATTTCTAGGAAGGAATTTTCTGTGGGTCAACAGGTTTTATTGTTTAACTTCCGCCTTAAGCTTATGGCTGGTGTCGTACCTCGAAAAATACGATCCTCGCGATGGACACGGAAAATACTGTTTGAAACAAAGTCGCTACCAAACTTTATTCATTCCAAGGATGGAATAGGAAAATATCGATAAAACCATTAAGGAGATAAGAACATGGTCATCGCAACCAATATTCTAGGTTCGGGAGTCGGTTACATGAGGGGAAGGTATTAGCACTCCTCATGTCCGTTGTACTCAACGGGAACCTCTTGATTCGATTCGTGAGAGAAGTGGATACGCTTTTTTATCTTCTAAAGGAAATTTCTTGCTAAAGGGGAAATGGATGGTTAAGATAGGGTGCTCGCCAAGGATTGGGGCCTTTGTGCCTACGTATCTTCACTTGTAAGAAGTGGAAAATCAGAGCATTCGTAGTTCGTGAGACTACGGGTAAAAGAGGGGATTGTGGGGAATATGCTCGCCAAGATCATCGCAATCTTGTGCCTACGTATCTTACATTCAAAAGAGAATGAAGAATCAGAGCAGTCGTAGTTCGGCCAACTACGGTAAAAGGGTTTGAAAATGAACGAGTGTTTAGGTCGCGTTCTAACTGCTAAACATTGGCTTGTCTGCTCGCTAGGGGAGGTTGAAGCACGAGTTTATTATACGCGGAAGAAGGGAATAAACAATGTTCTTGGTAAAAGGTGGGTATGACTTGAACGAGAGTTTAGGTCGCATTCTAACTGCTAAACATTGGCTTGTCTGCTCGCTAGGGGAGGCTGAAGCACGAGTTTGTTATGCGCGGAAGAATGAACTAAACAATGTTCTTTGAAAAAGGTGTATGGGTTGTGGATCGCACGAGGGCGAGTAGAGTTTGATTAGTTAAGTATTTTGGTTTTGAAAAGAAGGTAGATTTGAATAGGTTTTAGGGTTGTGGTCGCACGGGGGCAAAGTATTTGGTTAGATGTATCTGATGCTTAGCTAGAGGTGACGATTACCTGAAGCTTAAGAAAGGTTTCTCGGGCCCAAGTAATCGGGAGAGTGAACCAAAGACTTGGAGCTCTCTCTTTTTCAACCTTAAATATGAAGGAATAGGATGCGATTAAGAGTGGTTTAATCGGATGACGATTACTTGAAGCTTAAGAAAGACTTCTCGGATCCAAGTAATCGGGAAAGCGAACCAAAGACTTGGAACACTCTCTTTTTCATCGCAAAAGGAGTTGTTTGAATGGCGTTTAAAAGACAGGATGTGATTAAAGTATTTTAACAGATGAGGATTACTCGAAGCTTAAGAAAGACTTCTCGGACCTCAAATAATCGGAAGAGTGAACCAAAGACTTGGAACTCTCTCCTTTTCTCATCTAATATTACGAAAGATATTTAGTATGATTAGAGTGTATTAATTGGATGACGATTACTCGAAGCTCGAGAAAGACTCCTCGGTCCTTAAGTATTCGGGAGAGTGAACCAAAGACTTGGAGCTCTCTCTTTTTCATCTAAGTGTTTAGGAAAATAGATTTGAATGGTTTATCGTTTTTAGAAGACAATTGTTCGAGTTTAAGAAAGACTTCTCGGACCCAAACAATTGGAAGAGATAACCAAAGACTTTGAGCTCTCTCTTTTTCGTCCTTTTATTGAAAATGTGTTTAAGTAGTTATTAAGTATTTTAATTTGATTTGAAGAAATTTTTTAATATGAATCAAGGTTTGAAATTGAGTTTTTAACGTGTGCACTAGCAAAGTGGGCTAGTCTTCTAAATGACCAACTAGAAATAATTGATCAAATAGGTATCACTGTAAGGAAGCCCAGGATTAAGCTTTAAAATGTTGTGTATGATGATCAAAGGTTGATGACGAGACTTTAAAAGTACTCGACTTACAAGGGTAGAAAATGGCTCGACTAGATCGAGAATTTTATTTTTTTTAAAAGGGTTTGAAAGTATTAAAGTATAAATAAGGAAAGAGCAATAAAAATTATTACATTTTGAGGGAGTGGGATACATTTGATCAAATGGGGGATAGAATATAATGAGACAGATAAATCGAATTTACCCGAATAAGTGTGTGTTGTAGCGTGGTGGAACCCAACTAGTGTGTAAGAACTTCTAGTGGCATAATAGACATAGAAATGCCGGAACCATGGATCAAAGATTTGATTTATCAAATAACAACAAAAATTGTTTGCAAATTATACGGTTGACTTACAACATGGGAGGTGTGAAAATTGTTAATGGACTTTATCAAACCAATATTGAATCTTAAATTTGTCCAATTAAAAAATAAAAAAACGATTACATTTGAAAATAGTCACATTTGACTTTTCAAACCAAATTAATTGTTTTTAATTTATTACCAAATAAAACAAGAGATGAAACTAAAGACTAAAAACAATACTCCTTATTTGCAACTAGCAAACATCATATTATAACTCCTCATTGATTCAAAGTCACCAATTAACTTAGAAAATAAAATAGAAACTTGAGAATTCAACACATAAATAAAATCAAATGAAACATAAATGAAGCAAACCATTATCTCTGCATAATTTAATTAACATGGATGAAATCAAGTAGATATCAACAACACACGGAGCGGCACTAACATATTAATTCAAATAGCATATAAACAGAAATCATGTAAACAGAAATTTCGACATATGTTTATGAAAAAGAAAAAGAAAAAGAAAGCATATTAATTCAAATATTTCCAAGTTCCATACAAAATTATCCTTTGTTTGACATGCATAACCGAAACTAACATATCAGCTCAAATTCTAATTCGAAATGCCGCAAAACTAACATAAGTTCCACATATAAAATCGGGTGCTGCGAAATTGAATCAAGCCTTAAAGAAACAACACACAAACATCAATAGAGAATCTGAACTCTAAATTCAAAACAAACTACAATATAAGAGTGAAGCCATCGATTCAAAGTGTTACCGAATAAATCGAAATGTAGCTACCGTTGCTGCAAAATATTGTTGTCGATGTTGCTGTAAAATTGATTCACTAAATAACAGTATTTTAGAAAGAAACTGGTTGGCAAAATAGGAGATAAACCAATCACAACAATGGAATTCTATAGTCCGTAACAGTAGCAACGCGGTAATACGATATGAAATTGGTATCAAGTAATGCAACTAAAATTTGCACTCAAACTAACTGCACTATAGAAGCATAAACCGCAACCAATCTGATCTTGACATCATAAACATAAACTACAACAAAACAGTATACCCTTCATACACATACCATTGTGAATTGAATTTAAGTCAAATAAACAACATGTGCGCAGCCAATGTAATATTTTGACAGTAAAAATGCGGGCTATTTCAGTGCAGAAATTCCACAGTTGAAATATACAATGCAATTCAGGACATATAATAGCAGTACATAATAACAGCCATATCAACCGTAAGTATCAAAGCAAATGGTAGGGGAAGTGCAAAGTCGTGGTGTTGAAATGTTACCGAAACGCCGTCTGCTTTGTCGTATGCGCTATATCGAGACCGGTTGATGTTAGAAGGAGACGAGATGGTGTTCTTCGCTGTTGGATCTGGTTTGGTCTGGATGTTCGCTACGGCAGAATCGCGGCAAGCTCAACTTTTTCATAATTTACGACTTCGACACTATTAATTCTCCTGTAAAAACCAACAAAAGTATGAAAACAGAACCACAATAAATTAACAAAATTTAAAATCCACAGACGACTCCATCACAGAAGAGTTGTGGGGCTGTGGTTCGCGGATCCGCAGAACATATCAGTTCAGCAAACGCTCCATAAAATTGGATGTTGTGCGGATCTAGAAGAGGTTGCTGCTAGACGAGTCATCATAAACTGCTGTTGTGGTAGTGTCGCCGTTGCTGAGTTATCACTGCGAGTTGAAAGGTTGTGGAGCTGAAGGTCAGTGGTTATTGCGTCGGGTTGATGCGAAATCAAGCCAAAGTATTATTGACAACATTACTCATTCATCATTGACAGAACAAGATGGTTGATGTTGAATGAACGTCCCTGCAGTTGTTGGCTTTAGCGATGGTGATGAGTTTGAGATGAGCAGAAACCTCACAGGCAACTGTAAGAGGTCTATGGCGGGGATGATTCAAAGTGTTCGTGAGGTGAGGAGTGTTGACGGTGGATGGATGAGGGTTTTGTTATGGAAGACGAACAGTACCGCAGCTAGGGTTTTCAGCGGCGCTTAGGGTTTTTGGAACATTCCTCCATGATGAACAGTAATAGCCCTTTTTATAATCCCAATCCTTAACCCTAATTTTTTCAAAATCTCCAACGTCTTTCTCCGTGTCCTTTCTCTGTGCCTTTTTTAAATTTTTAAATTTTTTTTTTTTTTAAATTTCTGTTTAATATTAATAATAATTCTATTGCTAATCTTCTTAATTTTTAATTATAATTTTAATCCTAACTAAATAACTAACTCTAAATTTTAATTAAAAAAGCTAATTATATATTCTAATTAAGTTCTAATTATTTTTTTAATCTAAACTAATTAATTAATTACTATTAAAACTATATTATACTTACATATTAAAAAAAATAAATTATAAGGCAAAAATAATAACAAAATAAAAATAAAAATGCCACATGTCACAAATTTATTCGTTAAAAAGTAGTGAGAAAATTTATTTTTGCTAAAAAATACGCTACGCTGTACAAGCGATGCGAATTGAAAAATAAAGTCGGGCTAATGAAGATTTTGAAACAGGTAGGACAAATTTGGGGTATGATAGTTGGGAAACTTCGATCCAAATGGATTGGCCCCTTTGTTGTTACTAATGTTTTCCCTCATGGTGCAGTAGAAATAAAAAGTACAGGTACTGACAAAGCGCCCAACTACACTGCAACTTAACGGACAGCGTCTGAAGTTATTCCATGAAAGTTCGGTGCCTGAAGATGTCAGCATAGAGGAGCTTTCTTTGAAAGCGCCCAACTACACTGCAACTTGACCAGGGAACACCTTTTCCTTTCTCTCACTCTTACTTTATAATTGAGTTCTTTTCATTGATGGCAATGTATGTCTTAATTGTGGGGGAGGGAACCTTTTCCTTTTGTTTGTTTGTTTTCATTGAATAAAAAAAAATTGCATGTTTTCTTGTTGGTTATTCTACTACATTTATGAATATTCTCTCTATCTTGGTCGAAAGACTTGTGGTATGATGTGATTTATTTATTTTTTGTGCATTTTTAGTATATATGTCTGACTAAAATCTAAATTGTACATCATTAGTGATAGATCACTAACCCTTGTGAGACTTTGAGCCTAATAATGGATAACACATGAAAAATACATCTTTTTCTTTCTTGTGTGATTTCACTCATGTTTGTTCGTCTCTAGAACTTGAATTGACTCTTGTTGAAGCTATTTGTTTACTTGTGCACACTGACATGATAAAGACAATTTTGTTTATTTTGTTTTTTTAACCAGTTAGCCAAAAAGTCAACCTTAACAATATTTTCCCTTTGTTTGTAAACCCCTTTGACCCTATTATCCTTTTTTTGTGTTTAAAACTCATTACAAGCCGAAAAGTGAAAAATAATATTATCATCCTATTCAAGGGGTTGAAAGAGTCTTGTATGGAGTTGTTTAGGGTTGAACATTTTGTTTATATTGTTATTATGATGTTGGTAGGAAAAAAAATAGAAAAATGAAAAAAAGAATGAAAAATGAAAAAAATAGATAAGGTTGTCAATATTAGCCCTTCTGAAAAAATGAAAAAAAAAAGAATAAAAGGAAAAAGAGAAGAGAAATAAGTTGTGAGTTTGATGTTCAATAGAATTTCCCTTTCAAATGTTTTATAGTTCAACTCCTGCAATTCCTTCAATCCTCTTGTAACTCTTTGAATTTTAGCTTAGTACCCCTTAGGATATATCTCACCCTGACCTTGGCCAAATTACAACCATAATAAAAGTCATTTTGATCTTTGTGTGCAATGTATTTCAATAGTGAATGTTAGAGTCTTTTCAAGCTTATGGTAGTACTACTTTCATGTTGTGCTTTGAGTGTAAACAGTAACCTAAACACTTGAGAGTTGAGTGGAAACAGTTTATCTTGTGAGGGTCTTGATACTTGTGATGTTCTTTTTGGTGATCTGTTTTTCATACTTACTTTGAATGTCGCAGTTGAATTTCTCACTAATGCCATGTCTTGAAGCTTAGACTTAGAAGTGTGTTTGCATCTTGTATTCTGATAACTTTTGAGTTTGCATGATTTGTTTCATTTTTGTTTTGAAGTTTCTTTGTTTTGATTTGATTTGTTTTTCATTTTGCTCGGAGTGCAAAAGTTCAAGTGTGGGGGAATTTGATCAGTGCATTTTGATGCACGTTCTTCCATGTTTGTACTCAAACATTTCTTTGATTTGTTTTATTTATTTTTATGTTTTAAGGTGTTTTTATATTGTATTTTATTTTTGCATTTACTTGTTTTTCGTATTTATTTTTCAGCTTTAGCAGCTTTCGCGAGAAAAATCATAACTGGAGTTCTGAGAATCCGCTTGAGGCGTTCTAAAAATCGCCAGAAAGCTAAGAGAGAGAGCTACGACTTTCGTGTTGGAGTCAAAGTCAGATTTGGAGCGCAAAATTCCAGAATTTCGTTTGAAATTACAACATTAGAATTTTATTTTAGTGTTGGGTCATGTATTGGGCCTGGGTTATATTTTCGACCCAGTTGGGTTTTGAATTGGATCCATTGTTTGCCTTTTTAAGGAGAACTCGTGTTACTGTTCACATTAGTTACTATTCACGAAAATATTGTTGAAGCTTTTACGATTGGAATGGAGAACTAATTCCTTAGAGTCAATTTGTTGTAATCGCGTTCCAACGCTTTGATGTTTATACTTTATCAATTTAATTTGTTTCTCTTTCAACACTATTCTATGAATTGCATTTGCTTAATCTATTAGTTTATAGAATTATTTTGATTAAATTCGTATGATTGCATCCTTAACTTTTATTCGTCGTTACGTCGCTTTGTCGTTAATTCGCATTTATAATTCGTGTTTGCTTAATTCACGAAAACTTAATCCGTTTGCTTAATTCGGAATATAGGATTGTCAATCTAGTTTATGTCTTTTGCGCTTGTCAATTGACATAGGAATCTAATAGAGATCGAAGTCGCTTAGGAAATTGGTAAGGTAGAAACCCGTGATAAGCCGGAACCGAAAATAGTAGATTGACTTATTTTGATAATCACTTATTTTAACCGCTTAATTAAATTTTCTTTATTGAATCGATACTAAACCAAACAAACCCCCTTTTTATTCGATTAGTAATAATCAAGAATCTTTGAGAACGATATTTCGAGTCATTGTCGTTATACTGCATTTTTATAAAAACACTCATTTTGATCCGCGCGCGACAGCTGATCACACCCCTCACGTCCGTCGTACTCGACGCGATCCACGCTTGTTATTTATCTAAAAGGGTGATTGAAACTATCTAGCTACATGCTTGAGGACAAAAGAAAAAGAAGTGACTCGGCAAAGCAACGACGTTTTGTGCCTACGTATCTCATCTGGAATGAGAAGTCAGAGTCAACGTAGTTCGGCTAACTACAGGTGAAAAGGGGGAAGGTTGCTCGCCAAGACATTGTGTCTTGTGCCTATGTACTTTCATCTGGTATGAAAGATCAGAGCAAATGTAGTTCGGGCTAAAGGGGAACACAGGTTTGTTCAACTTGTTTTTTAGGCCCGAGTAGGGTTAACAAGTAGTTCTAGCAGTTGGTGTATGCAGCTCGAGCATAGGAGACTTAGGCGTTATCGTTTGCGATAGAACTAAGAGTTAACAACACTCTTTTCTGAAAAGAAATTTCTGATTAGAATCCCGAAGGATGAAAAAAAAGTTTGAAATGTTTTTGTGTTTTTTAGAGAAGAAATGTGTTGAATTAGAGTGTTTATAATACATGTTATACCAAAGTCTATAACCTAGGATCGAATGCGTCACATATCGCCCTAAGGACATATACTAAACACTCTAGGCAATTGAGAGGTGGCCTCTCAACTACCATTTCCCAAGTATAAGGCTCATGGCACAACATTCATTATCTTTATTAAGTGTTTTATGATTGTTTTGAGATGAGAAAAAAAAGGACACTAAAAAGGGGACTAAATCCAAGCCTAAAGTTGTCATGCAATGGTGATCCTAAGATTGAGATGAAAGGGAATGAGACTATCTTAATGTTATCATGCACATGATTGAACACCTAATGTCTCTCCTACTCCCATCCTAAACGGAGGGACTAGGAATCCTATGGGGATCATGGCACAAGGCCAAGTAAACAACAGATAAATCAATCGCAGATGAAATGAGAAAGAAAATAAAATGATGTTTTCCAAAATGAAAAAAACACTCGTTTTCTTCTGCGCATGACAGCGGATCACACCCCTCACGTCCGTCGTACTCGACACGATCCACGCTTGTTATCTATCTAAAAGGGTGTTTGAAACTATATAGCTACAGGCTTGAGGACAAAAGAAAAATAAGTGACTCGGCAAAGCAACGACGCTTTGTGCCTACGTATCTCATCTGGAATGAGAAGTCAGAGTCAACGTAGTTCGGCTAACTACAGGTGAAAAGGGGGAGGGTTGCTTGCCAAGACATTGCATCTTGTGCCTACGTACTTTCATATAGTATGAAAGATCAGAGCAAACGTTGTTCGGGCTAAAGGGGAACACAAGTTTTTTCAACTTGTTTTTTAGGCCCGAGTAGGATTAACAAGTAGTTCTAGCAGTTCATGTACGCAACTCGAGCATGGGAGACTTAGGCGTTATCATTTGCGATAGAACTAAGAGTTAACAACACTCTTTTCTGAAAAGATTTTTCTGATTAGAATCCCGAAGGATGAAAAAAAAGTTTGAAATGTTTTTGTTTTTTTTAGAGAAGAAATGTGTTGAATTGGAGTGTTTGTAATACATGTTGTACCAAAGTCTAGAACCTAGGATCGAATGCGTCACATATCGCCCTAAGGACGTATACTAAACACTCTAGGAAATTGAGAGGTGGCCCCTCAACTATCATTTCCCAAGTATAAGGCTTGTGGCACAATATTCATTATCTTTATTAAGTGTTTTATGATTGTTTTGAGATGAGAAAAAAAAGGACACTAAAAAGGGGACTAAATCCAAGCCTAAAGTTGTCATGCAATGGTGATCCTAAGATTGAGATGAAAGGGAATGAGACTATCTTAATGTTATCATGCACAGGATTGAACACCTAATGTCTCTCCTACTCCCATCCTAAACGGAGGGACTAGGAATCCTATGGGGATCATGGCACAATGCCAAGTAAACAACAGATAAATCAATCGCAGATGAAATAAGAAAGAAAATAAAATGATGTTTTCCAAAATGAAAAAAACACTCATTCTGATCCGCGCGCGACAGCGGATCACACCCCTCACGTCTGTCGTACTCGACGCGATCCACGCTTGTTATCTATCTAATTGGGTGATTGAAACTATCTAGCTACAGGCTTGAGGACAAAAGAAAAAGAAGTGACTCGGCAAAGCAACGACGCTTTGTACCTACGTATCTCATCTGGAATGAAAAGTCAAAGTCAACGTAGTTCGGCTAACTACGGGTGAAAAGGGGGAAGGTTGCTCGCCAATACATCACGTCTTGTGCCTACGTACTTTCATCTAGTATGAAAGATCAAAGTGAACGTAGTTCGGGCTAAAGGGGAACACAAGTTTGTTCAACTTGTTTTTTAGGCCCGAGTAGGGTTAACAAGTAGTTCTAGCAGTTCGTGTACGCAGCTCGAGCATGGGAGACTTAGGCGTTATCATTTGCGATAGAACTAAGAGTAAATAACACTCTTTTCTAAAAAGATTTTTCTGATTAGAATCCCGAAGGATGAAAAAAAAGTTTGAAATGTTTTTGTTTTTTTTAAAGAAGAAATGTGTTGAATTGGAGTGTTTATAATACATGTTATACTAAAGTCTAGAATCTAGGATCGAATGCGTCACATATCGCCCTAAGGACGTATACTAAACACTCTAGGAAATTGAGAGGTGGCCCCTCAACTATCATTTCCCAAGTATAAGACTCGTGGCACAACATTCATTATCTTTATTAAGTGTTTTATGATTGTTTTGAGATGAGAAAATAAAGGACACTAAAAAAGGGACTAAATCCAAGTCTAAAGTTGTCATGCAATGGTGATCCTAAGATTGAGATGAAAGGGAATGAGACTATCTTAATGTTATCATGCACAAGATTGAACACCTAATGTCTCTCCTACTCCCATCCTAAACGGAGGGACTAGGAATCCTATGGGGATCATGGCACAAGGCCAAGTAAACAACAGATAAATCAATCGCAGATGAAATGAGAAAGAAAATAAAATGATGTTTTCCAAAATGAAAAAAACACTCGTTTTGATCCGCGCACGACAGCGGATCACACCCCTCAAGTCCATCATACTCGACGCGATTCACGTTTGTTATCTTTCTAAAAGGGTGATTGAAACTATCTAGCTACAGGCTTGAGAACAAAAGAAAAAGAAGTGACTCGGCAAAGCAACGATGCTTTGTGCCTACGTATCTCATCTGGAATGAGAAGTCAGAGTCAACGTAGTTCGGCTAACTACGGGTGAAAAGGGGGAAGGTTGCTCGCCAAGACATCGCGTCTTGTGCCTACGTACTTTCATCTAGTGTGGAAGATCAGAGCAAACGTAGTTCAGGCTAAAGGGGATCACAAGTTTGTTCAACTTGTTTTTTAGGCCCGAGTAGGGTTAACAAGTAGTTCTAGCAGTTCGTGTACGCAACTCGAGCATGGGAGACTTAGGCGTTATCATTTGCGATAAAACTAAGAGTTAATAACACTCTTTTCTAAAAAGATTTTTCTGATTAGAATCACGAAGGATGAAAAAAAAGTTTGAAATGTTTTTGTTTTTTTTAGAGAAGAAATGTGTTGAATTGGAGTGTTTATAATACATGTTATACCAAAGTCTAGAACCTAGGATCGAATGCGTCACATATCGCCCTAAGGACGTATACTAAACACTCTAGGAAATTGAGAGGTGGCCCCTCAACTATCATTTCCCAAGTATAAGGCTTGTGGCACAACATTCATTATCTTTATTAAGTGTTTTATGATTGTTTTGAGATGAGAAAAAAAAGGACACTAAAAAGGGGACTAAATCCAAGCCTAAAGTTGTCATGCAATGGTGATCCTAAGATTGAGATGAAAGGGAATGAGACTATCTTAATGTTATCATGCACAGGATTGAACACCTAATGTCTCTCCTACTCCCATCCTAAACGGAGGGACTAGGAATCCTATGGGGATCATGGCACAAGGCCAAGTAAACAACAGATAAATCAATCGCAGATGAAATGAGAAAGAAAATAAAATGATGTTTTCCAAAATGAAAAAAACACTCGTTTTGATCCGCGCGCGACAGCGGATCACACCCCTCACGTCCGTCGTACTCGACGCGATCCACGCTTGTTATCTATCTAAAAGGGTTATTGAAACTATCTAGCTACAGGCTTGAGGACAAAAGAAAAAAAAGTGACTCGGCAAAGCAACGGCGCTTTGTACCTACGTATCTCATCTGGAATGAGAAGTCAGAGTCAACGTAGTTCGGCTAACTACGGGTGAAAAGGGGGAAGGTTGCTCGCCAATACATCGCGTCTTGTGCCTACGTACTTTCATCTAGTATGAAAGATCAAAGCAAACGTAGTTCGGGCTAAAGGGGAACACAAGTTTGTTCAACTTGTTTTTTAGGCCCGAGTAGGGTTAACAAGTAGTTCTAGCAGTTCGTGTACGCAGCTCGAGCATGGGAGACTTAGGCGTTATCATTTGCGATAGAACTAAGAGTAAATAACACTCTTTTCTAAAAAGATTTTTCTGATTAGAATCCCGAAGGATGAAAAAAAAGTTTGAAATGTTTTTGTTTTTTTTAGAGAAGAAATGTGTTGAATTGGAGTGTTTATAATACATGTTATACTAAAGTCTAGAATCTAGGATCGAATGCGTCACATATCGCCCTAAGGACGTATACTAAACACTCTAGGAAATTGAGAGGTGGCCCCTCAACTATCATTTCCCAAGTATAAGACTCGTGGCACAACATTCATTATCTTTATTAAGTGTTTTATGATTGTTTTGAGATGAGAAAATAAAGGACACTAAAAAGGGGACTAAATCCAAGCCTAAAGTTGTCATGCAATGGTGATCCTAAGATTGAGATGAAAGGGAATGAGACTATCTTAATGTTATCATGCACAGGATTGAACACCTAATGTCTCTCCTACTCCCATCCTAAACGGAGGGACTAGGAATCCTATGGGGATCATGGCACAAGGCCAAGTAAACAACAGATAAATCAATCACAGATGAAATGAGAAAGAAAATAAAATGATGTTTTCCAAAATGAAAAAAACACTCGTTTTGATCCGCGCACGACAGCGGATCACACCCCTCAAGTCCGTCGTACTCGACGCGATCCACGCTTGTTATCTTTCTAAAAGGGTGATTGAAACTATCTAGCTACAGGCTTGAGAACAAAAGAAAAAGAAGTGACTCGGCAAAGCAACGATGCTTTGTGCCTACGTATCTCATCTGGAATGAGAAGTCAGAGTCAACGTAGTTCGGCTAACTACAGGTGAAAAGGCGGAAGGTTGCTCGCCAAGACATCGCGTCTTGTGCCTGCGTACTTTCATCTAGTATGGAAGATCAGAGCAAACGTAGTTCGGGCTAAAGGGGATCACAAGTTTGTTCAACTTGTTTTTTAGGCCCGAGTAGGGTTAACAAGTAGTTCTAGCAGTTCGTGTACGCAACTCGAGCATGGGAGACTTAGGCGTTATCATTTGCGATAGAACTAAGAGTAAATAACACTCTTTTCTAAAAAGATTTTTCTGATTAGAATCCCGAAGGATGAAAAAAAAGTTTGAAATGTTTTTGTTTTTTTTAGAGAAGAAATGTGTTGAATTGGAGTGTTTATAATACATGTTATACTAAAGTCTAGAATCTAGGATCGAATGCGTCACATATCGCCCTAAGGACGTATACTAAACACTCTAGGAAATTGAGAGGTGGCCCCTCAACTATCATTTCCCAAGTATAAGACTCGTGGCACAACATTCATTATCTTTATTAAGTGTTTTATGATTGTTTTGAGATGAGAAAATAAAGGACACTAAAAAGGGGACTAAATCCAAGCCTAAAGTTGTCATGCAATGGTGATCCTAAGATTGAGATGAAAGGGAATGAGACTATCTTAATGTTATCATGCACAGGATTAAACACCTAATGTCTCTCCTACTCCCATCCTAAACGGAGGGACTAGGAATCCTATGGGGATCATGGCACAAGGCCAAGTAAACAACAGATAAATCAATCACAGATGAAATGAGAAAGAAAATAAAATGATGTTTTCCAAAATGAAAAAAACACTCGTTTTGATCCGCGCACGACAGCGGATCACACCCCTCAAGTCCGTCGTACTCGACGCGATCCACGCTTGTTATCTTTCTAAAAGGGTGATTGAAACTATCTAGCTACAGGCTTGAGAACAAAAGAAAAAGAAGTGACTCGGCAAAGCAATGATGCTTTGTGCCTACGTATCTCATCTGGAATGAGAAGTCAGAGTCAACGTAGTTCGGCTAACTACAGGTGAAAAGGCGGAAGGTTGCTCGCCAAGACATCGCGTCTTGTGCCTGCGTACTTTCATCTAGTATGGAAGATCAGAGCAAACGTAGTTCGGGCTAAAGGGGATCACAAGTTTGTTCAACTTGTTTTTTAGGCCCGAGTAGGGTTAACAAGTAGTTCTAGCAGTTCGTGTACGCAACTCGAGCATGGGAGACTTAGGCGTTATCATTTGCGATAAAACTAAGAGTTAATAACACTCTTTTCTAAAAAGATTTTTCTGATTAGAATCACGAAGGATGAAAAAAAAGTTTGAAATGTTTTTGTTTTTTTTAGAGAAGAAATGTGTTGAATTGGAGTGTTTATAATACATGTTATACCAAAGTCTAGAATCTAGGATCGAATGCGTCACATATCGCCCTAAGGACGTATACTAAACACTCTAGGAAATTGAGAGGTGGCCCCTCAACTATCATTTCCCAAGTATAAGGCTCGTGGCACAACATTCATTATCTTTATTAAGTGTTTTATGATTGTTTTGAGATGAGAAAAAAAGGACACTAAAAAGGGGACTAAATCCAAGCCTAAAGTTGTCATGCAATGGTGATCCTAAGATTGAGATGAAAGGGAATGAGACTATCTTAATGTTATCATGCACAGGATTGAACACCTAATGTCTCTCCTACTCCCATCCTAAACGGAGGGACTAAGATTCTATGGGGATCATGGCACAAGACCAAGTAAACAACAGATAAATCAATTGCAGATGAAATGAGAAAGAAAATAAAATGATGTTTTCCAAAATGAAAAAAACACTCGTTTTGATCCGTGCGCGACAGCGGATCACACCCCTCACATCCGTCGTACTCGACGCGATCCACGCTTGTTATCTATCTAAAAAGGTGATTGAAACTATCTAGCTACAGGTTTGAGGACAAAAGAAAAAGAAGTGACTCGGCAAAGCAACGGCGCTTTGTGCCTACGTATCTCATCTGGAATGAGAAGTCAGAGTCAACGTAGTTCGGCTAACTACGGGTGAAAAGGGGGAAGATTGCTCGCCAAGACATCGCGTCTTGTGCCTACGTACTTTCATCTAGTATGGAAGATCAGAGCAAACGTAGTTCGGGCTAAAGGGGAACACAAGTTTGTTCAACTTGTTTTTTAGGCCCGAGTAGGGTTTACAAGTAGTTCTAGCAGTTCGTGTACGCAGCTCGAGCATGGGAGACTTAGGCGTTATCATTTGCGATAGAACTAAGAGTTAATAACACTCTTTTCTAAAAATATTTTTCTGATTAGAATCCCGAAGGATGAAAAAAAAGTTTGAAATGTTTTTGTTTTTTTTAGAGAAGAAATGTGTTGAATTAGAGTGTTTATAATACATGTTATACCAAAGTCTATAACCTAGGATCGAATGCGTCACATATCGCCCTAAGGACATATACTAAACACTCTAGGAAATTGAGAGGTGGCCCCTCAACTATCATTTCCCAAGTATAAGGCTCGTGGCACAACATTCATTATCTTTATTAAGTGTTTTATGATTGTTTTGAGATGAGAAAAAAAAGGACAATAAAAAGGGGACTAAATCCAAGCCTAAAGTTGTCATGCAATGGTGATCCTAAGATTGAGATGAAAGGGAATGAGACTATCTTAATGTTATCATGCACAGGATTGAACACCTAATGTCTCTCCTACTCCCATCCTAAATGGAGGGACTAAGAGTCCTATGGGGATCATGGCACAAGACCAAGTAAACAACAGATAAATCAATTGCAGATGAAATGAGAAAGAAAATAAAATGATATTTTCCAAAATGAAAAAAACACTCGTTTTGATCCGCGCGCGACAGCGAATCACACCCCTCACGTCCGTCGTACTCGACACGATCCACGCTTGTTATCTATCTAAAAGGGTGTTTGAAACTATCTAGCTACAGGCTTGAGGACAAAAGAAAAAGAAGTGACTCGGCAAAGCAACGATGCTTTGTGCCTACGTATCTCATCTGGAATGAGAAGTCAAAGTCGATGTAGTTCGGCTAACTACGTGTGAAAAGGGGGAAGGTTGCTCGCCAAGACATCGCGTCTTGTGCCTACGTACTTTCATCTAGTATG
This sequence comes from Lathyrus sativus, assembly GCA_963859935.3. Taxonomy (NCBI): domain Eukaryota; kingdom Viridiplantae; phylum Streptophyta; class Magnoliopsida; order Fabales; family Fabaceae; genus Lathyrus; species Lathyrus sativus. The sequence goes on from OZ012737.1 coordinate 671,097,275, forward strand.
GAAGATCAGAGCAAACATAGTTCGGGCTAAAGGGGAACACAAGTTTGTTCAACTTGTTTTTTAGGCCCGAGTAGGGTTAACAAGTAGTTCTAGCAGTTCGTGTACGCAACTCGAGCATGGGAGACTTAGGCGTTATCATTTGCGATAGAACTAAGAGTTAATAACACTCTTTTCTAAAAAGATTTTTCTGATTAGAATCCCGAAGGATGAAAAAAAAGTTTGAAATGTTTTTGTTTTTTTAGAGAAGAAATATGTTGAATTGGAGTGTTTATAATACATGTTATACCAAAGTCTAGAACCTAGGATCGAATGCGTCACATATCGCCCTAAGGACGTATACTAAACACTCTAGGAAATTGAGAGGTGGCCCCTCAACTATCATTTCCCAAGTATAAGGCTCGTGGCACAACATTCATTATCTTTATTAAGTGTTTTATGATTGTTTTGAGATGAGAAAAAAAAGGACACTAAAAAGGGGACTAAATCCAAGCCTAAAGTTGTCATGCAATGGTGATCCTAAGATTGAGATGAAAGGGAATGAGACTATCTTAATGTTATCATGCACAGGATTGAACACCTAATGTCTCTCCTACTCCCATCCTAAACGGAGGGACTAGGAATCCTATGGGGATCATGGCACAAGGCCAAGTAAACAACAGATAAATCAATCGCAGATGAAATGAGAAAGAAAATAAAATGATATTTTCCAAAATGAAAATAAAAACTTAGGATATTAAAATATCATATGAAAATATGCAACAATATGAGAAAATTGCAAAAAGAACCAATCAAAAATAACAAAAATTGACAAAGTTATGAATTTTGGAAATTTAATGATTATTAAATAAATAAAAACAAGGGATTTAGTAATTAAAAAAGAGGGAGGCGCTTGGTGGATGTTGAACCCACCACCTCACGACCAACAACCCAAAACCTGGCCAGTTCAGCTAGAGGCGCACGCATGATAAGACATGGAAGCAAATAGCAAAGTATGAAAAACATGGAAAATATGAAGAAAAAAAAGCAAAAGGGTTGATCTCCACAATGGATCGAACCCAGGATCAGGCAGTGCAAGGCAATGTGAAAGTGAAGGCTTAACCACTGGGGTGGCGATACATCCAAGTATTATGTCACCTCAAATAACTTATATACTTAACAAAGCGAGAAAAAAAAAACTGGGCAAGGCAAGATGAACAAAAGAACAAGCCAAAACATGAAAACAACAACACCATAAATCACTCAAAACTCAACCAAATTTAACAAAATTTTAGTCTATCTCACGTGAAATTTCACAAGGAAATCAATGGCAATCTCAGTTTTTCCAAATAAGGTACATAACTCAAAACTCAAATGCAAATGCAATGTTAAGCTTGTGAAATGCAAAAGGACATCTACAGCCCAAGACAACACTGATTATGATCAAATGAAAGCATGCACACCTTTCAAATACATCATTCAAGGAATTTAAATGCAAAGACAACTCCAAACTAAAACTGGTGTGTGGACTGTAGTGATTTGAAAAAAGCATGCTCGATGTGCTTGTTTTTGAAAAAAGTGCAACAGCTCATGATACAGTCTACATACTCACTTCAAAACATCACACACAAAATGATTTATACACAATAAATCAGGGATTCAAACATCTTGCAAAGACTTAACAAAAATTAATGGCACATGAATTGAACCATAAGACAAAAATTAACAATAAATCAAATGACAGCAAAATTTCAAACTAACCACATATATGCAACTCTGCAATGCCTTTACAAAAGCAAAACATCCTAAGAAATTTGTATCAGTTCAAACAACATGGTCTATTCTTGACAGTTTAGCAGTGTTGTGTTCATGGACTAGCATCTATACCAATTGGATCCAACATATAGAAAACTCAATACATAACAACAACAACAATTGGTCCTCAATCAAAAATCATGCCAAACATATCAAATTCAAATCAAGCCTTGAAAAGTGAAAGGTTACAAACATGGGATAACAGACCTAGACAGATTTCTAACAAGAACATCATGCTAGCAGCAAGTAGTATAAGATCACAATTAGCACCAACAAGGCATGCTCTTGGTTTACACACAAATCACAATAGCAAACTTGACAGAGATGGGAAGTAATCAAAGCAGCATCACTTGACAAAGTTGAAAAAGCAATCATAGCAGCATAAATGTTCATGAATTTAAACAACTATGGCAACAATATATGACAATAACAAAGATCAATGACTAGCCCTAGTTCTATATGCACAAATCATCTTGCAAAACACATGTCAAATGCTAATCTACAATAAAATGGTACTATGGCAGTTGATTCTTCAACAGAATACACATGACACAAGGATGCAAATATTTAAAATATGGGCCAATGAGGCTTACAAGCAAAATCAAGGCAGAATGCAAACATGACTCACAAAAGACCAAGACATACACATAGGTTGATTCTCATACATATCAAAACATGAATAGAGCACAAAATACAAGAAAGGCTTAACATGTTAATAGCAGCACATGAGGTGAAACAGAACTGGCAACAAGCTTGTCTTTTGGCCAAAACAGCATACACACATACATGTTTTTCACATTAAGGCAACTTGAACTTGAACAAAAGAGCCTAACAAATTAATCATGGTAAAGTGGTTTTGCACATCAAACATATCAGCAGAAACAACATGAGCTGCAGCCAGGTTTTCTCTAACAATACCAAACCAAGACATCAATTCAACAACATGCTTCAAATAGTCACAACTCTATTGTAATGAGAATGGACTAAGTTTAGCATAACAAACCAGTTCTAATAGCAAAAAGAAATCTAACATAACAATACCAGCTCAACCACCAATTGGCCCTAATGTATCTAATGCACAACCAATTTACAAGCATAATGACAATGGTTCAAATCAAAGGGCTACATGGCAATGGTTCATGACAGCAAAAAGAAAACTGTCATGATAATGCTGGCACCAATCAACAGATAATCCTAATACCTTATGCACAAATCACAAACTCAGGCCAATAATAATGATACCTCATAACAATAAGGCCAAGCCAATATGACATCTTGATGCAAGCAAACAAAACCATGATCAAAGGTGCCTTCAAGCAACTTAAGACAGAATGCACACAATGCTTTTCAAAACATCAACACAAAACATAAAGACTTATCACAGTTGATAAATGCAGACCAAATATGCATATGTTATCATTGAAACAACCCTATTACATAAACCTAAGTGATGACAACAGTTGATGCAAAACAGAACAATGTCAAACATCAAGCAAATATGATTCAAAGAGTATCACAATCTCATGTTAGCAAACATAGGCCATTCACCATCAGCAGTTCAAACCAACCATAAGGACATGCTTAATCGTGACAAGGGTGAAGATCAAATTTCAAAGCAAAACATCTCATGACAGTCACAAGCATTAAGACAGAAAAAAGTGGTGTTGGTCATCAACATCACATGAGTCATCCCAAATCCAACAGGACCAAACAACTTACAAACACACTCAAAATATGCTATAGACCAAGTTTGAGCACAAAAATGATTCAAGGTATGCTAGAACTAAAAATGGCGTATGAGTTGAAAATGCACATGATTTGAACAAAGCAAGAACAAAAATGCTGTTGATCAAGCATAGATAGTTTCCAACAGTACAAACATCACATAAACACCTATATGAGGGTTTCTAACCAACAAACAGATCAAGACCTAAAGGAATGTTGTTGCACCAGAAACATAATCATCACTTACAAAGTAGACAACATCAAAACAACATTAAGACATAACAGTTGCAAACTTGTCTTCCATATGACATACATGACATAAGATGGCATTTAAGAGAGTCTCAATGTTCAACATACAGCAGTACAACATACTGGTGATGATCATAAGAGCAATTTCCATTAATGAGCAAACAAACAAAATGGGACAGATTCGAACATGAACTGCATTGTACTCAAAATATATTGTAACCACTAATGCACATCAAACACATTCATGATAGTTTAAAGAAGGATAGTGACTACCAACCTCTTGTAGACCTCCAAGCTAGATTGTGCAGTATGGAAAACCTTGAAGCCTCCAAATAAAATCCAATTCAATGCCTTGATGAAGATGACAGCCTTTACCAAGCAACTTTGATGATTGAAACTTATTCTTGAAGGAAAAAGAAACAATCTTGGACAGACCTCACCCAAGGCTCTTAGTTGTGGTTTAGGTTTTTTAGACAGATGCAAGGAATGATAGAATGAGAGTTGTTTCTTGCTTCTATTTTTTTATAATTCTCCTCCTCTTTTTCCTGTTAACTTTCCTTCTCTTTAAAACCATTATGAGGTTCTCTCTATTGATAAGTCCCTCTCTTACTGTCAAATGTTAACCAGCCTTTTTCATTGTATGTGACAGTTTTGGTTAAAGCTGCATAGGTTGATGCAGCTCAAGAATTGTGTCCAGTCATTCTTTGAAACAAGATGCACATAAGTTTTACTTTATGCAGGGATTTGCAATCTATTTCAGTGTATGCCCTTTTGTGAAGGGTAGCTGCAGTTTTCTGAGCTGGGAGCTTTATACCTTTTTAGTGCAAATAGCAGGATTCAAGATGGGTAATTTGTTTTGGAGTCTTGTAGACAGTAGCAGAGCAGGGTTTATGAAATTGGTTTCTTAGTTTGCAGAGCTTTGGATGTTTGTATTTTGGCAATTTGTGGAAAGATTATGAGATGGTAAACTGATGTAGGTGTGGTCAGTAGAGTAATTTTGGAGTTTTGTGAGGTTTTGTTATTGTCTTGATATGCTCAGGTTGTAGGTTTTGTTTGGGTGCACAGGTGATGTTGTGAGAAGTTTTTGTTGCTTCCTGAGGTTTGGTCGCAGCAAGCATGGTACTAACAGAGGCCCTTATTTCCTTTTGTGTGCAACAAAAGGGTCAACATTTTCTTTGATATTATTTTGCAGCAGGTTTAGTCTTGCTTTTAGATTGTAGTGGTTTTTCCTTGGAATATGAAGTTGTGCTTCAATGGCCCATAGCCCCATGTTTTGAGTTCGATCCGTGTGGATCAACTCTTTTGGCTATTTGCATTTTATTTCATTCCTTGATACTTAACATTCTTTCTCCAAAACTTTTCACATGCACGCGCTAACTGAGTTGGTGGAGTTTTTGACTTGTAACCCAAAGGTTGTGGGTTCAACACTTACCATGTGCATTTCTAATTTTTTATCAATTGTTTTTTTTTTGCTTTATTCACAAACTTTAAAACTTGCCAAATTCCTCTTATTGCACACTCTTGATCCCCTGTAAAAATGCGAAATACTATGCAATGCAATATGCTAGAACAAATGAAATGAAACATAAACCAAGTAAAGAAAAGAGGTTGGTCAAATTTTAGGATGTAGCTATTGTATGAAAAGCTCAAATAATTTAATGTCCAATTTCATTTATTTAGACTTCAGATTAAATGCTTCTTCTAATCAATGTAATATGTATATGAATGACCAATCATATAAAGATTGTGACAATGTAGTAATTGATTACCACTGTGACGGAATGTCATTTTTGTGTGTTTTTTAAGCTTGTTTGCTATTCTTTCCTCATTTAACTTCCATGGCTTGATATGCTTGATATTTAAGGATGTTTTATGAGTTGTTTAACTTATGTTGGAAGCATGTATGCAAACTTTCAATGTGGGGCACATCGATTCTCGATTATTTGCATTTTTTTGACACTTGTGTGATCATGATCATTCTTGCTCCTTTGCTCACATGATAACATGATTAGTATTACATGTTAATTGATGTTTGTTGTTGCCATTCCATTTCTTCTTGATTGCATTAAGTTTGTTCTTCATTGAATAAGCTTAATTTTGTATAATCAATGATCCGCACGTTTGCTTTGACGATCTTTCGACTTGCTTGAAAGATTGTTGGCTTATTCACTTCCTTGTGATTAATTGATAGAAACCTTGTTTTGATTAGTTGATATCCTCTCTTTCTTCTCTGTTAGATCTTTTAGAGACTTATTCCCTCGTTCCCCCGTGAAGTCGAAGATTTGCAACACGTTGGAGCTTTGTACAAGTTTGCGCCGTTACTCTGTCGGTTTCATTTGTCGTACTATACTTTGGCGCTAGAGAAGGAATGAGAGTGAAGAATTCCTACACTCATTTTGATTATTTTGGGTAGGGTATTAATGACCCTGTGCCTAGAATAGTCATCTCTATCTCCTTACTGTAGCGTCTTCTCCTTCCCAGTCGTGTCGATCCTTGATCACTTGTACCCTAATCTCCTGCCCTTGGATTTAATTTTCTATTTTCAATTCAACACCTATTCCTTGTGGTCAATCACTATTTGTTGATTCCCCAAAAGATTTGTAATCAACATTTTCTTTGGCTAGTCTACCATTCTTTGGTTAAAGCTAAATTCTCTTCTTCTCAGCAAAGTCAATCCTTTCTTTGGTTAAATGCACACTGACTGTAAATACTGAGTCTCTAGTAGAGTTCACAACCTTCTTTTGGTTCTATCTCCCTTCTTATTTGGTTAATCACTGTCTGTCATTTAAAACACCAATTTGCTCTTCCTCAAGTAATCACAGTCTGCCTGTTAACATACTTAATTTTCTTTGAGGTTAATCACAATCCGCTTGTTAAAACCAACCTTTCTTTGAGTTAATCACCTTCTATTGGCTAATCACTCATTCTTTTTGGTTAGTCACAATCCGTCTGTTAAACACTGAATCTCTTGCAGTTAACAACCTTTCTTTGGTTCAAATACTCGCACCTTTGGGTTAGTAACCTTTGTTTGGTTCAAATACCTTTTTCTTCGGTTAATTACTACTTGTTCAGTCAGTGTAACATCTTTTGGGTCACAACTTTCACTTGGTTCCACACCCGTCCTTTTGGTTGATCTCCGTCTATTGGTTAAAGCCAACTCCTTTCTCTTTTCGGTTAACCATTATTTATTAGTTAACACCGAATTCTTCATAGAGTTAAACACCTTCTCTTGGTCAAATACTCTCATTCTATTTCATCACAGTCCGTTTGTTGACACCAACCTTTTGTTTTCCCCACCGAGTTTTGCTCTTTTCTTTCTTCGGTTAATCACTGCATGCCAATTAGTGTACCGAGTCCCCTGCAGATTTTATCTTTACCTTGTTTCTCATCCTTTATCCCTTTATTCTTCTAGTTTCAACACCATTCTCTGTCCTCCCCAGTGGAGTTATCACCTTTCTTCTGCATTCTTCAACAAAGTTTTCCTTTGCCTTTCTTTATTAGTTTGACATCGTTCCTTTTGCATCCCCAGTAAGGTTTTGCTTTCCTCCTTTCGCTCTTGGTTTCTACACCGTATCTGTTTCCTTCTCTTTCTTTGTCTTAGTTCCCCGAACTATGTAGGCTGTGATGTCCTTATTGCACTAGGATGGTGCGTAGGCACAAGACTACAAAATCTTGACGAGTCCCCTTCTTCCACCCTTTCTTTGTCTTCCCTGGTTCCATGAACTACGGAGCTCTGAATTCCTCATTGTACTATGAGGATAAGTATGCACGAGGGCTTCAATCCTCAGCGAGCACTTTCTTTTTCTTTTCTCTTCTCTCTTTTAACTAAAAGCCTCTAGATAGTTAATTCATCCAAGCCTAGAAGCAAGCGAAATGGTTTCCGTCGAGTACGAAAGAGGCGTAAGGTGCTAGTACCTTCCTTTCGCATAACCGACCCCCTTACCCGTTTCTCTTCCCTTGGGTTTTATCGATATTTTCACTGTCCTTTTGGACTAAATAAAGTTTAGTGACAACTCTATTGTATCTTTGAGTGTGCGATTCACTCAGGTATAATCCCGCTAGCCTCGCCAATGGCAATCCAACAATAACTCAGAGATAGAAGTAACACACTTCCAAGACAATACTTGATTTTGCTTACAAGCTTCAACCAAGAACAATACACTATTTGCTTAAAAGCTTTAGAGTAAACGATTAACAAGATACAATCAGTATACCTCAATGTATCAAAAGATACAATGGGTGACTTACAAAGTCACACTAAAGAAACTCTTAAAACCTAAGATTCTAATATGTTCCGTAATTGTTACAAAAGGGAAAGTCGCGTGACACAATAGGTTTAAGTATTCTTTAAATAGTCTTCAGAACTCGTGGGCTTGGGCTTTTGAAGCGCAATTCATCAAGAATCAACTTGAAAACATAAGCATAATCTACTGCAAAAAAAATAGGAACAAAATACAAAGTTTTCTAAAAAGGCTCAACGATCCTTTTTAAAAAAAACCACCACAATCTGTCAAAACAGAAGTTCCACAATATCCTCCCTTGAATAACACAAACGTGTGAATTAAAACACACTAAAAAATCACACTAAAAACACCAAAATAGTCATGCCCTAACTTCTGGTATAACATGTCCGAGCACATATGATAACATCATACTGAACATGATGTCTGACTGTCATGGTAGAACATCTGGTTTAACATCTTGTTGGCAGCATATTTTACCAAAATGTTGCCAAAATCAAAAACCACATAACTTACATAGTTTGTAATCATTTTCTTTATTATAAACTTTTAAAAAAATTATTTCCTTTTATGCATTTGAAATATTGAAAGGACAGCAAAAATATTGTATAATTGTTGAATATTGTGTTAATTGATGCATGCGTGTTGTAGTCGAGACACAAAAATGAAGTGATGTAGTGATGTTGTATTAGAGACATAAAAATGGAGCGATGAAATGGTGTTGTATTCGAGACACAGAAATGAAAACAATAAATTTAACAAAACAAAACGAAGAGACTCATATAATTGAAATGAAATTTATAAAATAACAAAAATTGTTTTATTATATCTTTACATTTGCCTATTTATCTTATTGTAATTTTTTATTATCTTTATTACTATTATTATTTTCAATTAACCTCTTTAATTTTTATTCTTTGTGGGTTTGGTTGAAATATGAAATTTAAATCAGGGTGAACACCATGAATACAATTGGACCATCAATTTGGTCCAAAATATTTTCTGTAAAAATCAAACCACCATGCATAATTTTGCAAGTTACACTCATTCTGTTTATTTACGTTTCAAGAGAAAACAACATCATAGTATTATTGTTTGTAGTAAATTTCATTCATTCAAATTTTCATTTAAAGTTTAAATTCTAACTAAATCAAATCAAATAATAACGACACTAATTAAATTTGTAAACTATTCTTATCAACTATTAAAGACATTAGTTAAATTAACAATAACATTAAATTACTCAATTAAGTTTAATCAACTATATAAATAGTTTTTTTTTTAATTTAAATTTATAATTTAACAACATTTAGTTATAGACTTAAATATATTTTTGATTTTTGAAATATAACCGTTTTTGTTTTTCATGTCTCAAAATATGTTTATAATAATATAAATAATCATTTTGTTAAAATATTTTATAAATCATACATATTAGTAAATATATTTATCAGAAATGAGAAAATGATAAAATAGATGTGAAAAAAATTAATTATTTTTATATCTTTTATTCAAAAAAAAAACTTCTTAAATTACAACTTTAATTACAGGAAAATATTCCAAAAAAAATGTTTCACTAATAAAAAAAAAGTGTGCAATTACACTTAAAGTTATTAAATTTATTTTTTAATTTTAAAATTTAGTAAATACAAAAATATCAAGTGGAACTTTGATAGAATTATTTTAATTAAAATTAAAATTATTTCAAAAAGGTTTAAGAAAATATATATTTTTAAAATTTGTGTAAATCAACAAAAATATGTAAAGCAAAAAGTGCTTAATAAGTTAGAGTTATAAAAGTTATTAAACATATATATATATATATATATATATATATATATATATATATATATATATATATATATATATATATATATATATATATATATATATATATATATATATATATATATATATATATATATATATATATATATATATATATATATATATATATATATATATATATATATATATATATATATATATATATATATATATATATATATATATATATATATATATATATATATATATATATATATCAATGACCTGCCACACGTCGTTGATCTGAAGCGTTGATCTGAAGGTTGTTCACCGAAAGTAAGGAGGAGGATGGGAGTGTACCTGTAAGACACTCCGATGGCAAAGTAAGTAATGAACTAGAGTGGGAGCAAATGTTAAAGTAAGTAATGGACCAGAGTGGGAGCAAATACAGAAGGGAGATAAATAATTGAATACCTGACCGTTCTAGTGAAATAAGATATTTATAGAGAGACCCCAGCGCAAGACCAACAGTCACTTGTGTTGGGCTGGATTGCCAGGCCCAACCCAGATAACTAATAGGGCTTACGTAGTGAAGACCACCACGTGATGATGTGTCCCCGCGGAGGGAGCACATGGAGAACGTGTGGTTCTGCCCGACGAAGGGAGGTTGTCTGCCCGACGTGTCTAGAGCCGTGTCTGGGGATTTTGGGTCTTATTGGGTCTTCCCCTAATAGTATTGGGCTGGACCTGTCCGACGGATGGACAGACATGAGCCCAGTCCATAACTATATATATATATATATATATATATATATATATATATATATATATATATATATATATATATATATATATATATATAATAAAAAATGATTAAATAATTAATAAATATATTTTTAAGTATGTTAACAGTTTTAAATATTAAATATGTAATAATTATTTATATATTAGTAGAATGTCATGTTTTAAGGGGTTTAACCCCAAGTATTTAATAAAATTGATACAAATTTGATTTTCTACCAATCACTCAATTGCGAATTAATTTTATGTTGCTTTTTTGACTTCTAGTGTAAACTAGGAGTGTTCATGGATATGAGTAAATTTACGAATTTACTCACTCAATCCAATCTAATTTTTATTTTTACAAAGTCCAATCATGTATCAGTTCACCCCAACCAACCTATTTAAATTCATTATTATTTGGTTCAGATAACGAATTTAAAGTTTTAAATTTACGATCCCACAAACTCAACTCATTTATTTGTCATACTATTTTTGTTTTATTTTATATATAAACTATTTAGCATAACTTTTATAATGCATTTTTTTAAAATATAATTATAGTTTTTGTTAATTGTAAGAGTTTAAGTCTAAATCAAATCTGCGAGATCAATTTTATTTATTAAAAAAAATATATCTTACCTTTTAAATTATACTATACACCATTTGTATACTTTTCTAACTTGATCTAAATCTTAAAAGAGTTTTTAACTATTAACCAATAAATTTTATTCAAATTAAATACTAAAATTTTATGGTTTGATTTAGGTTTATTCTCGAAAGTACGAATTAAACACTCAATCCAATCCTAAAACTATTGAAATATTTTAAATTAACAAGTGAATTTTAATTTTTTAAAAAAAAAAAAACTTTTTTATTGATTCAAATATTTTTATAAATAATGTTAAAAAAAAAATATTTAGGAGAAAATATATTGTTGATCCAAATATTTTTATATACAAACAAATTATATTTATGATCTAAATATTAATAAAAATATATATTTAAAAATTATAAACTCCTTTTTATTATATTTTAGAAATAAATATGCTAGTGCAGACACAAATATTTTAATAGTTTTAAAATTATGAAAATATCAAATATAAGTGGGAGGTATCAAGTTAAGAGAGTTTCTTATCCTACCCCATGAGTCTCTTAATTACGATGCGCATTCTTTAAAATGTCTATAGATTATAATTTTAAATTTTTTCAAAGATATATCTTTGAAATCACCATAAAACACATATTTTATTCGTTTTTGAGTCAAACCTCCAAATTTATAAATAAATTGTTTTCGAATATATATCTTCGAAATCTAAAATATTTTAAAAAATGCGAATGGTGACTAAGAGATCTAAGAAATGAGATAAGAAATTCTCTCAAATTAAATTCTTGATTTAAACATCATTATGGACCCGACCCACGTTTATACCTTGCCCAACCCAATATAATTTTGAAACCAAACAAACGCTCCATCGGCGGCACAATTGGGAGGGAAAACCAAATATATATTTTCTTTTAAATTTAACACACAATTATTAACTACTAGATTTTAATTTTCACTTTATTCCGATTTCCTGTTTCATTTCAATGCTCCACTGATACGACACCGCTTGCTCCCGAACCGAAACTCACGCTAGGGTATACACCACATTCAAATTTCGTCCCTCTTTTTTCTTCGTCTCTTCTCTTGATTCCGTTTCTCAATTCTTTCTATTCATCAATTTGCATTTCATGACTATTTCGATTCAAGATTTTAGCGTGTTCTTCAGTTTCCCTAATTTCGATTTCGCTAATTTGATTTTAACTTGTGTAGATCCATCTGGAGCATGTGTTTTGCAAGATTAAGCGTTTGTCGTGAATGCTGAATGGCCAAAGTAGCTACACCAAGCGTTATGCCTCCGAGTTCTCATGGAATTTCATCAGTGCCTCTAAAAGGTGCTTCTGTTGCTAAAAGAAAGACACCTTCAGAACTTAGGGTAAGTTTTCGAACTTATTGATAACTGACATTTAATTGTGGTAGATGAGTTTATTTTATTTTATTGATGTTTATGCATAACTTGACAGGGAGAGCAGTTGAAGCGGGAGATTTTTGTGGACTATACAGATGAATCGTTGACCTCTGCTGGTTCCTCGAAGTTAGTTTCGACTGCTTCTTACTCAATTCATTGTCTCATAAATTGCTGAAAATTTACTTGATTAATGACTTTATGGTTGCAGAGCTGCTGAGGTGGACAATAGGCTTAAAAAACCAGGATCTTTTAGGGCTCCGAGATACAATGACACACGTCTTGATGATGTATTTTCTGCCAAAAAGCCAAGGTATAGACATGCTTATGGGAAGGAAAATGTAAAGGTTAGTTTACATGCTCAAGCTACAACTAATATCTACTTTATTCAGTTGAAAGCTTTGTTCAATTATTGATACCATGTTGATATTGTTGTTGAGAGTTGAGACTAACTAAAGTAACCTTGTTACTGTGTTCAGGAAAATCCATCTCTGGAGCAAACTAGTAATCAAACGAATGCTTCAGTTTTTTCTAGTTCAGCAGTTAAGAGACTGAAAGGGATTTCACGGTTTGTCCCGTGGCTTGTGTGTTTGCTTGATCACGCATTTATGTCTTCCCTACGATGATTATGCTTTTGTTCTCAATTTGATTTCAGCTTTGAGAAATCTGCTGCATCAGGAGAGGTTACAAAAGATGATGTGCCTCAGGCTGAGGAAGCCAATGAAAAGTGCAGCCAAGGGAAGTTTCTTAGTGTTGCTGACCTTTCATCAGATGTTGATAGATCTTCTGGAGAAACAGCTATTGACATGGTATAAGATGCAGCAACCGACCTCTTTTCCTCATTTTATCTTCATTTCAGACATTGTTGGATATATCATGAATATGTTATTTCGCATAAAATTTATAGGGAAAAGCATTGAAAGGACTAGCCTCACTTGAACCACATGTTGATAGTGAAGTAGCTACCGATTCATCTCAAAGACACGGAGATTCAGTGCCAACCATTGCAGGAAATTCCTTTTCTACGTGTCATATACCTGGCAAGAAGGCTCCTTTGGATCTTACTCTAAAAACCAGTATGCGAATAGTATCTTCCGCTTCTGTGGATTGGTGAGTACCTAGGATCTACCAATATGTTGGACAGGAATAAGATGCACTGAAGCAAATTAAAATACTTTTACATTGAGATTCATAGCGTATATGTTTAAATAGTGTGGCACTGTTTATAGGTTACGCAAATTCCTGCGTGGTTTGTTAAAGATCACTTAATTTTATGCTCAATGATGATAGAGTCTGATGAAGACCTTACAAAACATTGTTGCACCAAGTCTCTTGAATTTTTGTCTATATTTGATAGGTGCACTGTCAGTTAAACTTGATAAACATGACTGTTAAATTGTGTGCATATCGAATGGGCATGTTTGTTTGATGAACACAAATGTCATTGCAAGATTTCTTTTTTTTTTTTGATGTGGGAAAATAATGTCAAAGTCACTAAGCATTTATAATGGTATAAGAATATTTTTCTAGTTTTGTATTTTCAGCATTGAATGGGTGATCCAATATATTGCTACTTTTTAATCATAGTAACCATGATATGTTACTTTTTTGTCTTCATGTGTGGTAAAACTAAACAAGATATGATTAGAAATGAAAATATTAGTGAGTGTTGGCGTAGCGCCTATAGTTGAGAAGGTGGTGGGAAATAGACCTAGGTGGTTTGTGCATGAAGAGGAAGACCTAGAAAGACTATAAGAGAAGTTATCAAGAAAGACCTTAAGATTAACGATTTAGATAGAAACATGGTACTACCCTTGGATATAATATTATGGTGAAAAGTGATCCATGTAGCTGACTCCACTTAGTGAGATAAGACTTGATTGTTGTTGTTGTTGTTTCTAATTCTATCATAAAATTATGTTTTTTCCTACATAGAACAGTTTTTTCATATGCATTGATACATGAACAGGAAACTGGATCCTACTGTTTCTCTGATATGTGGTTGAGCCACCGTCTTATTTATTTTATTTGTTCATATTTTTTATTTATTCCATGCTTACTTTGGTATCAGCTATTGTTGCTTAACATTGCTGTCCTTTTTATGTAAGCTTTTATTATGTCCTAATTCTGTGAAGCATAAGTCAGTTATATGTTGTAGCATGCCTCAATTAATCTATCTGCACTATCCTTATAGGAATGAAAATATTAAAGGCGGAGTCTTCAAAGTTTTGCATTCATGGATGTATCCTCAATCCACTCTTCCGCCTTCTATCATATCAGTCTTGAACTCATCAACTGCAGAAGGAGGTTGTCAAGCTGCTTTTGACTTATTTCATTTGTAGCTTATTCTCTGTCATTTTCTTTTCTCAATTTTCCTTATGTTCTTTTTTCCTTTTTATCAAATAGAATTGGAGTTCTTAAGGAAACGGCAAGTGGCTTGGGAAGAATCCTTTCGGGATCTCTATTACATGCTTCGGAAGAATGTCTGTGGCCTCTTTTATGGTATTAATATTATACATGCCCATCACTTTTTTTCCCAAGTGGAGCTATACTGATTATAGAAATCTTCTTATACCATGCTTTTTATCTTCTGCATTTTTCATTGTTCTCTGTATTTGGAGTTTAAATATCGAGTCAAATGCCTTTCACGCCCTAATTTATAGGTTTAGCTGCACATTTCCATCCCAATTTATTAGTCAAACATGTTACTTCTAATTTAACATTACTCATTGTAAGTTCCCCTTTTTATATAACTTTTCTGTTCAAAGATGTTAGGAAAAATTTAACAAGTTATGTGATACTAGCGAAAAAACAATAATACAACCCTTAAATTTTTATAAACTAAATATTAGTGCTCTCATGACCCAAAGGTTAATCCCTTTATCAATGTAAGATGGGAGCTGTGGCCAGTATAACAGCTGAACTCCCTTGGATCCCATGACTAGTTATAGAGTTGCAAGTTCCCTTCAAAACTTGAAAGGTTCAACTGGTACAAGGGAAGAAGGTAAAAATTCTGTAGGAATTCAGAGTATGTAATAAACTGGCTGATTTGAGAAAGCCACTCCAATTACAATTGAGTTCCAAAAACTAACTCCCTTCCCTCCCATTCTTCGGTCACTACTGTAACTACTATGTATTGTTCTGTTATACTAACAGAATTAGTTACTCATTTGTTACAACTGTAATAATTATAGTTAAAAGCTTAATTCCCACTTTTACTCTTCCTAACATACACCCTACTGACAGCATGTCTACTAACAAAATTCTTCTCATTCCCGTGACAAGTATAGTAATCTTGTCTCATTATACTGTTCTTCATGCTAGGACCAAGCATATAAAACTAAACATATATTGTTATAGAGAAGAGAACATATTCAACAAAAGCCAAATTGCCAGTCACATTCTAACCACTGATCAGTATGCTGACATTTTAATTCTCTGTTTTTGTTAAAGCTATCTCTCCTCTACGATTTGCAGCTCAAATGGACAACTCAGGATTTTGAAAAAAAAATATTTGATCACTAACTCTGAGTTTGAACCTTTGTGACTGAAATGTTTGAATTGTAAGTAGTTTATATCATGTGTATTTGTGCACTTGTAAGTTGTAATTCGTGCAGACTTATCTGTATATTGGATTGAAGATTATTTGGATAGTTATAATAGGAATCTTTCACTAATCAGTTAGTGAGAAGTCAATTACTCCTCTATAAATGTACACTTAATTGAATGTTGACAGTTATAATTCAGAGTTACAACGTTCATAGTTCTCCAATCTCTCTAGACTTCATTTCTAACCCGAAGAACTTCAAACAGGCAGAACCAATTGAAGCACAGCCCCCCTGCCCTGTGTTAATAAATAAATTAAACCACGGAGTTGGCTTGCATTGTTGTGTTTGTATGTGGTACATAAGATTTAGATTTCTTTAAAATTTATGGTTTGTTGTAATTTTTCGTTTCACTTGTAGAACATAACTTTTAAACCTTTTTTTAATTCATCTTTAACTGTGAAATTATATTAGATAATGAAGTTGTCATTTCTAGTGTTAAATTAGTGATTAGAATTCTTAATTAAATAATTGAAGATAGAAAGTGCTGCTAAACTTATAACTTGGGGAGGTGTTAAAGTGCATTTGACCCAAGTTTATAATCATGATCAAAATACAATTGTTCTTTAATTGCTATATCTTTATGCGCCTGTGGTGTTATAAAAGCATTAGATGAAACTTTGTATTCTCCCCTTCTGTATTGTAGTTTGCACATCCCAGTTTGTGGTGATGTTCACTGGAGGTGATGGCTCTGGAAAATCCAAATGCTCTTGCAATGCTTATATTTCTCAGTCAACCAGAGGTTTGAGATCATTGTTAAGAGAGCATGTAAGCTGTATTTCTATAACGTATTATTATCTGCACTGTTAATGTTTGTTCTACTAATCATCTAGTATCATGCAAGTACTGAGGGAATTAGTTCTTTCTTCTTGTAATGTGTTTGTCTTAGGATAAGAATAATATTTCACTGATGGCATATTTCTAGGAAATTTTGTGAAACTATAAAAGTGTAGGAGGTATAAGGTATGCAAGAAGCATGAAACTCCACAAGCGATGTACTTTTCTAGATTTTGTTCTAGACTTTGGCCATAAGTATGATTCTGCAGTGTTGGTCTTTAAAGCCTTTTGGGTTATAAGTTATAGGTAGCAGTACGTGTAGTTTATTTATAAGCATATATAATTTTTTTAGGGTTTTAATACACACTGCTTGATGCCAGAACCCCCTTTGCTAATGAATCAGAATTGTGATTTATATAGTGGAAACCCTAATTCTTTAATATATACTTTGACGAGGGCCTCTGAACTTACTTTGAATTTTTACCCTCTTGACTAGGATCTTTGTTTCTCAATGCCACTTTGCCGTTCAAAAGTGGAGCAAGTTACTACTGAGGATTTGGTTGAGCTGTCGGAGATAGAGAAGCACAACTTGGGGCAGGTCTGTATCTATATGTTATTCATATATAGCATTTCTTTTGTCATGGGATGTTATATTAATCTCTGACTCTGATCACGAAGAACAATTTCCAACTTGTAATTATTCTGTGATTCTATTGATAAATCTGTACTTCATATTTGAACTACACTTCTTTGTTGTCTCCTAATTGCCATTAGTATTAATTGAACTATTGAGTTTAATTTCTGCCTATAAAATGTTTTTTACTCTGTCTATTGGTTATATCTTGTTGTATCATTAAAAGAGTTTGGCTGAGCTATCCAACACCATATTTATGTTTTATTTATAAAGTATGTATTGATTTATGTTTTTTTGGGGAACAATACAGACCCGACGCTCAAGGTCATTCTCTGATGTTGATAATAGCCCAGAATCTTTGCTGGTTTTCAATGGCAATGATAATGTGCATGGTTTATATGACCTATTATTTAGTTACAGGTAACTGAAGCTTCTTATCCTGTTTTCATACTTCACTGACTTAACATGTTTGCTGTTTACTCTTAGATTTTTAATCTTGTTTTTGACTAACTTTTATTTTCTGCACTCTGCAGAACTCTCTTGACCTCACTGTCTGGTGTGGACGTACCTGTCTTGTGTTCTCCTGTACCGTTTCAAAGTTCTGCTCTGACTTCTCCTGATGTATGTGATAAGTCCTTAATTTCATTTACCTTCCTTTTATTCTTTCCATGTTGTGTTTCTGCAATTTGTCAATTTAAGTTAGTTATTGAATTATTACACAAATCCTTTTATCGGTTGCTTGAAAAATAAATTTCTGCCTTTTTGTGTAAAGCTACCATAGTTACTTTTCCTTTTCTTGCTCATTTAATTTAGTAATACACATTGAAATATATATTTTTCTTTCTAAATTAATGAAAAAAATTCTATTTGTCAGATTAAATGCATGAAGATGAGACGGGCTGAAGATATTGCGGCTAATAATGTGTCTATTTGGAAAGATAATGAGTTTGCAGAAGGATCATCAGATGGCCTATTTTGTAGCATTGAAATTAAGGATACATTTATTCCACCTTGGATTATCTGCAGTATATGTGCATTGATGGGCTCTGAAGGAAAAAGCTTTGAGGCAAGGTATGAGGAGCCTTTGCTTGGGTGATACTTGTTAAAATTTAACTGTTGAGATAAGATGTGTTGAGCTCTGATATGAGGCTTTCTTATATGTGATTGAGCAAACTTGGGTATATTTCTCAAGGTTGAATGGATTTCTATTAGGAATAGTATGTTGATGTTTACTCGGTATTATTTACATGGAAACTGGTCTTCTCCATTTTCTATTTCTTTTCTCCATTACTAAAATGTTAGGGTGATTTGAGATGTATAGGGAATACATAGACTTCACCTAATGTGACACTATAATGTTTATTTTTTCAAAACTATAGTAATAGAAGAAATGGGGAAAAGTGAAAGGGATCAATTCTGATGTGATTTACACGGGGTAATGTTCTTAGAAACTTACTCCCTCCATTCTCTTTTATAAGCAAATTTTGACTTCTTAGATTCATTCAATAAATGATGTATTTGGACTATATATAGGATAAATGCATTAATTATTTAATGAATCTAAAATGTAAAAATTTGATTATAAATAGAAATGGAGGGAGTACATTACTACATAGTACATGAATGAGAGTTGGGTGTAAAATTACATATAAAGATGTTTCTTTGAAATAGAGGTATGTTATCAAACTCGGCCGTTCTGGCTGTTATTTTGGCACGGAACGGCACAACCAAAAAAAACTGCGCCAAGCGTGCTGTTCCTTCACAGATGGATGACCCGGCTGGAACAACCGCGATAATGAGATTGGATTCGGAACGATGGCTCTTTGATGCGGCTTACCCTTAAAATTTTAAGGATAGCAAGGTTATTTTATTGAATTCTATTTGCATTTGCAAGTATGAATGCATTGAGCATATTCTTATGAATGATGCCGCTTTGACACACACCCACTTTTGTGTAACTTCGAGCTCCAATACATTGAGCATATTCTTAGTGACACTTCATTGTGTTAACCTGCTGATTAGTCTTGAGTTGCTAATAGCTTAAGTAGGATTTCATGAGCATATCTGTGAGTTTTGCTGTGCACAACAGTGAATTAAAGCTGGTTTTTCCTTACCTAGCTATTTAAAATTATTTGAACCTGAATAGTATTTGGTTTATCTTGTGATGTTGCAGTTTTGTGACCGAACCTGTATCAATTGGCCTGAATGCTGCTCTGAAATCTACTTGTGAAAAGTCTGAATCAAAATCTGCCGGTAGTGAAAGCTCTGGAGATTGCAGTAATTCCTTTGGCATTCCAGAAGCAGCAGTTACATCTTCCCTATGCTCATGTACACTAAAAAGTATAAAGTACTGTGATGGTTCTTATTTAGCATCTCTATCCCCTGTATAATCATATCAAAACAAGTAACTTATTTTCATCACATTGATGCCTAATTTATTTAAATGCTTACCCTTCTGATTGGGTCCCTTGAAAATGAAAAACAGGTGTTTTTGTACCCAAAACTGTATGAACGTGCATGTTGACTTCAAATCAGTTTTGTAATATCTATGTCATATGGGGCAGTTTGAGTACATCATTTCCATATTCATCAGTTATTATTTGAAATGAAAAACAGCATATAGGTCTTGTTCGGATTGTCTTTTAGTTTAGGAAAAATTTCCAAATTGGTCTCATCTCTCTTGAAACATTAATGTTAAATGCACATCCTATTTTGTTGTATGTGTTGCAAATATTAGAATTAGCTATAAATTAATTGCAAGTTGGTTACACATTTAGTTGTTAGTTGCAAGTTACTTATAAAATTAGTCATCAGCTGCAAGTTAATTACAAATTCATTAAATGAGAGTTTGTTATACTTAGTCTATATAAGTAACCATTGTATCACCATCAATATTTGCTCGTTGAACTGACTAATTCGATCTAGGGTCAGTTTTAGTATCAAATGACATTATTTTTTACTAATACAAAAATTTATTATATTCTTTTATATTTTCTAGTTTTATAGGTTCTATGCATTTACCTCCTTGTTTTAGTGACTTTCATAGTATTATTTAAAAATAAAAGTGATGTGTCCGTTTTGTTAAAATCAAGTTTTGATTTATAAATTTGTCTTATTTTATGTTTTCGAGTTAAATTGGTGCTAAAAATGAATTTTTGTAAATTTGGAATTGAATCATATTTAATTGGATTTAACAATTGTAAACTCTACAACACCACAACAATAGAGCATTCTTTGAAAGATTTTATCTGAGTTTATGAATTTTAATTCTTGTTTAATTTGATTTAACTCTTGTTTCTTGGATATATTCCTTCCATCAAATGGAATTGGGACTCCCCTTCACCACACTACACCCATCTAAAACAATGCTAGAATAATTCGGATTTCAATCTCCGAATATTTTACAAAGAACAATCTTCAGATGCTTTTGATTTATATGCTCGTGTCAGACCTTTTTCTTTTCTTTTTTCATTTTAAAAAATTACTCGGAATTCAAAATAGAGTTTGTGATCAAACTTCATTTCTATCATTTTCAAGCTTTCTCATTAATTTTACTACATTGCATTCAAGCATAGAACATCATTCAACCTTTACTCACTCCATTTAATTGAAGTTTCACATTTTCAAACTTTCTCACAGTTTGGTAAGTTTCTCATTTTCTTATTATTTTTTTATACATGCGTTTTTTAATTTTCAAGTTTAGAGCATATGGAATGCTTTGTTTTTCCTGTTCCCATTTCTGCTTCTTTAATTTCGTTTGAAGATTGAAATTTGGAGCTTGAGTTCGGAGAACAAAATTTGAATTTATCTATTTTGCATCATTTATTTGATTTTGTCTGTTCTATCATATGTGTTTGACTTCTTTGATTATTATATGATTTTTGTGATGTAATTACTGGTAACAAATAAGACAATTTAAGGCAAGATAGAGTAACCCAACACACTTTCATTCAGAGAGAAAAAGTTAGACCATCTCGTCCAGCTATTGGTGTCACTTTATTTGATGCAGAAACATCGTCTTCCTGAGTTCTCGTGTCTCTGACATCGTCTTTCCGGAGACACGAGTCCCCTATTGCTACCCTAGAATTCCATGTTGTTGAACCTCCTATTGCCGTTCTTGATGTTTTTCCCCTGTATCCAGACCATGCTTCTAGACACATGTGGGATTGAGAGGTAACATAAATGCGTAATTATTCTTTTAAACATTTGTGCTATAAAATTTGAACTTTTCAAAAATGATGTTTTTACTTTTTATAGTACCGTGATACGTTGAAATGTATCAATCATGGTAGAAAGATTGCAAAGCTGCCGCAACCTAATGAATCATGATCCCAGGATGTCATGCATGTATATGGGCTACAAGATTTATGAAGGACTGAGTATGGTTGTATTAACCATGGTTTGTTATTTCCTTTCGTGGAGAGATGACATGCACATATGTTGCCTTTTCATCTTCAGATCAATGATATGTCCATCACACTTGATGATGTGTTATTCCACATATATTTTCTGATCACGAGAAGATTATTAAATTACTCCAGATGCAGTAGACTTGAGGCACTGAAGATGAGAATGACCTATTTGCGACATGCCTCAAGTGAAGTCCAAAAGGATATAGATGACACTAAAGGATGTCATGCCTAATTTTCATTCCTAAAGATGCTATATAGAGACCACCTAGCCGTGACAATGGATGATGATGATGATGGTGTACATGTTGTGTATCATAGAGGATGTGCATTAGGGGCATACCTCATATTTTTGGTTGAAACATTCATATTTATGAACAAAAGTGCAACCTATGTCGATGTCATTTATCTTAGATACTTCATTGACTTAGAGAGAATTCATGAGTACAATTGAGGAGAATCTTGTTTGGTTTATCTTTACTCCAAGTTAGGTGAAACCTATATTTAGAAGACCAGATAATTAACAGGAAACAAGTGTCTATTTACGATAATATTTTTTCACTTTTACTATTACTAATATTTCATAATACTTGTGCTACTGTGTTGCTAATATTCCATTTGAACCATTTTCAGACATGGATCTACGAACACTTCCCACGTCTATCTGAATGGGCATATGCTGAAGACTACTCTGAAGGTTCTCTGTGTGCTTGCTCCATCATCCAGATTAGAGGGAATCAGGCGATCAAGATGTTATGAGTTTATCTTAACTGCATCGTGACATATGATATTTGTTTCACGCCATATGTTAATCACCATCAAACACGACCTTTGGATGTGATATCATTCTACTTCGGTTGAATGGCTTGTGGGTCGCGACTAATGTGTCCACTTTGTGTCATGCGACGATATATGTATATGCAGGGTATTACTAGAATCCATACTGCATCTTCTTCTCACATTATCAAATAGAAAGATGTTGATCAGATATTTGAGGCGTTCTATAGTCATCTGGTCCTAGAGAATGTACGTAGTGTGCCAAATCCTAAACCATGGTTTTAGAGTGTCACATACTTACATGACACATGATGGAAATGGATATTCACTTAGGCTAGATCATCAGGACATATTAAAAGAGGAACATGCTAGGGTGGATAATGTTATTGGATGTGTTGTCGATCTGTCAGTGTATGGTCGCCATTAGGAGAGC
Source organism: Lathyrus sativus (assembly GCA_963859935.3). Lineage (NCBI taxonomy): Eukaryota > Viridiplantae > Streptophyta > Magnoliopsida > Fabales > Fabaceae > Lathyrus > Lathyrus sativus. Next base: position 671,120,472 of record OZ012737.1, read on the forward strand.
GAGCTGATAAGTGTTAAAAACACGTAAAATATGTAAACACTTATTAATTTATTTTACAAGAAATTAATATAACCCTTTGATTTATCAATGAAAATTGATAAAACACCTGTTTAGACTTTTTTACTTACATATTTATCAAAAACAGGTAAAAAGGACTAAAAAACCATAAAGCAACATGCAAAGACGTTGTCAAGACCATTTGTATAAGTAAGGCCCGCTAAACCAATGCCATGGGTGCGATAGGAAATCACATGCGATAGAAGACTTCAAGGCTAAGTTACTTTATGATGAAGGAAGAGTTTGTGCGCTAGTCGAAGATGAGTGGTGTTTCTAGCGAGCTAGTACGATTAAGGATAGTTGTAGGGTGAACTAACGTTGCTTAACAGGGAAGAATGTGGGCACGCTAGGTGAAGATGGCTTGTGTGCCTAACGAGCACACCTTTCTCAACACTTAAATAAGGGTGTTATGATCAGTTTAAAGGAGGGTTTCAGTGGATTCAAGGTAGTACATATAGTAGTAGGTTCAACATGGTCTCAAAAGGAGAATAGAAGAGGGAGATTAAAGATAGAAGTGTGATCAATAGATCACTGCTGATGACCTTCCAAGTTTGTCTTCTTGAGATTACTTGTACAACTATAATGAGTAAACATATATAGAAATATCTTTGTTGGGGGTAAATGTAGTTATTATATACTCATATCTAATTACAATTATGGTGTTTTATGAAATTATACTTAAGCTTTAATATTGGTGATTCTTCATTTTTAATGCTTATTTTGGATTAACTACCTAAAATATGTTTATATGGTACAACTTGACATATGCGAGGTGTTAATTGTTACTAGATCCAAGTCTCCATCTATTGGTTGCTAATGCGTAGAGATAGGGTTGGGTTTAATATTCTCAGAATACCGATAATTGATATTTATATCTTCAATTTAGTGTTGGAACTTAATGTTATTGTATTTAATAGAGTGAGAAACTGTCTATTATATAATAAAAATGATCTCATGTCATTGAGTCAGAGATGAGATACGATGAGAGCAACATGTGGTAATATTAATAGTTGAGTAAAATAACATATTACTTACCAATGGTTATTCATGAGAATAAACGATGTAGAAAACTACCCTTAGCAAGTTTTCTCAATGTTAACACTGAAGATTGCAAGATCTATAAGAGTATTTTGTTTCAAACCAAGAAAACATGGGTGACATAAATAACAATGAAAATCAGAACAACAATAACAATAATGTAAAAAAATATGGTGGCATGCCATGCCACAACATTTAAGACGTCATACACACAAAGCTACACCACAAAGGAATGTGTTTGAGATGGAAATAAAAATGGGTAATGTTAGAAATTTTGTACGTTAAACCTTTTGCAGGTTAGATCATGAAGACCCGTACAATCACCTCATGAAGTTTTACAAGATCAGTGGGATGCTAGGATCTCAAAAACTGAATAGGGGGTAATAACAAGCACCTTTAGATGTCGAGTCACACCATTAAAACAAGTTTTAGGTTGCAAAGCTAAAGGAAACAGTAAGATTAAAGAGTCACCAATATCACATCATGAGTATAATTACATAAAATTCCATGACCTATTTAGTAAATAAATATAATGACTACATCTACCTCTAACAAAAAGATTTTAGCCACAGTTACTTATAGTTAGCATAATATCAAGTAACTCCGGAATGCCGACCTTGGAAGTGTGAGATGTCCTATCACTTGAGTAGCGTTTCTACCTTTAAACCTCATATCTTATTCTTATGTTATAGATCAAAGTGGACCTACTCTAATTTCGTATTACCTCAATCCAATAAAACTCCCTTTGAACCGAACTGGAACTTGATATTTATAGGAAAAATTTCGAGGTTCTCGCTTGGCACACCACCTTTGCACCTACCGTGCCTATCGTGCTTTGCCAACTCTACCCAAACAATTTTTCTTTGTCATCAAGAAATGATTGCATGTATTTCACGTGTCCTTGGTCTCCTTTGCTCGCCCAACGCACTACCCCTTCGACTAGTGAGGTAACCCTTGCTTCACCATGAAGTAGTTACGAATGGTTGTGCTACCATTCCATGCCATCATGTGCCTAGAGCATTAGTTGTAAGTACAGAGTATGTCTAAGAAGGGGGGGGGGGGAGGGTGAATTCGAGCAACCACTATCAAGATACCATTGATTTTCCATGCCTCGTTGTTGTTTGCCATAAGACATTTTACCTTCAAGGAAGAATCATCAAAAGAGATCATAAAAATATTATTATATCTTTTACCTTTTAGCAGAATCTCATGAGTGACTTCGTGTTCGATCAAGCATTCCTCCTTTGTGAAGTTGATTCTGAACCCTTTGTCACACAATTGACTGATGCTGAGCAGGTTGTGCTTAAGGCCTTCAACATAAAGAACGTCTTCGATGATTGTACATGGAGGTGTACCAATGGTTCAAACTCCAAGAATTTTTCCTTTATTATCATCACCGTAAGTGACGTATCCTTTGGCCTTTAATGATATACTTGAAAATTTGTTTATGTCTCCCGTCATATGCTTCGAGCAACCACTATCAAGATACCGTTGATTTGTGGTTGTCTTCAAGCATACCTACAAAACAAAATTAGGTAGTGTTAGGTACCCAAATTGCTTTGGGTCCTTGATAGTTAGTACCCTTTTCAACCCGCACATAATGCCCCTTTGCAACACCAATATTACGTACATAGCAGGCATTAGGTGTGTGCCCTTTAATTCCACAGTAAAAACACGTAGGTTGAAAATGACTTCTATACCTAGGAATATAATTCTTTTTCTTATCAATTCTTTTCTTGTTATGATTTTGATGCTGAAATTTAGAAGTGCTTGTCTCTTCTTTAACAATTTGTTCATTTGCTCTTACGAAAATGGTCTTATTGGTGCTTGGTTTTGAAAATTTAGAGTATCCCAATCCACTTTTATCATTAGGATACCTTTGATGTTTAAGAATTTCTTCCAAGCCAATTTGACCTTTTTCATATCTTTCTAAAACTCTTTTAAGTTGAACAATTTGAAAAGACAAAGACTCACAATTCTTACATACAAGACTTTGTTTTTCATCCATCACTTTTTGTTTTTCATCTTCAATATTTTTCAAGAAATCAGAATTTTGTTTTTCTAAAAGTAAAATTCTTTTCTTTTGTGATGAGATGTCTTTATACAAAGTCTTGCACTCTTTTAGAAGTTCATCTATAACTTCTTGTGCATCATTATCATAGACAGAAAAATTACTACTAACCTCATTTTCGTCATCGGAATGGTGAGAGGCCATTAAATCCATATTTGCGCATTCATCGTTATCTGATTCCGATGATGAACTCACTTCGTTGTCGTCCCATGCGACATAAGCCTTCTTCGTTTTGAAATCCTTCTTGCCTTTGAATTTTCCTTTATTTGCGAGTTTCAGGCAATCTGGCTTTATGTGACCTTGTTTCCCACATTCGTAACATGTAATTTCTTGGTTTGATGTTGGTGCCTCCTTTTTCCTGAAATGTCTATTCTTTTTATAAAAATAAGAAGTTTTATTATTATTAAAAAACTTACCAAGCTTCTTTACTAGAAGCATGAAATTTCCGTCTTTGGAAGATTCGTCATTTTTATCATCCCTTGCGTCAATCTTCAAGGAAATTCCTTTGGACTTCTTGTCTTGACTTTCATGTTTCTCAAGCCTTCCAAGTTCCAGTTCATGCTCTTGAAGTTTCCCGAATAATGAAGCGGATGTCATTGTTGAAAGACTTTTCTTTTCCGAAATGGCGGTCACCTTCGGTTGCCATTCTCTTGTCAAGGATCTTAGGACTTTTAAGTTGAGATCATCATTGGTGAAGGTCTTCCCGAGAGCAATCAGATGATTTGTTAGATGAACGAACCTTTTTTGCAAGGCAACAATAGATTCACCGGGCTGCATACGGAACATCTCATATTCTTGACTTAACGTGTTAAGTCTTGATCTTTTTACTTCTGCTGTTCCTTCATGCGTTTCTACCAAGGTATCCCAAATATGTTTTGCCGATTGACACTGTGATATGCGAAAGAATTCATCCATACTGAGAGCGCTTTGAAGTATGTTGATTGCTTTCTTCTCATTCAAGATTCTCTTTTTGTCATCTTCATCATATGAGGATTTAATCTTTGGGGTTCCAACACCATTTACCACACTTGTAGGAACATGTGGACTAGTTTCTACGGTTTCCCATATACCATCTCCTTGAGCCTCAAGATGTGCCTTCATACGGATTTTCCAAAAGTCGAAGTATTCTCCAGAAAAGAGTGGTGGCTTGTTACTACTTCCACCATCTTTGAAAACCGGGTTAGTACTAGCGGAAGCCATTAGGATCGATAGGAACAGGTTACCTTAACCTGCTCTGATGCCAATTGTAAGTACAGAGTATGCCTTAGAGGGGGGGGGGGGGTGAATTAGGACTTTAGAAATTTTTCTGGTTTTTATGGTTTCTTGAAATTTTACTGGTTTGTGTTCTTGGTTATGAAAGCAGTAGAAAGTAAAAGAACAATGGACACCAGGATTTATAGTGGTTCCCCTCACAATCCGAGAGTACTCCACTCCCCTTTCAACACGAAAGAGAGTTTTCACTATTGTTTAATAAAGTGCAACCTATCACACCATCAACCGGTGAGGCCTACTATCAAACAATAAAACCAACAAGTGTACAAGAACAATCCTCTTGTAACCACTCACCCTTGTGTCCAACAATCCTGGATCACAAGTTAGAATACAAATACTTGTAATGATTTTTTGTTTTGAGAATAATAAAATTAATCAAAGTTGATCTTCTCCAAATGATCAAAATTCACTCTTATAATTTTCAACACAAGTGTTCACAGATGAATATGAAATTTTATGCACATATGAACACTTAATAAAAGATTTTGAAAATGGTGAATTTGATTCTAAGAAAATTTGAAAATGAATGTAGAAAGTGTTTTGAGATTGGAGGTTTTTTTGTTTTTTTTTTTCAAAACTGAAAAACTCAGAATTTATATGAGTAAAATATCCTTTCAAAAAGGTATATTTGAGTAGATTTCAAAATATGAAATGGTGTAATTTTCAAACAATTTTTGAACTTGAAACAAAGCCATTTTTCACTGTACGTTTAGTGTTAATCGGTTAACCTATATGGTTAATCGGTTAACACTGGAACGTTAGCCCAGATTATTTAAAATTTGAAATGGTTAACCGGTTAACCTATATGGTTAATCGGTTAACACTACTATTTTTCAGAAAAATACTTTTAAAAATAAATGTTATACCAATTCTAAAGTTTCAAAAACATGCTAATGTAATATGCCAAAATGTTTGATGTTTTTGAACACTTGTATATCAATTATAAGGATAGATTTTGATATACCCGCAATACATCCAAGTCTTGAAGAATCATAGTTCCATATGTAGCTTGACTTGAAAGATAACTTGACTTGATCTTGATAACTTTGAAAGGCTTGTCTTTTTGCAATCAAGAGATGACCTTGAGTAGTGTTGACATCATCAAAACTTGAGATTGAAGCATGCTTCTACATTCTCCCCCTTTTTGATGATGGCAATAAAAAATGTTGTGCGATATTTTTTGGTTCTTGATATGTTTCTCCCGCTATGTCTAGCAACTCCCCCTATCTTAACAGAGGAAAAAAAACAATCTGCACACAGAGAGACATTAACAGAACCAAGATCTTCTCCCTCTTTGTCATCAGCAAAAAGGAAGAGCTTTCAACGAAAACACAAGATAGCATCATATATAGTAATAAGCACATGCAAAGCCAAGTAAACACATAGCATAAGAAGTAGTACATATAAAATGCAGCAAATAGAAATTGTACTTGTTACACAGAAATAAGTCATAGTTCAAATGGAAAATGGAAATCTAAAACTGAAACTAGAAAGCAAAGCAATAAAAACAACAACAGGAACATATTCTCTAAGAATCCTCATCCGCCATATCTTCCTCCTCTTCTTCTTCATCACTATCATCCTCTTCTTCAATCTCTTCGTCCACAACCCGGGTGTTGGAATGTGGAGGGTTAAGAATGAGGTTTCTGAGGGAGGCAATGGCTCGGGAGGTCTCTCTATGCATATTCATTGACTCTCGATGCTGGTTCATCATGGTTGTATAGAGAAACTCACTTGTAAGACCCCCTTCAGGCATTGGATATGCGTGATGGACAGGACCGTCATCGGTATACCTGTAGGTACCGTCAACCGCTTTGATGATTCCAATATTCTTCATAATATTAATCTCATTGATCTCATTAGTTGTGGGTTTCATCTTGGAGGATGGTTCTCTGTTGAGGTCTAGTTCAGTTAATTCCAGGATTCTAGAAACCAAACGAGCATATGGCAGCCGGGTAATGCAATGAAGTTGTTGCTGCAGATGATACATAATAGTCAAAATCCAATTGACCTTGATGCGATTCTTAATTGCAAAGAGCAGCTGCATTTCCAAGTCGTTGATCTGAGAGTGATTTGAGTCCTTTGGAATGAGGACATAGCATATAATGTAGTGAAGCATTCGATCAGATACCGTCAGATTCTTGGCATAGCACAGCAAACGAGCGGTGCGAGAGTTTGCAATAACTGTTTCTTTTGGGAACCTGCAAATCTGATAGTAATACTCCATTTTATCATAATTTGCCTAGGGTCCATCTACATGGTTTACACCTTTCCTCAGGAAGCATCCTTTTGATGGAATCTTAAGGTGTCTAGCAAGGGTGGATAGATTCTCAACAAACTCATGATCTCTAATGGTGGAACGAATCATGTGGTTCTCATCCATGTCCAGATATACAGCCATTTTATTCATAAAAGCTTTAACAAGATCAGGATAAATAATACCAGAGTCTGTGACGAACTTGTCGATACGCTGATATTCCAATAGTGTAGGAAAGTCAAAAGATATTGTAGGAAAAGCTCGAAGATTTACGTACTTTACCGCATAAGTTGACGAACACGAATTTTGAAATCCATCCGCCTCTTTTTGGTGGTTTCCATTGGAATGCTGTCGTCGTCAGATTCTGATGCAGAATGATGTTCTGGTAGTTTTCCCTTGCCGCGATTTGATGCTGAAGCCATGAATGAAGGTTTGAGAGACCTGAGGTTGTGGGTTCTGAGGAAGTTAGGGTTTGAGAAGTTGTGGGGATGGTTATGAGGAGTTTTCCAACTTTAGAGAGTGGGAGAGAGAAGTTAGGGTTTGAAGAGGGAATATGGATTTTGGATATGGATTTGAATATTTGAGAGAATATGGACCACATAAAAATACATTTATGATATATAATATTTTCAAAAATTTAATTAATTTTCGTTTCTGATTTTTTTTAGAAAATTTAACAGTGTTAATCGGTTAACCATATAGATTAATCGGTTAACACATTAAAAAATTGAGTCAGAATTGAAAATTTAACAGTGTTAATCGGTTAACCCATATGGTTAATCGATTAACACACTCAAATTTTTGAAAAATACTTAAAAATAGAATGCATAAACATGAAAACATATCACAAATGATGCATACACATATTAGAGAAAAGGTCAGATGTCACCTTCATCAAGAATCCCAAGTTCTCTCCGAATTTTGTAGAACGGTTCTTTCGCCAAAGGCTTGGTAAAGATGTCGGCGAGTTGGTTATGTGTGTTGACAAAAGTAACATCGACATCTCTGTTCAATACGTGATCTCGAAGGAAGTGATGCCGGATATCAATATGCTTTGTTCTGGAATGCATAACCGGATTCTTCGTGATATTTATGGCACTAGTATTGTCACATCGTAGAGGAATGCATCCGAGGTCAACACCATAATCCAGAAGTTGTTGTTTCAGCCATAAAATCTATGCACAACAACTTCCCGCGGCGATGTATTCTGCTTCGGCGGTGCTGAGTGCTACACAGGCTTGCTTCTTATAGGCCCATGATACTAGAGCATTTCCGAGAATGTGACATGTACCACTTGTACTTTTTCTATCGGTTTTGCATCCTGCATAGTCAGCGTCAGAATAACCAACTAAAGAACAAGTACTACCTTTAGGATACCATAATCCGACGTTGGTCGTTCCTTTGAGATACTTGATAATTCTCTTCACAGCAGTGAGATGCGATTCCTTCAGATTTTCTTGGAAGCGCGCACACAAACAAACACTAAACATAATGTCAGGACGACTTGCCGTCAAATATAGTAATGAACCAATCATACCTCGATATTTAGTAATATCAATTGGAGTACCAGATTCATCTTGATCAACATACGTTCCGGATCCCATAGGAGTAGACATCATCTTGCAACTATCCATATCGAATTTCTTTATTAATTCCTTACAGTACTTGGATTGGTTGAGAAAGATTCCATCCTTGGTTTGCTTGATTTGTAGTCCAAGAAAATAATTTAACTTTCCCATCATGGACATCTCGAATTCTCCTTGCATCATGAGTGAGAATTCTTCGCAAAGTTCTTTGTTTGTTGATCCGAATATGATGTCGTCGACGTAGACTTGTACCAACAAGGTGTTACCCTTGATTTTCTTTATAAACAGCGTCTTGTCAACCTTTCCTTTTGTAAATCCTTTCTCACATAAGAAGTTGCTAAGGCGATCATACCATGCTCGTGGTGCTTGTTTTAAACCGTAGAGAGCCTTCTTCAGTTTGAAAACATGTGAGGGTTTTTTGAAGTTTTCAAAACCCGGAGGTTGTTTGACGTAGACTTCCTCATTAATGTACCCATTCAGGAAAGCGCTTTTGACGTCCACCTGGAACAACTGAAAATTCATAGAACAAGCGTAAGCAAGCAATAATATAATTGCTTCTAACCTTGCTACCGGAGCGAATGTTTCATAAAAATCAATTCCTTCCTCCTGGTTGTAGCCTTGTGCGACCAATCTTGCCTTGTTACGAACTATAATCCCATTCTCGTCAAGTTTGTTCTTGAACACCCATCTGGTTCCTATGATATGCTTATTATCTGGTCTTGGTACAAGGGTCCAAACTTGATTTCTTTCAAATTGATTAAGTTCTTCTTGCATTGCTATAATCCATTGGTCGTCGCATAAAGCTTCATCGATCTTTGATGGTTCAATTTGAGATACAAACGCCATGTTGAGACAAGCATCCTTTAAATTAAGTCGAGTTGCAACGCCTTGACTAATATCACCAATAACTTTATCAATTGGGTGATCTCTGTGTGTTCTCCATTCTTTCGGAAGATCTTGATTTTCTTGAGTAACATCTTCTCGTAATATTGTTTGATCATTTAAAACAATTTCTTCATTTTGTGGAGTATCTACAAAATCATCATCATCATCCAAAACAATATTATCCTCTTTTGAGGGGTTAGTCTCATCAAACGAAACATGAATAGACTCTTCAATGGTAAGAGTTCTTTTATTAAAAATTCTAAATGCTTTACTATAAAGAGAGTAACCAAGAAATATACCTTCGTCGGACTTCTCATCAAACTTACCGAGATTGTCCTTATTGTTGTTGAGAACGAAGCATTTGCAGCCAAATATGTGGAAGAATGATATATTTGGTTTCCTTCCCTTGAACAACTCATACGGAGTCTTTTTGAGTAACGGTCGAATATTCACGCGGTTGCTTACAAAACACGCCGTGCTTACTGCTTCTGCCCAAAAATATTTTGGAAGATTTGTGTCGCTGAGCATTGTTCTAGCAAGTTCCACTAGTGAATGATTCTTCCGTTCTACGACGCCGTTTTGTTGAGGAGTCCTTGGTGCCGAAAAATTATGAGTAATTCCATGCTCTTCGCAAAATTCTTCAAAGTCTGAATTTTGAAATTCTCCACTGTGGTCGCTTCTTATGGAGGCTATAGTGAGTGACTTCTCGTTTTGAATTTGTTTTGCATACTTTTTGAATGCTTTGAAAGCATCATTTTTCTGCACTAAAAACATTGTCCAGGTATATCGAGAAAAATCATCAACAATAACTAAAGCATAAATACTACCTCCGAAGCTTTTTGTTCTTGATGGACCAAAAAGATCCATGTGCAACAATTGAAGTGGTCTTGATGTAGAAACCACTTGCTTGGATTTGAAAGTTGTCTTGGTCTATTTTCCCTTTTGACATGCATCGCATAATTTATCCTTGATGAATTTTATCTTCGGAAGCCCAACAACCAGATCATGTTTGATTAATTTGTTTAGATGCTCCATGTGAATGTGAGCAAATCTTTTATGCCAAAGCCATGCCTCGTTGTTGTTTGCCATAAGACATTTTACCTTCAAGGAAGAATCATCAAAAAAGATCATAAAAATATTATTATATCTTTTACCTTTTAGCAGAATCTCATGAGTGACTTCGTGTTCGATCAAGCATTCCTCCTTTGTGAAGTTGATTCTGAACCCTTTGTCACACAATTGACTGATGATGAGCAGGTTGTGCTTAAGGCCTTCAACATAAAGAACGTCTTCGATGATTGTACATGGAGGTGTACCAATGGTTCCAACTCCAAGATTTTTTCCTTTATTATCATCACCGTAAGTGACGTATCCTTTGGCCTTTAATGATATACTTGAAAATTTGTTTATGTCTCCCGTCATATGCTTCGAGCAACCACTATCAAGATACCATTGATTTGTGGTTGTCTTCAAGCATACCTACAAAACAAAATTAGGTAGTGTTAGGTACCCAAATTGCTTTGGGTCCTTGAGAGTTAGTACCCTTTTCAACCCACACATAATGCCCCTTTGCAACACCAATATTACGTACATAGCAGGTATTAGGTGTGTGCCCTTTAATTCCACAGTAAAAACACGTAGGTTGAAAATGACTTCTATACCTAGGAATATAATTCTTTTTCTAATCAATTCTTTTCTTGTTATGATTTTGATGCTGAAATTTAGAAGTGCTTGTCTCTTCTTTAACAATTTGTTCATTTGCTCTTACGAAAATGGTCTTATTGGTGCTTGGTTTTGAAAATTTAGAGTATCCCAATCCACTTTTATCATTAGGATACCTTTGATGTTTAAGAATTTCTTCCAAGCCAATTTGACCTTTTTCATATCTTTCTAAAACTCTTTTAAGTTGAACAATTTGAAAAGACAAAGACTCACAATTCTTACATACAAGACTTTGTTTTTCATCCATCACTTTTTGTTTTTCATCTTCAATATTTTTCAAGAAATCAGAATTTTGTTTTTCTAAAAGTAAAATTCTTTTCTTTTGTGATGAGATGTCTTTATACAAAGTCTTGCACTCTTTTAGAAGTTCATCTATAACTTCTTGTGCATCATTATCATAGACAGAAAAATTACTACTAACCTCATTTTCGTCATCGGAATGGTGAGAGGCCATTAAAGCCATATTTGCGCATTCATCGTTATCTGATTCCGATGATGAACTCACTTCGTTGTCGTCCCATGCGACATAAGCCTTCTTCGTTTTGAAATCCTTCTTGCCTTTGAATTTTCCTTTATTTGCGAGTTTCGGGCAATCTGGCTTTATGTGACCTTGTTTCCCACATTCGTAACATGTAATTTCTTAGTTTGATATGGGTACCTCCTTTTTCCTGAAATGTCTATTCTTTTTAGAAAAAGAAGAAGTTTTATTATTATTAAAAAAATTACCAAGCTTATTTACTAGAAGCATGAAATTTTCGTCTTCGGAAGATTCGTCATTTTTATCATCCCTTGCGTCAATCTTCAAGGAAATTCCTTTGGACTTCTTGTCTTGACTTTCATGTTTCTCAAGCCTTCCAAGTTCCAGTTCATGCTCTTGAAGTTTCCCGAATAATGAAGCGGATGTCATTGTTGAAAGACTTTTCTTTTCCGAAATGGCGGTCACCTTCGGTTGCCATTCTCTTGTCAAGGATCTTAGGACTTTTAAGTTGAGATCATCATTGGTGAAGGTCTTCCCGAGAGCAATCAGATGATTTGTTAGATGAACGAATTTTTTTTGCAAGGCAACAATAGATTCACCGGGCTGCATACGGAACATCTCATATTCTTGACTTAACGTGTTAAGTCTTGATCTTTTTTACTTCTGCTGTTCCTTCATGCGTTTCTACCAAGGTATCCCAAATCTGTTTTGCCGATTGACACTGTGATATGCGAAAGAATTCATCCATACTGAGAGCGCTTTGAAGTATGTTGATTGCTTTCTTCTCATTCAAGATTCTCGTTTTGTCATCTTCATCATATGAGGATTTAATCTTTGGGGTTCCAACACCATTTACCACACTTGTAGGAACATGTGGACCAGTTTCTACGGTTTCCCATATACCATCTCCTTGAGCCTCAAGATGTGCCTTCATACGGATTTTCCAAAAGTCGAAGTATTTTCCAGAAAAGAGTGGTGGCTTGTTACTACTTCCACCATCTTTGAAAACCGGGTTAGTACTAGCGGAAGCCATTAGGATCGATAGGAACAGGTTACCTTAACCTGCTCTGATGCCAATTGTAAGTACAGAGTATGCCTAAGAGGGGGGGGGGGGGGGAGGGGGAATTAGGACTTTAGAAATTTTTCCGGTTTTTATGGTTTCTTGAAATTTTACTGGTTTGTGTTCTTGGTTATGAAAGCAGTAGAAAGTAAAAGAACAATGGACACCAGGATTTATAGTGGTTCCCCTCACAATCCGAGAGTACTCCACTCCCCTTTCAACACGAAAGAGAGTTTTCACTATTGTTTAATAAAGTACAACCTATCACACCATCAACCGGTGAGGCCTACTATCAAACAATAAAACTAACAAGTGTACAAGAACAATCCTCTTGTAACCACTCACCCTTGTGTCCAACAATCCTGGATCACAAGTTAGAATACAAATACTTGTAATGATTTTTTGTTTTGAGAATAATAAAATTAATCAAAGTTGATCTTCTCCAAATGATCAAAATTCACTCTTATAATTTTCAACACAAGTGTTCAAAGATGAATATGCAATTTTATGCACATATGAACACTTAATAAAAGATTTTGAAAATGGTGAATTTGATTCTAAGAAAACTTGAAAATGAATGTAGAAAGTGTTTTGAGATTGGAGTTTTTTTTTTTTTTTTCAAACTGAAAAACTCAGAATTTATATGAGTAAAATACCCTTTCAAAAAGGTATATTTGAGTAGATTTCAAAATATGAAATGGTGTAATTTTCAAACAATTTTTGAACTTGAAACAAAGCCATTTTTCACTGTACGTTCAGTGTTAATCGGTTAACCTATATGGTTAATCGGTTAACACTGGAACGTTAGCCCAGATTATTTAAAATTTGAAATGGTTAACCGGTTAACCTATATGGTTAATCGGTTAACACTGCTATTTTTCAGAAAAATGCTTTTAAAAATAAATGTTATACCAATTCTAAAGTTTCAAAAACATGCTAATGTAATATGCCAAAATGTTTGATGTTTTTGAACACTTGTATATCAATTATAAGGATAGATTTTGATATACCTGCAATACATCCAAGTCTTGAAGAATCATAGTTCCATATGTAGCTTGACTTGAAAGATAGCTTGACTTGATCTTGATAACTTTGAAAGGCTTGTCTTTTTGCAATCAAGAGATGACCTTGAGTAGTGTTGACATCATCAAAACTTGAGATTGAAGCATGCTTCTACATTCTCCCCCTTTTTGATGATGGCAATAAAAAATGTTGTGCGATATTTTTTGGTTCTTGATATGTTTCTCCCGCTATGTCTAGCAACTCCCCCTATCTTAACAGAGGAAAAAAAACAATCTGCACACAGAGAGACATTAACAGAACCAAGCTCTTCTCCCCCTTTGTCATCAGCAAAAAGGAAGAGCTTTCAACGAAAACACAAGATAGCATCATATATAGTAATAAGCACATGCAAAGCCAAGTAAACACATAGCATAAGAAGTAGTACATATAAAATGCAGCAAATAGAAATTGTACTTGTTACACAGAAATAAGTCATAGTTCAAATGGAAAATGGAAATCTAAAACTGAAACTAGAAAGCAAAGCAATAAAAACAACAACAGGAAAATATTCTCTAAGAATCCTCATCCGCCATATCTTCCTCCTCTTCTTCTTCATCACTATCATCCTCTTCTTCAATCTCTTCGTCCACAACCCGGGTGTTGGAATATGGAGGGTTAAGAATGAGGTTTCTGAGGGAGGCAATGGCTCGGGAGGTCTCTCTATGCATATTCATTGACTCTCGATGCTGGTTCATCATGGTTGTATAGAGAAACTCACTTGTAAGACCCCCTTCAGGCATTGGATATGCGTGATGGACAGGACCGTCATCGGTGTACCTGTAGGTACCGTCAACCGCTTTGATGATTCCAATATTCTTCACAATATTAATCTCATTGATCTCATTAGTTGTGGGTTTCATCTTGGAGGATGGTTCTCTGTTGAGGTCTAGTTCAGTTAATTCCAGGATTCTAGAAACCAAACGAGCATATGGCAGCCGGGTAATGCAATGAAGTTGTTGCTGCAAATGATACATAATAGTCAAAATCCAATTGACCTTGATGCGATTCTTAATTGCAAAGAGCAGCTGCATTTCCAAGTCGTTGATCTGAGAGTGATTTGAGTCCTTTGGAATGAGGACATAGCATATAATGTAGTGAAGCATTCGATCAGATACCGTCAGATTCTTGGCATAGCACAGCAAACGAGCGGTGCGAGAGTTTGCAATAACTGTTTCTTTTGGGAACCTGCAAATCTGATAGTAATACTCCATTTTATCATAATTTGCCCAGGGTCCATCTACATGGTTTACACCTTTCCTCAGGAAGCAACCTTTTGATGGAATCTTAAGGTGTCTAGCAAGGGTGGATAGATTCTCAACAAACTCATGATCTCTAATGGTGGAACGAATCATGTGGTTCTCATCCATGTCCAGATATACAGTCATTTTATTCATAAAAGCTTTAACAAGATCAGGATAAATAATACCAGAGTCTGTGACGAACTTGTCGATACGCTGATATTCCAATAGTGTAGGAAAGTCAAAAGATATTGCAGGAAAAGCTCGAAGATTTACGTACTTTACCGGCATAAGTTGACGAACACGAACTTTGAAATCCATCCGCCTCTTTTTGGTGGTTTCCATTGGAATGCTGTCGTCGTCAGATTCTGATGCAGAATGATGTTCTGGTAGTTTTCCCTTGCCGCGATTTGATGTTGAAGCCATGAATGAAGGTTTGAGAGACCTGAGGTTGTGGGTTCTGAGGAAGTTAGGTTTTGAGAAGTTGTGGGGATGGTTATGAGGAGTTTTCCAACTTTAGAGAGTGGGAGAGAGAAGTTAGGGTTTAAAGAGGGAATATGGATTTTGGATATGGATTTGAATATTTGAGAGAATATGGACCACATAAAAATACATTTATGATATATAATATTTTCAAAAATTTAATTAATTTTCGTTTCTGATTTTTTTATAGAAAATTTAACAGTGTTAATTGGTTAACACATTAAAAAATTGAGTCAGAATTGAAAATTTAACAGTGTTAATCGGTTAACCCATATGGTTAATCGATTAACACACTCGAATTTTTGAAAAATACTTAAAAATAGAATGCATAAACATGAAAACATATCACAAATGATGCATACACATATTAGAGAAAAGGTCAGATGTCACCTTTATCAAGAATCCCAAGTTCTCTCCGAATTTTGTAGAACGGTTCTTTCGCCAAAGGCTTGGTAAAGATGTCGGCGAGTTGGTTATGTGTGTTGACGAAAGTAACATCGACATCTCTGTTCAATACGTGATCTCGAAGGAAGTGATGCCGGATATCAATATGCTTTGTTCTGGAATGCATAACCGGATTCTTCGTGATATTTATGGCACTAGTATTGTCACATCGTAGAGGAATGCATCCGAGGTCAACACCATAATCCAGAAGTTGTTGTTTCAGCCATAAAATCTGTGCACAACAACTTCCCGCGGTGATGTATTCTGCTTCGGCGGTGCTGAGTGCTACACAGGCTTGCTTCTTGCAGGCCCATGATACTAGAGCATTTCCGAGAATGTGACATGTACCACTTGTACTTTTTCTATCGGTTTTGCATCCTGCATAGTCAGCGTCAGAATAACCAACTAAAGAACAAGTACTACCTTTAGGATACCATAATCCGACGTTGGTCGTTCCTTTGAGATACTTGATAATTCTCTTCACAGCAGTGAGATGCAATTCCTTCGAATTTTCTTGGAAGCGCGCACACAAACAAACACTAAACATAATGTCAGGACGGCTTGCCGTCAAATATAGTAATGAACCAATCATACCTCGATATTTAGTAATATCAATTGGAGTACCAGATTCATCTTGATCAACATACGTTCCGGATCCCATAGGAGTAGACATCATCTTGCAACTATCCATATCGAATTTCTTTATTAATTCCTTACAGTACTTGGATTGGTTGAGAAAGATTCCATCCTTGGTTTGCTTGATTTGTAGTCCAAGAAAATAATTTAACTTTCCCATCATGGACATCTCGAATTCTCCTTGCATCATGAGTGAGAATTCTTCTCAAAGTTCTTTGTTTGTTGATCCGAATATGATGTCGTCGATGTAGACTTGTACCAACAAGGTGTTACCCTTGATTTTCTTTATAAACAGCGTCTTGTCAACCTTTCCTTTTGTAAATCCTTTCTCACATAAGAAGTTGCTAAGGCGATCATACCATGCTCGTGGTGCTTGTTTTAAACCGTAGAGAGCCTTCTTCAGTTTGAAAACATGTGAGGGTTTTTTGAAGTCTTCAAAACCCGGAGGTTGTTTGACGTAGACTTCCTCATTAATGTACCCATTCAGGAAAGCGCTTTTGACGTCCACCTGGAACAACTGAAAATTCATAGAACAAGCGTAAGCAAGCAATAATCTAATTGCTTCTAACCTTGCTACCGGAGCGAATGTTTCATAAAAATCAATTCCTTCCTCCTGGTTGTAGCCTTGTGCGACCAATCTTGTCTTGTTACGAACTATAATCCCATTCTTGTCAAGTTTGTTCTTGAACACCCATCTGGTTCCTATGATATGCTTATTATCTGGTCTTGGTACAAGGGTCCAAACTTGATTTCTTTCAAATTGATTAAGTTCTTCTTGCATTGCTATAATCCATTGGTCGTCGCATAAAGCTTCATCGATCTTTGATGGTTCAATTTGAGATACAAACGCCATGTTGAGACAAGCATCCTTTAAATTAAGTCGAGTTGCAACGCCTTGACTAATATCACCAATAACTTTATCAATTGGGTGATCTCTGTGTGTTCTCCATTCTTTCGGAAGATCTTGATTTTCTTGAGTAACATCTTCTCGTAATATTGTTTGATCATTTAAAATAATTTCTTCATTTTGTGGAGTATCTACAAAATCATCATCATCATCCAAAACAATATTATCCTCTTTCGAGGGGTTAGTCTCATCAAACGAAACATGAATAGACTCTTCAATGGTAAGAGTTCTTTTATTAAAAATTCTAAATTCTTTACTATAAAGAGAGTAACCAAGAAATATACCTTCGTCGGACTTCTCATCAAACTTACCGAGATTGTCCTTATTGTTGTTGAGAACGAAGCATTTGCAGCCAAATATGTGGAAGAATGATATATTTGGTTTCCTTCCCTTGAACAACTCATACGGAGTCTTTTTGAGTAGCGGTCGAATATTCACGCTGTTGCTTACAAAACACGCCGTGCTTACTGCTTCTGCCTAAAAATATTTTGGAAGATTTGTGTCGCTGAGCATTGTTCTAGCAAGTTCCACTAGTGAATGATTCTTCCGTTCTACGACGCCGTTTTGTTGAGGAGTCCTTGGTGCCGAAAAATTATGAGAAATTCCATGCTCTTCGCAAAATTCTTCAAAGTCTGAATTTTGAAATTCTCCACTGTGGTCGCTTCTTATGGAGGCTATAGTGAGTGACTTCTCGTTTTGAATTTGTTTTGCATACTTTTTGAATGCTTTGAAAGCATCATTTTTCTGCACTAAAAACATTGTCCAGGTATATCGAGAAAAATCATCAACAATAACTAAAGCATAAATACTACCTCCGAAGCTTTTTGTTCTTGATGGACCAAAAAGATCCATGTGCAACAATTGAAGTGGTCTTGATGTAGAAACCACTTGCTTGGATTTGAAAGTTGTCTTGGTCTATTTTCCCTTTTGACATGCATCGCATAATTTATCCTTGATGAATTTTATCTTCGGAAGCCCAACAACCAGATCATGTTTGATTAATTTGTTTAGATGCTCCATGTGAATGTGAGCAAATCTTTTATGCCAAAGCCATGCCTCGTTGTTGTTTGCCATAAGACATTTTACCTTCAAGGAAGAATCATCAAAAGAGATCATAAAAATATTATTATATCTTTTACCTTTTAGCAGAATCTCATGAGTGACTTCGTGTTCGATCAAGCATTCCTCCTTTGTGAAGTTGATTCTGAACCCTTTGTCACACAATTGACTGATGCTGAGCAGGTTGTGCTTAAGGCCTTCAACATAAAGAACGTCTTCGATGATTGTACATGGAGGTGTACCAATGGTTCCAACTCCAAGAATTTTCCTTTATTATCATCACCGTAAGTGACGTATCCTTTGGCCTTTAATGATATACTTGAAAATTTGTTTATGTCTCCCGTCATATGCTTCGAGCAACCACTATCAAGATACCATTGATTTGTGGTTGTCTTCAAGCATACCTACAAAACAAAATTAGGTAGTGTTAGGTACCAAAATTGCTTTGGGTCCTTGATAGTTAGTACCCTTTTCAACCCACACATAATGCCCCTTTGCAACACCAATATTACATACATAGCAGGCATTAGGTGTGTGCCCTTTAATTCCACAGTAAAAACACGTAGGTTGAAAATGACTTCTATACCTAGGAATATAATTCTTTTTCTTATCAATTCTTTTCTTGTTATGATTTTGATGCTGAAATTTAGAAGTGCTTGTCTCTTCTTTAACAATTTGTTCATTTGCTCTTACGAAAATGGTCTTATTGGTGCTTGGTTTTGAAAATTTAGAGTATCCCAATCCACTTTTATCATTAGGATACCTTTGATGTTTAAGAATTTCTTCCAAGCCAATTTGACCTTTTTCATATCTTTCTAAAACTCTTTTAAGTTGAACAATTTGAAAAGACAAAGACTCACAATTCTTACATACAAGACTTTGTTTTTCATCCATCACTTTTTGTTTTTCATCTTCAATATTTTTCAAGAAATCAGAATTTTGTTTTTCTAAAAGTAAAATTCTTTTCTTTTGTGATGAGATGTCTTTATACAAAGTCTTGCACTCTTTTAGAAGTTCATCTATAACTTCTTGTGCATCATTATCATAGACAGAAAAATTACTACTAACCTCATTTTCGTCATCGGAATGGTGAGAGGCCATTAAATCCATATTTGCACATTCATCGTTATCTGATTCCGATGATGAACTCACTTCGTTGTCGTCCCATGCGACATAAGCCTTCTTCGTTTTGAAATCCTTCTTGCCTTTGAATTTTCCTTTATTTGCGAGTTTCAGGCAATCTGGCTTTATGTGACCTTGTTTCCCACATTCGTAACATGTAATTTCTTGGTTTGATGTTGGTGCCTCCTTTTTCCTGAAATGTCTATTCTTTTTATAAAAATAAGAAGTTTTATTATTATTAAAAAACTTACCAAGCTTCTTTACTAGAAGCATGAAATTTCCGTCTTTGGAAGATTCGTCATTTTTATCATCCCTTGCGTCAATCTTCAAGGAAATTCCTTTGGACTTCTTGTCTTGACTTTCATGTTTCTCAAGCCTTCCAAGTTCCAGTTCATGCTCTTGAAGTTTCCCGAATAATGAAGCGGATGTCATTGTTGAAAGACTTTTCTTTTCCGAAATGGCGGTCACCTTCGGTTGCCATTCTCTTGTCAAGGATCTTAGGACTTTTAAGTTGAGATCATCATTGGTGAAGGTCTTCCCGAGAGCAATCAGATGATTTGTTAGATGAACGAACCTTTTTTGCAAGGCAACAATAGATTCACCGGGCTGCATACGGAACATCTCATATTCTTGACTTAACGTGTTAAGTCTTGATCTTTTTACTTCTGCTGTTCCTTCATGCGTTTCTACCAAGGTATCCCAAATCTGTTTTGCCGATTGACACTGTGATATGCGAAAGAATTCATCCATACTGAGAGCGCTTTGAAGTATGTTGATTGCTTTCTTCTCATTCAAGATTCTCGTTTTGTCATCTTCATCATATGAGGATTTAATCTTTGGGGTTCCAACACCATTTACCACACTTGTAGGAACATGTGGACCAGTTTCTACGGTTTCCCATATACCATCTCCTTGAGCCTCAAGATGTGCCTTCATACGGATTTTCCAAAAGTCGAAGTATTTTCCAGAAAAGAGTGGTGGCTTGTTACTACTTCCACCATCTTTGAAAACCGGGTTAGTACTAGCGGAAGTCATTAGGATCGATAGGAACAGGTTACCTTAACCTGCTCTGATGCCAATTGTAAGTACAGAGTATGCCTAAGAGGGGGGGGGGGGGGGCGAATTAGGACTTTAGAAATTTTTCCGGTTTTTATGGTTTCTTGAAATTTTACTGGTTTGTGTTCTTGGTTATGAAAGCAGTAGAAAGTAAAAGAACAATGGACACTAGGATTTATAGTGGTTCCCCTCACAATCCGAGAGTACTCCACTCCCCTTTCAACATGAAAGAGAGTTTTCACTATTGTTTAATAAAGTACAACCTATCACACCATTAACCGGTGAGGCCTACTATCAAACAATAAAACTAACAAGTGTACAAGAACAATCCTCTTGTAACCACTCACCCTTGTGTCCAACAATCCTGGATCACAAGTCAGAATACAAATACTTGTAATGATTTTTTGTTTTGAGAATAATAAAATTAATCAAAGTTGATCTTCTCCAAATGATCAAAATTCACTCTTATAATTTTCAACACAAGTGTTCAAAGATGAATATGAAATTTTATGCACATATGAACACTTAATAAAAGATTTTGAAAATGGTGAATTTGATTCTAAGAAAATTTGAAAATGAATGTAGAAAGTGTTTTGAGATTGGAGGTTTTTTTTTTCAAAATTGAAAAACTCAGAATTTATATGAGTAAAATACCCTTTCAAAAAGGTATATTTGAGTAGATTTCAAAATATGAAATGGTGTAATTTTCAAACAATTTTTGAACTTGAAACAAAGCCATTTTTCACTGTACGTTCAGTGTTAATCGGTTAACCTATATGGTTAATCGGTTAACACTGGAACGTTAGCCCAGATTATTTAAAATTTGAAATGGTTAACCGGTTAACCTATATGGTTAATCGGTTAACACTGCTATTTTTCAGAAAAATGCTTTTAAAAATAAATGTTATACCAATTCTAAAGTTTCACAAACATGCTAATGTAATATGCCAAAATGTTTGATGTTTTTGAACACTTGTATATCAATTATAAGGATAGATTTTGATATACCCGCAATACGTCCAAGTCTTGAAGAATCATAGTTTCATATGTAGCTTGACTTGAAAGATAGCTTGACTTGATCTTGATAACTTTGAAAGGCTTGTCTTTTTGCAATCAAGAGATGACCTTGAGTAGTGTTGACATCATCAAAACTTGAGATTGAAGCATGCTTCTACATTAGTGTTGGGCTTAGCTAGCCTAAATTATTTAGGGTTTTGTTGTGGCCTATTTTCTGCATATTAAGTCCTGATTTTCAAATTCTTTTCACCTGTTTTTGATTAATGCACACAAGAAAAGGACAAATAGGTGTTTTCTCATTTTTCGTAGAAAAATTTTATTTTATAAACAATTGCTTATAAAATAAGTAAATAAGTGGTGATGTATTTAACGTAAATATGACACTTATCACCAATACACTCACCTTATGAAGTTTTACGAGATTGATGGGATGCTATGAGCTTCGTAGATTGAAGTGGAAGTAGTATTCCTGAGATTGTTTCCATATTCACTAATTAACAAAGTAAAGAAGGGATATCTAGACTAACCAACATCCACAATGACAAATTGGGATATGTTGGAGGAAAAATTCTTAACAAATTGGGATATGAGCTAAGACAGATCCACATATTCAAAAAATGGACTATAAAAATAACCAAAGTTGTTGCTAGATGCTCCTACTAGGGGTTCAAAAGTGTATAAGATGTAATTGAAATCAATGAACGAATGAATCTTAGTGATTATTAGGGACAAAAATAGAAACCTTTCCAAAATAAAGAGTGGTATCATGGAATTGAATATTAATTATGCTATTCAGGCACATAATAAGTTGTTGACGCAAAAAGTGGATGAACTGAAAAATAAGTTGTCTAAAATGCATCAACAACTGAAGGAAATGCTTGAAACACCTCAACGTAGGTAAATTGTATCATGTGAATTATACACCAGAGATCATCCAACTGGATTCCCCCTCCAACTAATGCATAAGTAAATTGTTTAGACAATCAACAAAGGAATGACCAATACCCAATAAACAACTTTCACAAAAACAAATTCAATCAAAGATGGTGATTTTAAGCTAGTCCATCCAATAGACAACCTTTTCAGCACTATATACAAGGATCTTCATAACAAGACAAAGCAACAAAGTTGGTGGATTTATGTGATTAATTTATTCAGGTGTCTATAGCCATCTAGGAAAATGCTGAAGCCTTTATAAAGACCCTTGAGAAGAAAATTTCCCAATTAGCTAAATAGTTAACTGACATCCCAAATAACACATTCAATGCTAACACCCATAAAAATCCAAAAAATAATTGTAGTTTGGTTGAGGGTGATTATAACATTTTTTTTGAAGTCACGGAAAAGGAATCAATAGGATCGATTAAAGAAAAATTGTAGGAGAAAAAATGCAAAATCATCCAACAAACTCTACCCTATAAAAATTTAGAACACGGAGTAGTCATATTACATGTCTTTTTAGGTAGTATGGAAGTTGGAAATGAACTCATTGACACGAGTGCTAGTGTAAACATAATACCTTTATTTGTGGTAAAAAGAATCAAGTATATTGTGATAGAGCCAACTGTAGCAACACTGCATATGGCAGACAAAACTTGCAAGAAATTAGTTGGAACAATTAAAGATGTGATGATAAAGATTGAAAACTTTCCATTTCTTGTATATTTCATGGTGCTAGACGTTGAGGCAAACCCAAAGACACCTCTCATTCTAGAACGAACATTCATGAATACCACACAAATATTGATGGACATTTACAAAGTTCAAGTGAAAGACTAAATCAAAGACCATGTGGTATGTGTTGCACCCCAAAATTTGTCCAACCTTTTTCTTTGGCTGACTTGTGTTTCATCTCATTTCTTTCTAGCATTTGCATTGCATATCATGTTGCATTGAACAGGGGATCAAGAGGTTGCTCATAGCAAGAAGAGTCTATTCAGAGGGTTGAGCCTAGGAAAGGGGTGTTACTCAATTCTGGATAGTCTTCAAGTCATCAGGAAGTGGGCATTGGTCTTGTGAAAGAAAGGATGGATGTATGTGGGTCAGCTCCTAACTGGGAGGCCAGTTCAAGATCATTAGAGGATTGTGGATGCATGGTTATGGATATAAGATGTTGAGGGAGCTCATTGAGTGCCTTAAGAGTCACTGTGGAGCTCATCCAAGTGTTTGTGCCAAGTGTGGAAGGTTACAGTTGAAGTTGTTACAATTAGGGTTTTCATCTGGCAAGTCCTCAGTCAATTGTGCAATGGGAGGAGATTAAAACTCAATTCAAAGTCTCTATGGTCATGGGATGTTGTGTTAAGACATATGAGACATCATTTCAAGTTCAATTCATCAAGGGTTAAGTGTGTGAGAAGTTACTAAATTAGGGCTCTCAGGGTAAAATCTCTTATTTAGTGCCTGACTTCAAGACCACCTATCTCAAGATACAAGTTTCATCTCAACTTTTAATAAACATGTAACTTGTAGAGCATGTTCCTAGATTTAATTTGAGTACTAGGAGTATTTGATTGGATTTATAGAACTTAAGTTATGGTCCAGACAAGTTACAGGTCATCAAAGGGATGTGATTTTGGTCAACAATGGTCAACCAACTTCCAAGCCATTTTTGACCTAGAAGGATGTTTCTCCTCAACTTTTGGCCAACATGAAAGTTGTAGGTCTTGGTCTTAGATTTCCAAAATGTACTAGAAGTATTTCATATGATTTGTAGAACTCAAGTTATGAGGTTTACAAGTTAGGGGTATTTTAGGAAAGTAAGATTATAGGTCATAAAATTATAGGTCCACTTCACCAACTTGCACACTTCAAATGAAGATTCTTCCAACATCAAACTTGCTCCAAATGGTGTTATTTGCTTAGTAAATCATTGATAAGTCATGGAATTGGCTTGGTTTGAGGATTGGATAGGTGAATTTTCATGGAAGAAGGATTAAAGGGGCAAAATTGGAATTATTTCATTTTTTATCAATTTGGTGCAAATGGATGTATTTTCTGAGTGCAAACAACATTTCAAACACTTTGGCAATTTTACATTTTAAATTTAAGGTGCTTAAATGAGCCATTGTCAAGATTTCTTCATCATGAAGTTACATAACCAATCTCCACCATTGATTGGAATTAAGGGAATAATCTCAGCTCTTCATTTTCACCACCTTGTAAGCAGTGCATTTGAAGTAATTTTGAGGCCAAACAGAGGGGAATTCGTGCAAATCCATGAGTGAAAAAGTGAAGGAAAGTGGAAATTTGAATTGGATGAATTGGGCCATGAGTGGGCCAGATAATGATCAAAACTTCTTCTATATAAGACATGGATCAGATTCAGATGGTTTTGGATGGCATTTGGAGGGAAGAGCAGTGAGAACAGTTGAAGAAATTGGAGATCTCAAGTGAAATTCGAATTTGAAGTTTGAAGCAAAATCAAAGGGAACTAAGCATCCAGATAGCTGTAGCATACATCCTTGAGTGAATCTGCAGCATTTGAGGCAAGAATTCAAGCTTGAAGGTGACTAAAGTAAAGCTTCTGTTCAGGTTTTTTCCATTCACGATCTCTCTTAATTTAAGCATAATTAAGTTATATTAGATATGAGGTTAGGTTGCTGGTGATGCATAGATGGAGTTAGGTTTGAAATCGTGACTGTTTGAGATGATTTTCCTAGATGTGCATTTTCTGTTTTGATTCGTGTTGGATTGATCTGTGGATAGAAACGAAAATGAAGTAGATCACGATGATCCTTTAAGTAGACGAAGATATCTGTGTGTTTTTTGTTAAGTTTGGTGAGATTTGGATTTCTGGTGTTGATGAGCTCGCCGGAGAAGATGATCGGAATCTTCTCCGGCCGCCACAAATTTTGGCTCCTTGCTTGTTTATTTCAAACGAAGACGAAAGCCAGCAGCCATTGGATGAGGTTGATTTAGCTTACCTAGTATTCAGATCTAACGCATGATATTGAGTTTGGGACCTTCTGACTTTGACCTGCTGACGTGGTGGGATGAGGAGCGATGGATTGTCATACTTTAAGAAGGAATGGATGAGATTAGGGAATATGGTATACACAAGTCAAGTGCATAACACCCGAGCCTCTTTGAAACGCCGCGTTTCACTAAAATCCCCTCAACGCAACGTGGCACTCTCCCCTCCCCTTGGATGAGTTGACCGGTCTCAAGATCTAGTGGCTGTCTTTTTTTCCAGTTTTTCTTATTTCTTTTATTTCTTTTTTTTATTATTTTTTTTATTGATTTGTCCATTTTTAATGCATTAAAAATAGGAATAATTGTGATAAAATTATGAAAAAAAATTATGAATCATCTTTGATATGTCTCTGATTTTTGTATGGCATTTAATTGTTTTTTTTGGTCATTTTTCCATTTAGTTTCATTTTTCTCTTTTAATTAGGTGATTAAAATTGTTAAAAATGCATAGGTTGCTTCCTGAGTTTTGTGTTTGATCTTGGTATAGATTTAGTATTTGATCTTTTGATGGATAGTTGTGGACATCTTGATAGAGTTGTAGGATTTTTATTCTGATTTTTAGATGATTTTAAGCATAGTTTTGAATTAGGTTTTTAGGACCTCCCCCATTTGGATTTTCCTTTGACACCTCTTAGTGTAGCCTCTGGAAAGTGACCTTAAACTTTGAATTAGGCTCTGAATTTTCTACCCTAGGTTCATAACATCTTGAGGATCCATTGAGATTTTATTTGGTATTTTTAGGGGTTGTTTGCTATTTTTCATGCCTTTTCCATTTCATGCTTGCATTGTATGTTTCCCTTTTGCATATGTGCATTGTGTAATTGTGTTTGGTGCATCCTTCTTTTCCTTTCTTCTTTTAATTTTCCATATGCATGCTTGGTTGAGATGAGCTTGTGGTGGCTACTGCCCCACACTATTTTCCTCCCACTATCATTCTACTTGTGCATTTTATGTATGCATTCATTCATTTACATGTTTCTTGTGGTCTTTCTTCTTCTTCTTTTGTCTTCCTTCCCTTAGGAGCTCTAACTTCTCTTATTCAAGAGAAGTTATGGTAGAAATTATAGTTCTAAACATGCATGATAACAATAGGTAGTTCCCTTTTGAATCCCAACTTTAAGTCCACTTTGCATGATAACTTTTAGGATTGATTAGTCTCCCCTTAGTGTTCCTTCTTCTCTTCTCATCTTCAAACATTCATAAAACACTTAATAAAGAATGACAAGTGTAGCACGCTACGAGCCTTAAGATACTTGAGAAATGGTAATTGAGGGGCCTCCTCTCAAGGACCTAGAGTGTTTAGTGTACACTCTTTGGGTGATATACAACGCATTCGCTCTTAGGTCATAGTCTCTAGTGCGACATGAGTTGCAAATCAAATTCAAAACACTTCTTCTCTAAAAAACACAAAAACAATTCAAACCTTTTTCACCCTTTGGGGTTATTAATCAGGAAAATCTTTTCACAAAAAGAGTGTCATTAACTCTTAGTTCTACCGCAAACGGTAACGCCTAAGTCTCCAATGGTCGAGCTGCATACACCAACTGCTAGAACTATTTGTTAACCCTACTCGGGCCTAAAAAACTGTTTAACCAACCTATGGTCCTTTAAGCCCGAACTACGTTTGCTCTGATCTTTCGTACCAGACGAAAGTACATAGGCACGAGACGCGATGTCGCAGCGAGCAACCTTTCCCCCTTTCTTTAGCCGTAGTTAGGCGAACTACGTTGACTCTGACTTTCCCATTGCACGAGGGAGTACGTAAGCACAGAGCGGCGATGCTCTGCCGAGTCAGTTTCTCTTTTCTTTTTCTTTTGTCCTTAAGCCTTTAGCTAGATAGTTTCAACACACCCTTTTAGATAAACAACAATGCATGGATCCCGTCGAGTACGACGGACGTGAGGGGTGCTAATACCTTCCCCTTGCGTAACCGACTCCCGAATCTAGACATGGTTGCGATGACCTTGTCTTTCCCTTTTTATTTAGGTTTTTGCGATCGTTTCCTTTCCCTCTCTTTGGGATAAATTACGAAAGTGGCGACTCTTCTGTTTTTCCGCCGGTTGATTTTCGCAGTTGCGACAGCTGGTGACTCTGCTGGGGACAGAGATGCGAGTTAATCCTAGCGCTGGTGTGTTTATCTTTGGGTGTTGTATGTATGTGCTTTATTTACTTTCCCGCATTTATTTTCCGCATCATATATCATTACTGTTGTGCTGTGGGGAGGGAAGTTCCATTGAGTGATAAGTCGGACCTGGGCTTGAGTATACACCTAGCTTTAGTAGTGGAGATTAGTGGTGGGTGTGCTTGCTTTGCTCGTACTAGCTCACCACGAAATTCACGCTCGGACGAGATTCTCTTAGACGACTTTCTTTACTCTTCTTCTTTCTACTTTAATGGGATGATGATGACGAAACCCCTTTGGGTTGACCTGAATCCCAAGCTTGCGCCGCAGTTGTGATGTCTCTTAGGGTTTCAGATCCCTTTTTTTTTTTTAACTCTCCTCTCCCAGATCATTTTATATCACGAGTTTATTATAATCCTCTTGATGGTTATTTGGCTGGGCTTTTTCAGGTTTGCCGGTTTAAGCCGCGAAAAATCTGGCTGAGTTTTCTCCAAGAGGTTGTTACGTTGGGTTCGCTTGACTGCGCTTTGGTTTTTTGATTTGTTTTGATACCCAGCTGGACTTGTTATTGCGACTTGTTCGCAGTGTTTATTGTGGCTTGAAAAAACAGTGCTGAATTTGTGGCCTTGCAATTACTTTGAGAAATTATGTTTTTGGCAAAAATCACTTTTATGCAATTAGCGCTTTTCCCCAAAAGTGCTTTTTTTAAATAAGTGCTTTTTCAAAAAAGCCCTTTTCTGGATAAGCTACTTTTTCCCAAATCACTTTTCTGACAAATCTCTTTATCTCTCTGGTTGCCTCGGATAAGAACAAGATGCTGCCGATTTTGGCCATTGGTCGGAAACAAAATCGGGAGCCGGTTTCGGAGTAATCTGTTGCCCTCCCGACACCCGATGATGATGCTACTCTGAGGGTGCCAAAAAAAACTAACCCGATTAAATCTGTTCGCTTATTTTGTGCAGGTTCGAAATGGAGACTCGGAAGCTCGGAATCGGGAGTCGGAAGACCATAGGACCTTTTAGGAATTTTATGTAAAATGTACCTTTTTTTGTATTTTTCTAAAAAAAAAATAATACTATTAATAAAAAATGAAATAAATTTTTTTCCAAAAAGAATTATCATTATTATTATTTTTTATTTTAAAGAAAATAAAATGAGAGACAAAATTTCAAATAACAAATGAAATGAAACATATTTTTTTAAAAATGAAATACAAATTAAATTAAGGAATGAGCTAGAAAAAAAAAATTAAACACAATATGAATTATTTTTAAATTAAAAATGAGATCAAATGCCAAAACAAAATCTATTGTTTTATTAATTCCCAAATCTTCCAAATTGTCCGCCTAATCCCGTTTCCAACATAATTTTCAACTAAACTCCCGACAAATCAAGTGAGCAACCTTATCAGAATAAAATTCCATCAGTCGGATGACCGCGCTCTTCCAACCAAATTATCATCGAATGAGACTCCTGATCAAATTCCTCGACGACAACTCAAATTCACCAATTGACAGCCGACTGCCAACAAATGACTATTTTACCCTTCGTGAACTAAAGAGCGCGCCACATGATATTTACCTACAAAAATCAACCAAATGTACCAACCTGTTAGTGACTAGTTAAAATGCGATGCGAAACAAAATGGGATGCGAGATGAACATACTATTTTCAGGGAAAAATTTGGGATATATATATATATATATATATATATATATATATATATATATATATATATATATATATATATATATATCAATTATTACTATCCTCTACCAAGCATCCTTGGTTAGTTCATGGTCTCACTTCACCATGCAATAGCTCATTGGATTATCTTTCCAATGCTTCAAGTCTCATATCAACCGGGTTCTCGATTCTTGAATTATGGTGGAAACAAGAATCATATTATTCACATTCACTTCAATTTCATATCTATCCTACCAATCAATGGCATGAACTCAACTTTCTAATTCACTATCACATAAAGTATTGGAATAGCTTTCCAACACTTCTGACCATGCGTCAAACGGAGTTACGAAACTCAAGTTACTGCGAAAACAAGAGGCACATTATTTTTCTCAGTTCAGAGGACTTCACTAAGCGAACTACGTCAATAGCATAATGCCAGAATCCTCTGTTTTTTTTGTTAAGTGAGCCGTAACGAGCTGCAGCGAGTCTGGGCAGTGTCTGAATGCATTTGGGTGATAGAAACCATTAAAAATCATCATTTTTATGCACCAATAACCCAAAACAACATAAAAACATATGTAGCAAAAAATATAACAATAGAAACTACAACAACAATAATTTCATCCAACATAACACAAATCTCTTATCCCTCACAAAAATACCAACATGATGGAAAGAGCAACAACAACTTATAGTCATGAACTTAAACAATAAAACAAACATATTATTCATCATAATTAAGTTTCACGATCACTTCAACAACACAAATGATCACCACAACATAACAACTATATGAAACATAATCAATTCGTAGATTACATTAACTATTCTATGATTCAAATAACAAAGCCCTAACTCCAAAAATCATTAGTTTCTAACTAGAACTCACCTTATGATTGATGAAGATGATGAGAAGAAAATGAGAAAATGATGGTGATGATGTAGATGGTGAGCATCCATGGCCTCTCTTTCCTATTTTATTCTTCCTTTACCCTTTCTCTTCCTTTCTTCTTCTTCTCTATTTTCCCTTTCTTTTTCTCTTTCTCTTCTCTTCTTCTTTTCCCGTCCTTCACGTTTTTCTTCCATTTTCTTTTGTCTAGTATCTCTCTTTTTCCTTATTACTCACTTTCTTTCTTTCATATTCTTATCCTTTCTTTTCTTTACCACCACACAATATATAAATATAATATATAATATTAAATAGTGATACAAAATATCTCAATTAATATTTTATCTTTCAATACCAATTGACCAATTATTAATGTTACCAAAATATTCCCTCTCATACTTACTAATATAGGTCTATCTCTTTCATTAATAATTAATCTCTACAAAGTTCACTAGTTACTCTATTAGTCCCAACTGACAATATTTAGAGCACATAGGAGCACTAATTGTTCCAACTAACAAAACATAGATTATATAGGAACTTAGTTGATCTCAATTGACATCCAATTGAGCATTTAAGGGAATATGAGATATTACACAAGTAGTAATGGCGAAAGAAAATAAAAGAAAAAGAAAAAGCTTTTGACAAAAGAAAAAGAAATCAAAAGTCAAAGCATACAAAAGAAAAATGGTTGTAAAATAGTGTAACAACATAAAGAGACTTTTTGAAAAATAATGATTTAAGAATAAAATTTTGCTATCTTGTCTTTAGACTTTTGAATCCGAAGAAAAACCAATATTTTGTAAGTTCAGCCATATTACAAACAAAAGAAAAACATTAGTGATCCAAGATAAATAATGTATCTTGTGATATTGCTTAGATAAAACACAAAATGTTTCTATAGTTCGTGCGTTGTCCAATAATGAAAAAACACTAACCATTGAGAGATACTCAGTGAGATCATGATTTTGACAAATAATTAATTGTTGCTCCAAATATGTTTAAAAATCTCACTTTAGTCAAGCAAGTAGTTTATATTACTGCTATGGTTTATGGATATTGTAATACTCCAAAATTTGCCCCGGAATTATTAAGTTCGTTTCGCACGTCATCTCATTCTGCATGGCATTTTAACTAACCGCTAACAGGTTCGCTCAGTTTATTGGTTTTGCAGGAAAAAAATCACACTATGCGCTCTTTAACTTATGAAGGGCAAAATGGTCATTAATTGGCAGTTGCCGACAATTTATGGAGCTGAGTCATCTTCAGGAATCCCTCGAGCAATTGGGGTTTACGTCTCCGAGTCATGGGGATTAGTTGAGAATGAGCTGAAGTTTATGACAGTTTCAACGTTAAATCAGTGCGAAGATTTGAATAATTTATTGTGACAGATGTGTGTTCCTGCTTTCTGCTAGTCGACAGTCGATTTTAATCAGTTTGATTTGCCTGGATAAATTAAATCGGAATAAATTAGTCACTTGAATTTAATCGGGCCAGTTAGAATCAGAGGAATGTATTTGTGTGGATTTAAGCAAACGAAATGAGTGAGATGAATTTAGTTGCTGGAGGAATTTAATCAAGTAAATTCAATTATTTGAATTTATTTATTTGAGCTTAATCTAATGGATTGTTTGGTGAATTAATCCAATAAATTTAGTCGGATAAATTTTAATTCAAGGAGTTTATGCGTTTAAGTTTTATCGGAGGAGTACTCAAAGATTTTAATTGGAAATTGGAAATGAAAATTGTAATAGAGAAATGCAATTGAAAAATAATTGGAATTTTTTATTCATTTCAATTTTGGTTATTACAATATTTCAATAAAATATTGGAACAATTACAAATTGAATTATGTTTTTTCCTAAACTCTAAATTCCTAATTTATCCTTCAAGGTCGAATTTTCGAATCCGATTTTTTTCTCCGAAACCTGCAAACCAACAATAGAGCAAAATTTGTTAGTGGTTAGAGAATTGGTTTTTCTGGCACCCTCAGGAAATTCTCATCATCGAGTATGTCGGGAGGGCAACGACAAAGTCGAAGCCAGCTCCCGACTTATGTTTTTCGATCTCGGTAAATCCGACAATATCTGTTCAAGAGTTCTTCCAGGAGAGAGAGAAAAAGTGTTTTTTTTAAAAAAGTGATTCTGAAAATAAGTGCTTTTGGAAAAAGCACTTATTTCTAAAAAATAGTTTTGCCAAATAGGGCCTTAACAACATTTCTCAAAAGTTCAGAACCCCAACGGATCAAATCCAACCAACAGCAAAGTGCAGCAAAGATCCCACAATGAAACCGTCAAAACCACAAGCAACAAAAATGCAATGGTTTCTGCCTCAATCCCAGCATAACAATCAAAGCCATAAGACCTAAAAAAACTGAAGAACAGTCGGAAAAAAATTGCAACAAAATAGCCACCAAAATTTCCTGAAAAAATGGTAACAAACTCACAATAAATTGCGGCAACAAAAACCCAGGCCCACGAGTTCATGAATGTAACACCCTTATTCTACCCCACATATATTACGGCAAAATAACACGGATTTCAGAGTGAATAAATAAATCTCATTAAAAATGCCACGGAAGGGCGTACATTTCTCAATGTCTCAAAATAAGTCAATGCTCCGTAACACACGGGTTTTCTCAAAATACATCAAAACATCATAAACAACGGAACTCAAAATATAACTCAATGTTTTTCTCATAAGAGAAAGTTAGCAAAATAACTCAACGGTATACAATCAACTCAAAGAACCCAACCCGATGTTACATATTAGAGCAAGACCCTCTAAGTTAACCAAAAGGCTAACAACTCTAAGACTTCAAAAGTCCTCAACGACGTCCACGGCTAACTCGGTCATCTGCATGTTACCCACGTGGAGGTAACATTCAAACAGGCAGTGTGAGTAAAACAATTCATAATAATCAATGTATAACAATTAATGCATAAACGGCGTCAAATTCATATTCAACACATTGATATCCTCAAATATGCCTCAAAGGCCACAACGTCATAATTTATACACAAGGACCCATAAATGCAAATGCAACACAACCCAATGCATGTGGTACCAATCATCACAGCTCGATGGACACTAGGCCATCAACCCTCCATAGATCCCCATCAATAGGATTGAAGCATGTCACAACACTTCACATCCACACAATGGGATTGAAGTCATAATAATTGAGGTCCTGAACCGAAGTCCGGATGCAAATGAATGTATGATGCACACGTCACAATAATAATCCTCACAATACAGCATAAGGTGCATCATCATTCATCATTCCTCATATTATTTCATCATATTAATTCAATCAATACATCATAGAAATAATCTTAACATCATGTACATCTCACGCAAAACCCATCGTCATAATCACAACAACCCATCACAGAAATCACAGAATAAAAACATCAAGACATCATTGAACCTGAACATGATTCGTTACTAAAACATATACACAATTGACTTCTCAAACATAATTAGATATACAAATATTTGGAAAAAAATTCCATTATCTATCCTATGTTATAGCTCTGTTCATTAGCTTTCCAACGCTTCGAACGGGGGTCAAAACGGACTTACGGATCCAAAGTTACGTCCAAAACAATTTCGACCGAAAACATGAACAGTCGTGACGGACAGAAAGACGTTGTTACGCTCCGGAACTGATTTTTGCTCAATTATTCTTACGAATCACTCACTCAACGTACCCAAAACATCACTAAAACATTCCTAATGTTATACGACAATAACATCACAACTTCTATGGTTTATTAGGCTCATCTGGCAACACTTGCAATGCCTAAAACACTATTTCCTGCAATTACTCTGAGTACTTCAAAGTTACTCACATTTGAATATTCTTATTCCTATAGGGACAACATGTCACAATTTTTCCTTCAATTACACCCTACGACATTAAAATTACTTACTATTCAATATTTAATCCCTTCAGGGTCAGACATATAACAATGTCAAGCTTTTGGCCACGAAGGCCTAAGGTTTCCCATAAGGTTTCCCACAATTACATATCAGACAGTCAGAAATATTGACCACTAATCCTACGGGTTTTGCCATAAAGGCCTAAGGTTTTCCATAAATTTTATGTTAGTATTCAATGATACATACCATTTGGCCATTT
Organism: Lathyrus sativus; assembly: GCA_963859935.3. NCBI lineage: Eukaryota > Viridiplantae > Streptophyta > Magnoliopsida > Fabales > Fabaceae > Lathyrus > Lathyrus sativus. Next base: position 671,154,738 of record OZ012737.1, read on the forward strand.
GGCCATCCTCTCAGAATCTTACGATTACTTCCCTATTTCCCACAATTAGTTCCAAATCCCTAAACCTTACATCAACCACAAATATACCGAAAATCATACATAGAAAACTATGAAAAGCAATACTCCCCATACCTTAGCCGATTCACAGCCTTCACGATTACTCCAGGAATCTTCCGAAGCTTTTGCCTCCAATTCTCCCTCCTCAGAGCTCTGACCTCCATTCTTTTCACGGTTAACAAAATGAATCCCAATTCCCTTTAGAATTCTATTTTGTTAAATCTCACAATTTGGGATTTTCCCATAATATCCTCACTAACTCCTCCAATCGCCCAAATTGTCCTTATTTCCCTTATTTCAATTTAATTAATAATAATACTAATAAATTAATATTATATGCTATTAATTAAATAAATACCCAAAAATGCACATTTTCTTAATAATTCACCAACCACCCGAAAATCACCGAAAACGAATATTTTTAATTAAATAATTAATTAAAATACTCCAATTAAATTTGGGGTGTTACAACATGAACACCCAAATCGCGGCAACAAATCGCGGCAACATTTTCTTTAATTATTAAGATTATTAATCCAATTCTTTTGCTAACTAAAATCCAAATTTTTTTAAATATAAATTTCTAACAAATTCCCGCACTTCAATTAAATTGTTGCCTAATTGCGGATTTGATCCGTAACCTTGCCCGGTTGCTTTCGTTTAATTTTGTGCCGTTGTACATTTACTAATTCCCCGTACTCTTCGCAGTTCATTTTTTGGTTGTAAATTATGCGAGGCTATCCTCGCTTTATTCTGTTATTTTTTATGGTTGTAATTTACGCGAGTGATCGTCGCTTTGCACTTTTTACTGCTTTCGCATTTTCCTCTATTTTCAATACTGCCATGTAATAATTCGTCATTTGCGTAAATTCACTGCTAATTCCCCTCCGAAGGATTAGGTCTAACAGTTTGACCGCCGAGTCAATAACCCTAACCTTTGAATATTTCAAAACCCTAATCTGCCTAGGTGTCCCTCCGTGGACGGAAATACCCTTTACCCTAGCATTATGTTAAGTAGTCGCCGCACTCCGTTTTAGGTTTCCCACTGTGGAATACCTATTTTAATCCTATTTTCAATTCAACTATTTCAACGTAGAAATAGGAGTCGCCGCACTCCACGTAAGTGCTTCCTTAAGAACGCTTATTCCCCATTGAAACCTTGACCACAGTCAAGAAGTTTCTAACCTCCCTTTCGAGGGAAACTACGATTACTCTGATTCCATCCCCTACTTAGGATACGTAGACACAAGATGCGAGTCTTGCCGAGTAAACTTAGGACTAACCCTTAGGTATTTTTCTTTAACCTTCTAACCCTTAGTATATGCCCTCAAGCAAATAATTAAAGCAAAATAGCAAATAATACCTTCCCTAAGGTTATCCAACCCCTTACTTAGATCTCTCCCCGCATTGTGTTTACGATGCAAAATTAGGTTTTCCTTCCTTTGACCTTTCCTTCGGATAAATCAAAGACCGGTTGTGAATTAAAGATTGTGATTCAAATTAATTAATAATTTGATATCCTATTCTCACCACAACAGATATTTATGATTTTGATCATGAACATGCATTAGCAAGAATATCATATCATTCAACAAATGCTTTTAAAAAATATATGTCTTAGTCGTTCAACCTTTCATGAAAGATGCATTTCAAAATTTTTGAATCATTTGAATGAATTTTGTACGAGGAAAAACAAAAAGATAAGTTAGGGAGAGTGGATAAGTGCCAAAATTACATAAAATACATAGGCATTTATTAATTTATTTTACAAGCAATCAATATTAAAACCCTTGATTTTTGAATGAAAGTTGATAAAATATCTGTTTGGACTTTCTACACGCATATTTATCACAAATAGGAGAAAAGGACAAAAAACCACTAAGCAACATGCAAAGACCTTGCCGAGACTATTTTCCTACAAGTAAGGCTCACTAGACTAGAGCCATGGGCGCGCTATGCAAGCACAAACGAGAAAATATTTAAAAGCTAAGTTATTTCATGGTGAAGAAAGAGTTTGTGAGCTATTTGAAGATGAGCGGCGCACATAGAGAGATAGGAAGGATACAACTAGTTACAGGATAGGCAGACATTGTCTAGTAGGGGAAAAGTAGGCGCGCTAGGTAAAGATGGATTGTGCGCCTAACAAGCCTACCTTTCTCAAGCCTATAAATATGGGTGACAAGATCAGTTCAAAGGAGAGTTTTGCTAGATTCAAAGTAGTGCCTAAAGGTAATAGGTTCACATGGGTTTCAATAGAAGAATAAAAGATGGAAATTAAAGGTGAAAGTGTTTCTCGAGAGATTGTTGAAGATGTCTTTTCGAATTTGTCTTCTCGGGATTACCTGTACAACTACAATGAGGAAACGTATCTAAAAATCTCTTAATTTGTGGTAGATGTAGTCATTATATACCGTGCTTAATTATGATCATGACGTTATATGTTATTCTACTTAAACTTTAATATTGATGATTCTTCGTTCTTAATGCTTATTTTGAATTAGCTATCTAAAATATATTTTCTTGGTACAACTTGACATATGAGATGTGTTTGTTGTTACTAAATCCAAGTCTCCAACTATTGAATGCTAATGCTTTGAGATAAAGTTAAATTTAATATCCAGATAATACTAATAATTGATATCAATATCTTTAATTTATTGTTGGAACTTAATGCAGTTGTATTTAATAGAGGAAGAGATTGTCTATTAGGTAATACAACTGATCTCATGTTGTTGAGTCAGAGATGAGATACGGCGAGAGCAACAAGATGTAATATTAATAGTTGAGTAGAAGAACATATTACTGACCGATAGTTGTTCATGAAAATAAATAATGACAAAATATATCCCTAGTAAATTTTCTCATTGTAAACAAAAAAAAAATCTCAATTTATTTTCTAATTTAATTTTACGCAACCAAATAATTATAAACTTAAGCTTAGAATCATAATAGCGGTTGAAATGGTCTTTAAAACACAAACAATCTATGTGGATGCAATAATATTGCACTTTGCAACACAAACATATATAGAGAGAAAAGTTTGAGGAAGACACTCTTAAGACTTTACAAGGCACAATAGCCGAGACACGACATGCCTTGCAATACAAGAGGCATAAGAGAAACCAGATGATCATATATACCTTGTAATTGACTTTTTCTTTGTATTTTGATCATAACATTTATAATTTGTATTATACTATGTATTTTGTGGACAACGATATTTGGTTATTTGATAACAAATGATTTATGGCGGTAACATCCTCCTTACTACTATTTTTGTTAGATCTTGTGTTGGAGGTCTGCTGGAAAACATGAACAAGAAGAAGATGATGAAGACGGTATGATGAAAGTTGCACACAATAATACCAAAGCGTGTGTTTAGACTAAGTTTTAGGCTCGACTCACCCCCACCAATTTATACAAATTGGATGCAAAAAGGTTAACTGACAAATCTCCTTCAGGATACTTTGGAAACCTTAACATGAATCGCACATTCACATTAAGCATATCGATTAATAATATTTTACTGAATAAAGTTTCCTCATTTATTCTCGTGCACAAGAAAAATAAAAGAATGACTTAGATATAATTTTTGGCACTTGAAACAAGTAATTTTTGTGTACTTTTTATACCTAACAAGTATCTCTATTTATAGAAAAACTTGTACCAATTGGTGAGGAGAAACAATGTTTCAATTGATTCCAACATGACCATTCGTGAACCATTGTATATAAATAACAACAAACTTTTTCATGAAAAATTGTGTTAATCTAGTGGTTGCACCTTTTGACCACGCGCCTTATCATAATAGGGTCTCTGGTTTGATTCTAGACAGTTGTAACTTTTGACCATTTATTTTGTTAATTTAACCATTATTATTTATCAATTTAATATTTTTGAAAATTTTTCAACAATCCCCCACCATTTTTAAAATATATCTAAATCCATTATTCAGGAAATTTCATGGTTTTAGATAAATGTATCTTACAATTTGAACCATTATTTAGTAAGTTAAGTTTTTCACTCATCCCCGAATAGATTGGTAGACAAGCTTTGAACCAATTATTCATTAGAACAAGCGTGCATAACTCACACATGAAATCTCAGCATCATTGATTGAATTATCAATATGACACATTTAATTAGACTTTGTGCCTCATATCCTTCTCATGAGAATTTAAGAGTCAAACCCTTGAACTCTATGAAGCGGCACCACTTCATTCTCATATAGGTAGACTATATCAGAAATGCACCCATAATTATGCATTCTAGCAAACATATATTATATATCTATTAAGAGAAAAATCTCATCCTAACACACTTATTCTTATGGTCTAAATACTTTTACCCATTTGGATGTACATATCATTAAGCACTTCAATGACTCTAATAGTGTACTTTCATCATTGAACTTAAGACATAACAATAATCAAGTGTGAGTTGAGTTTCCATTATTGATGATTAATTAGATACAAATTTGTTCCACATCCCTAATGATGTCTTCATTGTATTCAATTATATTTAAAGACATCATATCTTTGTCAATCCTTTCATCAAAAAATTGCAAGATTTTTCCAAATTTTAATAAATTCCGAATATTCAATTTTTAACTAATCATGCATATGATTACTTTATATACTCATAATAGTATTTGTCATCTATCATTAAATCATAATACTTTTGTCATATTAGAGCATCTACATCTATCATCCCCATTTGGATTCTATAAATGGGACCCACTCAATCTTTTATATTATATTACACCTTCTCATTTTTTAAACAACTCTACTACATTTTTTAAATATCCATACAATCTATAAAAACTCTAAAATGGCTCCCACTAAGAGCACCCACATTCATACTACTCATGTTGGTGGTATAAGTGGGTCCTAATTATTTAAACCACTTAATTATATTTTCTAAATATCCATACTACTTACTTAAAACCAATATATTCCATAAAAGTAACAGTGTCATTTTAAGATACAATGCCAATTTAAACCACAATAAATAGTCTTTATTATCCATGTTACTCTGACACCAAATAGTACACATAGGCTTTTACCACTCCGATAATTATGCTCTAAATTTCACAACATACCTCACACATATTTATTATTGTTGTTGGTTTGAATGCAGAGTAGCCGTTTCTTTTTTAAAATAAATAAAAACAAGTCACGTAATATGAAAGAAGCGTGGTTTAGTCTATGAACGTTTTTAATATGGCAACGATGAAAAAAATGAAATATCCAATGCATTCTGACACCCTGGCTTAGATAACTGTGAAAGAACTCTTCAAAGAAACCGATATTTATGCTCTTAGTACAATTTTCATATACAACATATGTTTTAGATTCTTGATAGTTTCGGTAAACTATCATCATGACACTTTTGTCATATACACAAATTTTATGTCATTCTTGATTTGCTAACATTTTAATTTGAAGTTTTACTTCCACTTAAATATATTCGAAATATATTTAATTCATTAAACATTTATAGCAATCGTCAACCTCGATCAAACAAGTTTGTCATGACTAACTTTTATTTCATGAAGTAAATTCAAACATGTAATTCATAAACTCCATATAAATACAACACCATAGAATTCATTTATATCTTTTTAAAATAAATAATTTTCTTGCATAACTAATATGTATAACAAATTTTATGTGATAAATTCATGTTTCATATTTAACAATGTTCTATGGTATATTCAAATAAAAATCACAATATAAAGTAAGCAATGAATTCACATCATTAATATTTTATATAACTTTTCTCTATAAATATTTGTCAACTTACAATAACTTAAAATATGCCAAAATTACTTTTAATATCATGATGAACAAAAAATAATAATACTTTCATATTATGATACATATATAATATGAGATGCATCATTTTAAATTTAATAAATTCTTGCAAAAACTAAAATGCAATTTAAACATGTCCTTGATATTTCTAACATTTTATTTACATCATTTCATGTTACCAATACATGCACCATACATTCAAATTTATGATTTTTATTTTCCACGAAATTATTTTATCTAAAATTTATGCATTATTAATTAAAACAAATTACTTGCATAAAAAATAAAATTTAACATGTATTTTGTATTCAAGTATACACCATAAACCAACATACTTGAATATTATTTTCAATAGGTATTTAACATGTATTTATTCAAATTCACATATTTGAATAATTTATAAATCATGCATATAGAAATTTATTCCATATGTTAAACTTAACATAAATAAATATTATTTTCAATAGATTTTACATTAATTTAAAATATCATATAAATGACATATTTATTTAATATGATTATGTACATTTCACCATATTGATGAGTAAGAAAACACGAATGTTCATTTCTCCGTTGTAGTCACAAATTAACCACAAACAAAAAGATCTATAAATCAAAATTTCATAATTTTAAAAATTATATGAATTAACTGTAAATCTTTCACCGACATTGAAAGTTGTTATCATCTTCTTTAAAATTATATATTTTAATATTAATTATAAATAAAGTATGTATCAAAATTGAAAATTGAAAATCAAACCTAAAGATTGTTTAATATTGTGTTGGGAGGTTGTTGCAAAACATGAACAAGAAGAAGATGAAGACGATACGATGAAAGTTGAACAAAATAATTTCAAAGATGTGTTTACACTAAGTTTTAAGTTTGATTCACCTCACCAATTTATGCAAATTGGATGCAAAAGGTTTAACCGGCGAATCCCCTTCAAAATACTTTGAAAACTTTAACATGAATCACACATTCACTTTAAGCATATCGATTAATGACATTTTACTGAATAAGATTTTTTCATTTATTCTCGTGCACAAGCAAAGTAAAAGAATGACTTAAATATAATTTTTGACAGAGAAGAAACAAGGTTTCAATTGATTCCAACATTATCATTCACAAACTATTATATATCAATAATAATAAAATTTTCATGAAAAATTGTGTTAATTTGGTGGTTGCACCGTTTGACCACGCACCAGAGTAAGGTCTATGATTTGATTCTATATTATTGCAACTTTTGACCATTTATTTTATTAATTTAATCATTATTATTTACCAATTTAATATTTTAGAAATTTCTCCGATAATTTTGACTTAATATATAATACTTTAATTGAATAATTAAAAAATTAAAGTATATGCATTAAGTTTTCTAAAAATGAAAATGATAAGTTTAAGATATACTAATTTAAGAACCATACTATATATTTTTCATCACATACTCACGAGCTTTCTCCCCAATTGCAAGAGCACCCAAATGACTAATGAGCACAAGCAGACACCACACCAACCATAACAACCTCATTAGCCACCACCCCATCAGCTTGAAGAATCTCAAACATTTCAACCGCTTTATCGAAACGACTGTTCCGCGAATAACCACTAATCATAGTACTCCAAGTCACCAAATTCTTCTCAGACATTCTATCAAACAGTTCACGTGCAGACTCAACATCACCACATTTATGATACAAGTCCATGATGCAACATCAAATCGACCCATCCTCTTAAAATCGCACCTTGCAGACTTTAAATCACACAGAGAAGCATACATATAAACAAGAGAAATGGCCAGAAACTGGATGAGAGGAGCCAGGTTGATATCATCGTTCTCGCGCTGCCGGACGTGGATCATTCATAACTATTCTCCCTCGTTTCGTGCTACGGCCTTTTTCACAAACCACCTGCATCCTTCTAACTCTCAATGCCGATTCTTCAACTCTTCTTCTTCTACTACTACTACTTCTTCACCATCACCATCACCTTCCTCTAACAAGCTCTTTGTAGGAGGTCTATCATGGTCCGTAGATGAAAAATCCCTTAAAGATGCTTTCTCTTCCTTTGGAGAAGTCACTGAAGGTCATTTCAACCTTCTACGTGTTCGACGTTATGTCTAACTCACTTATTAACAAATTTCAACGCGGTCCTTTTTTTTATTGTTGTTGCAGTCAGGATAGTGTATGATAAAGACAGTGGTAGGGCTAGAGGCTTTGGGTTTGTTATCTTTTCAAATGAAGATGATGCAAAATCGGCAAAAGATGCAATGGACGGAAAGGTTACACATTAACAAACTTTTTTTTAATCGTTGTTTATTGAAGTTAGTTCTTTATGATAACTGTGATGTTGTCTTTGCAGGCACTGTTAGGTAGACCCTTGAGGATAAATTTTGCTCTCGAAAAGGCCCGTGGTGTACCTGTTGTAGTTCCTCGGTTTTCAGATATTGGAAACTTAAACAGGCGCTGAATTGAATTGGCCTTATGGAATACATTTATGTGTTTCTGAATCAGGTTAAAATTAATAGCATGCTGAATCATTTTTTTACATCAGGATAGTAGTCATGCATACATGTATCATGTGGATCACTGAGAATTTTTCGGCACATATCATGCTTGAAACTATAATGTTGTTATGTTTAGAGTATCAACCTTGAGCACTTCAGTCCAAACAGGGATTAAAAAAGAATAGGTGCATGTAGTTTGCACACTTCATAAGCCCGAAAGTCACTTGTTTCCCCCATGGTTCCGAAGTTCTTTTGGTCTAATTTTGGACTCATTAAAGATGAAAGAAGTATATTTTGTGATTGGAAGTATTCACGTGGAATATTCTTTTGTGTAACTACTAGCTCCAATATATTTTGAGCATATTCTTTCATAGTGACACTTCATTGTGTTAACCTGCTGATTAGTCTTGAGTTGCAATGAGCTTAAGTAGAATTTCATGAGCATCTCTATGAGTTTTGCTGTGCACAACCGTGAATTAAAACTGGTTTCTCCTTACCTAGTTATTTGAAACCTGAATAGTATTTGGTTTATCTTGTGATGTTGCAGTTTTGTGACTGAACCGGTATCAAGTGGCCTGAGCATTGCTTTGAAATCTACTTGTGAAAAGTCTGAATTAAAATCTGCCAGTAGTGAAAGCTTTTGAGATTGCAGCAATTCCTTTGACATTTCAGAAGCAGCAGTTACGTTACGCCTTCCCTGTGTTCATGTACACTACTAAAAAGTGTAAAGTACTGTGATGGTTCTTATATAGCATCTCTATCTCGTGTATAATAATATCAAAACAAGTAACTTATTTTCATCACATTGATGCCTAATTTATTTAAATACTTACCCTTCTGACTGGGCTCCCTTGAAAATGAAAAACAGGTGTTTTTGTACCCAAAACTGTATGAACTTGCATGTTGCCTACAAATCAGTATTTGTACTATCTATGTCAGATATGGCTCCCTATCATTTGGGGTATTTTGAATGCATCAGTTATTAATTAACTGCCAACTTTGTAGCTCTATATCATATTTGCATGAGGTACATTGAGATGTTTATTTTGCTTGCATTTTTTTATTGATAAAAGATACTACTTTGTTTGCTCGATCAGTACGTACATATCCTTGTATAAAATAAATTTAAATATCTTTAATTTTGAATTGAAAAACAGCATAGGTCTTGTTTAAACTGCCTTAGTTCAGGAAAAATTTCCAATTTGTTCTCTCTTGAAACATGCTTAATATTAGACGCACATACTTTTTTGTTGTATGCATTTATCTCTTTGTTTTAGTCATCAAAATTAATGAAACCATTTAAACGATTTTAGAAGTTTTCTTTCAGATAAGTTCTGCATAGAAAAAAATGTTAGATTATGAATCATTGACTAGAGATACAAATGGTGATTACATCTAATTTAAGACAATTATGAAATTTATGATACCAAAATATAGATTGATTGTGTTATCAAACACAATAGTTAAATAAAAAAGGAAGAATTTTTAAGAGGATTTAAGAAAATATGACATAAAATTTTAACCGATAGAGTTTAAGATACTGATTGTGTATAAATTGTTACAATTCAAAAGATCTGACACTACATTATTTGATGTAGTTATCTTTGTTGGTGCAAAGGTAGAATAAATGATGAATAGAGAAATATTCTATTAACAGAATGACGGCTACACTCTACTACAAAATTGCAATGATTGTTACCCTATTTATAAGCTAATACTAGGGTTACTAGAATAAGATAAAAATACTAAAATACCCTCTAACAAACTTAGGGGCTAAGAAAATAGTACAACTAATTAAATATGAATTACTTCTAATACCATCCCTTAATTCATATTCCATCAAAACTTGTAACACCAATTCCATCCCTTAGTCTGAGAAATTGATCAGTCTTGATAGCTTTCGTCAGAACATCTGCCAACTGTTTCTGAGTGCTGCAGTGTACAACTTCTAACACTCCACTCTGAACTTGATGTCTCAGAAAATGATACTTTGTCTCAATATGCTTGCTTCTCCCATGCAACACTGGGTTTCTGACAAGATTGATTGCAGACTTGTTGTCAATCATCAACTTCAGAGGTTTGTTTACTTTAATCTTCAGATCCTGCAACAGATTCAGAATCCACACAGCTTGGCATGAAGTAACAGCACCTGCAATGTATTCAGCTTCACAGGTTGATAACGCCACAACAGGTTGCTTCTTGGAACACCAAGAAATGAGACCTCCCAGAAATTTGAACAAGTACCTAGAAGTACTTCTTCTGTCAACTCTGTCTCCACACCAATCAGAATCTGAATAACTCAGAAGTTCTGACTCATCCTTTCTTCCAAAAGGAAACAACACTCCATACTTCAGAGTTCCCTTGATATACCTCAGAATCCTGACAGCAGCTTGGTAATGGGACCACTTAGGTTTACTCATGAACCTACTAACCATCCCAACAGAATAGCAAATATCAGGTCTGGTATTGCACAGATACCTCAGAGAGCCAACCAACTGTTTGAAGGTTGTAGTGTCCACATCCTTTCCATCAGAGTCAGAATCCAGTTTCTGATTTGTATCAGAAGGTGTGACAGCAATCTTACAATTCTTCAGTTCAAATCTCTTCAAAAGTTCTAATTCATACTTGAGCTGATGCAAAATGATACCTTTCTCAGAATATCTGAACTCCATCCCTAAAAAGTATGTCATTTTGCCTAGATCAGTCATTTCAAATTCATTCATCAGAACTTTCTTGAACTTGGCTATCTCCTGTTCAGAACTTCCAGTCAATAGTATATTATCAACATATAAATATACCAGAGTCATATTGCCTTCAGAAGTATGCTGAACATAGACACTGTACTCCATCTCACATTTCTGAAAGCCTTGCTTCTTAAAAAATGAATCAATCTTCTGATTCCAAGCTCTGGGCGCTTGTTTCAGTCCATATAGAGCTTTGTATAATATGTACATCATCCCTTCCTGATTCTTTTTTACAAATCCAGGAGGTTGTGACACATAAACTTCTTCTTCTAATGGACCGTTTAGAAATGCAGATTTTACATCTAAATGCATCAGAGGCCAATTCCTGTTAGCAGTTATTGCAAACACTTCAGAATAATCCAGCCCAGGTTTCTGTAGAAATCCTCTGGCTACCAACCTTGCTTTATGTTTGCCAATTGAACCATCTGGCTTTAACTTCTGCTTGAAAACCCATCTGACGCTGATGGCATTCTTGTCTTTTGGAAGTTCTGTCAGCTTCCAAGTTTTGTTTCTCTCTATAGCATCAAGTTCTTCTTTCATGGCCTTCAGCCAGAGTTTCTGCTTAAGAGTCTCTTCTGTACTTATGGGTTTAGAGTCTACTATCATGGCGCACTGAATAACTTCTCCTTCAGAGTCTACTTCAGTGTCTTGCAGCATGTCAAATTCTGCATATCTTCTGGAAATGTTTCTGATTCTTTGTGGTCTCTGAACTTGTTCAGAGTCTTGAGCTTCAGATGATTGACTTTCTCCAGAGCTTTGACCATCTTCAGGATCTGGCATATTTCCAGAGTCTTGAACTTCAGAATTTCTAGCTTCAGAGGCTTGACTTCCTCCGGAGCCTTGGCCATCTTCAGAGTCTGAATTGCCACCAGAATCTGGATTACCATCAGAGTCTGGATCATCAGAGTCACCTTCTTCTTCTGAGTCTTCTCCAGAGTCAGAATCACTATCAGAATCAGAATCAATGTCAGAGTTTACTCCAACTTCAGAAATTCTTAACTCTGGCCTTTCTTCAAAAGTTCTAACATCAGAATCAAATTGAGACTTATCCCAATTCCAAACTTCTGATTCCTTCACAAACACATCTCTGCTGAATTCAATTTTATTGGTTTCTGGACAATAGAGCTTGTATGCACCTGTACTGTGGTACCCTATCAGAATCATCACTTTGCTTCTATCATCCAACTTCTGTCTTCTGGCTTCTAGAACATGTTTATAGCAAACAGAACCAAACACCTTCAAATGTCTAACACTTTGCTTATCTCCAGTCCACTTATGTATTGGAACTATTTCCTTCAACTTCTTCGTAGGACATCTGTTGAGTACATACATTGTAGTGGCAACAACTTCTCCCCCAGAGCTTCTGAGGAAGCTTCTTCTCCTTTAGCATGCTTCTCCCCATATCAAGCAAAATGCGGTTTCTTCTTTCAGCAAGACCATTGTGTTGAGGGGTATAAGGAGCAGTAACCTCATGTATAATTCCATTCTCCTCACAGAACTTCTGGAACTCTTTGGAGTTATACTCACCCCCACCATCAGTTCTAAGAATCTTCAACTTCTGACCACTCTGATTCTCAGCCTTCATTCTGAACTTCTTGAATTCATCAAGCACCTCATGTTTAAACTTAATAAGGGATACCCATGTCATTCTTGTGAATTCATCAACAAACAACACAAAGTATTTATTCCCTCCAATTGATGCTACTGGAAATGGACCACACACATCAGAATGTACAACTCCCAAGGCATGTTTTGCTCTTGGAACAGCTTCTGACGCAAATGGCAATCGTGGTTGTTTTCCTTCCATGCAAACTTTGCATGACTTTTCAGGCTTCTTAATTGCAGGAATTCCATGTACCAACTTCTTTGAATTCAGATGTTTTAAGCTTCTGAAATTCAAATGACCAAATCTTCTGTGCCACATCTCATTCTCCTTCTCAGTACTTGTTGCACTAAGACATTCTGAGTCTGCAGTTCTGACATTCACCTTAAATGTTCTATTCCTTCCCTGTTCTGACTCTATAATCAACTTCTGATTGCAGTCATACAGCTTCAGAAGATTGTCCTTCATGGTCACTGAAAAACCTTTCTCAATTAATTGTCTCACACTCATCAGATTGCTTCTGATGCCAGGTACATACCACACGTTCTGAATCAATGTTGTTTTCCCATTGTTCAGAATCACTCTGACATTTCCCATACCTTCTGCATTAAGATATTTGTCATCAACACATCTGATCTTTGTTCTCTTTTCAGAGTCAAAGTCAACCAACCATTTCTTGTTTCCAGTAAGATGATTTGAACAGCCAGTGTCCATATACCACCAGTCTATCAGATCCATATTATCAGATTCAGAGGCCATCAATAGCACATATTCGTCATCAGAACTTCTGTCTATATTTGCTTCTTCTGATTTTCTCTCCTTGTTTGACCAACAATCTCTAGCAAAGTGACCAAACTTCTTACAACAGTAACATTGGATCTTCTTCTTGTCATACTTCTCTTTTCCCTTCTGAGAATTCTTTTGTGTATCAGAGATTGAGCTTTCTGACTTCTGACCACCATCAGATCTTCTCCTGGCTTCTGACTGCTTCTGATACCTCCTATCAGAAGTTGCTTTCAGAGCCTGCTGCTCTACTTCCTTTCCAGAGGTTCTCTCAGTCAAACGCAACTCTTGCGCTTCTAGACTGCTCTGCAGCTCTTCAATTCTCATGGTGCTCAGATCTTTGGAATGTTCTATTGCTACCACAATGTAGTCAAATTGAGGGGTAAGGGATCTCAATACTTTCTCCATGATTGCTTCTTCAGAAAGAGTTTCTCCACACGCCTTCATCTCATTAGTAATCAGAATCATTCTGGAGATGTATTCAGAGACTTTCTCATTATTCTTCATGTTGAGATTCTCATATTGCTTTCTCAAGGACTGAAGCTTCACCTTCTTCACTGATGCGTCACCACCATAACATCTCACCAGTGTGTCCCACGCAGCCTTTGCTGTCGTTGAATCTGCAATCTTCTCAAACACATTTACATCCACACATTGATGAATGAAGAACAATGCTTTCTGATCCTTCTTCCTTACTTCCTTCTGCGCGTTTTTTTGTTCATCTGTCGCATTTGCTGCTACCGGAACATAACCATCAGTGACCAGATCTAGAACATCTTGAGCACCAAACAGTACACGCATTTGAATCATCCAACAATTCTAGTTTTTACCGACAAATACTGGAAGTTTGGTGTTCATGTTGCCGTTTCCGTTCATCTTCTACCTTGCACAGTACACTCAAATTTCTCACACAGTGTTTCCCAACCCACAAAATTAAAATTCTGATAAGATTTTGTTCAAGATTCAACACGAATCTAAGAATCAAAATCAAACACACAAGACCTCACGTTCACTCGTGTTTCCCGTGTTTCCCAATGAATCTGAACCGGAGCTCTAGATACCAATTGTTGGTGCAAAGGTAGAATAAATGATGAATAGACAAATATTCTATTAAGAGAATGACAGCTACACTCTACTATAAAATTGCAATGATTGTTACCCTATTTATAAGTTAATACTAGGGTTACTAGAATAAGATAAAAATACTAAAATACCCTCTAACAAACTTAGGGGCTAAGAAAATAGTACAACTAATTAAATATGAATTACTTCTAATAATCTTCTGGTTGATAAATTTCTTACATCTTTTCACTTTTTTTTAAAAAGACATTTTTTAATGCACCCTATATGTCACTTACACACAACGCAAAAATATTAAAATGTTTTTTTAGTTTTCGAAGATACATCTTTGGACGCACAATGCACACTCAACGCATGCCATTTTAAATGACGCTCTTTAACTTGTGTTCTTTTAATACCGGAGATGCATATCTGAAATATTTTTGTAGATGCATTTTCGTAACGCAGACACAGCAGTAGCAGAGGCAGACACCAAATAAAATTAACGTTCATAGATGATTTCAACGTCTTCACAATATCTTCGATCGATTTTGAAATCATGGCTTCTAACTCGAGCGGAACTTTTGTTTCAAAACTGAAATACATATTCCACATAGCCCTTACATTTGCATCCGCCTTGTGCTCAAAGTTGTCGAACTCAATCTTCCCTCTGTTGTCAATCGATGGTGAACGGTACTCGAGTTTTGCAATTTTTCGATTGTCTCCGTATGATAGGAGATTATGGACTTCGTATTTCAGATATGCGAGAGAGGTGTACTCTGTGGGCTTAAATTTTCGACAGGTGTCGCGTTAGAGAAGGAGATATTTGCGACATATCAAGTGATGTTGATTTCTGACGTTTTAGATATTTGGTGTTTGTGTGAAATAATAAAACCAAAGCCCATAAATTTATTGAAGCTATAGAAAAATATGGACCGCTCAAAATGAAACATGCTGATTTCGGAGCTATATATCTAGTTCCGCACTCTATTATCTTATTCCGGAGATGAATTTTTGGAATCTCGCCTGAGCAGGTTTGAAAACAAAATCTTTGAAACATACCTTTTTTTTACAAACGAACAAATGTTGTTATGGGAAAGATAAAAAATGTATTAAGACATAATATAACAAATTGAATATATTACACTTCCTTAATATTGAGACACAATTACATACACTTATTTTTCCGGTTAAACACGAAATTAAAATAAATCGAAACATTTGTCGTCGACTAAATCTATGGGCGGTACCCCCTTTGACTTTTGTGCATTTGAGTCTCTTTCAATGTTGCTCAAAATTTCAAACTCTTGCATCCTTTTCATAAAATGGTTTGGTCAAGTCTCGGTTTTTGTTGTTGAATGAGTCGTCCACTCCGATGATGTAAGTGGTATAGGGTATCCCGGTTTCAAGTAAACTTAAACAAAATGCCTTGATTTTGAAAGCCACTCAATACACATAATATGACCATTTGGATATTGAGGTGGATCGGTGCACAGTAGAAGAAAGGTTTCTGAAAAACCGTATCGTGTCAGATCAACACACACTTTACCATACACACATGCTATGAGGTGACCCATTTCAGGGAAGCACGTCTATTTTGCCTCTGGCGTCGGTCCCTTATGGCAAGGAACAAGAGAATCATAAACTTCATCGAATTTTTCTTTCTTTCCATAAAAACATGTGTATGATTCTTTATGAGTCCTCAACTCTTTGATAAGTTAATGGCGAACAAGTGTATGATTATATTCTTCCTTACCGAGTAAAGTTGAAACAGATCGAAAACTGCAATTATTGTCCCCCTCAACATTGACGATCTGTTCGATGTATTTGTGCTTCAAAACCGGCATCACGTCAATGAAAAAAATCTTTGGCAGAGGCGGCGAATAAGGTGTGTCGCTTTTGCGAAAATAAGGTGCCGGCACAACAGAAGAGTCGCCACCTTTCGTTATTTATCCCTCAGAGCGGGAAAGGAAACGATCGGAAAAACCTGACGAAGAAAAGGGTAAGATAAGGTCGTCGCAACCGTCGTCTGGGTTTGGGAGTCGGTTACGCAAGGGGAAGGTATTAGCACCCCTCACGTCCGTCGTACTCGACGAGATCCATGCTTGTTGGTTTGTCTACGGGTGAAAACAATCTATCTACGGCTGCTAAATCTAAACAGGGGGAAATTGACTCGATAGAGCATCGCACTCTATGCCTACGTATTCTCATTAGAGAACGAGAAATCAGAGTCAACGTAGTTCGAGAAACTACGGGTTAAGTTGCTCGGCAAGACGTCGCGTCTTGGGCCTACGTATTCTCATCAGAGAAATCAGAGCATGACGTAGTTCAGGCTAACTACGGCTAGACAGGGTGTTCTCGATCACACGGGGGTGAGAGATTAAGTTGACGATACTAGCGTACGCATTCTAGCAGTTAGGTGGACGCTGCTCGACCATTGGAGACTTAGGCGTACCTGTTTGCGGTAGAACGGACGTAGTATGTCGGGTTTTAAGGTATGGGAACCTACGGGAACTAGAACTACGGTCTGGTCTCAAATGCACTCGGACAAGAGAAAAGGATAACGTCAATCGTCAGCGGGAAAGTCTCGATCGCACAGCAGCGAGAGAACAAAAGTTAGTGGTTAGTGTGCTCGCTAGGATATCGCATCCTATGCCTACATATTCTCATCAGAGAAAGTCAGAGCAGCTGTAGTTCGGCCTAACTACGGGTAGAACGGGGACCACAACACAAATCTCATTTTATTAATATTCTGAAAGAGTACAATGATTGAGTACAGGAAAATAAACTCCTAAAAAAATCCTATCCATCTATCATGGAAAATCTACTGGAAAATAGTCCCCTAACAAGTGGACTTTTAAATCTACTTCTAAAAGAACATAAAAGAAACTCCTACAAGAAAATATATCCTAAAAAGAAAATATTAAAATACTATCATTTTTTATGTCACTATATTTCCCATTTTTCTATTCTTTCTATTACATATTCTTTTTCCTATATTCTTTTTCTTAAAAAACTAAGCTAAGAAAATAAAAGAAAATAATGAAAAAAGACAAGAGAAAAACAAAAAGGGGGCGCAAACTGCAGCATGAGGGGTATACAGCCAGCAAAAACAGTACAACATTGGGGCCCAACCCAGTAAGTAATTCAGAAAAACAAAAACAGGGGACAGGGGTGTAGAAGAAAAACGGAGGGTGTAAATGCAAAACGGAGTTGTGAATCAGAATGGGCCCAGCCTAATTAGATCAAACAACAACAAAAAACGGAGGGTGAAGGGAGTTGGAAGAAAAACGGAGGTGCTGATAATGCCTCAGTATGGGGCCCAGCCCAATCAACCAAACCACAACAAAAAACAAAAAAACGGAGGGTGAAGGGAGTTGGAAGAAAAACAGGGGGGGTGTACGGACAAACCAACAACAGGCCCTAAGGCCCAATCATTGCCACGTATCTCCTGATTCAGCAAAACCCTAGTCTTGACTTCTCAAACCTTCTGTGCACTGTTCATCTCGCCGCTCCCCCTTCTCAGCCTCCAAACGCTCTCTCTCGTTTCCTCTCCGTTTCATCTTCCTCCCCCAGATTCAATCCCTTCCTTCTTCTCTCAAACACGAACCAAATCACGAAATCCATTCTTGGAGACGATCTTTGAAGAAGACTTGCTGAAAAACATTGCATGCGGAGGATGATTCTTGAAGTTCTGCAGAATGTATGACGCGTCTTGATGCGCTGATGAACGATCTGGAGACCTGGAAGCTTGCATGTTGATTGTTGTTGAAGATTGGAAAATCTGGGCGAAAAGGAAATATGACGGTGACGAAGAACAAAACGGAGGTTTGTTCACGGCGGTGATACGAAGAACGTTCGTCGCTTGATGAAGATCTGAAGAAGGCTTATGATCTTGGATGTTTTAAGTTTGGTAGATGTAGCAGTTTAGGTTGGCGATCGGAGAAGATCGAGTGTGGATCTGAGTTTGTGTTGAAGTGGATCTTGAAGGTTATGGAGGAGCTTTGCAGTAATTCTGGAAAATGACATGAACAAGGATGAACATGTGGATGAAGACCTGGAAAAAACGCAAGAACGGTTGAAGATCGTTGAGTTTCTTGAAGGTTTGGTGAGGAGATCTGGAGAGGATGATGATCGAAGGGCTTTCTGGAAAAGCTCACAAAGAACAAGGATGAAGTTGGAGAATCAAGAACAGATGACGAACTTGCTTGAGAAATCTGGAAAATCGCTGAGATCTATGAAGATCGGTGAGCACATGAATATTGGATGAGGATTCCGGCGTGAGATGCAGTTTCTGGTGGAGTTTTGGCCGTGGGGACCGCCGTGTGATTTCACCGGCGAGGAACTCCGGCGTTTGCATGGACTCCGGCGAGGTCTCCGGTGATGGCGTGATGAGTGGGACACGTGTGAAGGCGGAAGTGAGAGGGAGAGGCACGTGGCCACATGCAGAAGGAGGTGGAGGGTGGCATGGGCGAAACGTGGCGATGAAGTGGGATGACGTGGGGAATTCTGAGATGAACACGTGTGGAAATTGGAGAAGAGTGAGACGTGGCTGTGTAGTGGGGGACCACCTGAGAGTGAAACGTGGATGAAAAAATGGAGAGAGACGTGGCAATTGAATGGAGAGAGAGACTGAAATAAAACGTGGATGAAGTGGGAGAGTGAAACGTGGAAACTGGAGGAAGAAACGTGGCAATGAAGTGGGGAAGTAATGAGGTGGTGAAGTCTGAGATGAACACGTGTGGAAATTGGAGAAGAGAGATTCAGAATGAGCATGCGTGGCTCCTTTATAGACTGACACCTGGACTGGGGTTGTGGGCCTCCAAAGCTGACACACGACCCATTAAATGAGACTCAGACTAATTAACATGATTAATAAACAATTAACACTTGATTAAACCTAAAACTACAATTAAATGCAAAACGGAAATTAAAACAGTAATTAACCTAAATGAAAATTAAAACAAATCTAATTCTAATTAATTCTGATAACCTCAATTAAAATCTAATTAAGATCCTAATTAACTCTACCAATTAATATTCTAAAAACCTAATTAAAATCTATTAAAAAATCTAACTAATACCTAGAAAAATCAATTAAATCTATAAAAAATCTAGAAAATAAGGGAAAAACCCTAAAAAAGCGAGAAAGCTGATTAAATCGATTAGCGAACTATATCGAAATAAACGGTAAAAATCCCGGACACCGAGATGTCCTCAAAAACAACAGCGAGAGCTGAAAACACCGGGATGAGCACCGATTCTCAAAACACGTCCTCGTATTGGCCTGAAATGCCTGAAGCGCGATCAGAGGGTTGTAATCCCGATAAAGTCAATCTGACTGGAAAAAATGCAATGTACGTGGTATGCAAATGCAAAATGAAATGAGTCGAAACATGAGCCAAATTGCGGTAAGTAGTTGGTCAAATTTTGGGGTGCAACAGCTTCCCCTATTCAAACGGCTTGGACCTGAAGGGTTGAAGAGCGAACGGCTTTCAAACATTCACAGGTAGAAGACGGTTGAATACCAATGAACCCATAAATTTGCCAACTACACAAGTACACGGTACTCTGGTGGGAACTAAAATCAGAGCTGCACGGCAACTAGCTGGAGAAATACTGATCTGAACCTCCGTCAGGATGGTTCTCTGATTCATCTGATATCATGGGGTCCTCAATTCATCAAGGGATCACTGGTTACACGGTAACGGGTGATTGGCCAACCTCACAGGTAAACGATACTCTGATTGGTAGGAACATCTTCAAAGCTGAGCATAACAGTTGCACGACAACTTGCTGGGGAACTGGTCACACGGTGACCGGTGAAAAGTCTGATTTCAAATCTCCGTCAGGATGATCATCTGATTCTGCTGTAGATATTCGTCCTCAATTCATCAAGGGGTCACTGGTCACTCGGTAATCGGAAATACATGGTCGATCATGCCATCAGGCATCACGATTCCTCGGGACTCTTCAGGTCAATCATCAGGTTGATCATGCCATCAGGCATTCCAAGAAAATTGTCGGGCATCAGCCGAACTTCAACCATCAGGTTGATCATGCCATCAGGCATTCAAAGACATCTGTCGGGCATCAGCCGGACTTCAACCATCAGGTTGATCATGCCATCAGGCATTCAAAGAAATTGTCGGGCATCAGCCGGACTTCAACCATCAGGTTGATCATGCCATCAGGCATCCAAAGAACTTGTCGGGCATCAGCCGGACTTCAACCATCAGGTTGATCATGCCATCAGGCATTCAAAGAGTTGTTGGGCATCAGCCGGACTTCAACCATCAGGTTGATCATGCCATCAGGAATCCAAAGAACTTGTCGAGCATCAGCCGGACTTTAACCATCAGGTTGATCATGCCATCAGGCATCCAAAGAACTTGTCGGGCATCAGCCGGACTTCAACCATCAGGTTGATCATGCCATCAGGCATTCAAAGACCTCGTCAGGCATCAGCCGGACTTCGTCAGCAAGTCAAAAATAGAATTCTTGGTCAATCATGAGCCAACTGGGAATATCTAAACCTCTGCCATCAGGCACTCCGCATCAGCTGAGAGAACTGCTTTATTAACACGGTCAGACTTCAATCATGGAGTTTTCAAGGGAAGTTTCAACTTCGCCGTTTAAAAACCTGACGGGGATAACGCCCCTCCGCTAGGGATTCTGGAGAACTATCAAGTAACTCTGCTTAGGGGATCCAGAAATCATTCTGGATGAATCAACTCTGCTGAGGACTTCAAGAATCATCTTGGACAAATAACTCCGTCGGGGACTTCAAGAATCATCTTGAATCGATAACCATGCTGGAGCTTTCAGGAATCATCCTAAGCAAACACTCTGCCGGGGACTCTAAGTATCAACTTGAGCAACCACTCTGGCGACTGCACTGGGGATCTTAAGAATCATCTTAAGCAAACGACCCTGCTGGAGAATTCAAAAATCATCTTGAGCAAGCGACTTTGTTGGGGAGAATTCAAGAATCATCTTGATCAAACCATTCTGAGGAGGAACATCTGCAAAACAAGAACGGTGGCGACCTGGCTCATGTTTCGTATGCATGTGCTTTGACAGTGACGTAATGCTCCACACGGTGGAAATGCTACGCGTTTTCAGGGTAAATGCTATGCAATCATGCAAGATGTTATGGCCCCATCAGCAAAATAAATGCTAAAGGGAGAATCCTCTTGTCAAGGGGAAGAATTCACACCAATCTCAGTTGGACTCCGCCTGGGGAAATGATCTTCAGCTGACTGATGTCGGGGAACAAAGTTCTCCGAGAACTTGAACCTGCTCGTCTGGGTATTCAAACCACAACTGCCAAGGAAAACGATATCAATCGCAGAAATAAACTGCGCGGCCTTCGCGACTAAACTTCCCTGGGAATAACGACTCCGGTGGGGAAATGCAGCATCAGCTATTCAACACTCCACTGGGGAAAACCAATCATGGTATGAGCAGCTTCCAAGGATTCGGCTCTCTTGGGGATCTGCAAACTCGGCTGAGGAAGGAGAAACCATCCTGCTTACCGGGGAGTACGACGCTGTGAGGAATCTCAATTCCGATGGAGACTTCAGTCTTGAACCATCAACTACTACATACTTCAGTGAATGACTCAGCTAGGGAGATGACGCTCCTTCAGGATACATCTGGTCGGGGATAGAATCTTATCTGCTTGGGGATGCATATCAATGCTCTTGGTCCCGCGTTTAGACTCTGCGGGGAGATGCTGCTACACTCTATCGGGGATATCAATCCTGATCTGCTGAGGGTAATCTTGCATACGCCTTACGGAGACTGACCCTTCTGGGTAACACCAGCTGGACTATCAAGTCTGATGAGGAATACATGTGTATCAACACTACTGGGGATATCAATCCTTAGCCACTCATTGTACAACTCTGCTGGAAATGTACCGATCCTATCAAGGAAACACCTCTGGCGTATGCGGAAGATAATAATCGATCACTGAAATTGAATCTCACTTCACTGAGGAAAACATCCCTGAACGGTCTTTTGAACATCCTAAGCCCTTATAGGGTACGAAGCAGTCTGCTGAGCAATAACTCTTCTCTACCAATATCTACCCGTCTGGAGATTACTCAATGAGGGAATCAACGTCGACCTCTGCCTGAGGGATGAGTCAATGACCTAGACTCGGAGGGAAAAGGAGTCCAACTTGGACTCTGTGGGTATACAACATTGCATCAGTCCCACTGCTGGGGAAATAAACCCCAAATCTGCTGGTCAGGGAAAGCTTCAGTCTCAACCCACTTGGAAAAGTAGCACATCAGGCTAATCAACATTCGATGCTTGGGATGGCCGTACTCTGCTGGAAATATCAATCAAACCCTGCTGAGGATAATCTTGATCCTACTCTGATAAGGGATAAGTGCCATCTCAATTTGCTGCAATCTCAAACTGCTCAGGGGAAACAATCTCAAACTGTACGTCTCCGCTGAGAAAACAATCCTGATTCAATAACATCAACACAGGGAATACATAATACCAATCATGGAGCTGGGATCACTCGAGCCTCGTTTCGGGGAATGTGACAACCTACGAGTCACTAGGAATCATCGTGTCAGGTACAATTAGGCTTTTTCTGGTTTAAGGATAGATTTATGGTGATAGGGATTTATTTCTGGTTACCAACAAAAGTGGATTTGAAAGGGACATACTAGACGAGAACTAGCATTCAAGGTGGACTACCAGACGAGAACTGGTGGCAAAATATGTTAGGTTATCAGACGAGAACTGATTTACGGTTTGCCAGGCGAGAACTGGTTGAACAATAGGTTAAAGAAAAGGTGACCAGACAGGGCTGGTTTCTGGTTTGGATTTCAGACGAGAACTGATCTCCGGCTTGCCAAACGAGAACTGGACTTTGAAACGATTCGGTTACAAGGTTCAGCCAAGTAACAGGTTAGGCTGTAGGATGACAGCAAGGCTTCTTCAGAAGGTTCACGTTTTTTGGCAGGGTAATGACACGATTCCCCGACACTCAACTCTTGCTAGGGTGAACAAACTCATTTGAACAACTTGCCCCAGTACAATTCAACTTGCCCCAATCCGACTTTTGGGAAAATTTATTTTGAACAGAAAGCAGCTGGCAACAAGACAATCTTCAGATGGCTTGCCCCAACATCTGTACAACGGAAGGATTCATCCTCAATTAAACAACTCTCAGCACGGTTGGTTTCAATATCTCTGAAGTAGCTTGCCCCTGAACGAGCGAGGAGCGACTCAACCTGCCCTGATTGAACACTGGAGGGACCTGCCCTCAATTCACAGGAATTCTGGATAACTGCCCCTGATTGGGTCTCGAGAAGATCCACTTCTGATCAACTGCTTCTTGAATAATCTGTCCCATAATCAACCGATACTCCTCCTCAGACAAACTGATTCCAAACTCACTGGAAGTCAATGCCCCAGATTCACAGGGTTTCGCAGTATACCGTTCTGATCCAGACTGCTAACGATTCAGTCCCGATTGATTATTCCCTGTTGGAGTTCCTTCGTATCAACTACTGACCTGCAATTAAAATTGTCTATTCACGAATGGTAATTTTAATGCAATGTTCATGCAGATTTTTGAAAAAATGTATTGTCACTCATTTACGTGTCATGATAGTGAGTGACGAATGAACCGAAGAGTTCAAACGTAGTGCTGATTCAATCAATGAAAAATACAACAAGGATATGATTAGCAAATCATGTAGGAGTCAGGTTACTCAATCTTATCGTAATGCGCTTTCAGAATAAATCCTGCCTCAATTAGGTCTTTTAAGGGTTGTATCGTGGTCGGGTTCACGGTTCGTGAAACAAAGGATATTTGGCTCAAATTATGATTTGTACCCACCCCTTCTACGTGATGATCTCCGATCCTAAAGTTCAGTTAACTTGGCTCGAGCGCTCGCCTCTTCGAGAGGCATGTTGGATATTGGGAACAACTGGTTAAAGAATTCACAAGGTTTTTCGGAGTGACAGTTACTCCTTTTTCGTTTTCGGTGTCTGTATCCACACGACTTTGTCCTTGTTCGAGGATTTTTCTTTTTATATCCTTTCTTTTTCATTCTTTTGATTCCCTAATTTTTGCCTGGACTGACTCTTCAGAGTTCTTTTCGATTTTTCTTTTGAAGTCCAGCGGAATGCCCTGATTTTTGCCTAAGTATTCGCTTTCTAGCTTTTCTTTTCTTTTTACTTAGCGGGCTTTCTTTTTCTCTTATTTTTTGAAACAAGTCGTGTGACACTGGCTGTCTGGATTCATCCGAGAGGTTTATAACTGTCTCACTCCTGATTGGTGAGGTTTAACCATTGTGGTTGGCGAGGTACGACCTCTGGGGAGAAATATGATGTGATTGGTCCTCGAAAGACAACATTCCTCTATAAGACTTGAACGCTCGGTCAAGCTAACTGACAACTATCCTGCCCCGGGTTAAGATGTGAGGGTTTAAAAGTCCGAAAGAAAACTTCTACTTCCTGGCTCGAAGTGGTTAACAAGGTATTCTCTTCCTTATCTCTCCGGTGTTTAGGGGATTTGAAACAATGCCTTGTACGTCATCGGCAAGGTTTTATCTGAAAGCATACGATCATCGGTTATGAGTATTCAGTTTCGTCATCCTCCCTCCAATCTTCGCTAATCATAGTGATAAAGTGGAGTGAATAAAGTGCAAGTGTCAGTGCAATGGAGTAAATGAGTGACAACGACATGATTAATTCAGAAAAATGCATAGTCACTTTATTAATATTACCATTCGAAACAAACAATGTTTAACAGCAAGTAGTAACTAATAGAAAGAAAACTACAAATGCAAATGATAAAAAGTTCGAGGACTTCCAATGTTGAGGACGTCTGCCTGTATGGACCACTGGCCTCTGGAAATAACCCTCTGAATATGTGAGCTCAGACAGCTAAGAGGTTGTCATGCACAACCAAAACTCCTTCTGGAAAGGAAATGCACCCTTTGTCGATCAACTGTTGCACTTTCGCCTGGAAAGCCTTGCAATCTTCAGTTGAATGCCCTGGAGATCCACCATGGTATCCACACTGAGCATGGGGATTGTACCCTGGAGGGTAAGGCTCTGGCACGGGCTTGAGAGCTTTGGGTTCCACCAAAGAATTCTGAACCAAATGTGGCAGAATCTGGCTATATGGCACAGGCACTGGATGGGAAGGAGCATTCCTTCGTTCCAAGTTGTTACGAGGTCGGTTCTGATTCTGACGCTGATTCTGATAACCTCGGCCACGGGCTCGTGGATTTGCAAGAGGAGCGACATAAGGTTCCCGATGTGGTGCCCTAGGCACAATTGTCTGTCGAGACACGGAAGATACTGACCGCTGAGAAGACGGAGAACCAACAGATTTCACCGAATCGTCTTGAGGATACCCAACATCATTCATGATTGCGTTGATCACAACTCCTTCTTCAGTTTGAAAGCTACAGAGAGATTCAGTTTCACTAGCCTGACCGCCTGAAACATTCTGGATTCTTCCAGTCTTCACACCATACTCGATGCACTCTCCTGCCCTTACCAATTCAGAGAAATTCGGTGCAACTCCAAGCATCCTTTCGAAGTACGGGCTCTGCAAGGAGTTTACAAACATGCCTTTTAACTCTCGGTCTAGATGAGGTGGTTGCACTCTAGCAGCAAATTCTCTCCATCTCTGAACATACTTCCTGAAAGGTTCATTGTTCTCTTGAGACAATTCTTGCAGCTGCATGCGACTAGGAGCTACGTCTAGGTTGTAATCATACTGCTTCAGAAAAGTTCTGGCTAAATCCGCCCATGATCGGATCTGATCACTCTCTAACTGCATATACCAACTCAGAGGTGCCCCAGTCAGACTATCTTGAAAGCAGTGAATCATCAGCTTGTCATTGTGCACGAATGAAGTCATTCTTCGGCAGAACATCACCAAATGTTGCTTCGGGAAACTATCTCCTTTGTACCTTTCAAACCTCGGCATTCTGAACTTCGGAGGTAACACTAGGCCAGGAACCAGATACATGTCTGCAGCACTAGGGTTAACAACGTCTTTACCTTTCAAGGCTTTGAATCTTTCATCCAATGCACGAAACCTTCTAGCATAAACGGGAGCTAATGGGTCTTCAGTCTTTGCCATCGGGACCTCTCTTCGGGACTTTGGCACAGGGAAGGCAACACCCTGGTAGTCTGAGATATCAACAGAAGGAGAACGTTCACCTCGGACAACAAACTGCTCACGTAGATCTCGGTCTTCAACAGAAGGCTGTACAAGCTGAGCTACAGTAAGGTTGTTCACTTGCGGAAAGTCTTCGTCATGCATAGATCCATACAAAAGATTGGACGTCACAGTGAAACCTGACAAGGTATCAACAAACTGGAAGCTGCTCTCTGACATAGCTACCAACAACTGTCAACTGACTTCACTGCTTGACTCTGATCAAATCTGCTTCAACCCCTTGGTCGTCTTCGACACTCACCTTCAGAATCAAAACAACGGCCGGATAAGAGCTCTGACTAACTGGCGAATGACATGCAATATGATGCAGGAATGTTCATGCAAATGCAATGCAAGATGCAGCAAACACGGGATCACAGCCCCCACAAAGCTCTGATTGCTGCTGCGCTGCTGACGGGATAAGTCTACTCTGACGAGAGCAAACCAAGATATCGGGTAGGCTAGAAGTCAAGTTTCCTGCAAAAACCCTCCCACTCACGGGTATGGACCTAAACTGACACAAGCTCGGCATCCTATGCGTTCATCAGTGTCACAGACTTTCAAGAGGGGTGATACGATACCCAGAAGGTGTGGCATCACCAGCTCATGAAGCGGCCTCACTTAGCTGAATCACAAATGATCGGTCCCCAGAGTCGACAATCCACCAAACCAGCAACCGTCTCAACCCAAAGGGTTGAAAGAGAAGCCAACCGGGAGAACCTCGTCTGAGCGTGGATTTCATGAGACACTAGTGCCTACAAAGCAAGCACGCGCCCACTAATTTCCACTCTAAGTCTATGGTGCACTCAAGCTTGGGTCTGGCTTCTCACTCATCGGAGCTCCCATCCCACAACAGCACAATAGCAACAGATAAAAATATAGTGCGGGAAATGTAAATACATCAGTAAAATACAACACAAAAATAAACACCCACAGACACGCAAACAAGAGCTAGGATTGACTCTCGCAGGGGACGTTGGATCCCCAAACTGACTCGCATATGGGACGTTGGATCCCTAGGAAACTATAGGATCCCCAGCAGAGTCGCCAGCTGCTGGGGATGACCCAGGCAGCTAGGAAGAGGATCCAAGACAAGACTCGCTTGGAGAACATGAAGTCCCCAGCAGAGTCGTCAGCTGTCGCTTTTGCGAAAATAAGGTGCCGGCACAACAGAAGAGTCGCCACCTTTTGTTATTTATCCCTCAGAGCGGGAAAGGAAACGATCGGAAAAACCTGACAAAGAAAAGGGTAAGACAAGGTCGTCGCAACCGTCGTCTGGGTTCGGGAGTCGGTTACGCAAGGGGAAGGTATTAGCACCCCTCACGTCCGTCGTACTCGACGGGATCCATGCTTGTTGGTTTGTCTACAGGTGAAAACAATCTATCTACGGCTGCTAAATCTAAACAGGGGGAAATTGACTCGATAGAGCATCGCACTCTATGCCTACGTATTCTCATCAGAGAACGAGAAATCAGAGTCAACGTAGTTCGAGAAACTACGGGTTAAGTTGCTCGGCAAGACGTCGCGTCTTGGGCCTACGTATTCTCATCAGAGAAATTAGAGCATGACGTAGTTCAGGCTAACTACGGCTAGACAGGGTGTTCTCGGTCACACGGGGGTGAGAGATTAAGTTGACGATACTAGCGTACGCATTCTAGCAGTTAGGTGGACACTGCTCGACCATTGGAGACTTAGGCGTACCTGTTTGCGGTAGAACGGACGTAGTATGTCGGGTTTTAAGGTATGGGAACCTACGGGAACTAGAACTACGGTCTGGTCTCAAATGCACTCGGGCAAGAGAAAAGGATAACGTCAATCGTCAGCGGGAAAGTCTCGATCGCACAGCAGCGAGAGAACAAAAGTTAGTGGTTAGTGTGCTCGCTAGGATATCGCATCCTATGCCTACATATTCTCATCAGAGAAAGTCAGAGCAGCTGTAGTTCGGCCTAACTACGGGTAGAACGGGGACCACAACACAAATCTCATTTTATTAATATTCTGAAAGAGTACAATGATTGAGTACAGGAAAATAAACTCCTAAAAAAATCCTATCCATCTATCATGGAAAATCTACTGGAAAATAGTCCCCTAACAAGTGGACTTTTAAATCTACTTCTAAAAGAACATAAAAGAAACTCCTACAAGAAAATATATCCTAAAAAGAAAATATTAAAATACTATCATTTTTTATGTCACTATATTTCCCATTTTTCTATTCTTTCTATTACATATTCTTTTTCCTATATTCTTTTTCTTAAAAAACTAAGCTAAGAAAATAAAAGAAAATAATGAAAAAAGACAAGAGAAAAACAAAAAAGGGGCGCAAACTGCAGCAGGAGGGGTATACAGCCAGCAAAAACAGTACAACATTGGGGCCCAGCCCAGTAAGTAATTCAGAAAAACAAAAACAGGGGACAGGGGTGTAGAAGAAAAACGGAGGGTGTAAATGCAAAACGGAGTTGTGAATCAGAATGGGCCCAGCCTAATTAGATCAAACAACAACAAAAAACGGAGGGTGAAGGGAGTTGGAAGAAAAACGGAGGTGCTGATAATGCCTCAGTATGGGGCCCAGCCCAATCAACCAAACCACAACAAAAAACAAAAAAACAGAGGGTGAAGGGAGTTGGAAGAAAAACGCGGGGGGGGGGGGGGGGGGGGGGGGGGTGTACGGACAAACCAACAACAGGCCCTAAGGCCCAATCATTGCCACGTATCTCCTGATTCAGCAAAACCCTAGTCTTGACTTCTCAAACCTTCTGTGCACTGTTCATCTCGCCGCTCCCCCTTCTCAGCCTCCAAACGCTCTCTCTCGTTTCCTCTCTGTTCAAACCTCTTCGTTTCATCTTCCTCCCCCAGATTCAATCCCTTCCTTCTTCTCTCAAACACGAACCAAATCACGAAATCCATTCTTGGAGACGATCTTTGAAGAAGACTTGCTGAAAAACATTGCATGTGGAGGATGATTCTTGAAGTTCTGCAGAATGCATGACGAGTCTTGATGCGCTGATGAACGATCTGGAGACCTGGAAGCTTGCATGTTGATTGTTGTTGAAGATCGGAAAATCTGGGCGAAAAGGAAATATGACGGTGACGAAGAACAGAACGGAGGTTTGTTCACAACGGTGATACGAAGAACGTTCGTCGCTTGATGAAGATCTGAAGAAGGCTTATGATCTTGGATGTTTTAAGTTTGGTAGATGTAGCAGTTTAGGTTGGCGATCGGAGAAGATCGAGTGTGGATCTGAGTTTGTGTTGAAGTGGATCTTGAAGGTTATGGAG
Source organism: Lathyrus sativus (assembly GCA_963859935.3). Classification (NCBI taxonomy): domain Eukaryota; kingdom Viridiplantae; phylum Streptophyta; class Magnoliopsida; order Fabales; family Fabaceae; genus Lathyrus; species Lathyrus sativus. The sequence goes on from OZ012737.1 coordinate 671,184,803, forward strand.
GAGCTTTGCAGTAATTCTGGAAAATGACATGAACAAGGATGAACATGTGGATGAAGACCTGGAAAAAACGCAAGAACGGTTGAAGATCGTTGAGTTTCTTGAAGGTTTGGTGAGGAGATCTGGAGAGGATGATGATCGAAGGGCTTTGTGGAAAAGCTCACAAAGAACAAGGATGAAGTTGGAGAATCAAGAACAGATGACGAACTTGCTTGAGAAATCTGGAAAATCGCTGAGATCTATGAAGATCGGTGAGCACATGAATATTGGATGAGGATTCCGGCGTGAGATGCAGTTTCTGGTGGAGTTTTGGCCGTGGGGACCGCCGTGTGATTTCACCGGCGAGGAACTCCGGCGTTTGCATGGACTCCGGCGAGGTCTCTGGTGATGGCGTGATGAGTGGGACACGTGTGGAGGCGGAAGTGAGAGGGAGAGGCACGTGGCCACATGCAGAAGGAGGTGGAGGGTGGTATGGGCGAAACGTGGCGATGAAGTGGGATGAGGTGGGGAATTCTGAGATGAATACGTGTGGAAATTGGAGAAGAGTGAGACGTGGCTGTGTAGTGGGGGACCACCTGAGAGTGAAACGTGGATGAAAAAATGGAGAGAGACGTGGCAATTGAATGGAGAGAGAGACTGAAATGAAACGTGGATGAAGTGGGAGAGTGAAACGTGGAAACTGGAGGAAGAAACGTGGCAATGAAGTGGGGAAGTAATGAGGTGGTGAAGTCTGAGATGAACACGTGTGGAAATTGGAGAAGAGAGATTCAGAATGAGCATGCGTGGCTCCTTTATAGACTGACACCTGGACTGGGTTGTGGGCCTCCAAAGCTGACACACGGCCCATTAAATGAGACTCAGACTAATTAACATGATTAATGAACAATTAACACTTGATTAAACCTAAAACTACAATTAAATGCAAAACGGAAATTAAAACAGTAATTAACCTAAATGAAAATTAAAACAAATCTAATTCTAATTAATTCTGATAACCTCAATTAAAATCTAATTAAGACCCTAATTAACTCTACCAATTAATATTCTAAAAACCTAATTAAAATCTATTAAAAAATCTAACTAATACCTAGAAAAATCAATTAAATCTATAAAAAATCTAGAAAATAAGGGAAAAACCCTAAAAAGCGAGAAAGCCGATTAAATCGATTAGAGAACTATATCGAAATAAACGGTAAAAATCCCGGACACCGAGATGTCCTCAAAAACAACAGCGAGATCTGAAAATACCGGGACGAGCACTGATTCTCAAAACACGTCCTCGTATTGGCCTGAAATGCCTGAAGCGCGATCAGAGGGCTGTAATCCCGATAAAGTCAATCTGACTGGAAAAAATGCAATGTACGTGGTATGCAAATGCAAAATGAAATGAGTCGAAACATGAGACAAATTTAGGTAAGTAGTTGGTCAAATTTTGGGGTGCAACAAGGTGGTTTACTAATATGAGCTCATTTGGCAACACTTTTTTGAGATTTTGGAGTTGGTGAGTCTAGAAAAACTGTCAACATGTTCAAAATATGAAGAAGACCGCGTCGCCGAATTGTTATTCAATGTAGGCTTGAGTTTCTTCAGAGTACCTTTTGTTTTCACTATTTGAGAGGGTGGTCTCAAGTCGGTGGTTTCCGGATAAACAATCTTCCTCAATTGTTCTATGATGTGTAGTTTTATGTTGTCATCGAATTTCAAAAATCTCTCTTGTATCAATTCTCATTTGGTCAAAATAGAGATATTCGATTTACCGTCTTTAATGACACCATCATTATCAAACCTAAACCTCTTCCAAATAGTTCAAACCTCATCCATCCTTATCGGACTACCAAGTTTCACTTTTTTTTGTTGCAATAACACAATCACATGGGAGACCATATGTTTTCACAATTGTTCATCCATACTTTGCGCTATTGGAGCCTATATTACTAGCTTGTTTAGCCTTATGAAAAATATAATTAAACCCGCTTGAGATATGTTGCCGACCAACTGAGAATAAAAATTGTTATCTTTAAATCAATGTAGATTGAAACAAATGATCTTTGCCTGAAATTCTAACTTCTTTTTCTCCCTTTGATATGATGAACTAGAAGATTAGAGATTTGGAGTGAAAATGCGGATTGAGAATGGAAGGGTTTTTGGTGAGGGTTTGTAAAGAAAAACACAATAGTTGGGTGATCATGCAAATATGTGTTTTATCAGATTATTCCGGAGACGCTTCTCCGAAAATATCTAACATGCAAATGTGACAGCAAGTTTTAAAATCCCGCCCAAACTTCCGAAGATGCATCTCCGAAATTTTTACTGATATGATCAATTATGAATATATCTTTTGAAACTTTTTTGAGATGCATCTTCGATATTAAAAAAAAATTGGCAACATAGGATTTTCCGTCCCGTATGTTTAGGTCGGGGTTCATTTTGGTCATTTAATTTTTTAAATGGTCATTTTAGTCTCTCAACTGTATTATATGTACCACGTTTATCCTTTAGAGACAAAACATACTAATGATGTTACACGTGACAATGTTAACTGCTATGTCAGCTCCACGTAGAAAAAGTTCTTCTATAAAAACGTCAAAATGAGGAACGCACGTGTTCATGTGTACTAGGGTTTGTTCCATTTGCCTTCATCTTCTTCTGTAAAATCACGACTTCATATTCTTCTGTTCATGCCTTCCTCTTCTTCTGTTCATATTTTCATCTTCTTCAGCATTAACCTTGTTGACGCATAAAACATCGATTGTGAAGAGTAATGACTCATAAAAGTCCAGCTTCGTCGCAAAAAGGGTCTGGTAATGGTGGAAATGTGAGTTACAGTTCTGAATCTAGGGTTGATTCTTTATCTTCGAAAAATGAATGGAGACCTAACTATTGGTGTGGTGATTTTGTTGTACTCAGAAGGGTAAAAACAGTCAAAAATTTTGGGAAGCAATTTTGGGGATGTCCACATTATAAGGTACGATCTATCTTGTTAAGGTTGCATTTGTGAATTTACACAGTAAGTAATGTTGTATGTAACATGTGCATGGGAATACAAGTAATGGATTTGATTATTTTAATTGGTCTTGTGTTAAAGTAAAAGATGACAGGGACATGTTTATCAAGAATAAAAAAAACAGGTTGGAATGCTTAGAAAAAGAGAATGAAGAATTACAACAAAATTGATTAAATCCGAAGTATTAGTTGAAGAACTTAAGGGGGTTATCAATAACACAATGAAGTGGAAAACATTTTGGAGAAATTCGTTTTTTTGTTGTATTTAGTGTATTAATATACAATTTATTAATGTAATTGTACTTCTCCAAAGGTCGTTCTATGGGATGAATGAGTTGTATTTCTAAATTATTATTTTATGCGATTAATTAAATTATGAGATCAATGAAATGGAATTGTGCAATGTTGTTTATTGCATGGTATGTTGTTTATAATGGTATAATGTGTCTGTCAAAATGGAGTTGTGAAATGCTATAATTTGTCTATCACCTAACTGGTATAATTTGTACCAAAACATAACAGAATATTTGTAAAATATGTCTTCCAATATAGTACGAATAAAACACAACAGAATATAAGCAAAATATGTCTTTCATTATAGTACCAATATGTCATAACAGAATTTCCATATAAGGCTTATAACATAGTAGAAAAACATGTATCATAGTACCAATAGTCAGAACAAAATTCCCATATAAGGCTTACAACATAATACCAATAGTCAGAACAAAATTCCCATATAAGGCTTACAACATAGTACCAATAGTCAGAACAAAATTCTCATATAAGGCTTACAACATAGTACCAATATAAGCCTAAAACATGTACCATTGTACCAAAACATAACAGCAAAAAATAGTACAAAACATAGACCTAAGACAACACATTGTATCAATTTTTTCTTCTTGCTCGCTTAAGATGAAGTGAGCCTAGTTGTAGCGTCTGCCACATTCTTTGATGCAGTTAACTTAGTTGTAGGGTCTGGTGATCCGACACTTCTAGTTGGCCTTCTAATGGGTAACTTCTTGAATAGAGTCTTGGAACCAATTTCTCTAGCCTGGGGTGAGTTTTAGCCTAAGATTGTTGTATCTAAGCAGCAGTTGGTTGTGTTTGAGTGGCAGACTATTGTGTCTGAGCCTGTGAGTGTTGTGTCTGAGCCTGAGTTGGTTGTGTCTGTGCCTGAGTTGGATGTGTCTGAGCAACAGTTGGTTGTGTCTGAGTTGGTGGATGCTTGCAAGTAAGCTTGCTATGACCATTTTTTTTGCACTTACTGCATTTAATAAGGAGTCCATTCCTCCTTAATTTTCGATTAGAGCCATCAAATTTACCTTGGTCCAAATTCCTTTTTTTTTTGGCCTTCCTGGCATTTATCTAAAAATTGGTGGTTGCACATCACTATAGTCGGTCCTTTTCCAGATGTTAGAACCATTAACAGGATAGATGACATGGTTGTATACCTCCTGATATTTTCCTTTTTTGTACAAATCTAGTATGTAACTTTCTACCTCGAAGTTTATGCTTTTCATGGAAGCAATTGCATGCACACATGGTAAAGATGTCAACTGTCATTTCCTACATGTACAACTTAGATCTTGTAAGTTGGAACTGAACTTATCTCCAACATTTTCAAGGTGTCTAACCTCAAAGATATGTTTAGCTTCCATTTTGGAAAACAATACATAATCTCAGCAGTCATGACATTATGAGTAAACAAAACATAACATTATGAGTATACCTAACAATCCACATGTTGGTTTATCATTAATCCTTGCAATCCTAATAGCCAAAAACATAGCAGTTTATCAAAACATAGCCAAATCTCAAAACATAGCAGTTTATGAAAACAAATGCCAATACTAATACATAGCAGTTTATGTTGGGCAAGATGTCATCATTAGTAAGGTTTGCAAATCTCACTATTTTTTGCCTACCTTTCCATTAAGTATGTATAGATATCTTTAAGCATTGCCATTATAGGCTTAGCTCTTGCTTCAATAATAACACTATTGAAGGCCTCTGTCATGTTGTTCAACACACTATCACACTTAGAGGATGTCTTGAATTGAGATTTGCTCCAAAACCTAGGAGGTGTTTTCATCATGTGCTTGAACGCTTCCTTATTAACAACTCTCATTTCTCTTTCCCAAGATTATGGATATGTTGACTTAATAACTTTCCATATAATCTCTTTCAGCTTATTTCTAGGAAATCTCTCCCTAAAATTGTTGTAGAAATGGCGTACGCAAAACCTCTATTCCACACCCGATAAGAGCTCATTTGTAGATGGCAAGAGACCCTAAGAAATAAACACAAGAGATTATAATCATGCACAAAATGAATACAAGATAAATACAAGAGATTCAGTATCACAAATTCAGTACCTTTTATTGGTCTGATATGAAAGTATATGTACAACATTGACTTCTACCTCCAAGATAATCAATCAATAGATCTAGAAACCGTGACCAATTGTCCTTTGTTTCACCTTCAACAATTACAAAGGCTATTGGCATCATTTGGTCGTTTGGATCTCTTCCTATGGCTGCCAATATTTGTCATCCACATATGCCCTTCATAAAACAGTCATCAAGCCCAATTATGGGTCTACATAATTTGAAACTCTCTTTGCAAGCCTTGTAACAGATGTAGATCCTTTGGAAGTGAGGCCTATTGTCAGTTGCATTGTCTGGACCAGGATTTGCAGGTTGAACATTAATCTTGACAGTTGATCCAGGATTTGTTTTAAGGATCTCATGTGCATAGTCATAAATTCGTATATATTGTTCTATAAATGACCCATAAATCAAACCTCTTGTTGAACATCTAGCCCTAACAGCCTTAGTCTTGTTTACACTAACATTCCATTTCCTTTGGGATTTTTTCTTGATGTCCTTGGTTTTCAAATTTGGATTATCTTTCAAAAAGTTTTGAATTCTTTTACCTAACCACTTTGAACTCATGAGCTTCACATTATATGATCTACTACAATTATGTTTATCCACCAATTTCCTCAATTGCCAAGAATCTTCATTTGGTAACTTGCCACAGTAAGCATTCCATTCACACCCTTTATTACATATCACCCTCACCCTTTGTTTATCATTTTTGGAGAACCTCAAATCCCTTCTTGACTGAACAACATATAAAGTAATTACCTCTTTAAAATCATTATTTGTTGCAAAATAGGTTCTTAATTCCCATTTGTAGTCTGACATGTTCTTGGCCATTTTGAAAGTAGGATACTTCTTCTTATGACAGTTACTTTCATCATCAGTTTTACACTCACTCTCCAATTCCTCACTATCACGTACACCCTCATCTTCACCTTCCTCACTACCTTTTTTGCTAGCACCTTCACCTTGCTCACTATGTTTTTTTCCCTTTACCTTTACTTACTGTCTCTTTATCATAATCCAACAGATTTGTAGTATCATCTTCCATTAAACCATCACTGTCTTCACCTAATTCTTGAAAGACAACATCTAAGGCACTGTCATATTAGAAGCTCCATCATCACTATCACTCATATCCTTAGCCACATTAAGCTCAACATTACTATCTTCTACCTCACCCTCACTCATATCCTCAGCCTTAATCTCACTATTATTATCTCCTACCTCACCCTCACTCATATCCTCAACCCCATTAATCTCAACAGTATTATCTCCTGCCTCACCCTCACTCATATCCTCAGCTCCATTAACATCAACATTATTATCCCCTTCCTCACCCTCCCTCATAACCTCAACCTCATTAACATCAACGTTTGTGCCTCCAACCTTAGTCTTATTCAAGTTACTTACAATATCTCCTTTACCATTCACAACTTCTTCAATCAGTTTTTCAATGACATCTTCAGTTTCATTAACATTAGCTACCTCTTTAACTATGTTTTCAGTCTCATCCTCAATAGGTCCATCATAATAATCAGGTTGAGAAAATGAATGTTTCACATATAAATGAACAACCTTATGTACCTTACATAAATCAACTATCTCTAAGGCACCTTTATCATCACTCAAAGTAAACAAACGTTGGGTCCTTGTATATTATTGTTTCAACATCCTCATATCCTAGTTCTTTAACAATCCCTAACACCTCAAAATAGTTCCACTTATCAACATCACACTTCACATCAGTAATGAACCCCCATAACTTGACTCATCATCACCTTCAAAATAACTCCCATGGTGTGTAACTACATGAACATATTCATCCATAACAAACCTAAAAATTACAACATTTGGAATCAGGTACGCAAAACCTTAAATCCATGGCAAACCCTAAAATGCAAACACATACAAACCATAAAAAAATATTACACGTGTATGCCAACTTTACCATGTCATAAAAAAATAATACACATGTGTGCAAGCTTTGCATCTCAATTGACTTTGACTAACGTTTTGGACGGAAAGGATAAACATGAACCAATTTGAAAAGCTGAGTGACCAAAATGATCCTTTTTAAAATTAGGGACTAAAATGAACCCTACACAAAAGATAAAGGACGAAAAAAGATATTAAGTCAAAAAAATTCAACTTATAGGACGCTATTCATAATGGCTTGTATTGAGTGTGTATCAAACGCATAAGTAATAGAGTGCATTAAAAATTTTCTTTAAAAAAATCAAAGTCAATGGATAAATATGGATATGTCCTGATGTTATCTTTCAAGGAGAGTAATTTAAGGACTCTAAAAAACACAAAGGGTGCAATAAAGCGCACCAAAAATATTTGTAAGGTGTGAAAATATACTAGAGCGTTTGGACGAAAATTGAAGAGGTGTATAAAATCACTGCCTTAAAATTTGTTTGTTATTATTTGTAAAAATTTTATATTGATTTGAATAATTTATGGAGCACACACATAACTTGTCTCACATATCTTCCTTCCATCGGCAATCCATTTCTGAAACTTTAGACCCCGAGAAGTTGCATAGCTCCCTTACCAGTAATCCATACAAGAACATACACCTTTTGTAAAATGATGGAACCTATTTCTATCTCTAACAATTAACTCTACATTGAAAACCTTCGAGATTAGCTTCGTAGCCGTGTGACAATCTTCGCAGACTCGCAAGTTTTTTACAATCCGAATAGGCGTTGGAGCTCGAATCTTCATAATTCCGTAAGCAATTGCCAGTTTCTCACTATGCCTGTGAAGTGAATCTTCTTTCTCCTCTTCATCTATGTCAAACAATGCCTCACCAGTATTTCCTATGTATCCTGCTAACTTTATTTTTTGCAGTATATCTTCCCACATCCTTTCAATTTTTTCTATATCTGGATGTGATTTATCTCCAATTGTAAACTCATGAATTTTTCCATCTATCTCAATGAGACTATATCCAGGTGGTTTTCTAACTCCTTTTTCCTTCATCAATCTTCTCATGACAGTAACATCTTTCCACTTGTTTGTGCGTGCATATATGTTCGATAGCAATACATAATAACCACTGTGTTCTGGTTTCATCTCGATCAAAATCTTTCCCACCCTTTCTCCAACTTCGACATTTCTATGAATCCTGCAAGCTCCTAGCAATGCTCCCCATATTGGAGCATTTGGCTTCACAGGCATTTCATGAATAAAATTCTCAGCCTCTTCCAACTTCCCCGCCCTTCCAAGAAGATCAACCATACATCCATAATGCTCCAATCTCGGCTCTACCCCGTGATCTCTTTTCATGCTTTCAAATACTTCTAGACCCTTTTCTACCAACCCTCCATGACTACAAGCTTTCAACACTGCAGTAAATGTAATATCTCTAGGAACTATCCCAGTTTTCACCATTACATAAAAATACTTTAGCGCTTTCTCTGCATAACCATGCATGGCTAATCCAGAAATCAAACCTGTCCAACAAAGTACATCCTTCTCTTCCATTTCCTCAAAAACCCAAATAGCTTTCTCAACATTCCCACATCTTGCATACATATCAACAACAGCCGTCCCAAGAATCACATTCAAATCCAAACCATTTCTCATCACATACTCATGAGCTTTCTCCCCAATTGCAAGAGCACCCAAATGAGCACAAGCAGATATCACACCAACCATAACAACCTCATTAGCCACCACCCCTTCAGCCTGAAGAATCTCAAACATTTCAACCGCTCTATCAAAACGTCCGTTCCGCGAATAACCACTAATGATAGTACTCCAAGTCACCAAATTCTTCTCAGGCATTCTATCAAACAGTTCACGTGCAGACTCAACATCACCACATTTACTATAGCCCTTAATCATACAAGTCCATGAAGCAACATCAAATCGACCCATCCTCTTAAAAACACATCTTGCAGACTTTAAATCACACAGAGAAGCATACATATAAACAAGAGAATGTTGAACATAGAAATCACATTGAAAACCATGTTTAATTATTTGACCATGAACTTGTGTACCCATTGTTAAAGACTCAAGTTGAGCACATGCTTTAGCCAAAAAAGGGTGTGTGATGTTATCAGGTAAGAGACCAATGCGTTGTGATTGAATGTAATAGTGAAAGGAGTTTTCAGGGTTTTGGCTAATGGAACAACCGCGGATCAATGCATTGAAAATGAAGAGATTTGGATTGTGAATTTGAGAGAAAACTTTGATAGCATAAGTTAGAAATTTTGCAGTGTGGTCTATGCAGAAAGCAATGATGCGACTTGATGCAAAAACGTCGAAGAAAAGATGGGTTCTTAGCATATGGGCATGGATTATTTTGAGGTCGTGAATATTGGAGCATTGTGATAGTAGCACGAGTTTGGGATTCTTGAGTTTCAGTTTTTGCAGAATTGAGTTATTAGTAACACCAATGGTACTCATTTTACAATGTACGAGAAAACATCATTGAATGTTACAACAAGAGTGTTTGTTATCTAAAACTCGATCAATCCTTCTTTGTGCAGAGCAGTGGTTATTCGAGAAAGTAAACCGGGAAGCTTAGACTCACCATTCCATCTGGATAGTCTTAACATGACATCGCTGCAAAAAAAAACAATAAGTTTGTCTTTATTAACCGAGCGTTTGATCACACTTTTCCCAAATGATCAGAGTATCATCCGCATATTGTAAATGCGAGAATCACTCTTCTCTTTATTAACTGTATGTTTGACCACATTTTTCCCAAATGATCAAAGTATCACCCACATATTGTAAATGTGAGAATGACTCTTCTCCATTCTCAAACTTGTACATGCTGAATTTTTCACTAACACCGGTTTGCATTTGTTTTAGACTTGTAATCACTTAGCCTCGTGTTTATATACCAATCAATACTCATTCATTTCTTTCATGCAGGACACAGTTTATTCTAAGAAATTTCATTCGTCATATCTTGATATACTCGACAAATGATAACATTGTCAAAATGCGCAAAGAATACTAGTAAATAACGTTGAAGCAAACAAAACAACGGATTTTAGTAGAGTTTACATATGCTACTGGATTTCTGTAATTTTTGTAATAGTACATTAAAAATAGAGTACAGTGAACTAAAAACTAGTCAAAATTGAATACAACCAATAAAAAACTAATCAAAATTGATTTTTAAAATCTATATGAAATTTGGATCAGCAATGTCAGTTATCGCTGCTACGCATGAATTTCTCTAGAAAGAGAACTTGAAAGCTCCCACGCTGGAGTCTGCAATAGAATCCCAGATGGAAAGTTTCCTTTGCTGGGTCTTTTTCTCTTCTTCTTTTCGGGTCAGTTCATCAATTTCTCCAGGAAAAGAAGCCTCAATAGCATTCTTAAACTTATCATGCAAATTCACTCGATCCGTTGTTCCAGATACCAGTATGCTCGCGTTCGGCCGTTTAAGAAAATCCAACACATTTAACAAATTTCTCCTGCAACAAATACATAGAATGTTTTAGATTAAAATTATCCAATGCTGAAGCAAAATATGCAGATCTAGGATAGAGAACCTCACCTGCTAACATAGTTTTGTGTTATGGCAATAGATTCCTCCAGGTTGATCACCAAATGCCACCATCCATTCGGCACAAAGATGACTTCCCCGGCTTTACATATGCACTCAATTGGTTTCTTTTTCCAATTCTTTGTTACGCCGTAAAAGTTCATGAACCATTCCATTATTGAAACAGGAGATGCCACCTCTGCACCATCAGGACTAGGATGAACACCAGGCGGAATTACATCAGGAGGAAACAGTATCCATTTCTTCGACCCCTTGATCACAGCATTCCAAGCTGAGGTTGAGTTTGGATCAACGTGGAAAGACGATCCAGACCCAGCTGGTCCGATAATAATCCACCTGTAGTCAGGCCTCTCGTTGCCCAAAACACCAAACAAGTCCTCCTGAAAATACACCGGAACTTCATACTCAGAACCCAATGTCGGAACTTTTTCAGCAAATTTCGGATCAAACAGATACAGCGGCCGTTCTTCTCTAACTTGATCTGAATATCCAAAATACTCTCCGAGTGTCATCTCCACAGGCCCAACTGCAAACTTAACATCATCACCACATAACTTCATCAAATACTCTCTATCCCATTTCCTCAACGCATCCCAATTATCAATACACCCTTCCAACAACACCGGCTTATTAACCTCCTCGAAATTCATCACAAACTCTTCAACCGAAATGCCTCTCTTTCGGACAATATTATCCCTCTCCAACCATTCAGGTTTCATTTCAAGATTCGCACACAACCAACTCTGGAAAAGATAATCAGAATAAAAGTCTCTAACTTCGAAACCCCTAAGAGCACTACATGAACCATCAAATAAAGGGTAACAAGAAGAAACAAAAGTAGTTTTCCATGACCCATTATACTGAAACCCATCAATAAGATTCTCCAAAACAAGATTCCTCCAAAGGGGTTCATGATTAGTGAAAACATAAAATGATTTGCTAACAGAAGCCAAAACACCTAAGCTGGTACCATCCAAAAACCCTAGAATGTCAAGAACAAGTTCATCAGTTAGGGTATGAAGATTACCTAAACCAGTGTCTCTGGAGTTGATGGAACCAGGACTGAAATAGAGATTGCCTAAGGGCTGAACACCGTGAGTGTGTGATGGGGCAGAACTTTTGATGCTGAAACCTTCTTCTGTGTCTTCATCTTCTATGAGAGATGGGGAATTATTGGTAATGGAAGAAATGCAGCTCTGGTGTCTGAGTTTGTGAGCGTTTTTGTTTCGGTTTTTTCGGATGGTTTTCTTTGTTCTTCTGGTTTTGATACGGGACAGGAAGTTCCTCATTCTGAGACTCGGCATGGGGGAACCAGATTGACGATGTTGGTGGTGGCTGCTCAAGAGAATGTGCAGTGTGTGTAAGGGCCAAAACTCAAACTCGCACAAATGTGTTTTTTTTGTTAACAAAATGTGTGTATGTTTTTATTTCAATGTATTAGATAGGTTAGTTTTCTACAAAAATATTTTACCGAATAAATTGTCAATTTACTTCAATGTATTAGAAATTGAATACACTTTAGAAAGGGCTAATTTTGGGTTTTTTTTTTCTCTAGACTTCTTTCAATATTTAGACAATTACTTTATCCACTTGATGCCACAGAGGTGAGGGTTCAACAAATTAAAAATTTAAATTTGTTTTTTTTTTATTTTGAATATATATTTTTGAACGTATTTAAAATATAAATAATATTTTATAAGTGAGTCATCCATCTCATATCCGTTAAAAATTGGTTCGAAGATGTATCTACAAAATCCTTTAAACAATTACGGAGATACATCTTCGGATTAGTTCCTGAAAATATTTTGTGTTTCACAAATGAACCTTCCACCTCAAATTTGTTAAAATATGGATCAAAGATGCATCTCCGTAAATTTTTAGTGATGATTCCGTAGACGCATCTCCAGAATAACCTTTGAAAGCATTTGAAAGTTATTAACATTTGATAGCAAGTATCTCAAAATTTTATTTTTTTTAGGTCATTTACACTAACGATATAATTACATCATACTAATTATACTCATGTAATTCAAACATGTCATATATAAATTCAAATCCAAACATTAATTAAGTAGTCATAAATGTTACTATAATACCTAAGTTGTTCAAAAAAAAATATAAAATTGTTACAAAAATACAAATAAAAATAAACTAATGTATGTTTCTAAACCCCTGCTTCTCCTCTACAACCGCATGTACCCCAAGGCATTATGTGCCTCGAGTAAGATGGTATGTAAGGCGGCCATACCAGGACTGCCTTTTGCAGTGTCTCTTATTTTTATGGCATCTCTCACAATCATCACAATGTAATGGCAGACCGATAACAGGTCTATTGTGTCGTCATCTATAGCTCAATCCTCTTCTAAAATCTTCGGATGAGCGGGTCTACGTGGTGCTCCTGCGGTATCTAATGACATGTAAGGATGTGACACTCAATATAACTAATTGATGTAGCCTTGTGCATAAGCCCATGGTTTACTTGTTGGCACATTGTGTGCCTTATCTAGTATCAAATGACTATAGAAATTATTGAGTACGCATTAAGATCTATATGGTGGACTGCCGGAGTAGCAGACACGGAGGAATGTCTTTGAATAATATGAAGAAATCTGAATTGGTGCATGACCCACTCAAGCAGATGTGGATATATCAGGTGTGACCCACAAGTCAACCATATATAGTAAAAGGCAACTCACAAGCAAACCATACATAGTAGAAGATTATGTCGTTCAAGGGACACGTCTGACGATGGCCTTTGTACGGAACATACATTTCATCTACTATAATACGGTCAATAAACACCGAAAACAACAATATCGCTTGAATCCCTCTGTATGGGAAAAAGGCGCAAGCACGTGACCAATCCTCAGTGTAGCCCATGACAGATTACCAGCCGGATATGCGAAAAAAGTGAGTGATGATCCACGCCTGAAAATGGTTCAGATAAAATATTAGTAATAAGTGTAACACAAATATTATGAAAATATTAGTAACATTAAAGGTTGCAAATATATTATTGTAAACAGTGTGAATCTTCCTGTCATATGTATTGTCTTCAAAATGCAATTTCACCTAGTTTGGAGTATAGATAAACTAAACACGCGTCCCCCCAGTTGTACTCGTGGATCCGATCTAAGTAGATGAAGTATGTCAAGTAGATAACATCGAAATATGTTGCAGTTTTTCATAAATATTGTTGTGTCAACCAAGTATAGGAAGTATGACCTCAATGCACATTGCCTGTGGAGTAAAACATGCCCTTCATCACCTTCGGTCTCCACTGTCGCAACCAGTTGGTATTTATACAGGTCATCCAGGTATGCAAATCGGGCATGAGCACCTCTCGTGACATCAAGCTCCCGTTGGAACGCACCTGGACCAGCTTTGAAATAGTTTACCATCAGCTCAACTGCCTCTTATTTGTTTATCCAAGAATGGTTAGTAATTTTCCTTTACTCTGAAGATGTACAAGGCATGAGACAACGTCCATAGTCATAAGGAGCAAAACATTGTTATCCATGAGCCTCTAGACTTTTTGGATTTCAAAATCAAATCTCTTAAAAATAATGTCCATAGTCATAAGGAGCAAAACATTGTTATCCATGAGCATCTAGACTTTTTGAATTTCAAAATCAATCCTCTTAAAAACAATGTTCATAGTCATAAGGAGCAAAACATTGTTATTCATGAGCCTCTAGACTTTTTGTAAAAGATATACAACCTCTGGCGCTAAGAAACTAAAAGTGACAAATGCAAATGGTATAAAGACATGTAGATTGTCATAATAAAATTTCTCATGTTTAACCACTTAACATGTAGAGGCTTTGAGTATTATCTATTGCAATGCAAAATCTTTAGTCCTGAATCCCACAGGTAGATAAACATGAGTCAAGTAAGTTTACACGTCAGTTTTTCTCATACCCACCACACACTAGAACATTTATCATCCAAAAAATTCATATACATCTTTTTTAATTATTTATTGAATCATGATAACTTAATTAAAAATAATATTAATCACTTGCTGTTTGAATTTTAATTAAAAAATTCACAATACTTGCTGTTTAAAAAAAACACTCAGGGATTCTATTTCCACAAATAAAAATGAATTATATTTTATCATAAAAATTTAATAATAAATGAGTTTAGTAAGACAAACTTTTAACGTTTAATTATGACATATAAATAGTATCTAAAATTTATAAAAAAAGTGAAATAAAATTTAAGAGTTACAACAAATAGTCATCAAAAACAAAGTTTAACTTAAAAGTGTATTATAAATTTCAATCGATTATAAATATTTTATTTTATTATTTAAATTTTGGTTGGAGTAATAATACGGATTTTAATTCTCTTCTTTTTTATATATCATGTCATCTCTCATATTTCTAATCTAACGGTTCAAAATTTATAATGAATAATTAAATAAAAAAAGTCATTTAATAAGAGAGATAAATTGATAAGTAATTTGTCTTTGTTCCTCCACAAAATTAACAACCATAAATAACTTTTTTATTTAATTATTCATTATAAATTTTGAACCGTTAGATTAGAAACATGAGAGATGACATGATATATAAAAAAGGAGAGATTCAAATCCTAATAATACATTTATACTTTTGGTGCATCAATTTAAAACTTTGAAAATAATTTTTGCAAAATAATAAAATGAAATTAATGCATTTAAATTTTATAAATAAAAAATATTATCAAAATGTTGGTACATTTCTCTTTTAGTGTATCAATTCAAATCTTCATAAGTAATTTTTGTAAAATACTAAAAAAATACATTTACTCTCTCTCTCTCTTTCTCTCTCTCTCTCTCTCTTTCTCTCTCTCTCTCTCTCTCTCTCTCTCTCTATATATATATATATATATATATATATATATATATATATATATATATATATATATATATATATATATATATATATATATATATATATATATATATATATATATATATATATATATATATATATATATATATATATATATATATATAAAATCAAAATGTGGCCATACATTTAACTTTTTTAAATTAAAAAGAAATTATCAAAATGTGTCCACTGCCCATGCATTTAGCTTTTGCAAATTAAAAAAAATGTGGCCAGTAATTTAAGAACATGAGACTTTTACATCGCTATCTAAATTTTAAGGTCTTGTGTAGTGGACTAGGTTGTATAGGTCTAAATCTAGTTCAGGTCTAAATAAAATATTTATTTTGAATGTAACTACTAACTAATGCATTTTAAACAACTTATTTTATCTAATACATACATAACTCAAAAATAGAAAGAAAATGAGAAACTTATTGATTGAGAGTTGTTGTGCGAAAGCTTGAATGAAATCAACTGTGATTGATTTCGATGTAATTGAAGCAGCGTTAAAACTTGAAAAATAGCACACTTGAATTTTGCTCAAAGTTCTTACAAAAGGGTTTGTGAAAATTTAACATATGGAGAAGAAATGAGGAAGGTTCTGCGCGCGAGGTATATGAATTAATACCTGTCTAAAGATGCATCTTCGTAAAACTCACTGAGTGTAAAATTAAGTGTTTAGAAAGTAAAGATGTCAACAATATTGATTTAAGAAAAAAAAACTCAAAAGCATTGAAAGACGAGACATTTATATTGTTAAGCCTAACGCAAATGAGAAAGACCCAGATGGTAGATATGTCTAGGAGTGTCATTATCTTGTACTTTATAGATAAAGTTTTGAGGGAAGTCGAAAGAGAGAAAACCACTACAAAGATGTTTTCAAGCTTGAATCATTGTATATGACCAAGTTCTTGTCTCATGGGTTTTGTATAAAACAACAATCATACTCACTTTTGATAGTAGAGAATAAATCATTGTGGAACAAATTGAATTAATTTCACAAAAGTATTAAGGTGAAACTTGATGATAAGGACATGTATCTACTCTTGTTGAGCTCATTACCTAAATATTTTGAGCATTTCAAGGATTTGTTTCTTTTATGATAAGAAAGGAAATATCTTAGAGGTGGTCCAATCGACTATAGTAATTAGAGAGTTAACTAAGATGAAAGAGTTAAATGCTGATGACAATGAAGAAAGCTTGAATGTTTTAATATGGTGAGTAAGACTAAGGAAATCCAAAATGTGAAGAAATATAGGTATAAATAAGTCAAAGTCCATAGTGTTTGACAAGTTGAAGCACAAGTGTTTCATTCGTCATAAATGTGGCCACCTCAAGAAGAATTGTCTTGAGAGGGGGATCAAAGTTAACTATTTTCAAATTATGGTTGCTTCAGATGAGGATAATTATAAGAGTGACTCGATGTGTTTGACAACCATGAGTTTCTTTTTACATGGAGGTATGTTACCAAACTTTAGGATTTTTTATTTTTCTAAATTTATAATTGAACATGGCATGTTGAAAATTTTGCACGAGACATTAAGAGTTGTTGTTGGTGCAAAGGTAGAATAAATGAGGAAAGGTAGAAATATTCTATTAAGAATGACGGCAGAAGAAACAGGATTAAAAGTTACAATGATTGTCACCCTATTTATAAGCTAAAACTAGGGTTACTAGAATAAGATAAAATACTAAAATACCCTCTAACAAACTTAGGGGCTAAGAACATAGTACAACTAAATAAATATGAATTACTATTAATATTCTAATACCATCCCTTAATTCATATTCCATCAAAACTTGTAACACCAATTTCATCCCTTAGTCTAAGAAATTGATCAGTCTTGATAGCTTTCGTCAGAACATCTGCCAACTGCTTCTGAGTGTTGCAGTGTACAACTTCTAACACTCCACTCTGAACTTGATGTCTCAGAAAATGATACTTGGTCTCAATATGCTTGCTTCTCCCATGCAACACTGGGTTTCTGGCAAGATTGATTGCATACTTGTTGTCAATCATCAACTTCAGAGGTTTGTCTACTTTAATCTTCAGATCCTGCAACAGATTCAGAATCCACACAGCTTGGCATGCAGTAACAGCACCTGCGATGTATTCAGCTTCACAGGTTGACAACGCCACAACAGGTTGCTTCTTGGAACACCAAGAAATGGAACCTCCCAGAAATTTGAACAAGTACCCAGATGTACTTCTTCTGTCAACTCTGTCTCCACACCAATCAGAGTTTGAATAACTCAGAAGTTCTGACTCATTATTTCCTCCAGAGGGAAATAACACTCCATACTTCAGAGTTCCTTTTATATACCTCAGAATCCTGACAGCAGCTTGGTAATGGGACCACTTAGGTTTACTCATGAACCTACTAACCATCCCAACTGAGTAGCAAATATCAGGTCTGGTATTGCACAGATACCTCAGAGAACCAACCAACTGTTTGAAGGTTGTAGCATCCACATCCTTTCCTTCAGAGTCTGAATCCAGTTTCTGATTTGTATCAGAAGGTGTGACAGCCATCTTACAATTCTTCAGATCAAATCTCTTCAGAAGTTCTAATTCATACTTGAGCTGATGCAAAATGATACCTTTCTCAGAATATCTGAACTCCATCCCTAGAAAGTATGTCATTTTGCCTAGATCAGTCATTTCAAATTCATTCATTAGAACCTTCTTGAACTTGGTTATCTCCTGTTCAGAACTTCCAGTCAATAGTATATCATCAACATATAAACATACCAGAGTCATATTGCCTTCAGAAGTATGCTGAACATAGACACAGTACTCCATCTCACATTTCTGAAAGCCTTGCTTCTTGAAAAATGAATCAATCTTCTGATTCCAAGCTCTGGGCGCTTGTTTCAATCCATATAGAGCTTTGTATAATCTGTACACCATCCCTTCCTGATTCTTTTTCACAAATCCAGGAGGTTGTGACACGTAAACTTCTTCTTCTAATGGACCATTCAGAAATGCAGATTTTACATCTAAATGCATCAGAGGCCAATTCATGTTAGCAGCTATTGCAATCACCATTCTGATTGTTTCATGTCTTTCTACAGGTGCAAACACTTCAGAGTAATCCAGCCCAGGTTTTTGTAGAAATCCTCTGGCTACCAAGTCTTGTTTCTCTCTATAGCATCAAGTTCTTCTTTCATGGCCTTCAGCCAGAGCTTCTGCTTAAGAGCCTCCTCTGTACTTATAGGTTCAGAGTCTACTAACATGGCACACCGAATAACTTCTCCTTCAGAGTCTACTTCAGTGTCTTACAGCATGTCAAATTCTGCAAATCTTCTGGGAACGCTTCTGATTCTTTATGGTCTCTGAACTTGTTCAGAGTCTTGAGCTTCAGAGTTTCCAGCTTCAGATGGTTGACTTCCTCTAGAGCTTTGACCATCTTCAAGATCTGGCATATTTTCAGAGTCTTGGCCATCTTCAGAGTCTGAATTTCCACCAGAATCTGGATTACCATCAGAGTCTGGATCATCAAAGTCACCTTCATCTTCTGAGTCTTCTCCAGAGTCAGAATCACTATCAGAGTCAGAATCAACTTCAGAGTTTACTTAACTCTGACCTTTCTTCAGAAGTTCTAACATCAGAATCAGATTGAGACTTATCCCAATTCCAAACTTCTGATTCCTTCACAATCACATCTCTGCTGAATTCAATTTTATTGGTTTCTGGACAATAGAGCTTGTATGCACCTGTACTGTGGTACCCTATCAGAATCATCACTTTGCTTCTATCATCCAGCTTCTGTCTTCTGGCTTCTGGAACATGTTTATAGCAAACAGAACCAAACACCTTCAGATGACTAACACTTTGCTTGTCTCCAGTCCACTTCTGCATAGGAACTATTTCCTTCAACTTCTTCGTAGGATATCTGTTGAGTACATACGTTGCAGTGGCAACAGCTTCTCCCCAGAGCTTATGAGGAAGCTTCTTCTCCTTTAGCATGCTTCTCACCATATCAAGCAAAGTACGGTTTCTTCTTTCAGCAAGACCATTGTGTTGAGGGGTATAAGGAGCAGTAACCTCATGCTCAATTCCATTCTCCTCACAGAACTTCTGGAACTCTTTGGAGTTATAATCACCTCCACCATCAGTTCTAAGAATCTTCAACTTCTGACCACTCTGATTCTCAGCCTTCATTCTGAACTTCTTGAATTCATCAAACACCTCATGTTTAAATTTAATAAGGGATACCCATGTCATTCTTGTGAATTCATCAACAAACAACACAAAGTACTTATTCCCTCCAATTGATGCTACTGGAAATGGACCACACACATCAGAATGTACAACTCCCAAGGCATGTTTTGCTCTTGGAGCAACTTCTGACGCAAATGGCAAACGTGGTTGTTTTCCTTCCATGCAAACTTTGCATGACTTCTCAGGCTTCTTAATTGCAGGAATTCCATGTACCAGCTTCTTTGAATTCAGATGTTTTAGGCTTCTGAAATTCAAATGACCAAATCTTCTGTGCCACAGCTCACTCTCCTTCTCAGCACATGTTGCACTAAGACATTCTGAGTCTGCAGTTCTGACATTCACCTTGAATTTTCTATTCCTTCCTTGTTCTGACTCCATAATCAACTTCTGATTGCAGTCATACAGCTTCAGAAGATTATCCTTCATGGTAACTGAAAAACCTTTCTCAATTAATTGTCCCACACTCATCAGATTGCTTCTGATGCCAGGTACATACCAC
This sequence comes from Lathyrus sativus, assembly GCA_963859935.3. NCBI lineage: Eukaryota > Viridiplantae > Streptophyta > Magnoliopsida > Fabales > Fabaceae > Lathyrus > Lathyrus sativus. Next base: position 671,205,339 of record OZ012737.1, read on the forward strand.
ACGTTCTGAATCAATGCTGTTTTCCCATTGTTCAGAATCACTCTGACATTTCCCATACCTTCTGCATTAAGATATTTGTCATCAGCACATCTGATCTTTGTTCTCTTTTTAGAGTCAAAGTCAACCAGCCATTTCTTGTTTCCAGTAAGATGATTTGAACAGCCAGTGTCCATATACCACCAGTCTGTCAGATCATCAGATTCAGAGGCCATCAATAGCACAGATTCGTCATCAGAACTTCTGACTATATTTGCTTCTTCTGATTTCTTCTCCTTGTTTGACCAACAATCTCTAGCAAAGTGACCAAACTTCTTACAACAGTAACATTGGATCTTCTTCTTGTCATACTTCTCTTTTCCCTTCTGAGCATTCTTTTGTCTATCAGAGGTTGAGCTTTCTGACTTCTGACCACCATCAGATCTTCTCCTGGCTTCTGACTGCTTCTGATACCTCCTATCAGAAGTTGCTTTCAGAGCCTGCTGCTCTACTTCCTTTTCAGAAGTTCTCTCAGTCAAACGCAACTCTTGCGCTTCTAAACTGCTCTGCAGCTCTTCAATTCTCATGGTACTCAGATCTTTGGAATGTTCTATTGCTACCACAATGTAATCAAATTGAGAGGTAAGGGATCTCAATACTTTCTCCATTATTGTTTCTTCTGAAAGAGTTTCTCCACACGCCTTTATCTCATTAGTGATCAGAATCATTCTGGAGATGTATTCAGAGACTTTCTCATTATTCTTCATGTTGAGATTCTCATATTGCTTTCTCAAGGACTGAAGCTTCACCTTCTTCACTGATGCGTCACCACCATAACATCTAACCAGTGTGTCCCACGCAGCCTTTGCTGTCGTTGAATCTGCAATCTTCTCAAACACATTTACATCAACACATTGATGAATAAAGAATAATGCTTTCTGATCCTTCTTCCTTACTTCCTTCTGCGCGTTTTTTTGTTCATCCGTTGCATCTGCTGCTACCGGAACATAACCATCAGTGACAAGATCTAAAACATCTTGAGCACCAAACAGTACACGCATTTGGATCATCCAACGATTCCAGTTTTTACCGTCAAATACTGGAAGCTTGGTGTTCATGTTGCCGTTTCCGTTCATCTTCACCTTGCACAATACACTCAATGTTTCTCACACAGTGTTTCCCAACCCACAGAATAAAATTCTGATCAGATTTTGTTCAAGATTCAACACGAATCTAAGAATCAAAATCAAACACACAAGACCTCACGTTCACTCGTGTTTCCCGTGTTTCCCAATGAATCTGAACCGGAGCTCTAGATACCAATTGTTGGTGCAAAGGTAGAATAAATGATGAAAGGTAGAAATATTCTATTAAGAATGACGGCAGAAGAAACAGGATTAAAAGTTACAATGATTGTCACCCTATTTATAAGATAAAACTAGGGTTATTAGAATAAGATAAAATACTAAAATACCCTCTAACAAACTTAGGGGTTAAGAAAATAGTACAACTAAATAAATATGAATTACTATTAATATTCTAATAATTGCTACCCGTGGATTTCATCATTGTGATTTTAAGATTTCTCTATCTTGTCCCTTAATTTTGTGGCCTAATGGTGTTGAGAACCCATGACTTTAAATATGCATAAGAAGACATATACCACTAGGCCAATTGTTTCTTATGATTTATATCACCTCAAAAATGGATAAGTTGAACCCATTATTTATATTGCATATATATTTCATTTAATAATAAACTGAATATTTATCAAATATTTATTTAATATTTATTTATTTAATATTCATTTATTTAATTTAAGTTATTTAATATTCATTTAAAATATTTTTTAATAGTTATTTAATAATAAACTGAATGTATATTTTATTTAATAATAAACTAAATATTTATTTAATATTTATTTAATACATTTCATTTAATAATAAACTGAATATTTATTTAATATTCATTTAAGATATATTTCACTTAATATTTATTTAATAATAAATTGAAAGTATATTATAATTATTTAAAAATAAACTGAAAGTATATTTTATTTATTATTTAAAAAACATAAATCAAATAATAAACTGAAAATAATCAAAATTAATACTACTGTAAAATTAATTTTAGAAATAAATATTAACTATGTAATACATACATTTTAAGGTGAAATCACTAAAACTAAATTGGCCTAGTGGTAGGTGCTCTTTTATGCTTGCTCATGGTAAAAACAACTAAAATTATTCTTAAATATTAAAAAAATTAACACATTTATCTTTTACTAGACCTTTTCCACTCTATATGACAGAGGAAAAATGGAATTTAACCCTAAAAAAATTTAAATTACAAAAGATAAATGCATGAGCACATTTTGATATAATTTTTTTAAGTTACAAAAGCTAAATCTAAATGCATGAGCACGTTTTTTTTTTTTTAATTTATAAAAGGTAAATCATGTATTAATTTTTTTAGTATTTTACAAAAATTACTTACGAGGTTTTGATAGGGGCGTGCATGGTCCGGTTTGGGTTAGGCTTGGTCAAATCCAATACTCAATTTATATAGGATATTTTGGTTTGAATGAGATAAAATAATCACTCGTTACACCAATAGATCGGTTTAGACAAACCAACTAATTTTCGGGTTGGGTTGGATAGTGGGTTACTCAAATAATTTGGAAATTTTTTAATGCATCATTTATGTTTATTACCCACCATGCAAAAATACTTAAATGCCCACAGATTTCGAAGATGCATCTTCGGACGCATCAAATTCTGATTAAACGTTAAAATATTCCGAAGATGCATCTCCGTAACAATTTAAAACATATTATGCATCACAATCAGAATTCATTATTCACATGTATTGTACTAGAGATGTATCTTAGTAAAAAACTTTACAGAGATACATCTCTGTAACGTATCAGAACATAACTTTATATGTTATGTTTTGTTTACGTGTATTCGGATGCAGGTTTAAATCATACAATCGAAATTTAAAAAAAAAACGTACATAAATCTAGATGGTCCAAAAATGTCGTATATAAATAAAAGACCAATAAATATAAAAAAAAGTCGAGAACAATGATAAAGAAGCATGATGTCAAGATAAAATACAAATTATAGTTCTACTACTAGACACGATGTCTCTGATACATCAATGTCCCTTGTACCTCTGTCACGATGGCATCTAAGATTTTTCTCACATCAGACTCATTAGGGAAGATATATGTGTCAATGTTTGCATGCGCAATCTTCACTATGCGATGACATCTAAGCAAGAAATCCTCAACATGATCTAATTGTGTCTGATCCTCCTCTAGTATCTCCTGATGAGTTGGGTGCATGTTGTTAGGAACTAAGTTACTCAATAGTTTTTAAGGGAAAGTTACAACTATTGTAACTTATTTTGATCCACATATTTCTATTCAAAGAAATAGGTTCCAATACAATTATAGAAGTTTGCAGTGGGAAACTGATAGACTACTCTAATTTTAAGGTTTTTAGAACTTTGAAGTTTGACCATATCAATCATGACAAATTTGATGATTGATCTTCTAAGAAGGCATTTCAAATAGGGGTCTTGTCATGTTTTTTACTTACGATGAAAGCTTTTTTCAGAGAAACTCTGATATCGATGATCGGGACCATTCAAGGTAATGAAGGTAACTCCTTTTGGAGCAGTCAAAGTTTAAAGTGATTTTACTGGTGGATTCATGGTAAATGGCCAAAAGTTGAAGCATTTTATGATGGGAGCTACGTTTGAAAAGGGGCGTGTTTCGTTTTGAAAGCACTCTCTTATGGATTAAGAAAAAAGTATGGTCAAACTAGTGACTTTAAAGAACACTACGTAGAGACCACTCACAGATTTTTGTTTTCTAATATTTTCTTTATTATGATTATAGGATTATGGGATGGTCAAATGGAAGTGGGGGCAAATAAGTTTAAATAATAATGAATAAACTCAAGAAAAATGTTAAATTACCAGTCCATACATAACAACATGCAAAAATCACAAAATTTCACAAAACCACATAAACATTGCTAACCAATTTGAAATTTATAAGATATCACACAAAAACCACCAAAATAGTGCTGGCTATTGTCAACCCATAATTCCCATTATGATCATTTTCAAGTGAACTAAACCCTATTGAATAATTTTATCCACTATCGTGCAATAGGAGCATTATGATCTTCTAGCTCATTAACAAATTATTCCCACAAGCTATATACTTAAACAACCTTTAGAAACCTTAGAGATTGCTGAATATGTTGCATGGATGCTTGATCAGTTAAAACTAATGTACCTTGTGTCTTTAAAGATCCCAACATATGCTTGATCATCTATTTATAAATTCCTAACTAGTGTGATAGAAATATCTATCGAAGTAATGGATTTATTGATAGGAATTTTTATGGAAACATTACTGGCAATGGTGCATACAAGTATGCTCTAGCTAAAAGATGAATTTTTGTATATTGATACGTAAAGGTTAGACACTTAAACCAACACATGAAAATAGTTTTAATTTAATTGAAAAAGTTCTGATTGTTTTTCACAAAATGTTTTTCTTAATGAGTCTTATCATTAAACCAACTATAAAAATAAGTGGTTTTCCGATCTGAGATATAATTATATACTTTGAAAGGAGATATAACCTACACTTTTCTATTTAAAATATGTAAGGTTAAAACTGTCGTGACAAAGTAAAAATGGTGTTTTACATAGTTTGTCTTAGATAAGAATAAGAATTCTATGGCTAGTTTTTTTTGTTAAGATTCTAAATATTAAAAATAACTAAACCACATTACATTGATTTCCTTTTAGATAATCAAACAGAAAAACTAGAATTTGTAATCAACTTTTGTCTTCGGTGGAACAATTTTTACTATTTTTATATGTATTGTGCACTTACGGTTTATCATACACTTAGCATGATCAAGTATGTATTTGATATTGGTATTTTACCTAAAATCACGTACTAGTGTTTCAGAATTCATTATCAATAGCATTAGCATCATCATCTTCTACACATTCATTATCATCATTAATCAAGTTTGAGATTAAAATTAAAATGTAACACATAATTACTTTATTCCTTCTTTCTCTATTTTTCCTCTTTCACCACCATCACTGTAAATATTTGTTGTCTAAGTTTGAATATGTACTCGGTACCGGTACAGATTCTGCTACATAATATGACATGTTGGTGATTTTAGTATCATCAATTATTTTAGTAGTAATGTGATTTATTGTAGGCCGATACAATTATGTGTTAAGCTTGGAAACGAGTTAGGGTAGTGCGGAGTGCACGCTCGTAGAGCCAACGTGTAATTGAATGCGAATAATTGAAAAGGGGTTCCAAGGGGCGAAGCCCCTGACGGAGTGCAGGGGCAGCGCCCCGCTGGGGTTCCAAGGGGCAGAGCCCCTGGCTGAGGCCCCGTCGGGTCAGCGGGCGGGGTGTGGGGCAGCGCCCCGAGCAAAAATTTTCTAAAAGGTTTTCTGAACAGTTAAACCTGTTCTAAATCTTTCTGAACGTTTAAACCCGTTCAAAATTTTCGAACCGTTGTGACTTTTCAATTTCTGTTATTAATCTCCTATATAAGGAGTCATTTGGCCTTAGTTTTAACAGACAGAATAACGAAAATCATATTTTCTCTCTACATTCCTGATCTGTTCTCTATTGGCAGAAGCATATTGTTTTTCAAGAATTATCCCCACAAAAATTTTGTGAACTCAGACAAATAATAGGGTCGAAATACTTTATTCGTACGAACACGATTCTTTGAAGATATCCAAGATTATCATACCAAATTTTTTAAGATGACATTTTAAAAAAACTAAAGTAGAGGTACATTAGTATAACTTTTTTAAAATATAATTATAAAATAACATAAAATAATTATGATACCATTGTTTATCTAATTGTCTCGGACTCTATCTTGTGTCCATTATCAAAGGCGGAAACCTAACAGCAGCAAAGCAGTGGCACAAACAAACAGACAAACAACAATATATAAAATTGGCTTTTTACTTCTTTTTTTAAATAAATTAAAAGACTTAAATTTTGACAACAAAAAGTTTGAAATTGTATGGAGAAAAGAAAAAAAATTGTTCTTTTTATATTAACGCGCGTATCAAATAAGCAAAAAGGTACAAACTTGGTTGGTATACGCATACTATTACTAGGGACGTACCTGATGCTAGTACTTTTCCTACAACGTGTTTCGCAACCATAAACATTAAAAACCCTAAAATAAAAACACTCACCTTTTTTTTTTCGAATTTTTTACCTTCATGTCATACTTTTACAAGTTAAACCTCAAAATGTCATACTTTTACAAATAAATTCTAAAATGTCATCTTTCCAAAAAAAATTAATTTTTGGCACAACGTAACCGCCCATCCATTGGGCGGCAGTGTGTTATGCAATTATGGGAACCGCCCATCCATTGGGCGGCAATGGGTCTGAATTTTTTTTCATTTTCTTTTTTATTTATTATATTTAGTTAATTATAAATAATTATTGTTAAAATAATTATAAAAAAATAATTACGTAATTATAAATAATAAATTTTAAAATAAAATAATTATTAAATAGATAATATTATATTTATTATATTTATTACATTATTTTTTGTTTATTATGTTTATTATATTTAGTTAATAATTATTAAATAGATAATTATAGTAAATTAAAATAAAACAAAATAGAAATAATTATTTTTAAAATAGTACTAATTAAAATAAATTACTACAGTGAAATATAATACAATAAATAAACTAAAATAAATATTTATTTATTCTTGAAATAAAAATACTACATAAAAATAAATGAACTAAAAATTCTTATTCACCCTTAATTAATTTTGACCCGGTCGACGTAAGCGTTGGTGGGTTCCACAGGCAGAAGCTTGTACATTTCTGGTGGACCTTCTACGATCAACCTCAGCGTTTTGGGTCTGCGTAGATGGACCTGCATCATTGTTAGGGTTCATGAATTGAGCGACCAAATCATCATTGAAATCGTCGTCACATGGTATCGCTGTCGCACTTCCACAACTTAATCTTGTACCCTCGTTACTCCAACTTGGTGGGTTTATAGGTGGCGCCGCGTTAGTCATGTAGGGGGTGTATGGATGTTTGTCTTGAGAAAGGGTGAAGTTTTGTGAAGGGTAAAAAGGAACTTGTGGTTGGGGTGTTTGGTAGTTGTGTTCTTGTTGGGTAGGTTGAGAGAATGAGAATTGGTTATATTGGGGGTATGATGAGGTTGGGTTTTGTTGTTGGATGTTGAAGGGGTTTGGGTTAAATGATGTGTAAGGTTGATTGTAGTGTTGGCTTGGGGTATAAGGTGGTTGTGTTGGGTTTGGGTTGAATGGGGTGTTAAATATTGGTTGTGGGGTGTTAAATATTGGTGGTTGGGTGTCATAAGTCATGGAGGGGGTGTTTTGGAAGTTTGATGAAGTTGGTTGGTTTCGAGGGTCCCACAAGTATCTATTTTGTGATAGATACAAATTGGTCACAGATCTATACCAACTCATGTATTCTCTACTTGGTTTACATTCGGCATCCATGACATTTCCTCGTAGAACAGTGCGGCGACGATTCATCCAGTGTTGTCGTTCTTGTCTGTTATGGTCTCTCCAATCATCGAATTTCCATTGGTCGTTTGCTGCACTCTTGTGGTATCAGATGAAGTGGGTTTGATTTTTGAAAACACTGACGTAATTCGTTTCGCTGTTAATAGAAGATCATCATTCCAACATTTTAAAGAAAGAACAGATGAAGGTGCAAGCTGGATCAGTGTCACAGATGACGTACAAAAATGCCGTCCATTTCGGCGACAATCGCTTTAAATTTGTTCCACTGAAGAATCGTGACGACGATGATGTTGAAACGATGTTCTCGAATCATGAACGTTGTGGGTTTTAGCACATTGATTTATATTTAACATTTGCACAAGTTCAAGAAACGCAGACTTCTCAGGTGATCAATCCATCCATAATTCCACACGAAGATGTTGAAGAAGGAGACGGCGAAGAAGAAAACGAGGCACAAGTTGATGATTTATATACTACCTTGTTTGAGGAAGGGAACGAATTCAACATAGATGATCAATGTGTTCCAGTTGAAAATGTATTCATCCCACCAGCGCATATGACAACCCTGCCACTAAGCGTAGAAGGAACGTCATTTGATTGGCCACGGAATCCTCGTTTTCCCGCGGAAGGTGACATAGAAGTCGGTTACCAATTTAAAAATAAAGATGACTGTGTCGCTGTCATTAAGCAATACCACATGAAACAGTGTGTGGATTACAAAGTGATAGATTCCGACAAGAAGAGATACATAATTTGTTGCAGGAATGATTCCTGCAAGTTTCGTCTCGTGGCGTCCTATCGAAAAAGAAGTGGGTTGTGGGAGATAGGCATTATGAACCCACCCCATAGTTGTTCAACAACTTTGTTTAATCAGGATCATCAAAAACTAACCTCGCAGTTAATGTCTCAAAAATTAATGCCTTTTGTAGACAAAGATACTTCTATTAAGGTTAGTGTTTGCATAAGTAAAATTGTTTCCGAATTCAATTTTACTCTGTCTTACAGAAAGACATGGATAGCAAGAAATAAGGCAATTGAACAAGTATACGGTAACTGGGAGAGCTCGTACAATGAACTTCCACATTTTCTGTTAGCACTTAAAAAATATGTTCCGGGCACTGTGCTGGAAATAGAAACACTACCCATGCATACATCTGACGGAACTATTGTTGAAGGGAAACACATCTTCCACCGGCTATTCTGGGCATTCCGACTATGCATCAGAGGTTTTGCCTATTGCAAACCTATACTTCAAATTGATGGAACCTGGTTATACGGTAAGTACAAGGGTACACTGCTTATCACAGTGGCACAAGATGGCAACAACAATATATTTCCGGTTGCTTTTGCCCTTGTGGAAGGTGAAACCGCTGAAGGCTGGGGTTTTTTTCTGAGAAACTTAAGGAGGCATGTCGCCCCACAACCAGATCTATGTTTAATTTCAGACCGACATGCATCAATTAAAAGTGCATACAACAATGCGGAAAATGGTTGGCACGATCCCCCTTCAGTGCATGTTTATTGTATCCGACACATTGCACAAAACTTTATGAGAGAAATCAAGGACAGGAACCTACGGAAAAAAATAATTAACATGGGTAACTATATTTCTTAATATTCATTAAATTTTGTCAATAACATATATTATTTTGTCAATACTTTAATTTGATATTTTAATTATTCAGGATACGCTTTAAACTAGCCAACATTTCATTACTATCGGTCAGAGATTGGCATGGCAAATGCAGATGCTTTAAGGTGGATTGACAGTATTCCATCCGAAAAATGGACAAGGGCATTTGACGGCGGTCGACGTTGGGGTCACATGACTACCAACCTTGTCGAGTCAATGAATGTCGTCTTTAAGGGCACACGTAATTTGCCCATTACAGCATTGGTAAGGGCAACGTATTATAGACTAGAATCTTTATTTGCTGAAAGGGGTGGAAAGTGGAGTGCTGTGTTGAATTCTGGCCAAACATTTACAGACAACTGCCTCAAGGTTATGAAAGAAGAAACAACAAAATCCAGCACACATCAAGTCAGAATTTTTGACTACAGGAACAATGTTTTCAGTGTGCAAGAGACAATGGACCATGGTGAGGGGAAGCCTATGGGACATTATAAGGTCGACCTCTTGAACGGGTGGTGTGACTGCGGAAAGTTTCAAGCATTTCGTGTCCCTTGCTCACATGTTATCGCTGCATGTTCGAATGTGCGCCACGACGCTTACGCTCTTTTGTCCGACGTTTATAGGGTTACAAACCTGTTTGGGGTTTACAGCGCAAGCTTTCCAGTGATGCCATGCGATGAATATTGGCCTGTTTATGAAGGAGATCAAATTTGCCATAACCCAAGAATGCGGAGGAACAAGAAAGGTCGCCCTGTAAGCACACGTATTACAACAGAAATGGATAACCTTGATAAGCTTGAGAGGAAATGTTCCATGTGTCGTCAAACGGGACACAATCGCACCCGGTGTCCCAATGTGGGAACAAGTAGTCGTTAGTCTTTTTATTAATCATTATGTATTAAATAATATTAGTTAATGATTTCAATCAATATAAATTATGTCTTCAATATATAAATTTATATTAATATTAATAATAATGTCACATAATACATATATTAATAAATACTAATATTATTAATATTAATGTACATTAATATTATAAATATTAATAATATTAATTTTAAAATATATTAATAATATTAATATTAATATATATTAATAATAATATATATTAATACTTATATTATTAATGACATAAATATTAATATATATTAATATTAGTAATATTAATATATATTAAAATTAATATTATTAATCTATTTTGATAATAATATATATTAATAATAATACATATTAATATTTAAAAATATATATTAAGATATATTTATAATAATACATATTAATACTTATATTATTATTAATATAAATATTAATATATATTAATATTATTAATATTAACATATATTAAAATTTATATTATTAATCTATTTTGATAATAATATATATTAATAATTATATATATTAATATTTAAAAATATATATTAAGACAGAAAAACGTAAAAATTTGGTTTTGGTCACTACCGCCCTTCCAATGGGCGGTTCACTTCAAATTACAACACATTCGCCCAATGAATGGGCAGCTACCTTCAGCCAACAAAAAATTCGTTTTTGAAAGAATGACATTTTGGAATTTATTTGTAAAAGTATGGCATTTTGGAGTTTAACTTGTAAGAGTATGGCAGGAAGGTAAAAAATTCTTTTTTTCCTCTCTATTCCCATATTACCATAATTTTCAAATTAAATTCCAAACTATCATGTTTTCAATTTTTTTTGTTTTATATATATATATATATATATATATATATATATATATATATATATATATATATATATATATATATATATATATATATATATATATATATATATATATATATATATATATATATATATATATATATATAATTTTAAAAAATTAAATTAGAGGGGCTGTCAATTCAATTAGAGAGATCTCTTAAAAAAATTAAAAATATATTAATTTGAAAATGATAGGAGAAAGAATAGTATTTAGGAAATAAAATTAGAAAAGTGTGGTAGTATGAAAAATATTCTCATATCTCACCATCATCATTCTAATCATAATTATAATTTACATATCCATCATCATTAATCACATTTGAGATAATACATAAGCACACCATTACTCCCTTCTGTATTTTTCTCAGCCACCATCGTATAAAAATGAAATTGATCTCATCTGATTAGAAATGATCAATGATCCGTCACGCGTCGTTGTATTGCAGCTTTCACCGGAGTTAAGAAGAAAGAAGGGGGTGTACCTGCAAGATACTCCGATATTTAAATGAGTAAAGGATCAGAGTGGGAGAGCAAATAAAGAGAAGTATGTGTAGAGAATAAGATACCTGGCCCTCTAGTGAAAGAGGATATTTATAGAGAGACCCCAACGCAAGGCCAACAATTACTTGCATTGGGCCATACTGTCAGGCCCAACCCAAGTAACTGCCATGGCTTACGTGGCGTAGTGAAGATAAGGATGTGGTTTTCGCCCTAGATCAACTGCCCCGTGATCTTCGGAAGGTGGGCTAACCGTCTCTTTCAGAAGTGGGTAGTTGCCTGATGACGTGTCCCCACATGAGGGAGCACGTGGAGAACGTGAGGGAAACGTGTGAGTTTGCCCGTCAAAGGAGTCTTCTACCCGACATATGTGGCTCATGCTCGACATGGAAGGATTGGCCTTATTGGGTCTTTCCAACATAGTGTTGGGTTGGGCCTGCCCGGCTAAGGGGCAGGGGCGGGCCCATTTCATAACAAGAGCCTCCCAAGTCGTTGCTTCGAGACGGAGGAGTGATGACTTAAGGAAAAGCCCACGTCGGGGACAGGTAGAGAAGGCGGCTTTATGCCCAAAAGATGAAGTCGAGGGCCATGCTCGTCGGAATATCATGTCGCGGAGGCGAAAAGATGATCGGGGCGCTAGCTTTTTGTTCTGTCTTTCACCTTTTTCATCTTGTTTTACTTATTTTCCCACGATTCTGTGGTGGACATAATGAATGTTCTGGGGAGATCGCATGGTTTTTTGGTGAATATGTTAGGCAACCCTAGAAGAAAAAGTAGGGTTAGGATGAATGTCCCGGGGATAAGTGTTGAAGGTCCCTGTCAGGTAGGTTGATCATGGATGAATTCCTCAGGGACGCGTGTTTAAGCCCTTGGGCGTATAAGATAGTCTTGATGATTACCCCAGGGATCCAGGAGGCTCTTCGTGGGTGCTTTCTGGTTTGGACGCAGTTCCTCCTTTGGAGTTTTACGCGCCCCGCCGGGGACCGACGTCGGGGACCACGCTCCCGTTTGTCGAGGTGCTAGAGGTTCTGCATGTGGGAGTCTTCCCTCTTCGCCCTTTCACTTGATCTGTGGTGGAAGGATGGATTTGATTCTAAACATCGAATTCACCAATTTCCTCTGCTTTTCAGGTGTAAATGGTTGCTTAGGCCCAAGAAATTGTTGAAATTGACGAGGAGCCAGATTCTCTGATGGCGCTTCCTGGCGAGGAGCACATGAGATCCCCCGAGGTTTGGGTCGGGGAAGAGCCCTTGAGTATCTTCTCACGTTTTTCTAAGGACGATTCTGACGCTCTTTCCAACATCGAGGATCGTGTCGAGGACTCCATCATTAACTGGCAAGCATACAGACATTAGGTAACCAATCAGATATGCTCGGCGTACGGGGGAATGAGATTCTCTATGTACAAGTTTGCCTTCCGGGAGGCGGGGTTGCGCCTGCCCTTCACCAACTTTCAGTCGGGGGTCTTTGATTGGCTTCGGTTGTCGCCCTCACAGCTTCATCCCAACGCCATCGCGTTCGCGCGAGCATACGAGATCGTTTTCTAGTATCTTGGTGTCGGGGCCACTATCCCACTCTTCTTCCGCATCTTTCATCTCCAGAGGCAGACTATCGATGGCCGACACAACTGGGTGTCTTTAAAGTAGCCAAGGAGACTCTTTCGAGCATATATGGATTCTATCCGACACTTTAAGGATCGGTGGCACGTCGTTACGTGGCCGCAGATTCCTTTTTTGACCGCGAGGTCCGAGAGAAGGACAGACATCCCGAGGAGGTTCTGGTGTCAAAGATCCCTCTGGTTTGGATGGAGGAGCATTTCAACAGAGGCACTGATGGTTATATCATGCGGCCAGGCTTGATGAACATTGAGGACCAAGTGGCTTACCAGAAGTTGGTCGCTTTTGTGGCCAGCTTTCCCCCCGCTAAGTGTGTGACCCCGAACGGGAAGTTCATCCTCGAGGCCAATGGGGAGATTTGCACAGAGTCGAGCTTAATTAATACGAGGACCCTCCTCGAATGCGCTTTTGACGAGGAAGCTTAATGATGAGGCCTGCTCCTCAGCTGATTTCTCCAAACTGCAGGCTGACTTGGCAATTGTCAAGGCGGAGAGGAGAAAATTGGATGTTAACCTTGGCCAGATGAAATAAGACAGTGTTGCCCAACATAAGTTGTACGATGAGGTAGAGAAACAACTGAAGGACGCGGGAAAGGAGAAGACGAGGCTTATGGCGCAGATCGATGAACTGGAAGCGATTTTGCATCCTACGGAAGACGAGACCGAATAGGAAAGGCGGATGGGGACTCGGCCTACCCTGCTCTGTAAGATTCGGGAGCTCGAGCAGGATTTCTTGGGGGCGCTTGAGGTAGGTTAAGACAGTGCCATGGAGCAGTTCCAGCTTGTGAACCCGGATGTCCTATTTACTACAGCGGGGACGGGTCCTTTCAATCAAATTATTGCAGGTCGCATGGTCACCCCAGAGCCTGACGAGGAAGATGAGGCTCCGACCGAGGATGGTGGTGTGTATGAAGAGGGCCTCTTAGTCTGTTTGTTTTTTCTTGCTTGTGTGCCTGTTTTGATTTTTCTGGCCTGCGCGCCTGTATTTGTTTCGAGATGTATTGTCGGGTCGACGTGCCCTTTTATGTAACTATGTACAATGGGTGTTGCCCGCTTTTTCTTGAATGAATCTTGTTATCTTCTATTGTGTGTGCTTGTATGTTTATTTTATTTTATGTATGAATGTGTTTACTTGCTCGACATGCGGTGTCACCGACTATGTGGAGAACGAGTCGGGCGGTCGGAGATGGTACCCGATTGACTAGGGGTTAAGGTCCTTGGCAAAGGCCCTTCCCCAGGCCTGAACTTCCCATTGCGAGCTGGGTATTTTGTCCCACTGGTACGACAGCGGTGGAGCTTGGTCGAGGGGTCCCCGTTGGATCAAGGGTCGTGCCCGCACACACAAAGGGATGACTCTTGTCTTTTTGTTTTTAAAATTAGGAGTCGCGGTGGTACCGTGAAGTGTTGTTTCGTGCCTAGTTTGGCGACGAAGTCTTGGAAGTTCTTGTCAGTGAACTGTGTCCCGTTGGCAGTGACGATGGTCTAGGGCACGCCGAATTGGGCAAGTATGTTACGGTTGTAGAATCGCAGTATATTTTGGGTCGTGATTTTTGCCAGAGCTTTGGCTTCTATCCACTTGGTGAAGTAGTCCACGCCAACTATCAAGTATTTGTTTTGATAGGATCCGAAGGTGAAGGGTCTGAGGATGTTCATTCCCCACCAGGCGAACGACTACGGCGATGACAACGTTTTTAGCTCGCTAGGTGGGACGAGGTGCATGTCCCCGTGTCGTTGGCATCTGTTGCACTTCTTGATGTGCTCTTTCGCGTCCTGCTGCGGTAGGCCAATAGTACCCTGCTTGTAACGCCTTGCGGGCGAGTGCTCTCCCGCCTAGGTGTTGGGCGTTGATTCCCTCCTGGATCTCTTCGAGTATGCCTGACACCTGGGATTCGTCGACGCACTTGAGGACGAGAATAGAGAACCCTCGCCTATATAGTTTTTCTTCGACCAAGGCGTAGGAATATGCTTGGCGCATAACGACGGTTGCTTCCTTCGAGTTGTCGAGAAGTATCCCCGTGCGCAGGTACATATACACCGGGGTCATCCAGCAGTCGCTGTCGCCGATGGAGTTTACCTCAGGGGGTGTTGTGCCCCTCTTGATGCTAGGGGAAGGGAGGATTTCCTAGATCACATATTTGTTTATGCCCTTCCTCTTTATGCTGGCTAGCTTGGACATGACATCTGCTCGAGTGTTGTGTTCGCGCGGGACATGTCTTACCTCTGCGAAACCAAAACTCTTCATTGTTTCTTTTACCAGGGACAGATACTCGGAGAGGTGTCGTTCTTGACTTGATATTCCCCTCGCACCTGTGAGGCCATGAGTTGTGAGTCTTTGAAAATTTTCACCTCGTTGGCACCCAAATCTTCAGCCAGGCGTAAGCCTGCGAGAAACACTTCATACTCAGTCTGATTGTTCGATGTCGGGAACGCCAAGGCGAGGGAAACTTCTATCAGGGTACCTTATTTGTTTTCTAAGATAATGTCTGTTCCACTCCCGTCGAGTTGGAGGCACCATCGTCGAAGATGGTCCATTTGTGCGCTCCGGATGTCGGGGAGTCCACGGACATCATTTCGGCGACAAACTCGCCCAAGACTTGGGATTTGAGGGCCTTCCTGCTTTCATATTAAATATCGAACTCGGATAGTTTGAGCGACCATCTGAGCATTCGTCTCGACATATCTGGCTGACCGAGTAATTGTTTGATGGGCTGGTCAGATCTGACAATGACCGTGTGAGCCAGGAAGTAATGTCGCAACCTCCTAGCCACGTTGATGAGGTCCAAGGTGACATTTTCGATCTATTGGTAAATGAGCTCAGGGCCTTGGAGAGCTTTGCTTGTGAAGTATATTGGCTTCTGCCCGTCCGACGTTTCGCGGATCAGCGTCGCGCTGACGGGCTTCATGGCGACAGCGAGATATAGGTACAAGGTCTCCTCGACCTCTAGTCTCGATAGCATCGGTGGCTCTGAGAGGACTTGTTTGAGATGGCGGAGAGCCTGCTCGCATTCCTCGGTTCATTCGAACAAGGCCTCCTTGCGCAACAGTTTAAAGAATGGGAGGGCGTGTTAAACGGACTTGGCGACGAATTATGATAGGGACGCGAGCATCCCATTTAGTGATTGGATGGACCTCTTTGTGTTTGGAGTGGCAAACTCAGAGAAGGCTCGACACTTGTCCAGGTTGGCTTCTATTCCTCATTTTGTTAGGTAGAAGCCGAGGAACTTGCCTGCTCGCACGTCGAAGGTGCATTTTTCGGGGTTGAACCGCATCCTGCACTTCCTCGTTGTTTCGAAGACTTTCTAGAGGTGAGCGGTAAGGTCGACCTCGTCTTGCGACTTCACGATCATGTCGTCCATGTAGATTTCGAGCATGTCGTTGATTTCACTTTGGAAGACTTTGTTCATCATCCTTTGATAGGTCATCCCGGCGATCTTCAGGCCGAAAGGCATTACGTTGTAGTAGTAGTTGCCCTACCCGGTCATGAAGGTCGTATGCTACTTGTCGGGCTTCGCCATGGGGATTTGATTGTATCCCAAGTACGTGTCCATGAACGATAAGAGTTTGAAACTTGCAGAATTGCCAATGATTTTGTCGATGTTAGGCAACGGGTAAGCGTCCTTGGGACACGCCAGGTAGAGATCAGTGTAATCAACGCACATTCTCCATTTTCCATTAGATTTTTTAACAAGTACAACGTTGGACATCTAGGCTGTGTATCGGGCTTCTGAAATAAAATTTGCCTCTAAGAGGTCTTTTATAGCTTTTTCAACAGCCTCTGCTTTCTCGGGGGACTACGTTGAACTATAGCCCTAGCGGCTGGATTTATGGAGAGGTTGTAGCATGCTACGTCGGGTCGGAGCCCCAGCATCTCGGCAGCGCTCCATGCAAAGAGGTCTGCATTCTCTCGGAGGCAGGCTTTAAGTTGTTTCCTTGCTAGGTCGGGCAGGCCCTTGCCGATCTTCAGGCCTCTTTCGGGGTTGTCTCCTAGCATGATGAGCTCGAAGTCTCCGTCTGGGATGGAGCGTTTTGGATGGGGGAGTGGCTTGTTGTCCTCTGGAGGTGTGTCCTCAGGGTCTTTGCCTTGTCCCTGCTTTCCAGAGAAACGACTGTTGAGGTCGATATAGTTGACGTTCGGGAGGGGCTTCGATTCCTCCGTTCGAGTTGGTTGGTTGGCCGATTTGGGGGCGACGTTGTTAGAGCTAAGTCCTTTGAGTGTCGCCTCGAAGCATCTTCTGGATGCTTCGATGTCTCCATGGAGGGCAATGACCCGTCCTCTAGTGGTGTAGTACTTCATCTTCAGGTGGATTGTCGATGGTACTGTGGTCAGCTCGGCTAAAGTTGGTCGTCCTAGGATGCACTGATACAACTAAGGACACTCGATCACCAAAAAGCGGACTTTCACCAGTCTGGTCGTTTCCTCCACACAAAAGGTGACGAGCAACTCCACATATCCCCAAGGTTTGGTGGTCGTGTCGTTGAAGCCCTGGAGGTCGGAGCCTACGTACGGGGTCAGGTGGCTTTCGTCCAACTGCAGGGTAGTGAATAGGTGGGCGTACATGATGTCCCCCAAACTTCCTTGGTCGACCAGGATTCGGCGGACATCGAAATTCTCCATCTGCACTCTGATCAGGAGGGGAATGTTGGTGTTGGGTGCCCCTCTGGGGAGCTCCTCAAGATAAAAGGTGATGGGGTTTGACTGCCCTTTGAACCGGTCGAGGGTAGCGTTCATCTTCGAGCTCTTGTCGATGAGCTCCTCAAATTTTCGCTTGACGAACCCGACCGACAGTTGACTGGGTCCCCCACCCGATATTACCAGTGTGGTCGGGAAGTCCTTCCACAGGCTGAAGATGGTCACTGGTCTGGCGGGCTCACTGAAAGAGAATTCCTCTAGTCGAGAGACGCATAGGGCCACTTGCAGTTCTGCTTCGTCGGAGGGAATTGAAGCCTCTTCGACCTTCTTTGTCTCGTGAGTTTCAGGCCAGGGGGCTTCTCCTCTCCGGGTGTACTATTTCAGATGCCCATATTTGATTAAAATCTTGATTGCATCCTTTAGGTGAATGCAATCTTCTTTCACATGTTCGTGGCTCCGGTGGAACCGGCAGTATTTGGACTTGTCCGTGTTGGGCTTTGGAGTTGTTGATTTTGGAAACCAGACACCTCCTCGCTAGAACTCTGAATTGATACACTCAGCTAGGATGCATTCGCGGAGAGCTGTGAGTAGCGTGTACTCGGTAAACCGACTTGCTGGGCCCCTTTGCTCCCGAGAACGGTCTTCGCGCCTTTTTTGCTCGTTTTGTCGAGAAGGTGCGGGCGGGGTATCCTCACGCCTCACGCTTTTGGGGGCTTCATGGTTGCGCCCAGACCGGGCGATGTTCGTGGCCTCTATCTCCTCATACTCTATGTGTGACTGAGCCATATGGAGGAGGGTGTTCAAAGTAAGGAGGAGTGCGAGGCCGAAGGCTTTCGCGAAGTCGGAGTGCGGCCTGATGCCACTCTGGATCAGGAACTTCTTCATGTTATTCGTTGTGGACACTTGGACAGCCCCGCGATTGAACCTCTATATATAGTCTCTAAGAGGCTCATTCTTCCCCTTAAAGATGGCCTCCAGGACCACCACTGTCTTCGGATGGCGTCGGGACGCTGTGAAATGCCTGGAGAACTGGCGCTTGAGTTTTCCCCATGAGGCGATGGAGTCGGGCGCAAGGCGTTTGTACCACACCATGACCCCTTTCCTCAAGGTAGTAGGGAACAACCTACACTTGATAGCTCCTCGGACGTTTCTATAGTCCAACGTCACGTTTATGCTTTCGATGTGGTCGTCTGGGTCGGTCATCCCATCATAGGTTTCCAAAATTGGGTGCTTCTCCATCCCGGCAGGCAAAGGTGCTTCCCTGATGGCTCTGCACAGTGGAGAGCGTCGGGTGTCTTTTCGCTCCAGACGGGCGACAACAAGGGGGAGGCTGAATCCAGGCGGTCTCGTCGCCAACGTGGGCTCTTTGGCTGAGTCATCGGCCTAGAAGAGGCCGCAGCTGCTTTGTTCTTCTTCGTAGCCAGGGAGCATTTCTCTTCTCGAGGACGGGACTTGTCTCTCTTGTGGGAAACCGTCGACTGGGGTCGCTCAAGACGGGCGACGCTCTGTCGGTCGGGGGGATGGGCTCCTAGAGTCCTCCACGTACCGTGTCTGCCGCGAAGGAGGTGAGGGACTGAGAGAAGCCTGGTGACAGTGTCTCCACGAGGGAGGGAGGCTGACAGAATGTTGTCGACGGTGTCTTTTCGGGGGAGAGAGGCTGATAGAGTGTCGTCGACCGTGTCTCCGTGGGGGAGGAGACGGACTGGGAGAAACCGGGCAAAGGTGTCTCCGCGGGGAGAGCGCAACGGTTGTTCTCTCTCGAGCATCCTTATCCGTTCATTCTGCCCGAATATCATAAGGTTGGGTCAGCGCCCGCCGGTGCCCGAATATGCTGGTAGGTAGTCGGGCTACCTAAGCGCTGGGCAGCATTGTAGGTCGCGTCTTCTGAAAATGGGGAGGCGGTGCGCCCATCCCGGTGGTCACCTTCCTCGTTGTGGATGACTGCGTTGGGGTTGTGGTTGTCCTGTTGGGAAAGGGGGTAACGGTAGATCCTGAGGCATTTTATTGCGTGGGCTGGCTATGATTGGAATGGAAGTTGAAGGTTGATTTCGCTTTGGTTCTTGAGCTTCTGTGCTCGGACAGGAGAAAAAATGGGGAAGCTGAGTTTCCCACAGACGGCACTACTGATCTCACCTGATCAAAAAGGATCAATGGCCTTCCATGCATCATTGGATTGCAGCTTTCACCGGGGTTAAGGAGAAAGAAAAGGGTGTACCTGTAAGGCACTTTGATGCTTAAGTGAATAACGGATCAGAGTGGGAGAGCAAATACAGAGAAGTAGGTATAGAGAATAAGATACCTGACCCTCTAGTGAAAGAGGGTATTTATAGAGAGACCCCATTGCAGGGCCAACGGTTACTTGCATTGGGCCAGACTGCTAGGCCTAACCCAAGTAACTGCCAGAGCTTATGTGGCGTAGTGAAGACCAGGACATGGTCTTCACCCTAGATCAATTGCCTCGTGATCTTCGGAAGGTGGATTGACCATCTATTTCAGAAGTGGGTAGTTGCCTAATGATATGTCCCCGCATGGGGGAGCACGTGGAGAACGTGAAAAAACGTGTGAGTCTTCCCGACATATGTGGCCTGTGTTCGACATGGGAGGATTGACCTTACTGGGCCTCCCCAACGTAGTGTTGGGTTGGGCCTGCCCGGCTGAGGGGCAGGTCCAGGCCTAGTCCAGAACAAAAACCCAAGAAACACCATTATCACCAATACCATTTAAACTTTGAAAAGCCTTAAATCCCTTAAAATGTGGAATTAGAAAAGCAAAAAAATAAACTTGATAGCCACGTTTCTTGAGCCCCTTTTAAAACATTGTTAATCCGAACAGAAAAATAAATCTTGGTTAATAAGTGACTTAGTAGATTTAAGTTACAAATAGTTAATATTTTTATTGGATCAATCAATCTTTTTTATATAGTGATCATCCTGGAAAGTTAGAATGAAAACAAGTACGAGGAAGAATAAAGGTCGAAGATGAGAATTAATATTCGAAAGAACCAAAAACTCGTAAGAATTGGGAACATAAAACAGGGTGAAAGATGAGAACAATCGATTAAAACTTAAAGGACATACATATGATGAACTAGGAACATGAATGATGAAAACGGTGAGAACCGAAAGGTTGAAGAACTAAGGAACAAAGAATTGGGGAAATAAAATACTTGACTTGAGTAGAGTTTATTGACTGATCCATATGAGCGGAAATCGACATTTAAGCCAACAAATGTTTTGGTGTACAGGTGGATAGGAGGAAAACATGTTTGTGTGGACTTGACTGGAGTTTATCCACTAGTGGGACTAGGGACTGGAGGTTTTACTGTGGGACAAGAAGCTCTCAAATCTTTCAAGTGGTCAAACATGAGAAAGCATGTTTTGAAAATCAACATGTTTTTAATGCCATTTTCCCTTTACATTTTTGGTTTCCTAGCATCACAACTTGTTAATATTTTATAGAGAGTCCAAAGGCTTATGAATATAAATGTTATATCTCCTAGGTCTATGGATGTACTCCCTTCGTTCAACAATGAGTGATCTAATTGACTATTTCACACAAATTAAGAAAAATGCATAAATGAAAGAGAGATGTTAATACTTTTACTAAAGTATCTCTCGTCAAGTGTTGAAAAAGATGAAAGTAGTATTAATTAGAGGGTGGAATTGAAAAAAGTGCATTGGAAATTGAAAATGGTCATTCGTTTTAGGATATTTTTATTTTACAATTGGGCCACTCAATGTGGCACAGAGAGAGTAGATTTTAAGAGGATTGGTTTTTCCATACAAAAAGGAGTAGTATGCAGCTTGTTGTCCATTTTTTTGGTATAGTGGGAAAAGAAAAATAAAAATAAAATTAAAGCAGGAAATTATTTAGAAAATAAAGTCTCACTAGATAGCATGGGAGTGATGATTCCAATAGGAGGCTTTGTAAAAGACTAGTACCCTGCATCATTACCAGCTCTATGTTTGGCTAGATAGTCAACACAAACATTCCCCTCCCTAAGAGTATGAAATATCTGAACTCGCCATTCCCTAGATAGAAGTTATTTAATGTTATGAAGAATCGCGACATAGTGATGTCAAGCATTAACAGATTTTAAAATGAGCTTTGATAGCAGAGTTAAAGTCAGAATAGCACACCAGGTCTTTGATGCCAAGTTCCTAAGCCATACACAAACCACGATATAGCTCCATCAGCTCGGCATGAAGGATGTTGGAATAACCAATATTACCCTTAAAAGCATGAACCCAAACACCATCAACATTTTGAATCAACCCACCAAAATTCGAGGCTTTGGGATTTCTGAGGCTACTGCCATCAACATTCAAAATCATATTACTACCTTTGTATGCATTCCACATGATCATTCTCGTTAGATTAGACATATTATGCTTGAGAAAACATTTAGCTAACAGATTAGCATAATTTATTGTGATGAGTTTCAAAGTATGGGAAGATACTACTTCATTTGTAAGACACAATTTATTCCTAGCATGCCGCAACTACCGACAAGCAACCAAAAAGATAGAGTCACTATTAATGTCGTGTCCAATTCAATCCTATAAAATATCCCCTTGGAAGAATAGTTTCCCCAAGAATCCAATATATTTTCAAAAGCGAGTTGCAGATTCATAGTCCCTCAAGTAGTGTGGAGTCGTCTCAGTGTCCTGGTTTTATATAGGACATTCATCTTGAGCATACCACGATGACATAACATTGATCTCGTAGGAAGGGACTTATGTAAATTCGTCCAAAGGAAAATTTCCACCTTCTCGTGAGCAGAAAGTGTCACACTCACTTTCAAGAGTTATTGTTTCACTCACTTCCAAGAGTTATTGTCTATTGTATTCTGAACAAATTCAAGTTTGTTGAGTCAGTTATAACCATTCTGAGTAGTATAGATACCATCTAAATTTACTTTCCAAGTTAACCAATCAAGAAACAAAGAATTCAAATAAATGGGAAGCGCTTTTAACCAGTCACAAACAACCGCACAAATATTGGTATATAAGGAATTGAGGTTCCAATTTTCATCCAAATAAACATCATTCACTCGCATTTCCAAATCGTGGGTATTCACGTAGAAAACTTGATATGTTAATTTCCCTACCACATACCAACTGGAAAATGAGAAAGAGGAGTTCTCATCCCCCAATTGAAAAATGATGAAAATAGTATTAATTAGAGGGTATAATTGAAAAGAAAAAAAAAGTGCATTGAAAATTAAAAGGGTAACTTGTTTTATGACATTTTTATTTTATAAATTAATCACTCATTGTAGGACAGAGAGAGTAGTTTTTAAAAAGATTAATTTGATCATAAAAAGAAGTAGCAATGCAATTTATCAATTGTTTGCCTTCTATTTCTGTGTAAATTTTATTATATTAATTATTAATTATTACGTGAAATGTTAAAAATGAAATAGATGTAAGGACTAAAAGTTCAGTTTAATCAAAATAAAAAACCAAAAACCAAAAGTACATTTAACTCAAAATTTCAATTTAACTACTTAAAGAAAATTCTCCTTGTCATGACTATAAAATTTACCTCATACTCCTACAATTATACTCATACCCCTACACTATAAAATTTTGGACCAAAATACCCTCATATAAATAGTTATAATTTTAGAAATTTTGCTTTCCATTTTCATTTCCGCCTGAAGTCTTCTGAGAGAAAGATTTCGTTGTTGTATATCGGAACTCATATCACAAGTCTTTTGGTCCAAAAAGTGTATACCATAGGTGTTAGAGTAAGTCTTTTGGTTTTATTTTCGTGTCGGAATACATTGAAGAAGTCTTCTGATATTCTGGTTTTTTGAGTTTACATACCGGAAGTATTAATGCAACTCTTCCGGTATAATGGTTTTTTTCGTTTATTTACCGAAAGTGTTAATGTAAGTCTTCTCGTTCGTTTTCGTTAAGATTCATACCAGAACTCATTGTTGAAGTGTTCCAGTTTGGTTTTTTTTACTTTTTTTTAATTTTTTTTTGTTTTTATTTATTTTAATTTTTATGTTTTTAATGTATTTTTTTATGTTTTTAATTTTTTGTTTTGTTTTTATTTTAGCAGTGGTGCGCACACGAGGCAAGGACGGTAGGATCCCTGATCGTGGTTTAGGACGGGACGAATCATTGATAATGGCTGAGGAAGAGCATACTGGTGCATCTACATCAACAACATAGCTTGTTAGATATCCTGGAAGACCGTACGGTACCTCTCTTTTGGTTAAGTACGACCATCATATTGCTAGACATATATGGTTTGGTGAGGTAAGTAAACGACAATTATTTGATATTGAATAAAATCTAAATTTTTAATATTGTATTTTATAATATATTTACTTTTAATTATTTTTGGGAGAGAGGTGCGAAGAAAGAGTTGAAGGTAGCAGGACATGGGTTGGAGCTGATTAAGAGGGTTCCACTGCAGCTTCCTAGAGAGATAAAAGGTTGGGTATCTAGGTCTGATTTATCTTCATTCCAGAGAACCAGTTTGACGAAGATAGATACGAACCTGGTTTCCACATTTACAGAGAGATGGCATCTAGAGACATCTTCATTTCACATGCCATTTGGTGAGATGCCGATTACTCTGAATGACGTCTCTTGTCTGCTTCACTTGCCCATCAGGAGAGTCTTCTGGAGCCCTCAAGATATCAGTGGGTTGTTGATTACTTAGGAGTGTCACAGAGAGTGGCACAACAACAAGTCTGTGACTGCATGGGTTCTTACTATAATTTTGAATGGTTATACAATCGATTTGTAGAGCATAGAGCTGCTTCTAGATGGGCATATGCGACTAGAGCTTATTTGTCGATGTTAGTGGGTTCCACGATTTTTGAGGACAAGACCTTTACACTTGTCGAGGCATGATACCTCTCATTATTTATAGACTTGGATGGCTTATCAGGATACAGTTGGGGAGCAGCTACGTTGGTTACCCTTTATAGATATCTCAGAGATGCTTCCATGTTCAGTTGTAAGCAGCTCGGTGGTTATCTGACTCTCCTACAAGTATTTATTTTAATTTAGTTTATTTTGTTTTAATTAATTTTATTTAGTATATTAATTTTATTTATCTAGTTTATTATGCTATAATTAATTATTTTAAATTAACCAATAATATTAATTTTGTAACAGTGTTGGATTCATGATTATTTTCCAGCACTTGGAAAAAAAAGAAGAGAATTGGATACCAGCTAATAATATTGGTCTCCCTCGAGCGATGAGATGGTCCTATAGGCAAGGTGTCCTGAAGGTGGATGACTTGCGACCTATTTTGGACGAGCTGACACCTGCCGATGTCATATGGCACCCATTCGAGGATCATAGAGTATGACGTCAATTTGATGAGTTATGTCTATACAGGGGGTGTCTGAGGTGGGGTGACATTATTGTTCCATACTTGTCTGACAAATGTATGCGTCAGTTTGGATACAGGCAATATGTTCCACCTCCAACTCTTGATTATACGATGGCTGGTGATATTGATGTTGAGTGGATTAGCTTCCATCAAAGCGTTGGGGATGTGATTCGTTGCACAGCACTGGCCACCACCCCATCTGAGACAAATGATGGATATCTTCAGTGGTATTATCTATTTCGCATCCTCGCCTGATACCGCCCCATCGTGATGCGCCAAGAGAGGTGTCAGTTCCTGTTTATGATGTAGAGCCGTCTGATCCTAGTTGGGCTCGTGTTTCTATATTAATTCACCGTTATCTTAAACAGGCAGGTGCTGAAGAGGATGATCTACAGTTTGCTGAGTTGTTCGAAGCTTTACATATTACTCGTTCACATTGACTTATATTTATGTTTATTTTTATGTCTTAACTTTTAGACTTATTGACTTATGTTTATGTTTATGTATTAACTTTTAGACTCACTTCACCAAGTTGGGTTATGTTTATGTGTTAACTTGTAAACTGATATTTAGTTTTGAATCCAGTTATGTGTTATTGAAATTAAAAATGAATAACATAATTCATGACTCATGTTTTGAAATTAAAAATGAATAACATAATTCATAATTCATGTTTTGAAATTAAAAATGAATAACATAATTCATAATTCGTGTTTTGAAATTAAAAATGAATAACATAATTTATAATTCATAATGCATTGGTAATATAGGCGTAAGTTGTTGCCAATATTGTAGACGTCCTGCAAATCCTAACATCCAAGATGTTGCTGCTGGAGAACAAAACTTCTTCCAATCTACTATCATTGGTGGCAATGGAAACCCTTCTTTCGTATTTACCTGAATAAAAAAAATTATCAAAATGTTAAGAAATTATGTTAGTCACATTAACTAAATATAACTAAGTAAAAATAACAAAGTACCTGAATCCAATGATTTGTGTTTACAAAACCAATGCAGTAAAAGGATACATTTGGTGAAAATGAAGTTGTCATAGGGAAGAAAGTCCAGCATTTAAAACCTAAACAGACAAGTACAACATTATAACGATTCGTTATCAAGAAACCCATATCTGGTAGAGTCAGCCATTTATGTGGTGGTTGAGGATCAGATACCTTTATCATCAAAGATTCTCTCACTTCTGCTAACCGATCAACAAATAAATTGGCATACAAACTTGATCTTTCATTATGTATTATTTCCAACCCCAAGTCTCGACAAACCATTGGCCAACCATCTTCACCATATCCATGCAATGAAGCAATGACTCTAAATCCATAATTACTATATGATACAATATTAACTACGTCATCAATATATGACCTGATGTGATTAGGAAACTGAAGGATGAACTGCTTAGATGACTGTGAAGATTGTGATAATTTCAACTTCTTCGAAGCCTGTGATGGTTGAGATTTCTTCTGTGAAGATTATGATAATTTCAACTTCTTTGAAGTCTGTGATGGTTGAGATTGCCTCTGTGAAAATTAAGATGCTTGATCAACATACTCATGATACAAAGGATCCCTATAAACATCATACCCTACTGGTTTTTTGCCTTTCTTCTTGACTCCCCCTTTGGTTTTTATTTTCTTTGGTGTGGACACAAAGAAGTCATTGTGGGGAAGACAAGTTCAAAAACCCTACTTTTTAATGCCCTTTTTCCAACATCCAGTGACCTAAACTTTTTCCATAACTCATATATTGCACTACTCATATCCACCTCTGATCAATCATCTATGTTTTCCTCCAACTTAACTTTCATACTTAGTTTCCTCCAATGAACATGCACAACATCTATTGGTATCGGTATGCCACCAATTCTATATCTTGTCAACTCACAAGCACAAGATAATCCATAGGTTGTTCTAAGAGTACAACGACATATTTACTTGTTAGTTCTAACATAATCAACTTGTGTTAACTCTTTAGCAATGCGTCTCAATGCAGCTCGAGACACTGAACCACGTAAATTATTGTAAAATGGACTTATGTGGGCGTACTCAACTTTATAAAAACTCTTTTGAAAAGAAGCTCTAATCTTGTCCAGTTGTAACTTTAAGTTGTCATGCATAGCCTCCCAACATTTGATCATGTCACAAATACTGTTTCCCAACATTTGCTTTAACTTCCAATGAGCAGACTCAACCCTAAAAATAATACATATTAAAAATACTTAAAAAAATACAATATATATATATATATATATATATATATATATATATATATATATATATATATATATATATATATATATATATACAATTTAGAAATACTAAAATAAATACATATCGATTAGTCGTGGTGTTACCCAAATGTAATACTCGATTATTCCATGCTCCAACAAATCTTTGTCTATGTGGTGTCAACCATATGTCCTTCACATAATCAATAAATTTATTACAATCAACACACGCCTGCTCAAGTTGGTTCAACCTTTGATCATACTCAATCTCATCACTAGCCCATACAACTTCCGTCCATAAGTCCTCGATCGTCTTTTGCATGTCACTAACCACATGTTGCTTACATTTTGCAACAACATTTTTGTTAATGTGAAATCGACATAGCAAATTGATCGACCTTGGAAACACATTTTCAATGGCTTTCATCAAAGCAAGATCTCTATTTGTCACAACACTTGTGGACACAAATCTTTCTTCACAAACAATTCTTTAAGCTTATCTAACACCCAACAAAAAGTCTCAGTCTGCTCATACTCAATATACGCAAATGCGATAGCAAAAGTCAACTCGGTTGATGTCATGCCAACAATTTCAAACAGAGGTTGCCTATATTTGTTTGTCTTGTAAGTGTTGTCCATAACTAACACAATAGGAAAAATATTCAACAACTTAACTAAATTTGGATGAGCCCAAAATATATCTCTAATAACTTCAGAGTCATCTCTTTTTCTACTCCAATAAACATAACTTACACCTTCAATAAGCTTAAGTAAATGTTGTATCTCACTTCTAGGACCTCTTATCTCTTTTTCAATCATACTCTTCTGCTTGTATATTTGTGTGATCCGAGTGAGATTCTCTAGATCTTGCTCTTGCAAGGAAAGCAATATATATTTTGGTGGAACTTTTTTCTTTGTCAAATCAACAATATGTTGCTTTTAATCCGCTGTCAACCTACCAACAGAGGAGTGACCTTCTAATCTATCAAGTAAACAATGGCTATGAACTCCACATTTTACATCAACCTTCCATCCAGACCCATCTTTCGCCGGAGTCGACCTGATTTTAAATGGACATCCACATTTTTTTGTTGCACTTTAGGTACCACTATAAGTATCCTTGTGTTTCCCACCATTATCACAACCAAATATTAATTTGTTACTTCTTCCTCTCTTGCATGTTTCAACATCTGAACGAGTGATGATAACCGTTACTTTATTTCGGATTCTGATCTCTTTAATCCATCTTATGACCTCTTCTCGTGTACCAAATCCTTGAGTAGTTGAAAAAACATCAGATATATCTACACATATCTGGTCTATATCGCATATTTGCGGAGGAATTTTCGTACCTGCAGAATAAAAAAACAATTAAAAAAGTTACATTTACGAAAACAAACCTGAAGTCTCATGAAAAGAGTTCCAATACACAAAAGTCACCAAATCGGAACTCTTAAAAAAAGTGTTCTGGTACACATACAACCAAATCAAAACTCTTAAGAAAGTGTTCCGGTAAACATTATAACCAAACTAGAAGACATGACAGAAAGTGTTCCGAAAGAGTCGTAAGTATGTCTCAGAATCAAAAGTCTTTTTATAACACATCTGGTACATGTTTTGTAATGAATATGAACTCTTAGCTAGAGTCTTCCGATGTGAAAATATATATACTAGAAGTCATTCTGAAAGTGTTCTGAAACGATATTGATGGAGTGTAGGGCTGACAATGAACCGAAACAACTCGAAAATAGTTCGGAATTCGATTCGACAATTAAATCGTTGAACTAGGTTCATGAACCAAATGAATTGAGTATGAGCGAAAAATTAAGTTCGTTAACTAAATGAGTTGAACTTGAACTATACATAGTTCGACTTGTTAGGTTCATGAGTCAACTCGATTACATATGAGAAGAATTATATTGTCTTTAAGATTAAGTTTAAATATTTACTCCAAATCTTAGACAAATTTAATCTTCAATTTAGTAGTTTTTGAATTAAACTCTCAAATGTATCTCTTGAAAGTTGTGTAGGTTTTGAATTAGTAGATTTTGAAGATAAAGTTAAATTTCAATATAATAACTTTTATTTTATTTTAATATTTTATTTTAAAAAAATATATTTATTTAAAATGTCAAATATACTAAAATATATATATATTTTAAAAAAAAATAGTTTTTAAGTCCGTGAATCATGTGAACTGAACCTAATGAGATGAACCTAACGAGTTAAACCGAACTGTTCGTAAACTTATAACGAGTAGAGTTTGAGCTTAAAAAAAGTTCGTGTCGAACTCGAACAATTCTTAACGAGTCGAGCCGAGCTGAGGTGAGTTCGACTCGACCCGACTCATTTCCAGCCCTAATGGAGTGAATTTTTTAAAACTCTAACAATCTGATAGGAACAGTAAAAAGAAAAAAAATAATAATAAAAAATAAACAGGAATAAAATTGACATTTTTTTTAAATATAAGGGTATAAATATAATTATAGGGATATGGGGTAAAATTTTCATCTAAAACTTATAAAAATTAACCACACGATAACTCAAAAACTACTGTGGGTAAAATATGCCTTATATATTCCGATATTTGTAAACTATTTGCAACTAATTTTCATGTGTTCAACAAATTCCATAACTCTTCGAACAAACTAAGCCTCGCCAAATAAAATAGGTCAAGGTAAAAACAGGTGCAAATTCGATTTTGCCACTTTCTATAATTGAACTTGACAAAAAGAATATACTCTGCGAATGAGAGAGGACACTTGAAAGTTAAAACATATCATGTACAAGATTAGTTTGTTTAAAGGTATATATATACTTTCTCAACTACAACAAAGCATGAAGAGACCATGCTCAAATGCCAATTCACATCCATGTTTCACCAGTCAATTTCACACAGCAGAAAACGCTGCACAAAACATCACGTCTACGAGAAAAATCTATGGTAAAAAAGAAATTAAAAAAAAAAACGTAGCATAGTGTGATGAATATTCATTTGGTGCTGTCATATGATCCCAGCATGTAAACTATCCTCCAGTTTGTGCTCTTGAAACATATCTCCACGACCTTAGCTGGGGTTCTTTATCAAGGAGCATTAATAAGCCAGCGTCGGTAGATGGTAGCCCTAACATATACCTAGCACAAGGAGTTCAAACAATTAATCTCTTTTTTCTCACTTCACAAAAACAATTATTGTACTCTCTTCAGTCACTTTAAGAAATATAATCGCAGCAACTTTGTTATTTAAATGAAATGCTGGTTGAGAGGACAGTATTAGGATACGATTAGATTTCAATTGTAAATTGTATAAACGTAAGTCTGCCTAAAAGGGACTATATAGATAATGTGCCTGTTTTCAACCACAAAAATAACATATACTTAATAAGCTGTCACCATTTTTCAGAGAACCCAAAAAGTTCTAGCAGTGAAATTGATAAACTTTCTGTCCTTTGAAATTAATTAACCATTACTAAACAAAGATTGTGTTCATGTCAAACACTTAATAGTCATTATGAGTAATTAACATGTACATTATCAAATGCCACTGCACTCGAATTTCATCGGAAATTGAAGAATCTTTGGAATGCGGTTTGAATTCTAAACTATTGTTTTCTTTAAAAATGATTTCTGGCTAAGGTGGCTTCGAGAATATTAAAATAATGCTTGATTTTGGAGATTACTTACTTGATTTGATGACCTCTCTTTCTCCAGAAAACAATTGAAGCCACCCACTGTACACATTAAAAGAAAGACAGCAGAATAAGTTATGTTCTTTAAATATTTGATAAGATGACTGAAATATAAAGATCATTTGCTTTTGAATTACCTTAAAAATTGTGAAGAACGAGAAGCCGCCAACGAAGGTTTTCACAGTCACTCTCCTCTGATCCGACGTCCCTTTGCACAGATGTTGAGCTATTTCCTTGAGCAAAATAAGTTGTGCTTTATCCGTACGCATCGAAATGATTGACTGTCTCATTGATTCCCTGTCTGCCTCAAGTGCTTGAAGCCTCATGCAAAGCTTCTTTACATAAGGATCTTCAAAATCACCCTGATTTCCAAACTCCCTTGGAGTTGTTGCATACTCATCATCATACCCACCAACTCCCCCTTTAAATTCAGAGTCAACAGTGTAAACTCTATCAGTATTATCACCCACCTCAGAGACATTATCCACCTTCTTCGTATTGGAGAAATCCTCTGACCCATTATAATCCATCTTCCTAGAGCTACCATTGATCCTTGGAGAATCCGACACAAACTCTGCGCCAAATGAAGACGAGTCACATGAAAATTTCCTTGAATGTTTATTCCTTCTAGGAGAGTGTCCAACAATCACCTTCTCTATAACATTCTTCGTATTGAAATCACCATCCATTTGACTATAAGTCGGAGTTCTCTCCATTTGAGATATCCTATTCTCCAAGCTCCTCAAACGATCCCTCGGAGTTTCCCCAAACGCATACTTCTCAACATCAACATCAAAAACATCATCATTATCAACATCCCCAACAGCATGCATTACATTACATTTCAAAGGAGGATACTCATAAGGCGGAAATTCACAATCCCCTTCCACCTCCGACTCAGTTAAACCATAACTCATCAGCCTATGCTTATAAGCCTGAACTTCGCAAGTAAGCGAATGAATCGCCTGTTCTCTTTTATACAACAAATCCTCCAAAGCAAAAAGCTCCTGCTGATCATGACTCGTCCTCTCCTCAACAAAACGCTTAAACTGCCGCGCTTCCATCTCAAGCTCCGCCTTCTCAGTCTGCAATCTCAATATCATCGACATCGTTTCACTCGCCGCAGACGAAGCAGCATTTCTCTCCTCTTCCAATTCAGAATACAAATCCTGAATCGCTTTCTGCTGACTACTAACAGCTTCTCGTAACGCAACACATTCATCCTCAATTTCAACCCGAACAACCCCACCACCACCGTTAGATTTCCTCACCTTTTCCATCTCATCATGCTTCCGTTTCACCTTACGAATCCAATTCGTCGAAATCTCCGAGCAACCACATTCGCAATTGCAGTAGCGACATTTGCAGGTTTTTGTATTTAAAGAACCATTAGAAGATTCCGAATCCATTTAATATAAAAAAAATGCATTCAATTTAGAATCATTAACAAAAACCAAAATCCGCTACAATGGATATTCGGGTTAGAATTTATAACTAAACTAAAAAAGAATCATTTTTTTAGAACTAATGAAGAATCTGAAATGGTTTAATTGTTTGAATTTGAATTTGAATTGAAGTCGTACCTCCCTCCATGCAAAACACCCCCCGTTGGATCATCAACCAAATGAACACAAACCTGTAGATAAATAAATAATAATAATAAATTAATAACCTAAAAATTCAAAAGGAAACAATTTAAATTACCAAAAGGTGAAAAAAATAACAATAAAAAAGGGAAATTGAGAATTGATTCTTCAGGTTTTACCTCATGAAATGAATTTTTTTAAAAGGTAAGAATGTGAAATAATTTACAGAGGTAAATAAAAAGGGGAAGAGAAAGAAGAAAGAGACCTTGTGGTTGACGAAAATGGAGAAGAAGGGATGAACCCGCTTTGTTGGGAGCGGGTGTTTGGAGGGAAGAATGAATGATTGGAAACCCTAGAAACAATTTGATTTCGTTTTTTTTTTTTACTTTCTTTTGTTTTTTTTATGTGCCTCCACCAAAGCACGTCGTTGATTTATTACGCAGTTTTTGTTCAAATCTCATTTTCTATCCATACAACGCCAAATAGACAGACATTCTAACGGATGGTTTGAATCCGAATCATGTGGGGGCATTTTCGTCTTTGCGGGTATTTATTTACCGCGTTTACTCTTCCAATTTTACTACTACCCCCTCCCTTTTATTATTTTTCTTTTCTAGTATAGTGGTTAGATTTATAGACACTTTTAATAGTTGAAAAGTAGAGAATTTCAAATTCAAATATACTTCTCTACACATGTTTGGTAGTACCAAAGTGTAGCATGATTATTGTTATATAGTCAAAGAGCACATGTGATAGAACATTTGTCTGCTTCTTTTTTTAATATGGATATGACATTTTTATAGAGTCTACAATAAAATATTATTCTTTTTCTCTATATTATATACATATAAAAAGCAATAAATAATTTTTTTTTTTGTATTTATGAGTTTAAGTTGGATATCAATATTTTTAAAATAAGTTATTTTTTAAATTTAATTTATTTTAAAATAATAATAAAAAATGATGTAATATTAAAATATAAAATTAAATTGATTAAAGATATCAATAGCCAATTAAATTTAAGAGTATCGATCAGATCAATTTTTTTTTTACTAAAAACAAAATTTTTCATTTAAATTGATGAAATATATGGAATAATAAAAATTCACAGCACATTAATAGCGTATAACGACGAAATGCCTACAAATGTGATAAAATTTACAAATATGACAAAATTAGACTTTTTTACAGATATGCCACTAATTGAAATAGAATGTACCAATTTGCCACTACTTGAAAAAAAATGTTCAAAATGCCACGATTTCAGTTTGGGCTCGTCCTTCCAATGGACGACCCATTGAAGAGGAAAAAATAGTGTTGGGGTTCGGCCAATGGATGGCCGACCCAATGCTACGTTCTTTTTTTTATTATTATTTTAAATATATATATATATATATATATATATATATATATATATATATATATATATATATATATATATATATATATATATATATATATATATATATATATATATATATATAAATATAAAATATTTATTATTATTTTATTGTTTTTTAAATATTAAAATTTATATAAAATAATAGACATTATCATTTAAATATTAAAAAATCATACATAATTTAAAATATTAATAACTTATATATTAGACATTACAATTTAAAAAATATTTAGAAAATAATTTGAAAAACAAATAAAATAATTTAGACGAGCCGATTTGACAGGCCTGCTACATTCGAACATTTTCTACGCATATGACCAATTTCTCGACATATTTCACACCTTCTATTTTCTTTCTCAAGATCGTTCATTTCAGTTCTAATTCTTTTACTATTTGGACGCCCTTTCTTATTCCTTCGCATTGTCTCGTCATGGCAAATAGTGAATCCTTCATATGTTGGCCAATTTTGCTGGTGTGGAAGTCCAAGGAAGCTTTCACTGTAGACTTTGAATACACTCAGAACCTTTAAAACATTTGGTATGTGCATGTTATAGTCCTGTCGTATACTGACACATGTTGCGATTACATGGGAGCAAGGTAAATGAAATGCCTGAAACCTCCCACAATCGCACCACCCTTTCCTGAGATCAACGCTAAAAGTACCTAATGGTCGGCCATCGCGTTGATTAATGCTTTTGGCAACCATAAAACAGAATCTCTCGCGATCAAATTGAATGACATTATGGCTGCTAGATTTACTCGCTTCGTCGGTCATTCCCTTGTTACGATTTTCTGTGAAAGTTTGATCGGATGCCAACATTTTTGTTCAATCGTGTCCTCGTTTTCCAAACAGCGATCCCAGACGATAGAACGTTGACTTGACCAATGCTGTAATACGAAGGTTTCAGGTAGCCTTAAGAACCGAGTTCATAGCTTCGCCAAAATTTGTTGTCATGTGTCCCCGCCGCTTTCCTCCGTCGAACGCCCTCGACCACTTCTCTCTGGGAATATTGTCTATCCACTCCAAAGTTGCTCTATTTGTTCTTTGTATTTCGCCCTTGTAGTAGTCAAATGTTGCCTCTGTTAGTGCATATCCTGTAGATGAAAATGTTTAAACAAAATGTTCAGTAAAACATATGAAAATCAATAAGTTAATAAATAAAAATTGAAATATCAACTCGCGAAGATGTAGACATACCCATGTTGACAACTGTTTTTCATAGTTCTTTGTCTCTGAACTCACGCATGAAGTTTTACGCAATGTGTCTGATACAGTAAACATGTGAAGATGGAGGAAACTGTCACCCATTTTCAGGATCATCGTAAGCACTCTTGATTGATGGATGTCGGTCGGATATTATACAAAGATTGGCCTGGGGGTCACGTTCATTCTCAAATTCCTGAGAAAGAAACTCCAACCATCCTTTGTCTCACCTTTAACCAATGCGAATGCTATCGGGAAAATGTTACCATTTCCATCTTGTGTCATAGTCATCAACAAAGTCGTTTTGTACTTGTCGTACGACCAGGTTCCGTCAATTTGCACAATCGGTTTATAGTAAGTAAAACCACTGATAGACGGTTCAAATGCCCAAAAAAGTCGGTGAAATTTCCGTTTGTCACCCAATTGGGATTCGTCCTCTGTAATAATTGGCAATGTTTCCAACTGTATAACAGTTCCAAGAAGATATGTCTTCATCACTAACAACCATTGTGGTAAGTCATTGTAAGACGTCTTCTAATTCCCATAAAGTGATTCTACAACTTTAATCTTTGCAATCCAAGATTTCCGATATGAGATTCTATAACCGTATTTTTCAACAATATGGGCTTGTATCACTTTGACTTCTAGTGAAGTGTCATTGTTAACAAGTTCTCTGATGTTGTGGCTAGTAATTTCAGAATCTAATTTTCTATGATCCTGTGACATAGAAGTTGTTGTGCAAGTGTGTGATCTGCTTATAGTAGCGATCTCCCATAATGTGCTTTTTTTTACACAATGCAGCTCTACATGTGAAGATGCATTGTGGATTCTTACATTTTATTATATACCTTACTGAATCAGATTTATATACTGCATAGTCAAGGTTGTTACTAATATGCCAATGTTGTAAAAAAGAACACATGCTTCCTTATTTTCAAACACCAAACCTACTTCCAAGTTTTCACCAATATGGTTTGGTTTGTCGTTTTCAAAGATATAGATGGGTTGAGGATACTCCATACATATGTTTGACATATGCACTAGTGGATTGTACATATTTATGGGTTGAGCATTTATTACTTGTGAATGCACGGGGAACGCATCCTCTTCATCGCCATCACCGAATAGATCTTCAAAGCGAACATCATGGAGTTCATCGTCACTATATTCACCAACCTCCTCGTCCTGGATGAGAGGTTCATTATTTTGCGTTATTTTTTCATCAGTTATTTAGCTCACTCCATATTGATGCGAATATGATGATTGCGTTGGATATGCTTCGTCATCAAGGCGAACATATAACTCAATCGTCTTCAAATGAGGCATTGTGTAATGACATTGAAACATTTATTTGACTACGTTGTTTGTATCTATCTGCATTTGAACATAGAAGACACCACCATATACCACATTAGGTAATGGTTGACGGTAAGTAATATCTTGAACTGAACGATGCACTTTTTTTTCGATTCTTTTTTTTAGATGAAGGATATCAAAACTACGATGAAGTTTGAACATTACCGTATTTGTTTCGATGAATGAGAAACCAGTATTTTGATTAGTGAACACGAAACCATTATAGTGCATGGTGACCATTGTGTTTCTATCTACTATCATGGTGTTTTGGTACAAATAATATAGGATTTGGATGTGAGTCTACAAGACTTGTATGCAAAATATATAGTCCATTTGTGCATGCTGACCACGTGTAGGGTCGTCCATCCAAAGGATGGTTGCATGGTGACCATGTATAGGTTTGTCCATCCAAAGGACGAGCCCTTGAACCCCACGTGTAGGGTCGTCCATCCAAAGGACGAGCCCATCAAGCATGTGCATAGGTGTTAGGACAGTGGTAAAGTGTCAGGTTTGTATTATCGTCTCCACAGGGAATATAAGATTTTACCGCCGTTCGACAGTTGTTAAATTCGTAGTTTTATAATATCAAAGGGGTTTGGTTTTTAAAGTCGGTATCTTGCATAAAGAGTTATAAACAACGGTAAAAATTAGGGTTTGTCGATTTGAATAAAGATTGCCAAAGTTAGGTTTCGATAATCACTTTGCATGCATAATTCCAATCAACATTTCATAAACTCTTTTTAATGATCAACACATTCACAATATCCTCTCAATATGATTATCTCTAACTCATATTGTGATGTTTACCATTTTGATCCACTGTTGATATCTCACACAATCTATCAAAATGACAACTTTAAAGCTTAACATTTTAAGTGAACAAAACCATCCAAGACTATCTCTAGCTCAAGAAAAGAAAAGGATGAAAACCTAGGTCAAGAGTTGGGAAATATTTCTCAATCATTAACCAACACAAAAGATTATAAATGAAACAAGGTTTTCAACATATATTAATCATCCAAGATTTTACAAATGAAGATCATCCATACACATACAAATTTAGATGATTACCTACATCTAACCTTGACAACAAGATGAACTTAGCTACTCATTTTCATGGTAGCTTGAAGTAGAAGAAAATGGAGAAGATGAAGAACATCCACTTTGAAGAATCGATGAAGGATGTGATTCCACTTCTCCTTGATTGCACAAAATCAGTAAAAATGAAGAAGAACTAATGTTTTTAGGTTTCTAGAGCTCTATTGTAATGTTACAAGATAATATCTTCCAAAGTGCAAAGTATGGGCTATATAAAGCAACTAGCAAAGTACAAAAGATGTGTTGTCTGCACACATTCGCCAGGCGAACCATGACCTTCGCCAGGCGAACCAAGAATAACTTGGCACTTCAAAGTGCCTCAGGTTAGCAAACCGCCCCCTGAGGTATCGTGTATTCTCCAGGCGAACGAATCACTCGCCAGGCGAACATTCGCTGGCCTCACTCGCCAGGCGAACTTTGGGTGGTTTTGCTACTGGAATCTGCATGAGGAAAGCTACCACTTCTTCGCCAGCACCTTCGCCAGGCGAAAGGTAGCGAAGCTTCGCTGGAACCTTCGCTTGGCAAACTTCCTATCATTTAAGTCTGGGAGTTAATTCTGAATTATTCGCTCCAGCTCGCCAACACTCGCCAGGCGAACATTCACTGGCACTCGCTGAGCTTCGCCAGGCGAATGCCTTGATTTGCAACATTCTCCAAGCTGCTTTGTCTTGATCCCAAGGTGCTCTTATTAGTGTCAATCCTGCATTCTAACAGCAACATTACACACACCATTCGCTTGGATCACATCAAAATGAAAGTAAACAAATTTGACCACTAAATCAAATACTATTAGATGAAAATGATTAAAAATACTACTAAAAAGAAGTCAAATAACTAATCTAATTGGGATCTAACAATAGGTTCGGCCATCCAAAGGGTGAACCATTGAAGGACGTGTCATTGCATGTTGGTCATATGTCATTGCATGGCATAGGGTGCAGATAGTAGAGTTAGGTGGTATATGGTAGAATTAAGGTGCAGAGGAATCATAGTAGGGTGCAGTGTAGTATTAGGGTGCATAGGAATCATAGTAGGGTGCAGTGTAGCATTAGGCATGTAGTTTTCCAACGGATAATTGCATGTCTCATATAATATTAGGGTGCATCTATTTTTCTTATAAATAGAAACAAACTTTTATTCATATGCATTGAAAAAAAATAACAAACTAAATCAATACTTCTAAATGGCAATGTTGTGGATGGGAGAAAACCATCGAGGAACACTGACCAATGTTGCCGCCTATGTAAGTTTTTTTTCTTCACGCTTGTGTTTAATATTACATCATCAAGTTTGTATTTATTTTTCAATATTTGAAACAGTCCGACAACAAGAGATTTAGACTACATTCTCATGTTATCGATGCACCAAGTGACGTAATCAAATCGTATTTTGAACGAGCAGGTTTCGCAAAAGTTGCAGAAGTAACCTCCATCAAAGTTGATTCAAAGCTTGTACTTGCTATGTTGGAAAGGTGGAGACCAAAAACACATACTTTCCATCTTCTGACAGGTGAATGTACCATCACTTTGGATGATATAAGTATGTTATTAGGTCTTCGTGTGAATGGTAAGGCTGTGAATGGTCCTACTCAAGTAGGCAGTGATGTATATATGGAAAAGTTAGGTATCGAACCTTCAACATCCGATAAACATAAAGCCTGTGTTAAAATTGTTTGGATACAAACTATATTATCATAATTACGACAAAATCCAAAACCATCCGATGAGGAGAACTTTCTCCATGCAAAAATTTATGTATTACTACTCATAGCTAAAGTATTGATGCCAGACAAGAGCCATAACTATTTACATTCTTCTTGGATACCCATAGTAGGAAATTTAGATAAATGCAATAGATATAGTTGGGGTTCTGCTTGTTTAGCTACATTATATAGGCATATGTGTAAAGCATGTATGGTAGGGGTCAAAAGTATCAGTGGGTGCGTTCTACTACTAAGTGTTTGGACATATTGGCATATACCACTAATAGCTACAGAGAGTTCCGTCGATTCACATCATCCTTATGCAACAAGGTAACAATTATTTACATTTTCTTTTCGTTTCTTTTCTTCTTCTTTTTTACATCCCTATATTATATT
This sequence comes from Lathyrus sativus, assembly GCA_963859935.3. NCBI lineage: Eukaryota > Viridiplantae > Streptophyta > Magnoliopsida > Fabales > Fabaceae > Lathyrus > Lathyrus sativus. Next base: position 671,245,075 of record OZ012737.1, read on the forward strand.
TCTTTATTTTAACATTGCAAGATTTGTTTGAAGAGGCATGACTTACCAAAATAATCCTAGGCACTACGTCCGAGGATTTAGATTTGCACTAGATAGATTGAGGGCTGACGATGTAAGTTTGTTACCGCTACATTCTCTAAATATATGCTAACACCTATATTTAAACTCTAACTATTATATTTTCTGTAACGGTTTATTTGGAGGCCCTACCCAAGCTACCCAGAATGCGTCCTTGCAGATAGCCAGATTTAGAGTGCTACAACTTCAATTATTAGTTTTCATATTGTTGAAATGCATCAAGCTGATAGGGTAAAATTGCAGTTTGGATTTCAACAAGATATCCCTTCTCAACCTAGATGTCTACGTGAACAACATGAAACTGAAATGCCCAATACATGGGGAGATCATTGGCGCAATATAAATAGAGAAGAGAATAACGAGTGGAAAAACAGGAGAAAAAAAATTGACCTTACGAGGTAACATGGTTAACTGTAACTATGTTCATAGTACTGCATATATGCAATGGTTTTTATCCATTCCATTTATGCATGCTTCTCAAGGTCAGTTTCTAGAAGACCCCCATCAATATGCATCATCTTCATCACAACAAAGATCCTCGTCATCCGTGCCTCAAGAAATGTCTCAGGTGAACCCTTCGCAATTTCAAACCCAAACATCTTCATTCACCCAGCCCACATACCAACACCCCTAACCCACACAACCCTAACCAACATATCAACGCACTCATACCACATTCTTTGCCACCTCCTCTTAACAACCAACACCATACATCCCAACCCCACAACAAAACTTCTACTACCACCAAGAATACCAGGAACAAACCACATTTCGACCATCTTTTCAATTCACTCCAATTCCTCGACCTAATTTTGATTTCTCTTACCCCAAATCACAACACCAGACATTTAACCCTTCACTGTCTCAACCGACTTCAACCGGGCGCATTGACGATGTTTATTACCTTCCCATCCAACAAAGCCCTCCAACCACCTTCGCCCAACCATCCCAGCAAGTCCCTAACTATCTCCTAGCTGATGATCAACTCATGGAATGACCAGTTTTTTCTGTTGCTGATGTGGACATGGTCGATACATCACATCAATCTGAAAATGAAGAGTTGACTTCCGACTCTACCTCATCACCTCCAAGACGGAAACCCGAAGAGTTAGGCATCGGAAAACGAGTTATTTACATAGACAAAAATGATGTATCTCATTCACTCATCAGTATTAATAAAAATTGCCTTTATTTATGATTTTATTTAATAAGCAAATTAATTTAATTAGTAAATAATTAATTAGATATTATGAAAAATATTTAATAATATTATAAAATTAATTAAATTATTTATTTATTAATATTTTATATAAATTTTAATATTTAAAAAACAATTTAATATATAAAATAATAATAAATATTATATATTTCATTTTAAAATAATAATAAAAAAAAACAAAAAAAAAAGGACGTAGCATTGGGTCGGCCATCCATTGGCCGAACCCCAACACTATTTTTTCCTCTTCAATGGGTCGTCCATTGGAAGGACGAGCCCAAACTGAAATCGTGACATTTTGAACATTTTTTTTCAAGTAGTGGCATATTGGTACATTCTATTTTAGTTAGTGGCATATCTGTAAAAAAGTCACGAAATTAAAATGCTTGAAATACTCATGTCTTCGAGTATGCAACGTTGTAGACGTCAAAATTATTTATTAGATATGCATTGAGTCGAAATTAATTTGTCAATATGAATTGAAAAACACTGCACCAAGACGGAAAAATAAAATAATGTCGAAATAAGACGACGATCAACACAACGTTGTACTAAGACAACGAAATCACGATAAACAAAATTAAAAATATACGTGAAATCAACTTATTTGAATGAAAAGAAAATTAAAAAACAAAGTGATTTTAGATTAAAAATTAACTCTAAAATCACCTCTCAATAAAACAAAAAGAGAAAAATAGGATTGAAAAAAAGAAAGAGATAGTTGATCAATATAATAGTTAGAATCTCATTTTAGAAAGTGGATAATTAAAATTGTCTCATATTTAAATTGTCTTAGTTAAATATGTTTGTATTAGTTAAATTGTATTTATACAAAATATATATTGTTTAAGTTATGATTATTTTATATTTAAATAATATTATTAACAAATATTGTTCATGCGTAAATAAAGTAATAAAATCTTCTATTAAAAGAAATAGAAACCTAGTTGTAAATAAATATAAATTAATTAAAAAGTGTCTTTTTTTCTCGTGTCATTTGAAGGAACTTTGATTTTTTTTTATAATTTTATTTTTGTAAATTTATCTTTATAATAATGTTTTTTTTAATTTTATGATTTAACTTTGCAAGTTGTAGAGAACAAAAATATAATTTGTTTCAAATAACTTGCTGCAGCATCAATTTTTTGAATTTTTCTTTGTATAATCAAATGTCAATGGAAGATAAAACTAAAAATGTTATAATGTAATGGTGAAGTTAAATCATAAAATTACTTCACCAAATAGATATGGGGAATGGACATTCTCTAACCATTTTCCTAAGCTTCAAAACAGATTAAGTTATTGATAGTTTTCATAAATTAATTTATTAAATAGATAGAAGCAGAAGTGTCAGCGAACATCACAACGACGAACATATTGAAGAAAAAAATTAAATGAAACCTCCTGCCATGTTACGGGATCCTTTAGGTCATCATCATAGATAATGGTACACGATTTACTAGTAGAAAGTTCAAAGGTCTATTGGAGGAATCAAAAGTGAAACAACATTTCACATTTGTAGAACACCCTCAAACCAATGGATAATATGAATATGTTAATCATGTAATTCTCAAAGGGCAAAAAGAAGGTTAATTGCCACTAAAGAAAATTGGGCAGATGAGATTCCATGTGTCCTCTGGGCATACAGGACAACATCACACTCGACAATTGGAGAGACCCTTTTGTCGATTGACATATGGAATAATAATCGCCATTCTCGTCAAAATTGGAAAAATAAATTGGAGGACGACTCATACCCTGACTGAAGAGGATATATCCAAAGCCATAAAGGAAGACACATATCGGTTGGAGGAGACAAGGAGTGCCACAACTCTGTTGAGCACATCTATAAAGAAAGTTATAATTTCTAAATATAACAGGTGGTTGAGACCTTGAGAGTTTGAGTTGGAAAGCTTCGTTTGGAGACGCGCTGATATCAGAGGAAAGAATTCCAGGGACAGTAATTTAGCATTTATCTGGGAAGAGTTGTACAAAGTCAATTCTAGCATGGGGAAATGATAATATGGCTTAGAGACACTAAACATGGAATCAATACCTCAGACATGGAATTCCACAAAGCTCGCAAAATTACCCCACAGAGAAAATGTAAAGTGTTATCTTTATTTGATAGTTTAATTAATGTGACACTGTTTGAGAGATACTTTAGTATTTTTGTTGTGCAAATTGAGACAAAGTGACAATCTTCGTATCACATGTGGTACACCCCCTCTTAGGAGATAGCCATTCCAAGGGCATAGGCGGTGAAGCCTTGAAAAAAACTTCAAAATTGAACTAGGCCAAGATATGGGGGCAGGCAAGAGGATTTAACCCTTGGTCGGGGAAATGTCCTTTACGACGATGAAGAACGGACTGAATATACACAAAGAAATAAAGAACAAGAAACAAAATGTCGAAGCAACAAAATAAAGGGGGCGTCAAACTAATAATAGCAAGAAAAATATTGTTTAAAATACAAGATCACGAGGCTAATATTATAACCCAATCGTTATTGATTACAAAAGAAAAAATACAAAGATAATCATGGACATCATGCGTACCCATTAGACTTCTCCTTTTTTCTTTGTTATCTTCACCCCCGGTCGCCTTCTCATCATCATTGACTATTTCTCAATCCATAATATTATTTCTCATGCCCATATTATCCAAAGAAATGTCAATCTCAAGATAGAGAAATTGAATTTCCTCAATGGCACACTGAAAATTAGTACGAGCACTCTAAATACCTTTATCAATAGCATTGTTGTACTCTTTCATCTATCCCTGACAAGATTGATGTTCTTCCTCCATAGACCTTTTGGAAGCAACTTGTTAGTAAAACGACTATGTAGAAAAATCAATTGCCTCTTTAAGAGCCTTATCTTTCCCCGTCAAAGAATCTTGGAGATCAATGATCTTAGCCACCAAGACAAAGGTAGCACCATGAGTTTCCACGTCCTTTTGAAGATTATAGAACTTGTCAGTTTTAGCCTTCCATAAAGGAATTTCCTCTTTAGACTAGGTCAAATCTGCTTGGAGTTTAGGTACCTTTTCCTTAAGGGCATTCCACTCACAAGTAGTTATCTCACACTTACTCTTTCAGTGGTCCCTTTCTTTAAGAAGGTCACTAGGTGGTATGTTGTCTCAACCATCAACTCCATCTTTTTGGTATCAAAAAGATTATGGAAGTAGACATAATCCTAGTCCGGAAAAAACTTTTGTACTTCTTGTGATGTTTGAGGGACTCGATAGGAAATGATGGTATGAAGCTTAGAAATAAGAACGTCTGGAACTTTAAGAGAAATTCCAGCAGAACGATAATCAGAAGACTTAGTCTTTTTCCCAACACCTTATATGATAAGATCTTTACCTCAACCTTTTTTGTTAGGGCCATCTATAGAGGAAGGGAGACGGACGTGGGACTTCTTACTCCTTATTTTGCCTTTATTTGTTGAGGTTGGAGGAAGAGGGTCAGGTTATGATAAACCTTAATCGGACGATGGCTGAGTTGGTTAGTATAAACTTGAATCATAAATACCAAAAAAGGAAAGGATTTGGCAGATAGCATGACCTCCATATCCTTCCTCCTTTTGTAAAGGTTCTTGAGAGAGGCAATCGAATCTATAAAAAATAAAAAAATAAAAAAAACATCCAATTATACACACAAAAAATAAGAAGAACATGTTGGTCCTTTTGGGATTGACTATATTATGCAAAATAACACAAAGTTTGTTCAAACTGGTTCTGGTGCAGAAGGAACACATGTTGGATACGATGTCTTAAAATATGGACTGCAATATCTGGTATTTGGCAACAGACATATGGTATTGGAGTTTGGTTCAGTATTTCTCTATCCAAGATTCTCTCTACTATAAAAGATCTACAAGTTATGTAGAATAGTTAATTTGGATATACTGGTGCAATATCTGGATAAGCTATTTTCATAGCTCAAGAAAACAAATAAACTTTATATTATAGAACAATGGAGAAAACAAATGCCCTTTGTAGAGAACACACCTTCTTAATGAGCGAGGGAGAAAAGAGATCGCATGTGAAGAGACAGAGAGTAGTGGTGAGAAAACATTGTGTAAAAAGAAAGCGAAAAGAGGAAGCCAATGAAGAAAGGGAAATAGTGGGGGGGAGAGAGAGAGAGAGAGAGAGAGAGAGAGAGAGAGAGAGAGAGAGAGAGAGAGAGAGAGAGAGAGAGAGAGAGAGAGAGAGAGAGAGAGAGAGAGAGAGAGAGAGAGAGTAACACGATGATTGGAAGAGGTTTAGGTTAGATGTTTTTTCTATTTTTTATTTTAAGACACAGGAACAAAAAATATTAATCATTTTTTTATAGAGGTCAAGTTTATGAGGAAACAAAGTAGTTCACCTATTGCAAATGAATTAAAATATAAAATCTTTTATATTGAGTCAGCTAAGCAAGAACTCAGTTTAAACAAAGTTACAAATAATTACAAAATGGCCACTATTTCATTTTTTTAAGTACACTAAAATGTCAATCAACTCAAAAAATTTGTCTAAAAATGTATTTCTTGTTAACAATAGTAAACATATAGAAATATAGAGAAGGACAATACCCTTGGTCTTAGGGTTTCAATAAAATTAACAAAACTTGAAGAGTTAGGGTTACGCCATAGTAAAGACACTATATGTTAGAAAATGTCAAACTACCCTTACAAAGATAAAATAAAATAATAATAATAATAATAATAATAATAATAATAATATAATAATAATAATAATAATAATAATAATAATAATAGTAATAATAATAATAATAATAACAACAACAACATATACCATCTCCCCTTAAACTCAAGATGCATTAGGAGAGAGCATCGAGATTTTGTTAATAAAAAACAAAAACATTTAATGGAATGTGTCTTCGTAAACAAATCAACAATTTGTAAAACGGTGGAGACAAATGGTAGAGTAATTGTCACGTCTTAAAGATGATGACAAGTGAAGTGACAATCAATCTCAATGTGTTTGGTACATTCATGAAAGATCGAGTTATGGGTAACTTGAGAGGCATTTTTGTTATTGTAACACATAGGAGTTTGTTGTGAATTGGATACCTTTAAACAAAGTATAAATAATTTCTTAATGATCAAGAAACACACAAGGGTTAGGGTTAACAAAGAAGACAAGATAAAGCAACAATGATTGGTTATAAACTGATATTATTTCCTTACTCTTAGAACAAGATTACAAGTATATAAGAATAACAAAATAACCTCTCTCACTTGAAATTAGGATTTTATCTTCCTATTTTTCCTTATGTCAAGATTGAGAAACTAGCATCATATTTATAAGAAAAATAGCACACTAACCTAATGGGTTTTTTAACAATTACCCATTGTCGCTACTGCGAAAATCGGCGCCGGCTGAACAGAAGAGTCGCCACCGTGCGTTATTTATCCCAACGGAGGGAAAGGAAACGCTCGAAGTAAACCTCGCAAAAAACGGGGGAAAGGTATGGTCGTCGCAACCAAAACCTGGATTCGGGAGTCGGTTACGCAAGGGGAAGGTATTAGCACCCCTCACGTCCGTCGTACTCGACGGGATCCACGCTTGTTTTCGGGTATGGATTGTTATTCTATCTAAACTATAGGTCAGGGGTTAAAAGAAAATAAAACTGAAAATAAAAATGACTCGGCAAAGTATCGCACTTTATGCCTACGTATTCCCGCCTGGAACGAGAAATCAGAGTCAACGTAGTTCGCCTACCTACGGGAAAGGAGGGGAAGGTTGCTCGCTAGGATATCGCGTCCTATGCCTACGTACTTCCACACAGCATGGAAGATCAGAGCAAACGTAGTTCGGGCTACGGACGACACAAGTCTGTCTTGGTTGGTTTTATTCCTTCTGAAAAAGGTTTTTCTGATTAACAGTCCCAGCGGACAAAAATGACGTTTTGATGAGTTTACATTCTTTTACGGAAGAAGTGTATTTTATTGTGTTTGAAATCTTTATGTGTTTTTCTGTTTGTTTTGAGAGAGAAGAGACAGAACTCTAACCTATGGTTGCGAAGGGAAACAAACTAACCTAATGTTATCATGCATGGGTTAAGACCTAGTGTCTATCATGTTCCTCTCTTGCACAGAGAGAAACAGAGATCCTACGGGATAGGCAGAAACAGAAACAATAACAGATATAATAAAGCAGTAAAATGCATGGATGCAACAGTACAAGCGAGGCAAGGGAGTCCCACTCAACCTCGAACCTAGAAAACAATAGGCAAAAGTGAACAGGCTTCACTTTCAACCTAACAGGGTAAACAACAAACAATACAGTCTGGAAAACCAATCAATACATCAACAATGAAATACATCAGCAAAAGAAACAGCATCAGCAGCTCTGAATCAACATCTGGCTTCAAGTAATTTCCAATCATTCATGAGCTTCAACAAGCATCAATCTCCATCTTCATGATCTTCAGGTAAGGGCTTTGATCATCTGTCTTCTATCTGCAATGGCTTTTCTTCAAGTTCAAACCTCCAGGATGAGGAATCAGTCACAAGAGTGAAGTGAATGAATGTTAGACAGTTAATTACCTACCAAGGGTGGTTCATCAACTGTTAACATTAAACAGAAAGTTTCCTCTCAAAAGTTCTATCTTTCCAATATATTCACTGATCCTTCCAAAGGAAGGAGGTGGATATTGGAAAGAGACTTTGAATCATAGAGAAAGGATGGATGCAGACAAGGCATTCCATGTTTGAGAAACAAACTTTCTAACCTAGAGCTCTGCCTAGCTCCTAAACCCTAGTCTCCTCAGCAGCTGCTAGCAAGAACCTCCTATTCAACTCTGGCAGTTGATCTTCAATCTCTGGATCTCCAATGGTCTTCATCTCCTCAAGTCTTCAGCTCTCCCAAGTCCCCAGACAATCCCAATACCCAAGCAAGCAAACAATAAACCCCAGAGGGCACACCACACCAGACAATCAGATATATACAGAGTATTAATAGCAGTAGGGGAATCCTGACTTTTTCTAAGGGATCTAATAACTACCCATAGCCCCTATAGTCCCATAACTAATCTAGTTAAATCTTAAGTCCTAAGGGAAAGAATCAAACTTCCTAAGTCATCACCTAAAAAACCCTAACTTGTTCATGTTGTTCAAGCCTACATTAAGCACCTAAAATTAATTTCTAAAAAATGGGAACTAAATTGTTTCTACAAGTTCAATGTCTCATCTAAACAACCTAAAAAGAATGAACAAAAAATATGAAAGCACCTAGTAGAACAAAAATTAACAAAATCATGCATGAAATGAAACTATTAAAAATGTCATTTATTTAGAAAATATGGGAAAAATATCAAATAAAAATAAAAATGCAATTTTATTTAATGACAATTTTCTAGACAGAACCAAGAAAATATAGAAAAAACAACCACTAAAAAAGAGTTAATTTCCTATTTTATATGATTTTTTAAAGGTTGGTAAAAATTAAAATGAATTAAAAAACTAAATTGAATTAAAATGAGAGGGAGGAGTAAGAATAGCAATCACGCTCAGTTGATATTCCTGGATGGGCCAGGCAGTGGGGGTGCGCGTAGCAAGTTTGCTAAGCCCAGAACAAGTCAGAAATAATGAAAATAAAAAAAGGACGCAGGGGGTGTATTCAGCAGGGTTTCCACGTTCAAAATGAATTGGGCTCAGCACTGGGGGGTGGGGATATCAAAACACACTTAGGCCCGCCCGTTTCATTAAATGAAACGGTGCGTTTAGGGCACCTACAACTCTCCCTCCAAATCTCAGAATTAAACCTCAGCCACATGATGGGCTCTGGGGTCAAAGGTCCAACAGGCAATGGACGCTCACGATTGCGTCTTCAACCTTGGTTCATGAGAACTAGGGTTTCCCTCCATGAATAACCATGCACGCACCAACTTCAGCCTCTCGGTTCTCTCTCCCCAGTCCATGAAACACCACGATCCGAACATGAAAAATACTCTAAATCTCTCCCTCTATACGACTATGGTCATAGTTTGTTTTGAAACTCAACATAACTCTCAACCCGATAGCAATAATCTCTGGCCACCATGCAAATGCTCTGCAACTTATCAGCATAATTCTCAATCAAACCTATACTAATCTAATCTATGACTAATGGTGATTATTCTGATCTATCAAACTAAGATTATCATGTACTATGCTATGAGTTCTAGGTCCTAACAGTTTCAAGCACCTGCTAACAATCATCACTACACAGCATCAAACTCATCCTAATTGTTCTACTAACAACCTAGATCACATCTAAACTAATAAAACCATGCTAAACTAACTATATCAAGCTGTGGCAGAGAAATTGAACCTGGTGCAAAAGCTTGGAGATGCTGATGGAACTCGTGGATCTGAGGCTTCTAATGCTTGGATCTTGATCAACTAACTCAGTGCTTGATTCTGTATGCAACACCTTGATGAATTTGGCCTTGGATCTTGAGTTCCAATGGAAATTGCAATTTGGATGTTGATGATTATAGTGCTCGAAAATGGATCAATTTCAATCAGATCCTTGTTGATCTTTAGTCCATGATGATGATTGAATATGGTAGAATCAATATTGGTGATGATTGATGAAGATTTTGAGAAATTTGGATGAAATTGCAATGAGAAAGAATAGAGAGAATTTGGGAAATTTTGGTGAAAAATGAATCCAACCCTTGCTCAATTCTGATTTCATGAATATATAGGGCTCAATGGAAACTTCTAGATCCATCTTACAACTTCCCTTGCCTTCCAACTTTGATTGATTTTGGTTATGTTTCTTCAAATACAAGTAACCATAAGTAACTTTTCTTTTTCCTTCTAAACTCAAAAAAGTGCTTGAACCATTGTCTCTAAAATGTCTTTTGGACCCAAAATCATATATTGGAAGTCTCCATTTGGACTTATAAATCTCTCAAACCATTTTTCACTTTGACTTTATTCAAGTTATAAGCCATTTTAGTTCAAATTTGACCAATCATGCAACTTCATGTTATGAGCTTTTCCAACAATTTGTGACCTTCTTTCTAGACTCAAAATGTCATTTGGAGCAAGTTTGATGTTGTAAGTTTTTCCATTTGAGGCCTCCTTGTATGAATTTTGGACATAGGTTAAAATGACCTGTAATTCACAAATGACCAAAATACCCTTTGCTTGCCAAGACCATAAGTTGAGTTCCACACATCATATGAGGGCATGCTATACCATTCTAGAAAGCTAAGACAATGAGGAACAATTCTTATGTTGACCAGAAATTCATTTGAAATCTCCTTGAGGGGTAAAACTAGCTTGGAAGTCAAGTCACTTTCACAGACAAAATTTCAGATACCTCAGATGACCTGTAACTTGCAAGGATCATAACTTGAGTTCTATAAATCTCCTTGATGTCTTCCACCACTCAAATTAAAGGTCTTGAGATCCTCTACAAGTTTCATGTTGGCCAAGAAGCCATTTGAAGCTAGCATTTTGACTTATCTTGCTTGGAAATTTGACCTAAACTAGGGGATTTTACACAGAAACCCTAATTTAGAAACTCCTCTTCTCCTTGATTTCTCTTGAATTATTCTTGGCATATCTCCATATCCTTCTTTATATGTCCAATGATGAACCCCACATCTCTCCACTAGACTTGAATGCCCCTTAAATCAGTCAATTGACCTAGGGTTGACCTAGGGTTGACCCAGATGAAACCCTAGTTGACTGCCTTCAGCTATGGCTCTTGTGCTCTCATCAATGACTTGTCTCCTTCTTTAAATGACTTTCTAAGTCTCTCATAATGTCTAGATACTCTCCATGCCTTCAACTCACAGCTCACAACCCTCTTGCTGACCCTCAGATACCCTCAGCTAGGAGATGGACTCAAGGCTTGATCTGCTGAACTCTTTGCTTTCAAATTCTTTCCTGATGACTTGAATGAGATTGAATTGGGATAATAACCCCTTGATAGGCTTCTAGAGATGAGAATAATGATTGGTCCCCCTGTTGTATGACTTGCTATGCTTATGCTATGCAGATGATTAGACTATGCACATGACTCTATATGCAAATGCTAATGACATTGAAACATAAACCAGGTGAATAAGGTTGGGCAAATTTTAGGGTGCAACAGCTGCCCCTATTCAAGCGGCTTGGACCCGATTGGGTGAAGAGCCTGGAGCCTACAGACATTCGCGGTACGAGACGGTTGAATACTAGGAACCCAGAAATTTGCCAACCGCAGAAATAAACTGTGCCACCGCTTGGGGAACGACATTCATCAGCTGAATTTAATTGTTACGGCAACCCACTGATCTCGTGCGACCGTGCTGGGGATAATTCGTCTGCACTTCTATAAACTGAATCGTCCATGTTAGGAATAAAACTCTTCCACGTTAGGAGTAACACCTGTCCACGTTAGGAATTATTTCTTCTGTATCTGTCCACGTCAGGACTAACCTTTTCATCTTTCCACGTCAGGAAGCCATCTTCTTTCCACATAAGGAGAACTATATCAATCTGTCCACGTAAGGACTCCAATACCACTTGACATGTCCGCGTCAGGACTCCAATCTTTCCACGTAAGGAATTCAACTTTGGTTCTGAACCTGTCCACGTCAGGACTCAACTTTCCACATAAGGAGTACATCATTCTTCCACGTCAGGAATCAACTTTTCTTTCCACGTCAGGAATACAAGCCTTTTTCCACGTAAGGAATGCTATCCGTTTTCCACGCAAGGAAACATAACTTTTCCACATAAGGCAACCAATTCCTTCCGATTTGTCCGCGTCAGGACTATATTTTTCCACGTAAGGAATGCCATCTTAATCTGTCCACGTAAGGACTCCACTCTCTCCACGTTAGGAATCACCTCTTTCCACGTAAGGAATCCTCTTCTGACATGTCCGCGTAAGGACTACATCGTCCACGTTAGGACCCACTTCTCCACGTTAGGAATAATAATTTCTTTGATTTGTCCACGTCAGGACACTGATCTCGTCTTGATTTGTCCACGTTAGGACTCAAGCATCTTCGACCCGCTGAGGAAATAAGACTTGTCCACGTAAGGACTCGCACCCTTGTCTGATCTGTCCACGTCAGGGCACCAACACAAAGAGTAATCACTTTTGTCAACGTCATGACCTCCCATTCCACTAATTTCGAGAACCCGAATCTGCCCACGTTAGGACTAACACACCTCACCAATCCGGGGAAATAAACCTGTCCACGTTAGGACGCCCACTTCTGAAGAAATCCCGTCAATATAGGAATAAATTGTCCACGTCAGGACTTAGTTCTCCATTGATCCTCACCCACAAACTTCTTAGCACTGACGTGACAGCGACTTTGAGATGGACTTTACTGGGGATATTTGGAAACCCAACTATCGGACGCCTGCTCTGATAACCGGCGGTGGCCTCTGAAACTGATTCATGGAACCCCTGATGACAACTAATTCCGCCTGGGAATAAAGAGAAACTTATCCTGGTAACTCTGTGGGGAATACTGCCGAAACTGACACCATCCTTGGATGTCTCATGCCGAGATCTTGAATGTTTGGTTGTTCATTTAAGCAAGAATTCTCTCTACCTGAATTGCTAAAATACAGGAACTGCTTCAGCAAAATAAATGCTGGAAGGATAATGCCGACTCCGCCGGGGATAGCCAGATGCTACAGAATTATTCCAGCAAAATAAATGCTGGAAGGGTGAAGTCAACCCTGCTGGGAAATTGGGAACTCAGACCAAACACCCTATTGAGGTAACCCCCTGCTGGGGAATATAACTTTGCTGGGGAATAGCAGATGTGCACAGTACGATTGAATTTCTGCTGGAGAGTGAACTGATATTACACGGTATCTCTGACAAAATAAATGACAGGAACCACCATCAACTCTGCTTGGGGAGAGTCTTAATCTTCGAGTTCCACTGGAAGGAATGAAAACACTTGCAAAGAGAATTCCGCTGGGGATGGGATGATTCTCTTGGGGAAAATTAACTGACTCCGCTAGGGGAGAGTGCATGACCCTGCGGGGAAAGATGAACCTGTCTGAATACAGCCCTACGATCTTGGAATCGCCAAACTCTATTGAGGACGAATAACTTTTCTGCTCCCTTTGGGTAAGCTACGGCTAGCTGGGGAATTCTATCCTTCTTCAGGAAGAACCTGCATGACCTGCGTGGGGATTAAGTCTTTCGTTATCGCAATCTTTTGATCATCTTCCTCGTATGGTTATGAAACCTGCAACAACACAAACAAGACACGACAAGCCTATGCAATCAAATCAATTCAGGTTAGTGACGTTATACTCAGTTATTTCAAAGCTTTAACAATTGTTGGCAAGGGCCAGCGACGTTATACTCATGCTAGTTTCATCAAACTTAGGCGTTAATCATGCACAAAACAGTAAAGAACAGGCATCAAGTACTGAATAACATATTTTCATTGATCGGGCCCCTGAATGGGCGGAGTTTTTGTACACGGGATGTAACTCCTGAAAAGAGGAAGCTACGCAAAGCAAATACATAAGTATGCACAAGAAGCATGAATATTTTGACAAATTAAATTTTGTACACATGTCGGCAACGGGATGCAGATGAACACCACGAAATGATCCTCCTATGACTCATCCGACTCTAATGCTTTCCCGGTATCCCCACTTCTGAAGAGATTGTATCCGATAACTGGCTCCTCAAATATATTCTCCCGCATTGATGCTCATTGAATTCGGACCGCAGTCATTTGCTTTTCAAATCCCTAACTTTTGCGTGAACCGCCCTTTACGGGTTTTCAGTTCACCGGGATACCCTTTTTTGCCGAAGCCGCCCAGTGTAGATTTTCAACTTCGCGGGTGTACATTTTTTCAATTTTATCCCTAACTTTTGCCCGAACCTTTCATTCTGTTTTTGGTTCGCCAGGATGCCCCATTTTTGCCTGGACTCTCTTTTTCTGTCCAGCGGGTCTATTTTAAGCAAAGTATTTTTTAACTGCGTCCGAATTCACAGGTGATGCGAAGTCTTCTCCGTCCATGGTGGACAACAACAACGCTCCTCCTGAAAAGACTTTTCTGACAACGTATGGCCCTTCGTAGTTGGGGGTCCACTTGCCCCTGTGATCTGCTTGCGGCGGGAGAATCCTTTTCAGCACAAGGTCGCCCGTCTGAAAGCTTCGCGGATGTATCTTCTTGTCGTACGCTTTCTTCATTCGGCTCTGGTACAAACGACCGTATGCTAGAGAAGCTAGCCTCTTCTCATCCATCAAGCTCAGTTGGTTCAATCTATTCGTTACCCATTCTGCCTCGTCCAGCTGAACGTCTCGCAATACCCTCAGAGAAGGGATCTCAACTTCCAATGGTAATACCGCTTCCATTCCGTATACCAACGAGAACGGGGTTGCCCCGGTTGATGTGCGTACCGTCGTACGATAACCGTGCAAAGCAAAAGGTAGCATTTCATGCCAATCCTTATAGGTCACCACCATTTTCTGAACAATTTTCTTGATATTTTTATTGGCCTCCTCAACAGCGCCATTCATCTTGGGTCGGTAAGGGGAGGAGTTGTGATGTTCGATCTTGAAATTCTGACAGAGCTCCTTCATCATTTTGTTGTTCAGATTTGAACCGTTGTCCGTGATTATCCGCTCGGGAATCCCATATCGGCAAATGATATCTCTCTTGATGAATCTCGCCACCACTTGCTTCGTTACATTCGCGTAAGACGCCGCTTCCACCCACTTGGTGAAATAATCGATTGCTACTAGGATGAACCGATGCCCGTTAGAAGCCGTCGGCTCGATCTTTCCGATCATATCGATTCCCCACATCGAGAATGGCCATGGAGATGACATCACATTTAGAGGACTCGGAGGCACGTGGATCTTATCAGCATAGATTTGGCACTTGTGGCACTTCCTCGCGAACTTGAAACAATCAGTTTCCATCGTCAGCCAAAAATAACCTGCCCTCAGCAGCTTTCTCGTCATAGCATGCCCACCAGCATGCGTACCAAAGGTACCTTCGTGAATTTCCTCCATGAGAAGCTTTGCATCTTTCTCGTCTACACAACGCAACAACACCAGATCGTGGTTTCTTCTGTATAAGACGCCATCCGGATTCAAGTAGAAATTGCCCGCTAATCTCCTGAGAGTCTTCTGATCTTGACTGGATGCCCCAGCCGGATACTCTTTATTCTTCAGGAAATTAAGGATATCGAAATACCACGGTTTGTCGTCAGATGCTTCATCAATAACAAATACATAAGCTGGCCTGTCCAACCGAGAGATAGTGATTTGGGGAGCTTCGTTCCAGAAATTGACCTTGTACATGGAAGACAAAGTGGCCAGGGCGTCAGCCATTTGATTCTCTGCCCGCGGTACATGATGCAATTCAACTTTGTCAAAGAAAGGCAACAATCTCCTTGCATAATTCATGTAATGTATCAAATTAGGCTGCCGTGTCTCCCATTCCCCTTTGATCTGATTCACCACCAGAGCTGAGTCTCCGTATACGTCTAGATGTTTGATTCGCAAATCAATGGCTTCTTCAAGCCCCATTATACAAGCTTCGTATTCGGCCTCATTGTTGGTAACGGCAAAGGTCAATCGGGCAGTAAACGGGATGTGCGACCCGTGTGGCGTGGTGATGATTGCCCCTATTCCGCTACCGTAAGCATTCACAGCTCCGTCAAATATCATCTTCCATTTGGAACCCAACTCTGGTCCTTCGTCTGGCAACGGTTCTTCACAATCTTTCATCTTTAGGTACATGATATCCTCGTCAGGAAAATCAAACCTCATCGATTGGTATTCTTCAATGGGCTGCTCCGCCAGATACTCAGACAACACACTCCCCTTTATAGCCTTTTGCGAGACGTATTGGATATCATATTCAGTCAAGACCATCTGCCAACGGGCAATTCTACCCGACAATGCTTGCTTTTCGAATACATATTTAATAGGATCCATCTTCGAGATGAGCATGGTTGTATGATTCAGCATGTACTGCCTCAAACGCTTGGCGGCCCAGGCTAGCGCGCAACAAGTTTTCTCCAGCATTGAGTATCGAGATTCACAGTCTGTAAATTTCTTACTCAGGTAATAGATCGCATGCTCTTTTCTCCCCGTCTCGTCGTGTTGACCGAGAACACAACCCATGCTTCCCTCAAGAACCGTCAAATACATGATCAAGGGTCTACCTGCCACTGGGGGTATCAGAACAGGAGGCTCCTGCAAATACTGCTTTATTTTATCGAACGCCTTTTGACAATTTTTGTTCCACGTTACAGCTTGATCTTTCTTTAGCAACTTGAATAACGGTTCACACGTAGCAGTTAAGTGAGATATGAACCGAGCGATGTAGTTCAACCTCCCTAAAAACCCGCGCACCTCTTTCTCTGTTTTAGGCGTCGGCATTTCTTGAATCGCTTTTATTTTAGCAGGATCGACCTCTATTCCTCTTTCGCTTACGATAAACCCCAGCAGTTTACCCGATCTCACCCCGAAGGTGCATTTATTAGGGTTCAGCCTCAGCCTGAACTTCCTAAGTCTTTTAAACAACTTCAGCAGATTCACCAGATGCTCTTCCTCCGTCTGGGACTTGGCAATCATATCGTCAACATAAACTTCGATCTCTTTATGCATCATGTCATGGAAAAGAGTCGTCATCGCACGCTGATATGTTGCCCCAGCATTTTTCAAACCAAAGGGCATCATTTTGTAGCAAAATGTTCCCCACGGCGTTATGAAAGTAGTCTTCTCCATATCCTCTGGCGCCATTTTAATTTGATTATAGCCTGAAAAGCCATCCATGAAGGAGAATACAGAGTATTGAGCAGTATTATCAACTAACACGTCAATGTGAGGAAGTGGAAAATCGTCTTTTGGGCTTGCTTTGTTCAAATCTCGATAATCCACGCACATCCGAACCTTGCCATCTTTCTTTGGCACTGGTACGATGTTGGCAACCCATGAAGGATACTTCGTCACAGCCAGGAACCCAGCGTCCCACTGTTTCTGAACCTCCTCTTTGATCTTCATTGCCATATCTGGTCGTGTTCTGCGAAGCTTTTGTTTGACCGGCGGGCAATCTTCTTTCAGTGGCAGGCGATGCACGACCATATCTGTATCGAGCCCTGGCATATCCTCATACGACCAAGCGAATACATCACTATACTCTTGGAGCATTTCAACCAATCTCCGCTTGATATCACTCTGCAGTGCGGCTCCGATACGAATATTCTTCTCAACCCCTTCCGACCCCAAGTTGATAATTTCGATAACCTCGTCGTGAGGCAGAATGGCTCTTTCCTCTTGCTTCACTAACCAAGACAGTTCTTCAGGAACGTCGCTATCTTCGACAACCTCTTCTTCAGCCTGAAACACTGGGTGCTCAAAGTCGGGACGAGTCATAGGTGGTTCAAGGATGTCATCTGAAAATGTTATCCTGCAAAAGGAATGGTTAAGTGCTTCAAAATGCGTATAAAGCGAATAACCACGTTGCCATTTTATTGAAAAATACAAAATAAGAAAGACAAAGATTACAGTATTTGCACATGAAAAAACGCCATTTATTTAATGATTAACACGCAATGTTTATAACAACACAGCCCTAAGCAAATCCTGATGCCCCGGGCAAGACATCAGATTATTCAACAATTAATAAAGCAAAGCATTACTGTTTAAAAGTCACGGGAACAAGCTCCTGAATAGACCAGTTGCACAGTCCTTGTCCTGGCGTGCTTGGCTGAATCCAGGCATCCATATCACAGTCGCTGTCTCCTTCATCAGACTCTGAAGCAGCATTGACAGTTTCATGACACACTCCACTGGCAGAGATGGTAATTGGCTTTTTGAAACGGGGGGCCCCCACGGAAGGAGTTGATGACGACGGTTGGTATCCCAGCCCGAACCGGTCCATCTTCACAGGAATGTCCAGCACTTTGCCCCAGCCCTTGGCTTCTCCTGCTTCCACTAGAGCTTGAGCTTCCTTATACGATGAGACAGCTATCTCTGGCACTTTGCTCGGCCCGGGACTCTTGTCCTTGATGCGCAAACCTTCGAATGCCTGGCATGGTGTCTCGTGGATCTCCCCGTCGACTTCCACATATTTAAATGAAGATAAATGGCTGACCAGGATGTCTTCTTCTCCGCACACGGTGACTACACTGTCTCCGACCATATATTTTAACTTCTGATGCAGGGTAGCCGTGACGGCCCCTGCCCCATGAATCCAGGGTCTTCCAAGCAAGCAGCTATACGCAGGCTGTATATCCATGATATAAAACTCCGTTGCAAACACTTCAGGCCCCACTTGCAGAGGCAAGGTAATCGATCCGAAGACTGTTCTTCGCGTGCCGTCAAATGCTCTGACTACCAAATCACTGGGTGTACACAAAATCCCTCGAACATCCAGCTTCATCATCGCCTTCTTGGGTAACACATTCAAAGATGACCCGGTGTCAACCAATACATGCGACATTACTGATCCTCTACACTCAACAGATACGTGTAATGCCATATTATGATCTCTCCCTTTCGGAGTCAAATCGAAATCGGTAAAGCCCAAGCTGTGGCCTGCATTCACATGTGCTAATACTCCTTCTAGCTGATTTACGGAGACGTCTTGGGGTACAAAAGAAGTGTCCAGGACTTTCAGCAAAGCATTTCTGTGAGCTTCCGAACACAACAGCAATGATAGAATAGATATTTTGGACGGTGTCTGCTGCAGATGCTCCACAATCTTATAATCACTTTTTCGAATTAAGCGCATGAACTCTTCTACATCCTTCGATGCTGCTTCTTTTTCACTTGCTTGTACCGGAACATTTTCAACCACTTTCCCTTTTCCTTTCGCTAGCCTTTCAGCCTCCACTTCAGGAGATACAAAGATCCTGCCACTCCTCGTCATGCCTCCTGAACCAACAACATTATCCACAATCTCGGCTGGCTGCTTGTTAACATCAATCTTTATCCCATCACAATACACCTCTAACCCATATGACCATGGGACTGCTTTCGTGTTCTCGTACGGGATTGGCCCGGCCTTAGTTATGGTGATCGGTGGTCGCTGAGCTGGTGCTGCAATAGTGATCGTCTTCCGAGGAATCGTTACCGTGGCCACATCACTCCGATTATCCACTACTGCCCCTGCAGGCTCGTCAGTTGCCGCTCGATCAAACTGCAATATGCCCTCATCAATTAAAGCCTGAATGCCTTTCTTCAAATCCTCACACCCCCCAGCTAGGGTCCAACAGTCTAAGCAGTACTCGTTACACCCTGGGTAGACACCTCCTTGTAACAGTCGGCTCTTTATCTCGCTCAGCGGCGTCTTCAAATCTTCCACATTCATAATCAGATTCAGACCTTCCTCAGTCAGAACGGCGTTCGCCCCATGATTAGGCATGGGTTTCTGGACTATATTCGGACCTGCCGTTCCGAAATTGATAGTCTTGTTGTCCAAAAGATCCTGCACAACGTGCTTAAAAGCGTGGCAACCTTCTATATCGTGGCCCGGAGCCCCAGAATGAAACTCGCAGTGCCTGCTTGCATCGTAACCAAACGGGGGAGCTCCCGTTATCGGCGCCAGAGTTCTTTTCTCTACCAGATTCAATCCCAACAATGTCTGCAACAAATCGGCATATGTTGAGGGAGGCTTCTCAAACACTCTTCTCGGTTTACTACCCTGGAATCTTCGTTGAGCCTGCTGTGCCCCTTGCTGAGGCTGCTGCTGCTGTGGCATTGGTTGCTGCTGAACCGGTTGTTGTTGCTGGAGTGGTTGTTGTTGATATGGGATAGTAACACTCGCCACCTGCTGCGGCTGACGATATTGGCCTCGTCCCCTGCCTCGGCCCCGGCCTCGGCCTCCAAATACTGCGCTTGCCTCGCCCTGACGGCGCCCACCATAAGCTTTCCTATTACTGCCAGATGCAGTTGATTCCTCGACTTGGAACTTTCCTTGCTTAATATTACGTTCAATCTTTTCCCCCATCAGAATCAAGTCTGAAAAACTGGCCAGAGACGTATGAAACAGCATATCATGAAACAGCCCTGTGAATGTGCCGACAAACATGTCATTCATTTCCTTATCTTCCACCGGAGGACGGACCCTGGCAGCCATATCGCGCCACCTTTGCGCGTACTCTTTAAAGCTCTCCCCCTTCTTCTGCGAAAGCCCGGCCAACTGGACCCGATTGGGTGCCAAGTCGCTGTTATACTTGTAATGGGCTACAAATGCCTCTGCTAATTGCTTCCATGTCTTGATATCAGTTGGCTCCAACCCCATGTACCACTCTAGGGAAGGGCCCGATAGACTATCCTGAAAGAAATGCATTAGCATTCTTTCATCAGTGGAGTATGCAGACATCTTTCTATAATAAGCTCGTACATGCACTTTTGGACATGTGTCTCCTTTGTACTTGTCGAACGCAGGAGCTTTGAATTTAATTGGCACCCTCAAGCCAGGTACCAAGCCCATTGTTGCCATGTCCAATCCCACAGCACTTTGATTTAAGACTCCCTTCATCTGCTCTTCCAGCATTCTAATCTTTTGGGAATCATCCATCGGCCCTTCAAAACCTCCTCCGGAGAAGGCGTCCTCCTGCTGATCTTCTTGCCACATACCATTTCCAGCCCCGTACCCATCATATTCATTATTACGTCCAGCTCTGATCTGATTCATCCCCGGACATCGGCCTCTGTTGCCGTACCCTTGAACACCTCCAGCAGGACCAAAAGCCATAAATCCAGTACCGTTTCCGTTTCCAAAGCCTCCGTAACCCTGGTTGACCATACCATAACCATCTTGCCCAAAGCCTTGAGCATTAAAGCCATATTTCCCAGTGTTATCGAATCCCTGATCGTTGAATCCGAACCCAGTATTGCCAAAGCCATTGCCTCCTAGATTATCTCCCAAATTGACATCACCCAGCCCAACATTATGGACAGCGGTCTCATTCCCCACTCCGACGTTACCGTTCACAGCAGCGGTAGCGTTGTTGATATTAGCAGCAGGTGTATTAATTACAGGCGGAGCCACTGGCGTGGGAGTGTCGTCTCCATGAACAGTATCAACCCGGACAGACTGATGATCTTCATTACCATGACCAGCGCTTCGGGCCAACAGAGGCTGGACCATGGCCTGCAAATTCTCCTGCCCTTTTGCTATAGCTTCCATGGTCTGCATGAAGAGAGCGAGCTTCTCGCGCACATCTTGCATCTCGTTCTGCATTTGGTCCATGATTTTTCGACAATTGGAGCGTGTAGAATAGCGGTGCGGATGTTGATCTGCAATCCTGTTAAGTACCTGATACAGAGCAGGAAATGAGACACCATCCAAAGATTACCTGTAATGCAATATGAATATGAATGCAATGCAATGTGTCCGTGCATTAGGGAAGTTCATTCCCCCAGTTCTAGTGCAAAGGTGCCGGTGCAGTGACAGTGCTGACAATAGGAATATCGGAGCTGAATCATAGAAAGCCTGATATATTGCAGGGAGAATCAATAAGCCCAGGGTATAATATCACTGAGAGTACAAAAAAGGCATGACCTCAACCAACAATCCTGGTGATGGTCAGCACTATGCAAATAAAGCATACAAGTTACTACATGAAATGATCAAATCCTCCCAAAAGTCTGGTACTCCTCTATCAACTTCTTGGTCTCCGGATGGCTTGGTCGATCAAGCAGCCCTTCAACAAGCTGGTTTCTCCTTTTAAGGACACGGCGTACGTCTTCAGCAGTTTCTTCCCATGTTGCTTCTCCGAAGCAATCTTCTAACTTTCGCTTCTGAGACACTGCTTCATCTCTGGATTTGATTGCCTTGTTCAGTGCATGCTGGACACTATACCGGGTCATCACTTCCTCCTCACACTTCTTGATGCTAGACTTCAACTTCTCTCCGAGGTCGGAAATTTGCTGCTTCAGCTTATCTTCCCTCTTCTTATTGTTGGTGAGTGTGGCGTTCCAAGTCTTATTGCAAGAGGAGATTTCTCGGTGTGCCGCGTCGAGCGCCTTCTTCTTGGATTCAAGCATGTCATGGGAGCTTCTGAACTCTTGCCCCAGACGTTCACGCTTTTTCTTTTCCTCAGTCAACTCATCCCCTAATCTGTTTAGCAGCTCGATCTGTTGTTGGAAAGCATATACGGCCTTGTTTTTCTCGCTGCGTACTTGAGCTAGCTCTTGCTCTAACCCTTCGTTAATCTTCATCAAGGCTTCTTTTTCCTTCACAACTTGCTCGTAGGCTTCCTTAGAAACAGTAGTTGGCTCTTCTGCCGGAACGGGAACAAGAATTGGTGCATCTGGAAACGGCATCCTCAACTGACTAGCCCTCTCCAAAAATCCAAACTCTATAAGGTGCATAGGCCTGACAGTCATTCTTCCCTAACAAAGGCTTCCCTCTGCGGTTAATACGCGTCCAGGTATGTTGCAGCTTGGCTAGTAACTCCCCTTTCACGTCACCGGTGAAGTACAGAGATTCCTGTACTTCTTCCTCCTGAGGTGGATTCTTCAGCGCATATCCGAACTGACGAATGAATAGAGAAGGGTTGTAATTGATACACCCTTTTCTTCCTATCAGCGGTACATTAGGGTACCCAGAACAACTGAAGATGAGCTCAGATCCCAACAGGTCTCGATCAAACCACACAATGTCTTCGGAGTATAGCCTCATCAGGCGCTCTGACCAACTGGCTGAGGTTGCACTGTCTGCAAAGGGTCCCTTTATAGGGAGATGACTTTTGAACCACATATTCAACAGAGGAGTACAGCAGTAAACAACTTTTCCCCTTCGGTTTTCGTTCTTGTAGTGCAATGAGTGGTAGAAGTCTCCGATCAACGTTGGCACTGGATTGCCGGCAGCGAACAGATAGAAAGCATCCAAATCCACAAAATTGGGCAGGTTAGGAAACAGCACAATTCCATAAATGCATAGAGCCAAAATAGCGTTGAAAACCACCCAACAACCGTTCTCGGCGTACTCTCGAGCTTTGCCAACTAAGAAATCAAGAGAGAAACCTGAAACCCCAAGCTAAGAAGTCAACAACAGCTCAGCAGCATTCATGTGCAAGGCTTTGGCTAAGTCCTCCAACTTGGGCTCAGCAGTAGAGTGAATGAAGGGAACCTTGTTCTGCACGGGAAGCTCGGTAAACTCCACATACTCCTCAATGGTAGGCCCTAGAATAAAGTCAGCAAACGTAAAGCATCTTAATGCGGGGTCATAGAACTGCATCAAGGTGTATAGCCCATTCATCTCATCAGCAGTGGGCTTGCAGACTAATCTCAGTAATCTCCCATGGCTCATTCTGAAGCTTCTCCTAACCTCCTCATCGGCAAGAGATATCAGACCAAGCAAAGAAGTAATATCAGGTGAAGGCAGCTTATACGCAACTGTTTTCCTCAAACTAGCCATAATCAATACTCAGAAGTCTGGGCACTAGAACTAGGGAAATGCAAATGCACCTGCAGCACAGACACACGTTAGTGAAATGCAAATGATAATGGATATGCAGGCAATGCAATGCAAGTAACATGCAACAGGGACCAAAGCTGTAGCTGAATAGCCTGAACCCAATCAAGAAAGGTCTCAGATAGACCATCCAGAAGTCATCAAACCCTGGTCTCAGATAGGCCTAAAACAAAGCTCCAATACTGGTCTCTGATGGACCTCAAACCATAACTCCCACTGGTCTCTGGTAGACCTCCAATCACATCTCCAATTGGTCTTTGACAGACCTCAGAACACATCTCCAAATGGTCTCTGACAGACCTCATAACTCTCCATAAATACCCAGGATCTCTGATCGAGAACAAACTGGTATCTGAAGGTCTGGTTACCTGCATAACCCCAAATCCCCTCACAGGTGGGTGGCCCTATAACTGGCAATGGTACGGCATCCTATGCGGTCGTCGGCGTCACAGACTTTCAGGGTTGATGATACGATTCCCAGAAGGAGTGGCATCATCAATTCCTGAAGAGGCCTCACTCAGCCAACTTCCAAATGATCGGTCCCCGGAGTCGACAATTCAGCTGACCAACAACCCCTTCGACCCAAAGGGTAGAAAAAGAAGCCAACCAGAAGAACCTCGTCCGAGTGTAGATTTCATGAGACACTAATGCAAGCAAAGCCGGCACGCGCCCACTACTTTCTACGCTAATTCTAGGTGCACTCAAGCCCAGGTCCGGCTTCTCACTCAATATCAGAACACCCGTCACACCCCAAGATACAGCAATAATAATCAATATATAATGCTGAAAATAAAAGTCAGAAATATACAATAACTCCATACAAAATCCTCGACGGGAAAACAAGCGCTAGGATTGACTCTCTTAAGGGACGTTGGATCCCAAATGCATAAGAACCATCGCAGTCCTTAGCAGCCAGGGGACGTTGGATCCCCAGCAGAGTCGCCAGCTGTCGCTACTGCGAAAATCGGCGCCGGCTGAACAGAAGAGTCGCCACCGTGCGTTATTTATCCCAACGGAGGGAAAGGAAACGCTCGAAGTAAACCTCGCAAAAAACGGGGGAAAGGTATGGTCGTCGCAACCAAAACCTGGATTCGGGAGTCGGTTACGCAAGGGGAAGGTATTAGCACCCCTCACGTCCGTCGTACTCGACGGGATCCACGCTTGTTTTCGGGTATGGATTGTTATTCTATCTAAACTATAGGTCAGGGGTTAAAAGAAAATAAAACTGAAAATAAAAATGACTCGGCAAAGTATCGCACTTTATGCCTACGTATTCCCGCCTGGAACGAGAAATCAGAGTCAACGTAGTTCGCCTACCTACGGGAAAGGAGGGGAAGGTTGCTCGCTAGGATATCGCGTCCTATGCCTACGTACTTCCACACAGCATGGAAGATCAGAGCAAACGTAGTTCGGGCTACGGACGACACAAGTCTGTCTTGGTTGGTTTTATTCCTTCTGAAAAAGGTTTTTCTGATTAACAGTCCCAGCGGACAAAAATGACGTTTTGATGAGTTTACATTCTTTTACGGAAGAAGTGTCTTTTATTGTGTTTGAAATCTTTATGTGTTTTTCTGTTTGTTTTGAGAGAGAAGAGACAGAACTCTAACCTATGGTTGCGAAGGGAAACAAACTAACCTAATGTTATCATGCATGGGTTAAGACCTAGTGTCTATCATGTTCCTCTCTTGCACAGAGAGAAACAGAGATCCTACGGGATAGGCAGAAACAGAAACAATAACAGATATAATAAAGCAGTAAAATGCATGGATGCAACAGTACAAGCGAGGCAAGGGAGTCCCACTCAACCTCGAACCTAGAAAACAATAGGCAAAAGTGAACAGGCTTCACTTTCAACCTAACAGGGTAAACAACAAACAATACAGTCCGGAAAACCAATCAATACATCAACAATGAAATACATCAGCAAAAGAAACAGCATCAGCAGCTCTGAATCAACATCTGGCTTCAAGTAATTTCCAATCATTCATGAGCTTCAACAAGCATCAATCTCCATCTTCATGATCTTCAGGTAAGGGCTTTGATCATCTGTCTTCTATCTGCAATGGCTTTTCTTCAAGTTCAAACCTCCAGGATGAGGAATCAGTCACAAGAGTGAAGTGAATGAATGTTAGACAGTTAATTACCTACCAAGGGTGGTTCATCAACTGTTAACATTAAACAGAAAGTTTCCTCTCAAAAGTTCTATCTTTCCAATATATTCACTGATCCTTCCAAAGGAAGGAGGTGGATATTGGAAAGAGACTTTGAATCATAGAGAAAGGATGGATGCAGACAAGGCATTCCATGTTTGAGAAACAAACTTTCTAACCTAGAGCTCTGCCTAGCTCCTAAACCCTAGTCTCCTCAGCAGCTGCTAGCAAGAACCTCCTATTCAACTCTGGCAGTTGATCTTCAATCTCTGGATCTCCAATGGTCTTCATCTCCTCAAGTCTTCAGCTCTCCCAAGTCCCCAGACAATCCCAATACCCAAGCAAGCAAACAATAAACCCCAGAGGGCACACCACACCAGACAATCAGATATATACAGAGTATTAATAGCAGTAGGGGAATCCTGACTTTTTCTAAGGGATCTAATAACTACCCATAGCCCCTATAGTCCCATAACTAATCTAGTTAAATCTTAAGTCCTAAGGGAAAGAATCAAACTTCCTAAGTCATCACCTAAAAAACCCTAACTTGTTCATGTTGTTCAAGCCTACATTAAGCACCTAAAATTAATTTCTAAAAAATGGGAACTAAATTGTTTCTACAAGTTCAATGTCTCATCTAAACAACCTAAAAAGAATGAACAAAAAATATGAAAGCACCTAGTAGAACAAAAATTAACAAAATCATGCATGAAATGAAACTATTAAAAATGTCATTTATTTAGAAAATATGGGAAAAATATCAAATAAAAATAAAAATGCAATTTTATTTAATGACAATTTTCTAGACAGAACCAAGAAAATATAGAAAAAACAACCACTAAAAAAGAGTTAATTTCCTATTTTATATGATTTTTTAAAGGTTGGTAAAAATTAAAATGAATTAAAAAACTAAATTGAATTAAAATGAGAGGGAGGAGTAAGAATAGCAATCACGCTCAGTTGATATTCCTGGATGGGCCAGGCAGTGGGGGTGCGCGTAGCAAGTTTGCTAAGCCCAGAACAAGTCAGAAATAATGAAAATAAAAAAAGGACGCAGGGGGTGTATTCAGCAGGGTTTCCACGTTCAAAATGAATTGGGCTCAGCACTGGGGGGTGGGGATATCAAAACACACTTAGGCCCGCCCGTTTCATTAAATGAAACGGTGCGTTTAGGGCACCTACAACTCTCCCTCCAAATCTCAGAATTAAACCTCAGCCACATGATGGGCTCTGGGGTCAAAGGTCCAACAGGCAATGGACGCTCACGATTGCGTCTTCAACCTTGGTTCATGAGAACTAGGGTTTCCCTCCATGAATAACCATGCACGCACCAACTTCAGCCTCTCGGTTCTCTCTCCCCAGTCCATGAAACACCACGATCCGAACATGAAAAATACTCTAAATCTCTCCCTCTATACGACTATGGTCATAGTTTGTTTTGAAACTCAACATAACTCTCAACCCGATAGCAATAATCTCTGGCCACCATGCAAATGCTCTGCAACTTATCAGCATAATTCTCAATCAAACCTATACTAATCTAATCTATGACTAATGGTGATTATTCTGATCTATCAAACTAAGATTATCATGTACTATGCTATGAGTTCTAGGTCCTAACAGTTTCAAGCACCTGCTAACAATCATCACTACACAGCATCAAACTCATCCTAATTGTTCTACTAACAACCTAGATCACATCTAAACTAATAAAACCATGCTAAACTAACTATATCAAGCTGTGGCAGAGAAATTGAACCTGGTGCAAAAGCTTGGAGATGCTGATGGAACTCGTGGATCTGAGGCTTCTAATGCTTGGATCTTGATCAACTAACTCAGTGCTTGATTCTGTATGCAACACCTTGATGAATTTGGCCTTGGATCTTGAGTTCCAATGGAAATTGCAATTTGGATGTTGATGATTATAGTGCTCGAAAATGGATCAATTTCAATCAGATCCTTGTTGATCTTTAGTCCATGATGATGATTGAATATGGTAGAATCAATATTGGTGATGATTGATGAAGATTTTGAGAAATTTGGATGAAATTGCAATGAGAAAGAATAGAGAGAATTTGGGAAATTTTGGTGAAAAATGAATCCAACCCTTGCTCAATTCTGATTTCATGAATATATAGGGCTCAATGGAAACTTCTAGATCCATCTTACAACTTCCCTTGCCTTCCAACTTTGATTGATTTTGGTTATGTTTCTTCAAATACAAGTAACCATAAGTAACTTTTCTTTTTCCTTCTAAACTCAAAAAAGTGCTTGAACCATTGTCTCTAAAATGTCTTTTGGACCCAAAATCATATATTGGAAGTCTCCATTTGGACTTATAAATCTCTCAAACCATTTTTCACTTTGACTTTATTCAAGTTATAAGCCATTTTAGTTCAAATTTGACCAATCATGCAACTTCATGTTATGAGCTTTTCCAACAATTTGTGACCTTCTTTCTAGACTCAAAATGTCATTTGGAGCAAGTTTGATGTTGTAAGTTTTTCCATTTGAGGCCTCCTTGTATGAGTTTTGGACATAGGTTAAAATGACCTGTAATTCACAAATGACCAAAATACCCTTTGCTTGCCAAGACCATAAGTTGAGTTCCACACATCATATGAGGGCATGCTATACCATTCTAGAAAGCTAAGACAATGAGGAACAATTCTTATGTTGACCAGAAATTCATTTGAAATCTCCTTGAGGGGTAAAACTAGCTTGGAAGTCAAGTCACTTTCACAGACAAAATTTCAGATACCTCAGATGACCTGTAACTTGCAAGGATCATAACTTGAGTTCTATAAATCTCCTTGATGTATTCCACCACTAAAATTAAAGGTCTTGAGATCCTCTACAAGTTTCATGTTGGCCAAGAAGCCATTTGAAGCTAGCATTTTGACTTATCTTGCTTGGAAATTTGACCTAAACTAGGGGATTTTACACAGAAACCCTAATTTAGAAACTCCTCTTCTCCTTGATTTCTCTTGAATTCTTCTTGGAATATCTCCATATCCTTCTTTATATGTCCAATGATGAACCCCACATATCTCCACTAGACTTGAATGCCCCTTAAATCAGTCAATTGACCTAGGGTTGACCTAGGGTTGACCCAGATGAAACCCTAGTTGACTGCCTTCAGCTATGGCTCTTGTGCTCTCATCAATGACTTGTCTCCTTCTTTAAATGACTTTCTAAGTCTCTCATAATGTCTAGATACTCTCCATGCCTTCAACTCACAGCTCACAACCCTCTTGCTGACCCTCAGATACCCTCAGCTAGGAGATGGACTCAAGGCTTGATCTGCTGAACTCTTTGCTTTCAAATTCTTTCCTGATGACTTGAATGAGATTGAATTGGGATAATAACCCCTTGATAGGCTTCTAGAGATGAGAATAATGATTGGTCCCCCTGTTGTATGACTTGCTATGCTTATGCTATGCAGATGATTAGACTATGCACATGACTCTATATGCAAATGCTAATGACATTGAAACATAAACCAGGTGAATAAGGTTGGGCAAATTTTAGGGTGCAACACCCATTATAAGCTAACATAGGGTACAAGCTAACTTAAACAATTGGGCTTACAAGCAAGGCCCAATTCAACATGCTAACAACCCTAGCAATATTGACTAATGTGTGTTAGAACAAACTTCAACTACAACACGCATTACTCCGATAGCAGTACACGAACATACTTCGACCTCATGCTTAATACCTGTCGAACTAGAAGCTACCATTCGATCATACTAGAGTTCGATCCAATATCTCACAAATTTCCACCTTGGATCTAACTCTATAACATTAAGAAACTAGCTTTATTCATGAAACTTTATCAACTGCATACAATGGAAAAACTTACAACTGGACAACGTCTTGGTGATCATATCAGCAGCATTATGATCTATCGAAACCTTTAGCACTTTGACTTCTCCATGCTTGATTACCCCTCTGACGAAATGCAGCCTCACATCAATGTGCTTGGTTCGCTCATGATAGGTTAAATCTTTTGCAAAACCTTCAAGCCACAATGCTTCCTTCACAGCTTCAGTTAGAGCAATATATTTCGCTTCAGTGGTTGAAAAGGCAACAACCTTCTAAAGTGTTGCTTTCCAACTAATTGTTGTCCCAAATATAGTGAACACATATCCAGAAATAGATTTTCTGGAATCCATACAACCTGCAGAATCAGAGTTGACACATCCTTCGATTGTTGCTTTACTATTTTCACACAAGGCTCCACCATAAATTAGGACTCTATTCAGAGACCCATTTATGTACCTTAAAATCCACTTCAATGCTTGCCAATGAGCCTTTCCAGGATTCACCATGTGCCTGCTTACAAGACTTACTGCAAATGTTATGTCAGGTCTAGTACAAACCATAACATACATCAAAGAACCTATTATATTAGCATATGAAATGCTATTCATATAAGTTCTTTCAACATCAGTGTTGGGACATTGATATATACTCAGCTTGAATTAAGGGTTTGTTAGAGCCACAACAGGCTTTGAATTCGAGATACCAAACTTTTTGAGGACCTTCCGTAGGTATTCCTCTTGAGATAAGCATAGTTTCGACTGCTTTCTATCTCTTCAGATGTCAATCCCAAGAATCCTTGACGCAACTCCCAGATCCTTCATGTCGAACTCCTTATTGAGTTCAACCTTCACCCTCAGCTTCTGCAGAAGAATGAGAGACAATATCTTGTTTCTTACTCTTCCAATAAATAAGATAGTCTCCAAGGAAGATACAAAACCTTGTGGTAGACTTACAATCTATGGGAGTCATCAACCCAATAAGCATCAGAATAAGCACGTAGTTCCACTAAAGATGATGTGGGAGAGAGAAGGCTCTGAAACTGGGTTCCCCGAAGATAACGACATGTGTTAAAAAATAACATCTCAATGCACTGCAGTAGGAGAGATAACAAATTGACTAATAACACGAGCATCATACACAATATTTGGTATGGTAATTGTAAGGTACATCAGGCTGCAAACTAAAATATGATATATGATGGGATCTGAGAGAGGAATACCATCAAATTAAGCATATTTCACATTCAATTCAAGAGGATTATTTGCTACTCTAGTATCAGAAAGACGACTATGCTAAAAAAATGTTGGCAATATGCTTGGATTGAGAGAGAAGATAACCTCTAGAAAAGTAGGCAACTTTAATGCCCAAGAGGTAGTAAAGAGTTTCTAAGTCCTTCATCTTAAACTGTTTGGCTAATTGTAATTTCAAATCATTAATTCCATCCTATCACCACTTGTAATAATCATATCATCAACATATAATGATAATAAAATACGACCATGATGAGTGGTGTTGACAAATAAAGTTGAATCATGATCACTAGAGTGAAAGCCAATAGATGTAATCACAATGGTAAACTTCCCAAACCAAGCTCGCGAAGCTTGTTTCAGGCTGTATAATGCTTTATTCATCTTACACACTTCCTCTTTATTATTAGAAACACCTTGTGGGGGTATCATTTAAACTTCCTTTTGAATATTACCCTTTAGAAATGCATTTTTAACATCCATTTGAGAAATATGCCATTAGCAAGCAGGTGCAACTACAATAAGAGTGCAGATAATAGTCATCTTAACAATCAGAGCAAACGTTTCTTCATAATCCATACCATATTATTGAGATAATCCTTTAGCAACAAGACATGCTTTGTAGGGCTCAACCGACCCATCAGACTTAGTTTTGATCTTGTATATCCAACGAGACCCAATAACATGTTTTCCAGGTGGAGGAGGTATTAATTCCCAAGTATATGTTTTATGCAAAGTAGAAAGTTTTATTGTCATACCATACTGCCAAAAAGGGCCAAGAATAGCCTTTTTGTAGAAAAATGGCTCAGACAAAGTGCGGATAAAGGTTAGAAAAGTAACAAAATAAGTAGAGTAAGTGGAAGAAGACTAAATCAGGCAATTGAGTAGACTTAAGGTCACAGGGGGATAACGCAGAGGCGAAGGATAAATAATCATAAGAGTTTCTTGGATAGCTGTGGGGATACAAGCAATTCCAGTATCTATAGTAGCAATAGTATCAGTCTTTCAATTCTCAAAATTACAATCACTAAAAACTTCGTCATTATGACCAAAAGGATCAATATAGGTGAGTTTTGAACAACTGGTAATATGATAATCAAAATAAATATAGTAAAAGGGAATGTGTTCAAGGAAAACAACATGACAAGAAACATATAATTTCTTTGCACCATGATCATAACAGTGATAACCCTTTTCACCATCCTCATAACCAAGAAAAACACATATAGCATAACGAGAAGACAACTTACTATGTTCTACTTGTAGGCAAAGAACAAAACAACTATAGCCAAACACTTTCAAAAAAGAATAATCAGGGATAAAGTTATACAAGTTTTCAAAGGGAGAAAAATATGATGTGATAGACGATGTGATTATATTAATAACATAAGCAACAGTAAGAACTGCCTCACCCCAAAATTCACTAGGAACTAAAGCAGACAACAAAAGGAAATGAGCAGTCTCAACAATTTGATAGTGTTTCCTTTCAGCAACTTCATCCTATTAAGGAGTAATAGTATAATATATTTGATAAACTGTACCATAAAAAGTAAGTAATTCATAAAATTTATTATATGTGTATTCACCACCTAACTTACAGCGGCAACACTTTGTAACAACATTATGTTGAATCTTAACCATATAAAGAAACATACAATAAATTTAAAAAATTCCAGAATATTTTTTCATAAGATAAACCCAACAATAACAAGTATAGTCATCAATAAAAGAAACATAATATTTAGATCCACCCTTAGTAAGAAGCAGTAATGGACTCCATACATCAGAGTGAACTAAGTCAAACAATGCATATAAAATGGAAACATTCTTACTAAATGGTAAAGTTGAACATTTAGCAAGTTTACAACCACAATAATCTAAAATATCACTGGTTTGTAACTTTCCTAAAGCTTTAGTAGAAGATAAATACTTTAATTTAGAAGCAGATACATGTCCAATACGGTAATGCCATAAATAAAAACTAGAAGACGAAGAGTTCAAACAAAAAGAGAATAACGAATCAGTTGTGGAACTAAAGGTCGAGGTTGTAGTATTTGGGACTCTCAACTCATCCAAAACATAAAGCACCCCTTGTCTACAACCTATCCCAATCAGCCTCCCGGTGTAAGGATCCTGCACACAATAAGAAGTGGAAGAAAACATAACTGAGTAACCAGAGTCACACAATTAACTAACACAAGCAAGACTCAAAGTGATGTTAGGAATATATAAACACCAGAAAATGACAAATTAGGTGTGGAGACATAACCAATGCTTGCTCATGGCATATGACTTCCATCAGCAGTCATAACTGACATAGATGGTATGGTATGTAAAGACACTAATGATTTATCAACATATGACATATGGTGTGATACTCCATAGTATAGAATCCACATGGAAGGAGATATAGCTGACAAACAAGAAAAATTCAACCCTTTAATAGAGGAAATATACATGGCACATGATTAAGTGACAATAAGCTTTTAGGGCAGCTATATAATATTAAATATTTGAGAAGTAGTATCGTGTGGATATACATGATCAAAACCATAACCAATGGTAGTAGGAGAAATAACAACAACATTGGATGATGGACTCTTGAAAGTTTTCTTACTTCCTTTCAATAATATGTGACATTATGCTTTCCAATGACCTCTCTACTTAGAAAATTTAATTCATTAATACAAATCCCAAACCTACCTCGAGGCTTTCCTTTATGAAATGGAGCTGAAAACAAAAATTAAGGAGTAGATAGAACTCCTTTATCTGGAATCAAATTGGAGTGGAACTTGGGTCTAATTTCTTCTGCCAACAAATTATTACAAACTGGATCAATAT
The DNA here is from genome assembly GCA_963859935.3 of Lathyrus sativus. NCBI lineage: Eukaryota > Viridiplantae > Streptophyta > Magnoliopsida > Fabales > Fabaceae > Lathyrus > Lathyrus sativus. The sequence continues at coordinate 671,278,871 of OZ012737.1, forward strand.
TAGGAGGATTATGATACAAAATACCCCCACGAGGGTCCTCAAAATCATCCCTAAACGGCATCAGAAACTGAACCAAACATTGCTATTCTTTTTTACCAGTGTATGCTTTAACAACTTTCAATTCAGTCAATTTTATAAGATCCAACTGATCCCACAAATTACTCATCGATGAATATAATTCTTGAATGATCATATTATTCTATTTAAAAACTCTAATATCACTCTCAAAATGATATCGTTTTGCAAAATTAGATCGAGCATACAAATATTTTAAATGGTCCCAAACCTCCTTGGCAGTATCATATTTTTCTAGTAGCACACGTATTGATTGAGAAACAAATTATTGATCCAAGTAAGGATCATTGAATTACTAACATCCCATGTTTCCAACTCTTTTGCATATTTTGCTTTATCCTTTTTATCGGTAGGTTTATTCGAGATTACATCAACATAACTCCATATCCTTTTTTCCTTTCAATTTTTTTCATTACATAACTGCAATAAGGATAATTTTCTCTTGGACACCAATTGACTGAAGATAGTCATCTTTATCATTACTCATTATAATAAACTATGAGATAACTAAATAAACTATTAAATATGTGAGAATAAAAACAATACCAAATTTTAAAATATGAGGCAAATGAGTAGGAATTTATAACACATCAAGATTTGGAACCTTCACTTTTGAAACTGATTGGAAAAATAATAAGTGTACTATTTTTACCGATGTAGTAATAAGGGAAAAGTTCCCAAGTATCGATCTCGATGACTGTGTAGGAACTAACGGTGTTTTTAGTGATTCAAAGGAACAAAAATACCTTAGGGATGTTAAATGTAATTCATTGTTTTGATTTGATTTGATATGATTAGATTTGATTTGAATATTTTGGGCCTTTTATGTTTTGGGCTTTTGTAAACCTAAAACTATAAATAGGGTGCCTTGCTTTGTATTCAAGCACAACACAACATAGAACAGATTTTACAGTTGCAGTTTGAGCAAGTGAAAGTTCTATAAGCAATAAGAAATCCCACAGTTTGTGGGTAACAATTTTCCTCCAAAGATTTCTTCTCTCATTCTTCTCTTTCTTATTTGTTCTTCTTTTCTTTTGATGTTCTTGATAATTACTTGTTATTATCATTACTATCATATTGTGGGTTTGTTCATCAATCTTGAGATCAAGATTGAAGGGAATTCTTCATAGGGTGTGAGGGGAATTTCCAACATCTGGTATCTAGAGCTCCGGTTGAGAGATTCAAGGAAGAAAGATAGTGATGGCGATGAACTATCCGAGCGACAACTTTCCGGCGACCCTGCCAATTCTCAAGAAAGACAATTATGAGAATTTGTGCAAGCAGATTAAGGTGATTTTCTGTTATCAAGATCTTTGGGATCTTGTGAAGGACAGAGTAACATCGTTTGGAGAGAACGCAACGGAGACGGAAAAGGCTGCGCACAAAGAATTGAAGAAGAAGGATTATAAAGCACTCTTTATAATTCATCAATGTGTTGATCCTGATAACTCTGAAAAGGTTAGTGATGTTGATTCAGCAAAAGAAGCATGAGAGATTCTTGAAAAGTCGTTTGGAGGCACAGAGAAGGTGAAAGAGGTGAGGTTACAAACTCACAAGAGAACCTATGAGTTGCTTCAGATGGAAGACAATGAAAGCATTACAGATTTCTTCACCGGAGTTACGAAGTTGGTGAATCAAATCAAAGTATGTGGAGAAGCGCTAACGATGAAAGCAGTTGTCTCAAAGATTTTGAGATCGTTGGCTCCAAAATTCGACCACGTGGTAGTTGCCATAGAAGAGTCGAAAAATATATCAGTGTTGACAAAGGAAGAGCTTCAAGGGACTCTTGAGTCCCATGAACAGAGGATGCTTGAGAGAGCTGCATGAAAGTCGAAAGATATGGCTTTACAGGTGCAGTCAGAAAAGGAAAGAAAAGGCAAAGGTAGCTGGAATGGCAACAAAGGAGGAAACCAGTCGAATCAGAAGAAACCTTGGAACCAAGGCAACCAAAGAGGTGGTGCTGCAGGTAAAGGAAGAGGTGGCGGTCGAAAGCCAGACAAAAGCCACATTCAGTGTTTCAATTGCCAGAAGTATGGTCATTATGCTAGTGATTGTCCAGAAAGGAAGAGAAATCAAGAGACTGATGCAAAGCTGGTGAAACATGAAGAAGAAGAAACGTTGCTAATGGTCACAACAAAAGATGAAGAAAGATTCTAAGATCAGTGGTACTTGGACTCAGGATGCTCATCACACATGACTGGAAGGAAAGATTAGTTTGTCAACATGAAGCCATCATCGAAGAACACAGTGAAGTTTGCAAATGACAACACTCTAGCAGCTGAAGGTGTTGGTGATGTTCTGATTATGAGGAAAGATGGCAAAAGATCAACAATTTCCAATGTGTTGTACATACCAGGCATGAAGAGTAATTTGCTCAGTATAGGGCAGCTTGTCAAAAAGAACTACAAGGTAGTCGTCGAAGACAAGATGATGAGAGTTCTCGACGCAGGTGGTAGATTAATCTTGAAGGCTCCAATGTCTCAGAATAGGACCTTCAAGATTGGACTCAATATGATGGAGCACAAATGTCTAGCAACTGCAGCCAGCAGAGATGAGTGGTTATGGCATTCTCGACTAGGTCATCTCAACTTTAATGACATCAGAGAACTGAAGAGAAGAAATATGGTTTTAGGATTACCAGAAATCGACATTCCAAGGTAAGTCTGTGAGGAGTGTGTTCAGTCGAAACAACATAAGAATAGCTTCAGCAAGGATGCAGGAAGGAAGTCGAAGGCAATACTTGAAGTCATATACTCTGATGTATGTGGTCTAATCCAGGTGGATTTGATTGGTGGCAATAGATACTTTGTCACGTTTATAGATGATTATAGTCGAAAGCTGTGGACTTACCTCATCAAGAAGAAAAGTGATGTGATTGAGGTATTTTCCAGATTCAAGTCCATGGTCGAAAGACAGAGTGGTCGAAAGCTGAAAATTCTGAGGACTGATGGTGGTGGAGAGTATGTGTCGAAAGAGTTCGATACACTATGTGTAAAAGAAGGGATTGTGCATGAGGTGGTGCCACCTTACACTCCATAGCAAAATAGGATTGCAGAACGCAAGAATAGAACCATCATGAATATGGTGAGAAGTATGTTGAATGGAAAGCATCTACCTAAAGAATTATGGGGAGAAGCAGTTTCGACAGCAACATATATATTGAACAGATGTCCGACGAATAAGCTTGAAGGAATCACACCAGAAGAATGTTGGTCTGGTGTCAAGCCTAGTCTCAGTCACTTGAAGGTGTTTGGATCTATAGCACATAGACATGTGCCAGATCAGTTGAGAAGGAAGCTTGATGATAAGTCGAATCAGATGATCTTGATAGGATATCACTCGACAGGAGGTTACAAGTTGTTCGACCCAGTGAATAAGCAGGTAGTGATTAGCAGGGACGTGATCATAGATGAGCTTAAAGAATGGGATTGGACTGAGAATGCCAAGAAGGATTCAGTGAGAATCTCTTGTGAAGAACCAGCCACTGAAGTCGAAATAGAAGTTCGACAGGAACCAGTTGCAGATGAAGCAGGTTCAAGCAGACCTCGACGAACAAGACACATGCCTGCAAGGTTGCTAGAATGTGTAATTACATCAGACGATGTAGTCGATGAGGAAGGTGAGTTGGTACATTATGCTTTCTACGCAGATGTCGAACCAGTCAATGCAACTGAGGCATTGAAAGATTCGAAGTGGATGAAAGCAATGATTGAAGAGTTGGAGTCCATCGAAGTCAATGATACCTGGTCACTTGTCGAATTGCCGCAAGGCAAGAAGGAAATTGATGTAAAGTGGGTTTACAAGGTAAAGGTAAATTCTAAAGGAGAAGTAACTCGACACAATGCGAGACTTGTGGCGAAAGGATTTCTTCAGAAGGAAGAAATCGACTTCGATGAAGTATTCACACCTGTTGCTAGAATCGAAACAATTAGGTTGGTTGTTGGTCTAGCAAATATGAACAACTGTCACACATGTCAGATGGACGTGAAGTGTGCATTCCTTAATGGCCCCTTAGACGAAGAAGTTTATGTTGCACAACCAGCTGGGTTTATGAAACAAGGCAAAGAAAGAAAGGTTTACAGGCTTCATAAAGCCCTGTATGGACTTAAGCAAGCTCCAAGAGCTTGGAATAAGAAAATCGGCAGCTTCTTAAGGGAGAAGGAATTTGTGAAGTGTACAACTGAGCATGGAGTATATGTAAGAAGAAGCAATGACAAATTGCTTATACTATGTCTCTATATTGATGATTTGTTGATAACAGGGAGTTGCAAGAAGGAGATCGAAGATTTCAAACATGACCTAAGTGAGGAGTTTGAAATGTCATACTTGGGAAATCTCTCATATTTCCTTGGCATCGAATTCTACAAGACAAGTAGAGGTTTGATGATGCACCAAAGAAGATATGCAGGCGAAATACTCAAGATATTTGAGATGCAAGAATGCAACCAAACTTCGACTCCAGCTGAGCCCAGATTGCAACTGTCGAAGGATTCAGATGAAGATGATGTCGACCCAACCCAATACAGAAGACTTATTGGGTCACTTAGATACCTTTGTCACACAAGGCCTGACTTAGCATACAATGTTGGTATGGTAAGTAGATTCATGCAGAAGCCAAAGGTATCACACCTAGCAGCGGCGAAGAGGATACTGAGGTATCTGAAAGGAACTCTTGACTATGGTATTTTGTTTCCAGCAGCTGATGAAGGAAAAGAATGCAAGTTAGTAGGATACACAAACTCCAGTTGGTGTAGTGATGCTGAGGATCGAAAATCCACAGCTGGTTATGTGTTTATGTTAGGTGGTGCACCAGTTGCTTGGAATTCGAGAAAGGAACCAGTAGTGGCATTGTCATCATGCGAAGCAGAATATATAGTTGCTTCTCTTTGTGCATGTCAAGCAACTTGGATGGTGAACTTGGTCGAAGAAATCACAGGGAAGAATCATGGAGCAATTACCATAAAGATAAACAACATGTCAGCTATCAACTTAGCGAAGAATCCAATAGCTCATGGTTGAAGCAAGCACATTGAAATGAGGTTCCATTATCTTCGAGAGTATGTAGCAAAAGGGAAGATGAAGTTGGAACACTGCAGAACTGAGAATCAGATTGTAGATATCATGACGAAGGGAGTACAGATCGAAGCCTTTAGAAGACTAAGAGCCATGATGAATGTAGACAGTTTAGACACAATGAATTAGGTGGTGTGTTAAATGTAATTCATTGTTTTGATTTGATTTGATATGATTAGATTTGATTTGAATATTTTGGGCCTTTTATGTTTTGGGCTTTTGTAAACCTAAAACAATAAATAGGGTGCCTTGCTTTGTATTCAAGCACAACACAACATAGAACAGATTTCACAGTTGCAGTTTGAGCAAGTTAAAGTTCTATAAGCAATAAGAAATCCCACAGTTTGTGGGTAACAATTTTCCTCCAAAGATTTCTTCTCTCATTCTTCTCTTTCTTATTTGTTCTTCTTTTCTTTTGATGTTCTTGATAATTACTTGTTATTACCATTACTATCATATTGTGGGTTTGTTCATCAATCTTGAGATCAAGATTGAAGGGAATTCTTCATAGGGTGTGAGGGGAATTTCCAACAGGGGTTGTTTTAAAAGTTATAAAAACTAAAAGAATTACTACAGAAAATAAATCAGGAAAACAAAGGTTTATAGTAGTAATAAGAACAATGCCAGGGAAGTAGATAAACTGCTTTATGAAGATCGGAGAAAATTATTCTAAGAGACATGCCCCCGACCTTGTTATGTGTCAAATTCCCAAATTAGTTTTCCTTAATTCCTTAATGAAAAACCCTTTGATAATTTTCCTACACACTAATTTCTTAGTTGCCCACGAAAATCATCAAGCAATAGTTCTGACATAACAAACACGTTACTACGGGTTATCCCTATTCCTAGGTAATATCAACTATAATATTATTTTGCAAAAGCATTAGATTGGGTTATCAGAGCTAAACCTAACTGTCAATCGAATTCCATTTCCCAATACGAATCCGCCTTAAGATCGTTGCAAAATAAAAGATAAAAGGGGAAAAAACATAGATCTCATAAAATAATTCAAACTTCGATCAATACATTGCAATTTAGGACCACTCCCCTAGCAATGGGGGGTTTATCCAATCATGTTCTTAATCAAAACAAAATCACAGAAAAATGAAAGGAAGAAAGTCATTACAATAAGGATTGGGGTTCTTGGATCATCAATTGCTTCCACTTTTAATCGATCATTGTTCTCCGAAAATCTCCTCCAAAGCGTAAAAAAACAAAAACCGAAAAGAGAAGAGCCTCTAAAAACTCCAAAGCGTCTAATATATCAAAATTCAAATTATGCTACGAGATACCTAAATTATCCTCCGAGATATTTCACAGTCAGCATAAAACGAAATAAACACATTTCACTTTCAGTAGCCCTGACACGGGCCATGTCATGGGACACGGGTGACTGTGTCAGGCTGCTGACTCTTGGGGGCAGACCCTTCATCTTCAGGGGCCCTGACACAGGCACCCGTGTCAGGCTGCTGACATGCCCGGATTTCTTTTCAAAGACTTCCATTTCCACAACAGTCTTTGTACCCGGAACGACTTCGCACGAGTGTCAGATCACCAACTTCTCGCTATCCTGAAAACACACTACAAACAACCAAATTAAACGCACCAGTGGCATGAAATGATAAAAACATCAAAACATGACTTGTTCAATGACATATGCAAATAAAGATGAAAACATAATCAAAAGACTCGAAAGTGGACGAAAATATTAAAAACAAACGACTGAAACAGTTTGAAATACACGACTGAAACCCACTGATCAAACTCCCCCGAACTTGAAATTTTGCTTGACCTTAAGCAAAAAAGCTCGCAAAAGACTTTACAGTAAAAATGAACCATCAAAAGAACTGCGAGTTATAGTGCTGATACTCATACGTGAGTTTCTCGTTCCAAGCCACTCGAAGATTAGTCTCGGTACTACTCCATCAATAGAGGTATCACACAAACACTAAACCGCGGAGATACCACAAACCTCAATCTTCCTTTCGGTAACCTCTCCGATTATGCTTTAGACTTAAGTCTTATTTTTCGATTTTCAACCATTTTCATTCGGACAATCACTTTAAGGCTTTTATGATTTTTCCTCGTATGCACAAGATTGATCAATTTTTTTTCTTTGGCACATTTTCTTTGTCCACTAAGGGACGACTTTCAGGTTCAACCGCCGTTGGGCTGAATAACCGGGTGAGGGTTACCCAACTTAGAAGGATCGATCGTCTAATTGCCTTTATTCTCACTTTTTGATGAATTTTTTTTCTTTTTTTTAGACCAAACTTGCACACACAATTCTTATAGATTAAGCCCGGCTGTCTAGAAGAACTACTAAGAGAATACTTCTCAGATCAAAGCACTATGGTACAAATCTACACGTCGGACTCGTTCCTTACTCAGGAAACTCAGGGTGTTTGCACTCTACCTAAATCTCAGGATTTTTCCAATTTCCTCCTCAAGGTTCTTATCACTGAGCACTCTATATACTTTCTCATCACTCACTCGCATAACAGCTCAAACACATAGTTATTAGAAGTATTTTACTCAGCTCAAATTCAGTACGTTTTCACTACAGATCTTCAACCATGATTTCAAACCGACAACTAACACACGATAAAATACTAAAATCAAATGACATGAAAAAACAGTCAAAACAAAAATAAATACCCCCACACTTGAACTCAACAGTGTCCCCATTGTTGAAGCGCTAGTATAGGAGGGGACTCACAAAGCTTATTGCTAAGGAGGTTGGTCACGCAGCATCATCTGCCGCATCTACTCGTGCATCTCCTCAATCATATTCCCTTGGCGGATCTACTCATTCCCTTGTCGCGTCTGCTCGCTCTAGAGATAACCTACTTCCTTCGCCATCCAATCCCACTATTTTCTTGTCAAGCTCCAAGAGCCAGACTCCCGGTGGGGTGAGTCTCCAGGAGTCGGTATAGGGAGTGCTTTAGTATGCTCTCCTTCTTCATCATCGGTACCTGCAAATTCATCAAATGGATCTTCCTCATCCTGCATAGGGTTTTCATATAACCAATTAGTCTCTTTTTCAATGCTAATAAAATCAGGAGCCGGTAAAGCTAGCAGGTGTCTATTACGGATTACCAAGGAGTAGTAATTATTAAAAACTTCTATCATACCTTGGTTGGTGAGGGTAGCTAAGTCGATCTTAGTTTTACCTAGAACCGCACGTTCCTCCATCAGAAGAGGATCGTACCCAAAGTGGTCCGCAATTTGGGTTATCATCCCTCCCACATATATTTCTCCTGAAGATGCATTCACAACACGCTTCAAATGACAAGCTGCAAAGGCAGCTACATTGATGAGCTCCTTGTTAGCCATGCCATATAACAAGTATAACTCCTTCTGTGTCGCCACCCCAGTATCGTCACCTCTGCCAAATAGTGTGTACGCCAGTCCTTTTTGAGCATACCTGAAACATGGGTTATGAATGCAGGAGGCCTTTTCCGCCTTTGCGACATAATCAGATTTACCTGTGATGGCTCTCCAAAAATATCCTGCACTAAAATTACTCGGGGGTGCTCCAGGTTCAAAACTGGGGAGCTTCAGAACTCCTCCCAATTCAGCCACGGTCAGAGTGTGTTCATTATAAAAAGACGAAATCTCAAGGTACTGAAACATTCTTCCTTAGCACCTGTCCACCTGTGCTTAAGCTGAAAGTCCAAAGTGCTCAGAAACTCAAACGTTATGCGCTCAAAGTTCGGCGCTTCAAACTGCATATACTCAAGCATTCCAAGGGTATGAAACATTCTATGTGTTGCACCCTAAAATTTGACCAACTTATTTCACCTGATTTTATGTTTCATGGCTTTATCATTTGCATACTAGAGCATGTACATAGTTCATTCATTTGCATAGCATAGCATGGGCAAGCCATCCAACAAGGGACCAAGTGCCATTCTTATCTCTATGAGCCTATCAAGAGGGTATTATTCAAGTTTAAGATTGTTCAGGTATCCAAGAAAGAAGTTGAAGCTTTGAAAAGTTAGCAGGTCAACCAGTGGGTCTATCTCCTATCTGGGGGTATCTGAAGATCATCAAAGAAGTTGTGAGCTGTGAATTGAGCATGGAGAGTATGTAGACATCATGGAAGACTTAGAAAGTCATTTGGAGAAGGAGACAAGTCATTGATGTGATCACAAGAGTTGCAGTTGAAGACAGTCAACTAGGGTTTCATCTGGGTCAATCCTAGGTCAACCCTAGGTCAAATGATTGATTGAAAGGCATTAAGGTCTATTTGAGAAATGTGGGGGTTCCTCATTTGACATGTAAATGAGGATATGGTGTTGTGCCAAGAAGAAATCAAGAGAAATCAAGGAGAAGAGGAGTTTCTAAATTAGGGTTTCTGTGTAAAATCCCCTGATTTAGGGCAAACTTCCAAGCAAGATAAGTCAAAATGAAAGCTTCAAATGGATCCTTGGTCAACATGGAACTTGTATAGGATCTCAAGACCTTTAATTTGAGTGGTGGAAGACATCAAGGAGATTTATAGAACTCAAGTTATGGTCCTTGCAAGTTACAGGTCATCTGAGGTATCTGAAATTTTGTCTGTGAAAGTTACTTGACTTCCAAGCAATTTTTACCCCTCAAGGAGATTTCAAATGAATTTCTGGTCAACATAAGAGTTGTTCCTCATTTTCTTATATTTCTAGAATGGTATGTTATGCCTTAATATGATGTGTGGAACTCTAATTATGGTCTTGGCAAGCAAAGGGTATTTTGGTCATCTGAGAATTACAGGTCATTTCAAGCCTATGCCCAAAACTCATACAAGGAAGTTTCAAATGAAAAACTTCACAACATCAAACTTGTTCTAAATGACATTTTGAGTCTAGAAAAGTGACCATGAAAGATTGGAAAGGCTCATAGCTCAAGGTTTCAAATTTGGTGAATTTAATGAATAAAAAATGACCTAAAATTGAGATTTTTCATAATTTGGCCAAATGGGATGAAATTATAGGTCATTTTGATTGGAAAAAATGTTTTAAGAACATTGGAAAAAGTGGATTTTTGAGTTTGGTTCAAGATTTGAGAGATATGTTTGGTTACTTACAAAGGAAGTTACATAATCCAAATCCAAGGGAAAGTGTGCATGGGAAGTTTCTCCAAGGTTCTAGGACTTTCCAATGACATCTATATATTGCATTGAGTGGCTTCATGCCATGGTTGGTGATTCATTTTGTGCATGATACCAAGTTTCACATCATTCTTCCAATTTGCAAAAGCATCTCAAACTCCATAAAATCTCTACCAATTTCCACATTTCTTGATTTGATCATCATCAACATCTTGCATAGATCAGAATTCACATCAAAATTGGGTTGAATTGAAGAGGAATCGTGCCATACAACTTCATCATCCAAGGAGCAAGAATTTGGTGATTGCAAGATTCAAGACCTTGGAGCAAGATCTTCTGCATACAGAACTCATAGTCAAGTTCACTGATCAAGTTCAGAGCATTGAAAGCATTGGATCTAGAGAATTCCACAACTGTTTTCACCATTTACACCAGGTAAGTTTTCTCTTCGAATTGACTGAATTAGTTAGAATCATAGTGAATCATTAGGTTAGAATGGTTAGGCATAGTTAGGTGATTGATTTTGGTGAATTTGAGACCAATCCATGGAGGTTGCCATTGGTGTGCACAAGCTGTTAGGGTTTAGAACTCATAGAATAATGCACTATAACCTTGGATTCATAGCTCAGATTGATCAGCATGAGGTGTAGGCTGTGTTAGGGCAAGAATTAGAAAGAATTGAGATGGTTGATAACAGGTGAAAATGGTGGAACCGAGTTGTTCTACTCATCGGGTTTGATTATTGGTTGAGTTTTAGAAGGAGCTGATGGTATGGCTGTGTAGAAGGGAAGGAATGGACCAACTTTGCTTTTCATATCGTGTGATTTCATGGAAGAACAAGGGAGAACAGAGAAGTGGAAAATTCGTGCATGGTGAGGTTTTTCTGAATCTAGGGTTTGCTGGAGGTAGACGATGACCCCAGGCCGTTGGATGATCCTGTTGACTTGGACTCAAATGTTAATCGTATGGCTGTGGTTTAAAGTTCAAAACGGAGGGAAATCCCAAAGGTGTTACGCACCGTTTCATTAAACTCCATCTGATGGGCTTTGAATTCCTTGCTAATGCCCCCCCCCCCTAATGCAGGCCCAAACTAAAATGAACTAGAAATCTTGCTTTCTGCACCGTTCCAGTTTTTTTCTTTTTTTTGTTGAGATTTCTGTGTGACTGGGCCCAGACGCGCTTGCTATGCGAGCCCCCCAGTCTGGGCCCATTTTATTCTTTTAACTGCTTTTAATTACTTGCTGCACCCCCTCAGCTCAATTAACTCATTCTATTTCTTTCATTTTATTTTAATTCTTTGAAAATTCATAAAAAATTGGAAAATGCATGATTTTAATTGGTTCTTTTTGCATATTGTTCATAATTTTGTTAAGAAAATTATCATTCAAAAAAATTCCAATTTCATTTTATTTTTATATTTTTGGCAGATTTTTATTTTAATTGGGATTAAATAATGTTTAGTTTAGTGCATGAATTTGTTGATTTTAGTTTGATTAGATGCTTTAATATTTTTGATCCATTCTTTTTAGGTTGATTAGCTTAGACCTTTAGCTTGTATATAAAATTTAGTTCATGATTTTAGAACTTAATTTTTAGGTGATTTGTTTAGGTGTGATTAGTATGATCAAAACTAGGGTTTAGGAGATAACATAGGTGAAATAGATCATTTCCCTTAGGAGTTGTAGATTGAATCTTTGGGGTATGGGACTATAGGGATTATGGGTAGTTAATAGATCCCTTAGAAATTACTAGGTTTCCCCTATTCTATTATTACTAGTAGTACTGTCTGTATGTGCTTGACTGTGTGGTGTGCCCTCTCTAGGGTTATTTCATTTGTCTGTGTGGGGTATTGGGTTTGCTTGGGGATTGGGAGAGCTGAAGACTTGTGATGATGAAGACCATTGGAGATCAAGAGATTGAAGACCAACTTCCAGAGTTGATGAAGAGATCCTTTGCTATCAGCTGGTGAGGAGTATAGGATTTAGGAGCTAGGCAGAGCTCTAGAGTAGAACACTTGATTCACAAACATGGAAGGCCTTGTCTGCCTCCATCCTTTCTCTATGATTCAAAGTCTCTTTCAAATATCCACCTCCTTCCTTTGGAAGGATCAGTGAATGTATTTGGAAGATAGAACTTTTGAGGGAAAATTGTCTGTATAATGTTAACAGTTAATGAGCCACCCTTGGTAGGCATTTGATTGTTTAACATTTATTTCATCTTGTTGACTGATATTCATCTTGGAGATTGGGACTTAAAGAAAGGCCATTGTAGACTGAAGACTGATGACAAAGACCTTGCTTGGAGGCTGTGGAGATAAAGACTGAGGCTTGCCTGAAGCTTGTAGCTGCTTGGAGATGACTTGAAGACAGATGTTGATGCAGAGTTGCTGTGGCTATTTATTTTTGCTGTTTATTTCTGATGTATTGTTTGGTTTTCCCTGACTGTATTGTTTGCTGTTTAACCTGTTAGGTTGAAAGTGAATCCTATTCACTTTTGCCTGTTGTTTTCTAGGTTCGAGGTTGAGTGGGACTCCCTTGCCTCGCTTGTACTGTTGCATCCATGCATTTTACTGCTTTTGTATATATGCTATTGTTTCTGTTTCCTTTCATCCCTTAGGATCTCTGTTTCTCTCTGTGCAAGAGAGGAGCATGATAGACACTAGGTCTTAACCCATGCATGATAACATTAGGTTAGTTTGATTCCCTTTTCAACCGTAGGTTAGAGTTCTGTCTCTTCTTTCTCAAAACAAACAGAAAAACACAATAAAATTTCAAACACAATAAAAGACACTTCTTCCGTAAAAGAATGTGAACTCATCAAAACGTCAATTTTGTCCGCTTGGACTGGTAATCAGAAAAACCTTTTTCAGAAGGAATAAAAACGATCAAGACAGACTTGTGTCGTACGTGGCCCGAACTACGTTTGCTCTGATCTTCCATGCTGTGTGGAAGTACGTAGGCATAGGATGCGATATCCTAGCGAGCAACTTTCCCCTCCTTTCCCGTAGGTAGGCGAACTACGTTGACTCTGATTTCTCGTTCCAGACGGGAATACGTAGGCATAAAGTGCGATACTTTGCCGAGTCATTTTCCTTTCTTTTTAACCCCTGACCTGTAGAGTAGATAGAAGTAACAATCCATACCCGAAAACAAGCGTGGATCCCGTCGAGTACGACGGACGTGAGGGGTGCTAATACCTTCCCCTTGCGTAACCGACTCCCGAATCCAGGATTTGGTTGCGATGACCATTCCTTTCCCGTTTTGCAGTAGGTTTACCTCGAGCGTTTCCTTTCCCTCCGTTGGGATAAATAACGCACGGTGGCGACTCTTCTGTTCAGCCGACGCCGATTTTCGCAGTAGCGACACTATGCACTTCAATTCTTAGCCCTAAATTATCAAGAGTGTTGTTACAGATGCACCTGGTAGGTATTAGCTTACGCTTGACCAGTGACGAATACTTCTTTTGATGGGTCGTCTCTTTAAACAAGATGTTGTGAGCATTTGCCATGCGGTGCATCCTTTTTTGAGGGCGAGAAGTTTCGGCCACTGCTTTTCCGGTATCTCTTCGAGGAGGCATAATGTGTCCATGCACAACACACTGAAAATTGGAAATCACAGTTAGAGAAATGTGTCACCGTAGAAGTGACCACGGTGAAGAGCAGAGCGTTTTTCGGAAGAGGGGAAGTGGTTTTGAGGGGTGGGTGTTAGAGAAAGTGGAGGTTCGTAGAGGAGAAGTTATGGGGTTTTAGGGTTTTTTATAAGGAGGATGGAAGAAGATGAATAAGATGAAGTAGTAATGGTAAATGAGAAGGTTATAATTGATAAATGGGATAGGAAGTGTGATGGGTCCCACCAATTAAGAAGGGGTTACAAAAGGTTGTAAAAAAATTTGGCTGACACGGGCCGTGTCATGGGACATGGCCACCCGTGTTGCACCCACTGAAGCCAACATTTTGAATCCACCTGATATCTGTGACACAGGCACCCGTGTCACACCATTGACTTTCAGCCCCAAATTCCCTGTATCTCCTCCATCTCCTGACATGGACCGTGTCATGCAACACGGCCACCCGTGTCGGGGGCCTGATATGTCTGAAATGCTCTGATGGAAAGGTCATTTTACTCTACTTTCTCTGGACTTTTGCTTCCTCACATCGACTCTGGAATTAACATGACTCAGACATCTGCAAAATAAACAAAACTACATTTAGCAAAGAAAAACGTGGGTTGCCTCCCACGAAGCGCTGTGTTTAACGCCGCATGGCTCGACGGCCGTCCATCCTACACTGTAAGACGAATGACTTCCACTTTGCCGGTTGAGTCTCCTTGATAGTAAGGCTTCAGTCTCTGCCCATTCACTTTAAAGGTATCTCCATTGGCTTGATTTTTCAACTCAATAGCTCCATGTGGAAAAACCTTGTAAACCACAAATGGTCCCGACCATTTAGACCGTAACTTTCTTGGGAATAATTTCATCCGGGAATTGTACAGAAGGACAAGTTGTCCTTCCCAAAACTCTTTTCTCCGTATCCTCTTATCATGTCATTTCTTTGTTTGTTCCTTGTAAAGTTTGGCATTTTCATAAGCGTGATTCCAAAACTCTTCCAACTCGTGCAGTTGAAGAGTTCTAGAACTTCTGGCTAGGGATAAATCCATGTTCAAGAATTTGGTTGCCCAAAATGCCTTGTGTTCTAGCTCTAACGGTAGATGGAATGCTTTTCCATAGACAAGTTGGTATGGTGACATACCGATGGGCATTTTGAAAGTTGTTCGGTAGGCCCATAATGCATCATTCAACTTTGTTGACCAATCTTTCTGTGACGAACTTACAGTTTTCTCTAAAATCTGCTTGAGTTGTCAATTTTATACCTTTACCTGACCACTTGTTTGAGGATGATATGGAGTGGCTACCCGATGCTTCACATTGTACTTCTGCAGGAGTCTCTCCATAAGGCGATTTAGGAA
Organism: Lathyrus sativus; assembly: GCA_963859935.3. Taxonomy (NCBI): domain Eukaryota; kingdom Viridiplantae; phylum Streptophyta; class Magnoliopsida; order Fabales; family Fabaceae; genus Lathyrus; species Lathyrus sativus. Next base: position 671,294,075 of record OZ012737.1, read on the forward strand.
GTGAGTTCCTTCATCACTTATCAACGCTCTCTTAACTCCAAACCTTGCAAAAATGTTTTCTCTCAAAAACTTTACCACAACCTTTGCATCGTTAGTAGGCAAAGCCACAACTTCAACCCATTTTGAGACATAATCCACTGCAACCAAAATGTAGTTCTTTCTAGAGGATGGTGGAAACGGCCCCATAAAGTCTATGCCTCAAACATCAAACAATTCAACCTCCAGCATAAAGTTTTGGGGAATTTGATTCCTTTTTGAAATATTCCCAGTTCTCTGGCACTTGTCGCATTCTTTCACCAACTCTTGAGCATATTTAAACACAGAGGGCCAATACAAACCCGATTGGAGGACTTTGGCTGCGGTTCTATCCCCACTGAAATGCCCTCTGTACTTTGAATCATGACATGCTTTCAACACATCTCTCTGTTCTTCCTCTGGTACATATTTTCTGACCAATCCATCCACTCCTCTTTTATGGAGAAGCGGATTATCCCATAAGTAAAACCTACAACCATGAATGAACTTTTTTCTTCTATTAGAATCAAAATCGTCAGGTATGATACCACCGACCAAGTAATTTGTGTAATCTGCAAACCACGGAACACCAGTAATATCTAGGACGTGTTCACTAACAAACTCATCCTTTATAGGACGCTTGTCCTCATTCTCTTTAATCGGTGACATTCGCGAGAGGTGATCAGCTACGGTGTTTTCACACCCTCTCTTATCACGAATCTCCATATCGAATTCCTGGAGAAGTAAGATCTATCTCAGGAGTCTGGGTTTTGATTCCTGCTTAGAAAAAAGATGTTTTAAAGCAGCATGGTCAGTATAAACAATCACTTTCGAACCCAACAGATATTTCTTGAATTTATCAAAGGCATACACCATAGCTAACAACTCCTTCTCGGTCATTGCGTAATTCATTTGTGCAGGGTTCAAAACATGACTAGCATAGTAAATAATATGCAACAACTTATCTCTCTGTTGTCCCAACACAACCCTAACGACGATGTCGCTAGCATCACACATGATCTCAAAAGGTAGAGACCAATTGGGGACAATCACAATTGGTGCTGACACTAATTTATTTTTCAGTTTATTAAACGCATCAGCACACTCCTCATCAAACACAAAAGCTTTATCCTTAACCAACAAGGAAGTCAACAGTTTAGCTATCTTGGAAAAATATCTTATGAACCTATGGTAGAAACCCGCATGTCCTAAGAAACTTCGAATACCTTTCTCATTCACAGGTGGTGGTAACTTAGAGATCACATCCACTTTAGCTTGATCGACTTCGATCCCTTTGTGTGAGATCTTGTGACTAAGGACAATGCCCTCTCGTACCATAAAATGGCACTTTTCCCAGTTTAGGATCAAGTTACTTTCCTGACATCGCTACAAAACAAGTGAAAGGTTAGTTAAACAATTATCAAACGAATAACCAAAAACAGAGAAGTCATCCATGAAAACTTCCATATGCTTCTCAAGCATATTAGAAAAAATGGAATTCATGCATCTTTGAAACTTCGCTGGGGCATTACACAACCCGAATGACATCCTTCTATAAACATCCGCCTCGCTGGAGAAGATTAACATTGTAGAGATCCACTAGGGTGTACAGTAACGACCACTTCACTGGGGTGATGAAGTCCAAGAAGATCTATTGAGGAGTAAAATACGTCCATTTCACTGAGGAAGGTGAAGTTGGAGAAGATTCACTGAGGATAACATCTACTTCATTGGGGAAGTGAAGTTGAGCGAATCACTAGGTGTTCTTGCATTGAAAAGCTTCATCGAAGAATTGTCATGACCACCAGAAATAAAATTATTAGGGACATGAAGAATGTTATAAGAACAAGGTAATTCTGGCTTGATGAATTGTGTAGTAGTCTCCATTTTAAACAAAACTTATTATGCGGGAAAGATAATCTTCGCATCTCAATTGCCCCAAGTCATGAGAAGAAGTCATTCCAAGAGGATTTTACAGAAAACAAGGCGTCCCACTGTTTTCAAACTCTTAGAGATTCGCTGAATCTCGACGTAACGGACCCTGATTGGCGGTATTATGACGAGTCTCTAAAGGTGAAGTCAATCCTGAGCAGACCATTTGGAAACAAACTTGCCCCAGTTTAGCAGAGTCTTCGAATTCCAAAAGGACAAACTTGATGATGACGCTTGTATGTAATTTTCTATGATATCAGGCCGAATTAACACGCGTGAAATGTTATTCTTGAAACTGTTAATGCAATATATGTGTCTGTCTTGAAGTTTTGAAAAAGAGATATCACGACCACTTGTGACAAAGTCACTAATTAGGACATGAATTAATTTATAAGCCAATATAAATAGTTGAGTATAGCTCATAGGAGTCAGGAAACACTATCTCACTGAGTATGCTTTCGAAGTAAACCTTACTTCAATTAGGACTTTCGAGGTTTAGTTTACGTTTTGTAAAATAAAAGGAATAAGGGTCAAAAGCTTATTTGTGCCCACCCAAATTTTTTGAAATTCTAAGTATTCAATCGAGCTGACTGAAAATTTCCCTGCCCCAGGTTTAAAAATGAAGTTGGAAAGGGTCTGGGAGAAATAAAGCAGATCTTCAATCAAGGTTTGAAGGAGTTAAAGATGGATTAACTTCCTTATGTCTTTGGTGTTTAGGAGGTTTGAAACAATGCCTTACATCATCAGTAGGGTTTTATTCGAAAGCATACATCGAGAGATCCTACGTTTTACTTCATCATCCTCCTCCCAATTCTTCACCGAAGTGAGAAAGAAATCGGGTGATTTTGGCATTATATAAAAACATTTTTAAAGAGTGAAACGAATGGGTTTCCTCAAGACAAACATTTATTGCACTACTTATTCAAAATAAACAAGTTCTCACATGCTAATTATGCTTTTAACCAAAGAAAATGACAAGAGCAAATAAGCAGACAAAATAAATAGCTGATCATAACGGTGTTCCATTCAAGACTGGGTTTCCTCCTTTGAAAGTCAGCTCTTCATTATCAATCATTTCTTGCACTTTCCCTTGGAAAACTTTACATTCTTCAATCGAATGCCCCAATGCTCCATCATGAAATTCACAACTGGCATTTGAGTCGAACCACGGTGGACGAGACTTCATGATTCTGGTCTTTCTGGGTGTCATCACCGAGTTTCTAGCAAAATAAGACCATAGCTGACGGTAAGTCATTGGGATAAGATCAAACCATCGAGTTTCTTCTTTTGGAACACTTAGAGGTGTCTTCTGATTCTGAAACCGTCTTCGAACTTGTCGATTCTGATGTTGATTTGGAGGAGTCAATCTTCGTTTATGAGGTAGTCGCTGCTCGCGCTGAGCAGGCGCTGCATATTGATGTTGAGGTACTGGATCTGACAGGATTTGATGGGAGTCCTGAATTGCATTGACGTTAACACTTCCTTCCTCTTGGGAATCATCAACTGAAATCTCTTCATCAGTTTGGTTATTCAAGTCATCTTGAATTCTTCCACTTTTGAGTGCATTCTCGATGTTTACTCCGACTTCTATAATCTTGGGGAAATCCAGTGGTACAGCTCCTACCATTCTAACATAATAAGAGTCTGGCAGTGTTCTCAGAAACATCTTGTTTAAATCCTTCTCGGGAAGTGGTGGATGAACTTGAGATGCTAACTCCTTCCATCGTTGGGCATATTCCTTGAAAGATTCATCGTCATTCTTACTCATGTCCATCAATTGATCACTGTCTGGAGCCGCGTCCAAATTATAATTGTATTGCTTTATAAAAGCATCAGCTAAATCTTTAAAAGACTGAATACGACTCCTTTGTAACTTCGTATACCACATCAAGGATGCCCCAGATAAGCTTTCTTGAAAGCAGTGAATCATCAATTCATCATTGTCAACATGAGCAGACATCTTCCGGCAGAACATCGTCAAGTGATCTTTTGGACAACTAGTACCCTTATACACCTCAAAGACAGGCATCTTAAACTTCGGAGGAATAATTACACCTGGAACCAGACATGAGTCACGAGCATTAAAATCACATGTATCAGCTTCTTTTGTCATCCTTAATTGCTCTTCGATATCACGAAGTTCTTTCTCCATTGCTACGAATCTAGGATCGTCCATCTTTTTACTTGTACGAACATTCTGAAGATTAGGTGCATTTTGTAGGGGCTGGGAAGCTTGAACAACCAAGTTGTCTTGCACAGGATGAGGTTGAGTAGGAACATCTGCTTGTTGAACAACGTCATTAGAGGGGAGATCGAATAGCGGGTTAGTCACAACCCTGAAACCGGCCATGGAGTCCATATCTTTATTCTCTTTATTATCCTTCAATAATACTTCAAGCTTGGTCAAATGGTCGAGAGGTCAACTGACAGACAAAGACGGAAAACTGAATGAGGACACAGAGGAGAAGAGACTCATGCACATGTAAATGCTGGACGTATGATGCAAGAATACTAATGCAAGCATGTAAGGATGAAATGTTTCATGGAACTCAAGTTCTTATAAACATTACAGAGTACCAAAGAAAATCATTTTAATATTTTTATGCATATATATTTTTATTTTATCGGATTACAAATAAATATCCTCTTAAGAGTCCTAACATAATAGCTAAATAAAAGCTAAGAAAGCCCTGAGGGAGTCCTTCATCTTGTTTGTTGATTTGTTCCTCCACTTGGGTCTCCTTGAAGGTAAGCTTGTCCATGATCAACGTCTAAAGAGTAGTTTGATAGAGGAAAATAAATCCTCCATCTCTTCTTTTGCTCTTGTTGGAAAATGAGAAATGGATCCCTTGTTTACTCGGATCTTTGATGATGAGAGTCTTTTGAACTTCTAAGGATATTCAATGACAAGGGAAGCCTTCTATTGATCTTCAATGATAAGGAAGTCTCTTGTATTTGTCCTTTGGAGTTTCTTGATTCAGCGCTTTTAATTTCCTTAGGTCACCCAAGTTAGGACTCTTAAAAGAATATTTCAAAAATATTTTCTATTTGTAATCTATGTTGGTTTTGTAATGTTTATAAATAAACTAAGAATTCCATGAAACTTAATGATGCTATATGGATGCAACAAACACAAGTATTCACATAAGGACATAATGATAAACAAAGGAGGGGGACCCTAGGTTTGCAACGAGCATGGAGCAAGGGTATACCCATTCCCAAAAGGATGATGGACTAGAGGTTGTTTGTACCTGCAGAACAAGGTTCTAAGAGGTTCCCAAAGTCATTAGCCCATCTTTCGGATATTATCAACTTCCCAAGTACTCGAGGGTTAATAATATTCTCAAGAGAACTTCTTTTGAGTATAGCATCGCGTAGCACTATTCGGGGGTACCCTCTCATAGTCCCGCACTACGTCCTAATAAAGGCCAAAGTTGGGTTAAGGTAACTACGGTCCTCAATGTCATAGGCTCCAACATCGAATATAGTGCATGTTTTCACGATTAAAGACTCGTTCAACAATACATCCTTCGAGAGGGCCTCAATTGAGCGTGATTTTCAAGTCAGCTTGGTCGGGATTCTACCCCCTATAAACTTCTTTGAACATATCACTATCCTATCTTTATTTCACTCAAGTCCGGGTGTAGAACTTTATCTCACCACTCAAGGACAACAATCCCAAAAGAAAAACAAGAGAAAACATGTAAACAGTTAATCAAGTAGGCAGATTATATAAAGCAATAAACAAATAAAATAAGATAGGGAAACCCACTGAGATCCCCAGTGAAGTCGCCATTTCTGTCGCGGTGAAAATCGGATACCAAACTATTGATTAGTTTGAATCTTTAATTCATTTTGCAACCGAACTTTGATTTGTCCAAAGGAAGGGATAAAGATCGAAATTCCCACAATGCAATGCAAATGCAAGCTAGATTGTTTAGGTTCGGGGGTTGGTTAAACTTAGGGAAGGTACTAGCATCCTAAGTTTCTGTAGTACTCTACAGGAACCTCTTGTTTTATGTTTGTTTACTGCTAAGTGTTTATCTGCTTAATGGTTTAAAGACCCTAGGGGTTTATTTCTAAGTATACTCGATAAGGCATCGCACCTTGTGCCTACATATCCTTACGGGAGTGGAATCAGAGTATGTTGTAGTTCACCCTAAAGGGTTAGAGGAGTCCTTTGACTGTGGTCAAAGTTCCTACGGGTTTAGGGTAGTTGTTTTGATTGGGTCTAGGAGAAGAGATGAGTCTTCATTTTAAGGGAGAGATAACCACCACAAATGTAAAAGGGGTTGTAGGAAATGGTCTTTGCATCATCTTAAGAAAAGGTCTTACATACTCGGATGGTCGCCAAGTATGCCTTTGTCGTTCTTAAGGCAAAGTCCCTACATGTTTGATTGTGTTGTTGTGGAGGTGGAGATTATATCTCACTTAAGATGATTAACATCTATTCTCTAAATGTGTTTGAAAAGTTTGTGTTGTGTTGATTGTTGTTTCTATGTTGTAGAAAGATAAAGACAAGGTCCTTCCTATGGGGTAGGTCCTATCCTAAGAAAATCGACTTGAATGGAATCAAGGATCGTGTGGAGAATGATGCAGATGATGTGCAACTACACACAACGTTGAATTATGTGTAGGTTTTTCCTTTGGACGGAATGCAATGCGATGCAATAAAATTGCGGTAAATAAAAAACTGTGGATAAGTAAAGGCATGCACGAACGCATGAAAGCGCTAGGTGAGTGTGTGCATTGTGGATAAAGTAAAAGCAGATAAAAATAAAACGATATATACGCATGAAAGCGCTAAGTGTGAATGTGAATTGTGAATAACGTGAAGTGTGCACGATTGATTTTATATTTTACGATGTGAGTTGATTGGTTGATTCTAGTTGAATTTGATTTTACAAACGAACTGATTAACTTCGAGAGAGGTTGCATTAGACTTGTCTTAGTAAAATTTGTTTGTTATCATGTTAAAAGTTAATTTTAAAAAGGTTTCTAAAACTAAAGTGTAGTTTTATTATTAAAAAGTAAAATAAAGCTATTTAAATTATAAGAAAAAAGACTTTACTATATAAGATCATTTTCTCTTACTAAATATATTATTATGAAATGAGTTTTTAAAAAGATTGTTATTATTAGATAAAAATTAAATGGAAAAGTTATTACAATAGTTTTTTAGTTGCAAATTTTATAAAAAAAGGTTTTTGAATAATTATCATGTTATTTAATAAATTAGTAAAAGAGCTGAATTAGAGAAAAGTTGGTTTAAATATAAATTAGTTGATTATACAAGGTTATTAGTTAAATTTTATAAAAAGGTCTAATTAAAAATTATTAAATTAGTTTGTTAATAAAAATATAAAGAGTTAAATAGAAAAAAGGAATTAATAAAAAGTTATTAAATTGTTAATGGATTAAATAAAGGGTTAATTAGCCATGTTAAAGTTAAGTGGGATTAATTAGAGGTTAATAGGTGGTTTAGTGGTGATTAGTGAGTTAGTGTGTGTGTGGTGTATGTGTGTGTCATGATTAGTGATTACAAATTACAGCAAATTAAACAAAAAACAAAATAAAATTAAAAAAAACCCTAAATCCCCTCCCCGATCCATCCCCTTTCGTCACCGATTGCCTCTTCTCCGTCTCGCTCTCATCGTCTCTTCTTCCCCCGTCTGTCTTCCTCTTCCGCGATTCTTCTTCAAATTCTTAATCACGGTTCTCCTCTTTCTCTCAACCTGAAACACAAACACACAAAAATTAATCGTTTCAATCAATTTTGACGCCAACGGAAAGGTTACCCTCTAGTTTTGGATGGCGGAGGTTCGAAGGGATCCGCGGCGGTTTCCGGCGATGTGCGCGGGTGTTGACTTCTGTGTCGTGTAGAGGGCTTCGCGACGGACGGTTGAGGCTTGCCAAAGCGATGTCGCGGCGACGAGAGGCTTCGCGGTTGGCGGATGTTGACGGACGAGGTGATCTCCGACGATGGATTTGTGATGGCGAAGGTGTGAGGGTTTCGGTTAACAGAGATAAGCTTCTCAATCCCTTTCCCTCTTTACAAAATATTTTTGAGGGTTTTTTCTGTGTGATATTTGTGATTTTGTGAATCGATTTCTCTGTGTGTAGGGATGGTGAAATCGTCCCCAAATCGATTCCATGAGTCTCATTTTATAGGCACAAAGTAAATCAAAGATATTGATTGGAAATGAATGCTCTGGATTTGAAATAACTTTCACGAGAAAATTCTTCCCATATTAGTGTGAACATGTTGAATACGGTTTTGGAAACAACTTCGATTTGCTTTAAACATGTCTCAGAATTGTCTCGAAATTTAGGATTGTTGGTTTACGAATTTCCTTTCTCAGAATCATGATATGTATGGATGGTTTTGAAAACTTATTTTGTTGTCTCCAATACTTTCCATTTCGAGTCCACTTCTTTGAATGCTTGATTTAATGTTGCTTATTGTCAATGATTTGCTATTATACTTTGTTGCCTGTTTGCTGTCAATTGACCGTCTTCCTCTTATGTATCTGTTGGTTCAACGACTTTGAGAGACAGACGGTATATCCCCTCTGAGTTTATTCGAACAACTTCTGCAGCTATGTCGAATCTGCTTGTCTTGATGATGCCGTTACGAATTGCTAGTGGTAGGTTGCTGCCATTTGATTGTTTGTTGTTGTGGCTTTGTGAAGGCTTTGGGAGTCATATGTCCAGCTTATGCTTTGGTTTGTTGATGATGGCAACAGGTTGTAGATACCAGTGATGGAGGAGAAGCTGATTGAACAGATCGGTGAAAGCCAACTCATCAATCCACCAGTTATCATAGTTATTTCAGAATAGGTTCTTGGCTCATGATTTTGTTCACTCCTACAAGTGAGGTTCTGTTATGTCCGTGCGGGTGGTGCTGTCTCGGGTTGTTGCGTCAAAGGCTCGAAGCAGCTCTCGCTTGCAGAACTGTTTAATGAAGAGGCCATGGTGCCTGGAGAACTTATCAATGCGCTTGTCGCCCTCCGTATCGTCATTTGTAAGAATGGTTTGCTTTAATATTCTGATAATGCTGGCCGTTAGAAGTCGTTGTCATTGTTGTGGGTACGTTGATGATGTCATTTTTATTGTGCAGGTGCGGTTAGCAGCAAACTCTCTCTCCACGGGGCAGCACTTGGATGTGAAGAAGTTCGTCTTTAGAGCAAGATGTGCAGCAGACACGCTGACCCCCCATTCACAACAGAGCTTGGGGGTATATCAATGGTCAATTAGGATGAATGGGATCAGACTTGTTACTGTTAGTTTCTCTAAGGGCCTTTCTTTAGATTATGCTTTTTGATTCCTTTTTCTTTGATGCTGCATTGTATTGACAGGATGCTATTATACTTACTGCCAATATCCTGCTTACGGCATGCTGAATATACGGTCGCAAGTGAGTAGTTTCAGGAATAACAACATACCCCATTTCAATAGCGTGCTTTTTTGTAGGGCAGTCTAAATGTATGCTCTTCATTTATAGCAGCTTCCAATTATGGTGGAGATAACTGAAGCAAAATGTCAACTGGCTGAGGTTCTGTCAATTGTAAACGCTTCACGAATCCCAACCATAGCCTTTTTTGCAGCGTGGGACGTCAAGATTTCCGAAGATGATCCAGTAATGGAGAGGGAGGGCCATAATGGAATATGTTCTGATTGTTGGAGAGCCAAGTAACACGCACCATGTTTTAATAGAACAGTAACAGCAGCTTGTTGAGCATGTTCAGCAGCCCAAATTGAAAGTGTTCCCGTAGCAACTTTAGAGGAAGACATAAGCATTCTATCTCAGCTTACAAGGTTCATAATAGTGTGGGCGAGTGAGTTACGGTGCTAAGACTTCATTGGCAGGCTTTTGGTGCAGTCGACTAAGAGCCGATGGTTCATTGCGATTGCTCTGTACGCGTTTTGCAGGTGAGCTTGGTTCTGTGTAGTTTGTTATCTTGTACAAATCTTTATCTTGGAAAGTCTGTTACTGTCATGTAAAATAATTGTGGCAATCTTCCTAACCACCTATTTTTTTGTCTTAAGTGCAAGCACAGGCACAACGAGGATAAATCTTGGAGCGTCGTTCGTAACACGACCTGGTGCATCAAAGATGGGGGTTTATGTGGGAAGAAACCAGAACGCTGCCTGTGCAAGGTAACATCGTATTATGCCGGAAATTGCGGGCTCTCAGCATGATTAATGGTTTCCGATACCTTAAACCCTTTCTCTTTTGACCCTTACTGTACTTTAACACTTGCCATAGCCGTGATTGCATCTGCGAACGATTTCGGAAACATAAACGTAATTGGCTTTTGTTTGTGATACTAGGTATACCTGGAGTGCTACCGAGAGGAAGGTTTGTAACAGACATTTCGGTGCTTTGATTCATTGGGGAATTAAAAAAAAGCTCTGTGGAACAGAATTAAATGAAGGCCCTCTGCTGCTACTAGCTATTCCGTTTCTCCCTAAAAGATCGTCGGGAATTCCAATTGCTACAGTAGACTTCCCCAAGAGGTTCGGTAGTCTGGGAACACGGGGACTGTTATTTTCACTTAGCATCTGACCTCTAGGTTGGGATTGTTGTACCATTTGCATCAATAAAGGGGTTTTGTAGATTCTCTTTAACTTGCAAGCTCTTGTATGCTTGGTGATTGGGGATAACTTGTAACCAGTTTTGATGGAAATTTGTAGTATCATGAAACTTAACAATAGAACTTGTTTTGGCTCACTGGCCTTTGTCTCACGATTTAAATGCATCCTGATGTTCTCGAAACTCATCTTCATCTTAAGATGGCTTTTATGATAGTAATGAATCTTGGCATATGATATCTTGAATATTTGCAATGGTGAATGACGTTCTTGAAACTTGAGACTTGGAATTATATGTAATGGTCCTTATGATCATGGTGGGCCTTATAACGAAATATCAATAATTCCTTGTAAACAAAACTCATGAATTTGAAGAAAAACAGGCCTCACGACTTGAATCACAATTTGATTTGAACTTCGTGATGCATTAATTTGAATCTTTTGAGAACTCCTTTTGAATTTTATGAATTCCTCCATGGTTTTGATTTTGATATTACAACGTAATTCTCGTGTTTGAACTTGGAATCACATCTGGAATCTTGAAATGAAATTTCACCATACCGAACTTAAGTTCTCTAATGAATTTTAGGTCAAAGTGAACACGTCCTTGCAGTTGAGAATGAATGATATCTATGTTTGGGATTACTGCAATCTGCACGAGTTGGTTAGTCGCAAGAACGATAAATATTAAAATAAAGTCAAATAACACTTGGAAAGAACGCAAAAAGAGGTGGGATCCTATGGTCAAAAATTAGGGTGCAACAGATGCCCCTATTTAAGTTACTTCTATCCGGAGATATGGAGATCGAAATCTCCGTCTCGACGAGATAGGAGGGACTTAAATACAAACATTGCACGAATTTTTGGCCCTAAGATGTCACCAAATGCAAATGATATGCAATGATATGAAATGCAAGACAAGGTCCCGTGGAGAAAAGAAATCACGGGGGGAAACCAGACGCAACACACGGGAAGAACAGGCTCAACAAAACGGGACTCTGCGGGAAAAGATTGACAATCACAAGGTGTTTGTAGATACGTTGCAAAGGCACTAGTGAGAAAAATCCAATTAAAGATCCTACTGCATATGTCAAATGTAATGATCCCAAGATATCAGTCGGAGAAGTCTATGTCGAGTCTGGTAACTTCACGTAAGGATGTTTTTGTCAAAGTATCTATTGTCAAGAACTTCTGGGGAATCTGCTGTCGAGATTCACCAGGAAATGAAAAGGTACCACCTATTGTCAAGGTCTTCTGGGAATCTACTGTCAAGATTAACCAGAAAATGAAATGGTACTACCTACTGTCGAGGTCTTCTGGGAATCTATTGTCAAGATTAACCAGAAAATGAAATGGTACTACCTACTGTCGAGGTCTTCTGGGAATCTACTGTCGAGATTAACCAGGGACTGTAAGATGTTTGAATGATTGTTGTTGTAGATGTAGAACTTCCCCGAAAGTCATAGTTTGGATGCTATGAGCCGGTCTCGGTCCCTTCCCAAAATGATGAAAACTCGTGAGAGCACCTTCATAGGGGTTGTAGATTTTGTAGATTGTAGATGTAACTGTTGAACTTCCCCTTGCGTCATGGTATGGGAACCATGAGCTGGTCTCAGTCTCTGATGTAGAACTTGTAGATGTAATTTGTAATGTAGTTGTAAATTGTAGATGTAGTTTGTAAAGCTTCACCGGGGATCTTCGGAAGAGATGTGGGCCGGTTGAATTGTAATGTACGTCTTCTCAAATAAAGAGAGACTATTGTGATAAACTTCTTCGACTTCTTCGGGGAGATGTCACTTGAAGGAAGTAAACTTGTGTAATGGACTCGCTGGGGAATAAGTTCCTGAAGAGTATCTGGTTGTAATTGTAAGTATGTGAACTTCTTGAGGTGAACGTTTCTCAAATAAAGAGAAAACATCTGTGAAGTCTTCGATAAAACAATCTGATGGATTTCCGGAGAGATGCCATGAGTTGATAATCTTGATAAAACCCATTACGGATGTACAAACTGTCTTGAGGAGACTGTCATTTGTCGAGTTGCTCAAATAAAGAGGTTGCTCGCAAACCAGATGTAGATTGTTGGAAAGATGTCTTGTAATATCGTTGGAGAAATATCCATCTTCAATGATCATCTTCGTGAAGACCTTTCCTGAGGAGAACAGTGCAAAATAAATGCACACTTGCCCCATGTTCAAAAGTTGGAAAAAATGTCCGGAAAAAAAAAGTGTGATTGTCAAGGACCGAAGTTCACCTCGGGGAATAACCGGAGCGAAACTGTCAAGTAAGACTCGACCATTGAGGTATGAATTCAAATGGGAATGTACTAAAGCAACCGTCTTCCACGAGAATCGAACTTCGTGGGGAAAATAGAAATATTGCGCTTTTTCTGCCTAGGGCTGACAACTCTAATTGGAAGGAGAAGACACGCCCAACAACTCGGAGATAAACACGACCGAAGCGACATAGGAAAACACACACAGAGATGCACAAATGCAAATGTTATGTTATCTACTTATATGATATGTGTATGCTTATGCTGACAAAACAGACGAAAGTAACGAACAGAGATGGGATAAACATCTCGAAACAAACATCTGACCAATCTTCAAAGATAGAAGTATCACTGGGGATATACGGAGAACCAGATATAGGATCTTAATCCTGTTTCAGAGCTTCACAAGCTTCTATTAGGGAATAGAGATCAATCCATTCGGGGATATAACAACTTAATCTTGTCGGATAACATGGTTATTGAATATGTCGTAAAAACTTCACGGGGATGAAATAAACATCCGCCTCGCTGGAGAAGATTAACATTGTAGAGATCCACTAGGGTGTACAGTAACGACCACTTCACTGGGGTGATGAAGTCCAAGAAGATCTATTGAGGAGTAAAATACGTCCATTTCACTGAGGAAGGTGAAGTTGGAGAAGATTCACTGAGGATAACATCTACTTCATTGGGGAAGTGAAGTTGAGCGAATCACTAGGTGTTCTTGCATTGAAAAGCTTCATCGAAGAATTGTCATGACCACCAGAAATAAAATTATTGGGGACATGAAGAATGTTATAAGAACAAGGTAATTCTGGCTTGATGAATTGTGTAGTAGTCTCCATTTTGAACAAAACTTATTATGCGGGAAAGATAATCTTCGCATCTCAATTGCCCCAAGTCATGAGAAGAAGTCATTCCAAGAGGATTTTACAGAAAACAAGGCGTCCCACTGTTTTCAAACTCTTAGAGATTCGCTGAATCTCGACGTAACGGACCCTGATTGGCGGTATTATGACGAGTCTCTAAAGGTGAAGTCAATCCTGAGCAGACCATTTGGAAACAAACTTGCCCCAGTTTAGCAGAGTCTTCGAATTCCAAAAGGACAAACTTGATGATGACGCTTGTATGTAATTTTCTATGATATCAGGCCGAATTAACACGCGTGAAATGTTATTCTTGAAACTCTTAATGCAATATATGTGTCTGTCTTGAAGTTTTGAAAAAGAGATATCACGACCACTTGTGACAAAGTCACTAATTAGGACATGAATTAATTTATAAGCCAATATAAATAGTTGAGCATAGCTCATAGGAGTCAGGAAACACTATCTCACTGAGTATGCTTTCGAAGTAAACCTTACTTCAATTAGGACTTTCGAGGTTTAGTTTACGTTTTGTAAAATAAAAGGAATAAGGGTCAAAAGCTTATTTGTGCCCACCCAAATTTTTTGAAATTCTAAGTATTCAATCGAGCTGACTGAAAATTTCCCTGCCCCAGGTTTAAAAATGAAGTTGGAAAGGGTCTGGGAGAAATAAAGCAGATCTTCAATCAAGGTTTGAAGGAGTTAAAAATGGATTAACTTCCTTATGTCTTTGGTGTTTAGGAGGTTTGAAACAATGCCTTACATCATCAGTAGGGTTTTATTCGAAAGCATACATCGAGAGATCCTACGTTTTACTTCATCATCCTCCTCCCAATTCTTCACCGAAGTGAGAAAGAAATCGGGTGATTTTGGCATTATATAAAAACATTTTTAAAGAGTGAAACGAATGGGTTTCCTCAAGACAAACATTTATTGCACTACTTATTCAAAATAAACAAGTTCTCACATGCTAATTATGCTTTTAACCAAAGAAAATGACAAGAGCAAATAAGCAGACAAAATAAATAGCTGATCATAACGGTGTTCCATTCAAGACTGGGTTTCCTCCTTTGAAAGTCAGCTCTTCATTATCAATCATTTCTTGCACTTTCCCTTGGAAAACTTTACATTCTTCAATCGAATGCCCCAATGCTCCATCATGAAATTCACAACTGGCATTTGAGTCGAACCACGGTGGACGAGACTTCATGATTCTGGTCTTTCTGGGTGTCATCACCGAGTTTCTAGCAAAATAAGACCATAGCTGACGGTAAGTCATTGGGATAAGATCAAACCATCGAGTTTCTTCTTTTGGAACACTTAGAGGTGTCTTCTGATTCTGAAACCGTCTTCGAACTTGTCGATTCTGATGTTGATTTGGAGGAGTCAATCTTCGTTTATGAGGTAGTCGCTGCTCGCGCTGAGCAGGCGCTGCATATTGATGTTGAGGTACTGGATCTGACAGGATTTGATGGGAGTCCTGAATTGCATTGACGTTAACACTTCCTTCCTCTTGGGAATCATCAACTGAAATCTCTTCATCAGTTTGGTTATTCAAGTCATCTTGAATTCTTCCACTTTTGAGTGCATTCTCGATGTTTACTCCGACTTCTATAATCTTGGGGAAATCCAGTGGTACAGCTCCTACCATTCTAACATAATAAGAGTCTGGCAGTGTTCTCAGAAACATCTTGTTTAAATCCTTCTCGGGAAGTGGTGGATGAACTTGAGATGCTAACTCCTTCCATCGTTGGGCATATTCCTTGAAAGATTCATCGTCATTCTTACTCATGTCCATCAATTGATCACTGTCTGGAGCCGCGTCCAAATTATAATTGTATTGCTTTATAAAAGCATCAGCTAAATCTTTAAAAGACTGAATACGACTCCTTTGTAACTCCGTATACCACATCAAGGATGCCCCAGATAAGCTTTCTTGAAAGCAGTGAATCATCAATTCATCATTGTCAACATGAGCAGACATCTTCCGGCAGAACATCGTCAAGTGATCTTTTGGACAACTAGTACCCTTATACACCTCAAAGACAGGCATCTTAAACTTCGGAGGAATAATTACACCTGGAACCAGACATGAGTCACGAGCATTAAAATCATATGTATCAGCTTCTTTTGTCATCCTTAATTGTTCTTCGATATCACGAAGTTCTTTCTCCATTGCTACGAATCTAGGATCGTCCATCTTTTTACTTGTACGAACATTCTGAAGATTAGGTGCATTTTGTAGGGGCTGGGAAGCTTGAACAACCAAGTTGTCTTGCACAGGATGAGGTTGAGTAGGAACATCTGCTTGTTGAACAACGTCATTAGAGGGGAGATCGAATAACGGGTTAGTCACAACCCTGAAACCGGCCATGGAGTCCATATCTTTATTCTCTTTATTATCCTTCAATAATACTTCAAGCTTGGTCAAATGGTCGAGAGGTCAACTGACAGACAAAGACGGAAAACTGAATGAGGACACAGAGGAGAAGAGACTCATGCACATGTAAATGCTGGACGTATGATGCAAGAATACTAATGCAAGCATGTAAGGATGAAATGTTTCATGGAACTCAAGTTCTTATAAACATTACAGAGTACCAAAGAAAATCATTTTAATATTTTTATGCATATATATTTTTATTTTATCGGATTACAAATAAATATCCTCTTAAGAGTCCTAACATAATAGCTAAATAAAAGCTAAGAAAGCCCTGAGGGAGTCCTTCATCTTGTTTGTTGATTTGTTCCTCCACTTGGGTCTCCTTGAAGGTAAGCTTGTCCATGATCAACGTCTAAAGAGTAGTTTGATAGAGGAAAATAAATCCTCCATCTCTTCTTTTGCTCTTGTTGGAAAATGAGAAATGGATCCCTTGTTTACTCGGATCTTTGATGATGATGAGAGTCTTTTGAACTTCTAAGGATATTCAATGACAAGGGAAGCCTTCTATTGATCTTCAATGATAAGGAAGTCTCTTGTATTTGTCCTTTGGAGTTTCTTGATTCAGCGCTTTTAATTTCCTTAGGTCACCCAAGTTAGGACTCTTAAAAGAATATTTCAAAAATATTTTCTATTTGTAATCTATGTTGGTTTTGTAATGTTTATAAATAAACTAAGAATTCCATGAAACTTAATGATGTTATATGGATGCAACAAACACAAGTATTCACATAAGGACATAATGATAAACAAAGGAGGGGGACCCTAGGTTTGTGTAACACGGTGGGAGAACTGACTTTAAACAATGTTGCGGATAGCAAGAGTCGCCACCGACTTTTATTTTATCCATAAGGAAAGGTTATAAAAGAACAGGAAAGACCTTAGAGAATATTTTGGGTCCGGGGGGTAGGTTATGAAAAGGGAAGGTGTTAGCACCCTTTTCATCCATGGTTATCCATGGGCTCTTAGGTACTTAAGCTCACTTTTGAATTGTTTTGAAAGTGTAGTGTGTGAATAGCAAAAAATTTCAGAATAGTTTAATAATAATCCGTGTATGGATGTGAAAAAAACTTGTTTGAAAATTTTGTTGGAAATTTGTTTAAGTGTGAAAAAGTTTTGAAGTGAG
The DNA here is from genome assembly GCA_963859935.3 of Lathyrus sativus. Classification (NCBI taxonomy): domain Eukaryota; kingdom Viridiplantae; phylum Streptophyta; class Magnoliopsida; order Fabales; family Fabaceae; genus Lathyrus; species Lathyrus sativus. The sequence goes on from OZ012737.1 coordinate 671,311,321, forward strand.
CAAGTATCTAGGAGTAGCCTACCCTAATGTTTTAAGGTCTTTCTTATTCTTTATCCTTTCCTTAGTAAGACTATCCCTACTATAATGGAGTAGGTAGTCCTTACTTTGGATGTTAAGGGACATGTGAGGGACAATTGGATTTTTGAAGGCCATTGTGGGGTGTAATAAGCACATATAAGGGACCATCATCATTTTTCGAAAGGGACTCGATTCGTAAAGGCAACCATAAGGGACTTTGATGATTTTTCTATTTGAGGGACTTGCTTTATACACCCCACTTAACCATTATTCGTAGGCAACTTGAGGGATATCCTTAGGAAGCGAGACGGCGATTAAAATCGACTTACGTGTGTGACGTGTTTATTTTAATTATCTTTATTTAAAAGTGATCTAAATTTATTTTAATATTACATACATGTTGTTACACTCCCTAATTACTAACCATAATAATAATTAAATAATTAAACAACTTTACATCCAAGAAACAATTACAAAATAATAAGCAAAATAATTAAATAGCAAAATATAAATAAGCAATAATAAATAATAAAGGTGGTTAGTAAGCAATATCTAACAAAATAATAAACATGATTAGAATATAAATGGGTTAGTAAATAAGAATAAACCAAATTAATCCAAATATTATAATAATAAGAAATTAACAATTTTTTAATATAATCAACTAAAAAAACAAATATGAATAAACAATTGTTTTAATTTACAAATTATTAAATTATATTTTAATCATGAAGTTACTACAAAAAAATCTAATTATTATAAGCACAATTATTTATAAACTAAAGTTATGTAAAAAAATATTTATAAGTATATTTACAAAAATTTGTAAGAATTATAGTAAACATACATACATAATAATTATATTAGAAAATAACATTAAAAAAAAAATAGGATTAGATCTGTATTAAAAAATATTTTTAGAGTTTTATGAAATTAGGGTTTATATGAGAAATAAATTTTTAGGGTTTATATAAAAAAAATAGGATTTAGTTATATACAAAAATTTTCTAATTTATACATATTACAATTTAGACATAAAATATAGAAACAAAATTTGTGAAAAAAAAAACATATTTTTTAAAATTAAAGAAAACAGACATATTTTATTATTATTTATTTATTATTGAGAAATATACATAATATATTTAATTTTTAATATTATAATATTTAAATCAAATAAAAGGAAAGAAAAAAAAAGCGGAAACTTACCTGTCTGAGGTTTGAACCCAGGCCAGCTTGATTTCCAGGAAGCACAACAACCATCAGGCTGCGGATTTTGCAACGTTTTCTCCTACGAATATTGTTACGAGTTCTTCCACCCTGCGAAACACAAACTTCATCCAAACGGCAAAATTTCACAAAATTGATTGCACCATTGTATTGCTACTGAGTTTTTCAATCGTCCTATGTTTTTCAAATCCATTTATCATTTGAAAATCGTGAAACCCTAAAGAGGGCCGAAAACCCTAATCATGGTGAATTCTTGTTCCTGCAATGAAAATCCAATTGAACCACCCAGAATCGTTCTAGAGCTCATTCTAAACATCCTACAACAATCAAAAACAGTTTAAACATGATAAATCAATGGATTCGAAAACAAAATATTCAAGGTCAAGATGAACTCGGGTTGAGCAATTGGGTGTGTATATGATGCATATGGATGATGATTTATGATCAGAAGAGTCCAAGGAAGCTTGCTATGTCTTCCAAATACCGTGCAATGCTCTGAATTTGAGAACCCGAATATCACTTTTTGAAAGATTTTTGTGCTTTTGATCTTACCTTTAGGCTGCTGCAAATTTGTGTCTAGGGTTATGTTTGTGCTTAGTATATATATGTGATGGATTTAGGTCAGAATCATTGATGTGTTGTGTGGATATTTGATCCAAAAAATATTCAAAAAGATCATTGTATAAATTTCAAATATTTGATCATGAGTGCTTGCTATTTTGGGAGAGATCACATGATTTCCTTCTCATTCTAATTCAATCAATGATTATGAATTTCTAGAAACAAAATCTTCACCCAAAAATAGATTTTTATATTTTTTATTTATTTAAAATGATTTTTATGAATTAAATCAAAATAAAAAATAATAATTTGGGAGAGATCACATGATTTCCTTCTCATTCTAATTCAATCAATGATTATGAATTTCTAGAAACAAAATCTTCACCCAAAAATAGATTTTTATATTTTTTATTTATTTAAAATGATTTTTATGAATTAAATCAATAATAAATAAATAAAAAATAATAATTTGGGAGAGATCACATGGTTTCCTTCTCATTCTAATTCAATCAATGATTATGAATTTCTAGAAACAAAATCTTCACCCAAAAATAGATTTTTATATTTTTTATTTATTTAAAATGATTTTTATGAATTAAATCAATAATAAATAAATAAAAAATAATAATTTGGGAGAGATCACATGATTTCCTTCTCATTCTAATTCAATCAATGATTATGAATTTCTAGAAACAAAATCTTCACCCAAAAATAGATTTTTATATTTTTTATTTATTTAAAATGATTTTTATGAATTAAATCAATAATAAATAAATAAAAAATAATAATTTGGGAGAGATCACATGATTTCCTTCTCATTCTAATTCAATCAATGATTATGAATTTCTAGAAACAAAATCTTCACCCAAAAATAGATTTTTATATTTTTTATTTATTTAAAATGATTTTTATGAATTAAATCAATAATAAATAAATAAAAAATAATAATTTGGGAGAGATCACATGATTTCCTTCTCATTCTAATTCAATCAATGATTATGAATTTCTAGAAACAAAATCTTCACCCAAAAATAGATTTTTATATTTTTTATTTATTTAAAATGATTTTTATGAATTAAATCAATAATAAATAAATAAAAAATAATAAAAATGATGAATTTTGGTCAATTGGGTCGTGCACCATGTTATGAGATGGATTGGGTCATAAATTGGGCAGCCCATTTGGAAAGAAATACTTCTAAGCCTCCATTTTCAACATAAACCATCACAAAATTGCCCAACTTTGCAAGGGCACATTTCTCTCAATTTTAAAGGTATGATGGTGTTCTTGGACTTTTTGGAAAGCTTGAAGAGTCCTCTAAACAACCCCGTTGGTTTCAGGTCCATATCATTTACCAATCTCAAGTTATGCCCTTTTGAAGTTGTTGACTTTTTGTTGACTTTTGAAATGACCTATAATGTCTTAGATCATATCTTTCAAATAAAGCATTCTTGGGCTTAACCTTCAACATCAAAGTTGTAGAGAATTCAATTTCCTTCAAAATGAGCTTTGGATGGAGACTTGGTGATGAAGTATGTGAAAGTTATGCCTGGTCAAAGTTCAGTTGACTTTTACTGAGGAAACCCTAATTTAGAAACTCCTGATTATTGATGATCTGGAATCTCCTTGATGAATCATGATCAACCCTTGATCAAATGATGAATTTTACTTCATATACTTGATGTTGGCAAAAAATCATGAAGTTTGACTTTGGTTTGACCACAGTTGACCTCAGTTTGACTTTTTAACTGCATTGACTGCTTTTGACTTATCTGATCATCTGACTGAGCAAACTTTTGAGAAAAGTCTTGAAACTTGACATGGGGGTTCTTATACACATATAAGATGTTATGAAGCTCACTTGAAGTCTTGGAAGTCCATTTAGCCTGATTAAAGTCAAAACCCTAGTTTTGGATGCACTGCTTAGGAGGTGCATTGTCTGAGGGAATTGTCAACTCTTCTGACCAATTGTGAACTTTGTGAACCTTGTGAATCTTCATAAGATATCTTGTGATACTCATGGGAGGTATTGTGAAGCTTGTGAACCTTGTGAACATCATGAAGTGGCTTTGTAGACCTCATGACCCTTAGGAAAGCTTTGTAAACATTGTGAATCTTGTGAACCTTGTGAACCTTCAAGAAGCAACCTATGGACTTCATGAACCTCATGAAAGGTCTTGTAGATGTTGAGAAGTTTGTGAACCTTGTGAACCTTCAAGAAGCAACCTATGGACTTCATGAACCTCATGAAAGGTATTGAAAGCACTGTGGGACTTGTGAACCTTGTGAACCTTCATAAAGTAGCTTGTGGACTTTATGAACTTCATGAAAGGTTATGCAAGTTGTTGGAGAACTTGTGAACCTTGTGAACCTTCTTAGAACACAAAGTCTTGTATTGTGAGGGCAAATTTTGGGGTGCAACAGCTGCCCCTGTTCAATTTTCTGAAACCTGAGGGGTTAGATTGGTATATTTGCCAGTCGTAACCTGGAAGGTTGAAGGGGATTGAACACAAAAGCCCAAAAATTTGCACTCACCAGTGCACTAGAGTGGTACAGATGGCTAGTTGAATATGATTGAGTGGGCTTAAAGATGCCACTAGGGGGGAGCAGTTCAAAATATGGGTGTATGATGAAAGCTGTCAGGAGTCTGGAATAATAACGATGTAGCAGCATGTCTTCATGAGGATAGAGCAATCAATAGTGATAACCCTAAAGCAGTCTTGAAGCAATGATATGATTTCAGGAGGATAGAACAATGAATGGCTCTAAAGCAGTCTTGAAATAATAATGTGATATGTCTTCAGGAGGACAGAGCAATCAATAGCTCTAAAGCAGTCTTGAAGTAATGATTTCAGGAGGATAGAGCAATGGATAGCTCTAAAGCAGTCTTGAAATAATTAGATGGCTTCAGGAGGATAGAGCAATGAATAGCTCTAAAGCAGTCTTGAAGTAGTAATATGACCTCATGAGGATAGAGCAATGAATAGCTCTAAAGCAGTCTTGAAGTAATAGGATGATTTCAGGAAGATAGAGCAATCAGTAGCTCTAAAGCAGTCTTGAAGTCATGAGAGGCTATCAGGAGGATAAAATAACCCTGAGGTTACAATAAAGCAGTCCCAAAGTAATAAGAAGCTCATCAGGAGGATAAAGTAACCCTGAGGTTACAATAAAGCAGTCCCAAAGATCATAAGCTTGTTTGTTGGATAATTAACCTGAAAACAAGGTAGCATTCTGTATAACAACATTAGTTTATGCTTTATGTATGCATGTATGACATGATGCACTTAGGTAATGTACTATAGATATATATGTTATGGTATGATGTAAATGATGTATGTATGATATGACACTGCTGGAAGTGTCTGGATATCCTTGTATAACAACTGCTGGCCAAGGAAAATAAATCCCGATTCGTTGTTGAAGAATATATAACCCTCCGTCTGCTGGGAATAACAAGGTATAGATAACCTCCCGTTGTTGGGGATAACAAGGTATAGATAACCTCCCGTTGTTGGGGATAGTAGGGTATAGATAACCTTCGTTTTCGTTTGATAGTAGGATAAGTATAACATCCCGTCTTCGTTCATCGTGCCCTTATTGGAAAGTAATTTCCCGTATATCCGTATGAGGATAAAAGAGATGGATATAAATTCCAGGGGAGATTAGACTTTGTGAAAATGGATTAGTCCTACTGATGGTTTGTAACTGTCTTGTAAAGATGAACCGGCGAAGCTTCGTTGAAATCCTTCCCTCGTTCGTCCTTAGTAAATACTATTACTGCATTTTCATGCATTTCTGGTAAACATCAATCATATTAAAAGCATACATGCATTTCTGGTAAACATCAATCATATTCAAAGGCATACATACATTCAAACACAACCAATGGACGTTTCGCTTATGTAAATAGGGTAAAAGTAAATCTGGATTCAAAAGATGGAATTTATTTATATCAAAAGTGACCCATACACGGGTAAGTTTGTACAAGGAGACATAAACCCTAGTAAGAGAATTTTGTCATGAAGTTTTACAAAAAGAATCAGCTATGTGGGAAATAATCCTATTGAGTTTCAATTCTACTATTGCCACTCAAGTATCTCATCTTCTTGCTGTTGAGACGGAAACGATTGGATTGAGCTTTATCTGTTTGAGCTTGAGTAAGTAGTACAACTGGTTGCAGTTTCATGAGTGATCCAAAAGAGACATAGTCATACGCTTTAATCCCTAACTTTTGCCTGGATTGCCCTTTCAGGTTTTCAATCCACCGGGATACCCTTTTTTGCCCAAGCCGCCTTTTCAGGTTTTCGACTTGCCGGGTGTACATCTTTTTATATATATATCCCTAATTTTTGCCCAAACCCTTTTGGTTTGCCGGGATGCCCTTATTTTTGCCTAGGCCTGTCAACCTAGCGGGTCTCTTTTTATGCGTAGTATTTTTTAACTATGTCTGCGTTTACAGTTTGTGGGAAGTCTTCACCATCCATTGTAGTCAGTATCATGGCACCTCCTGAGAACACTGTCTTGACTACAAATGGTCCCTCATATGTTGGAGTCCACTTACTCCTAGGATCACCCTGTGGTAATATGATACGCTTGATTACCAAGTCACCAGCCTGATATACCTTTGGCTTAACCTTCTTGTTAAAAGCTTTGATCATCCGTTTCTGGTACATCTGGCCATGACAAACTGCTGCTAACCTTTTCTCATCAATCAAATTTATCTGGTCAAGTCGAGTCTGAATCCACTCATCTTCATCCAAGCCTGCATCCTTCATAATTCTCAAGGAGGGGATCTGAACTTCAATAGGCAGAACTGCTTCCATACCATAGACTAAGGAGAATGGGGTTGCCCCTGTTGAAGTACGTATTGTAGTACGATAACCATGCAGAGCAAATGGTAACATCTCGTGCCAATCCTTGTAAGTAACAGTCATCTTCTGTACAATCTTCTTAATGTTCTTATTAGCAGCTTCAACTGCCCCATTCATCTTTGGACGATACGGAGAAGAGTTGTGATGCTTAATCTTGAACTGCGTACAGAGATCAGTAATCATAGTGTTGTTCAGATTAGAGCCATTGTCAGTGATAATCCTTTCAGGGATACCATACCTACATATGAGATTATTCTTAATGAACCGAGCCACAACATTCTTAGTCACAGATGCAAATGAAGCTGCCTCTACCCACTTCGTGAAGTAATCAATAGCAACCAGGATGAAACGATGCCCATTAGAAGCAGTAGGCTTGATCTCACCAATCATATCAATGCCCCACATGGCAAAGGGCCAAGGAGCAGTCAACACATTCAATGGAGATGGAGGTACATGTATTTTATCAGCATAGATTTGACATTTGTGACATGTTCTGGAGTGTTGATAGCAATCAGCTTCCATGGTAGACCAATAGTAACCTGCTCTCAAAATCTTCTTTGCCATGGTATGACCACTAGAATGAGTGCCAAAGGTCCCATCATGCATCTCTTCCATAATTTCTGTAGCTTCCTTCTTATCCACACAACGAAGCATAGTTGAATCATGATTACGCTTATACAGAATGCCATTACTCAGAAAGAACTTAGCAGAAAACCTTCTCAGGAACTTCCTATCTTTGACAGATGCCCCTTCAGGGAACTCCTGAGCTTCAAGATAGTTTTTCACTTCATAGAACCAAGGCTTCTCCTCTGCCCCTTCAGTGTCAATCTCATTGCAGTATGCAGGCTTCTCAAATCTATCAATGGTAATCTTGGGAGCTTCATCATCCCAGCTGATCTCAAACATAGATGCCATGGTGGCCAATGCGTCTGCCAACTGATTCTCTCTTCGTGGAATATGTCCAAAAGTAATCTCTTTGAAATGTGGGATCAAAGACAACACATGTTCTCTGTAAGGAATGAGATTATCATGCTTTGTATCCCAATCTCCTTTAATCTGACTTACTACCAGAGCTGAATCTCCATACACCTCAAGGAACTGAATCTTCATATCAATAGCAACTTGCATACCCATGATACATGCCTCATACTCAGCCATGTTATTGGTACAATAGAAACAAAGTCTGGCAGTAATCGGGGTATGACAACCTTCAGGGGAACTAATCACAACACCAACACCATTACCATGTGCATTGGAGGCACCATCAAAAACCATAGTCCATCGGGATCCTTGTTCAGGTCCGTCATATTGTCCAGGTTCTTTGGTAACAGACATAATGTCTTCATCAGGGAACTCAAAATTCATTGACTGGTAATCATCTACTGCTTGATGAGCCAAATGATCAGCAACAACACTCCCCTTAATGGCCTTCTGAGTAGTACACTGTATATCATATTCCGTCAAGATCATTTGCCATCTTGCAATTCTTCCGGAGAGAGCAGGTTTCTCAAATATGTACTTGATTGGATCCATCTTCGAAATCAACAAGGTAGTATGGGTCAACATATACTGTCTTAGTCGGCGAGCAGCCCATGCCAAAGCGCAGCAAGTTTTCTCGAGCAGTGAGTATCTTGTTTCACAGTCGGTAAACTTTTTGCTAAGGTAGTATATTGCCTGCTCTTTTCGACCAGACTCGTCATGTTGCCCCAATACACACCCCATTGAGTTGTCTAATACTGTTAAATACATAATCAAGGGTCTTCCATCAACTGGTGGTATTAAAATTGGAGGTTCTAGCAAATATCTCTTGATTTCATCAAAGGCAGTCTGGCACTCATCATTCCATTCCATCACCTGATCTTTCTTCAACAACTTGAAGATTGGCTCACAGATGGTAGTTAATTGGGAAATAAATCTTGCAATGTAGTTCAATCGTCCCAAGAAACCTCTAACCTCCTTCTCAGTACGGGGAGCTGGCATCTCTCGTATAGCTTTCACTTTTGCAGGATCCACTTCAATACCTTTTTCACTGACAATGAAACCCAGGAGCTTTCCAGATCTAACTCCAAAAGTACACTTGTTTGGATTTAATCTCAACCTGTATTTCTTCAACCTCTCAAACAACTTGTGCAGATGATCAAGATGTTGTTCTTCATTCTGAGACCTGGCTATCATATCATCCACATATACCTCTATCTCATGATGAATCATATCATGAAACAAAGCCACCATAGCACGCTGATATGTTGCCCCTGCATTCTTCAAACCAAATGGCATTACCTTATAGCAAAAGGTGCCCCACTGTGTCACAAATGTAGTCTTCTCCATATCTTCAGGTGCCATCTTGATTTGATTGTAACCAGAGAAACCATCCATAAAAGAGAATACCTTATGCTGAGCAGTGTTGTCTACCAGAATATCAATATGAGGAAGTGGAAAGTCATCTTTAGGGCTAGCCTTGTTCAGATCTCTGTAGTCTACACACATACGTACCTTACCATCTTTCTTAGGAACTGGTACCACATTTGCAACCCACTGAGGATAAGAAGTTACGGCCAAGAACCCTGCATTGAACTGTTTCATTACCTCTGCTTTGATCTTTTCTGACATTTCAGGACGCATACGACGAACCTTCTGCTTCTTTGGACGACAATCTTCTTTCACTGGCAAACGGTGAACCACAATGTCTGTATCCAACCCTGGCATATCTTCATAAGACCAAGCAAAGATCTCCACATAGTCATGTAGCATCTGAATCAACCTGCTCTTGACACTGTCCTCTGAATCAGCCCCTATCTTGACCTCTTTTCTGTTTTCTTCAGTTCCCAGATTCACAACTTCGACTGGCTCTTCATGTGGCTGTATAGCTTTCTCTTCTTGTTGTAACAACCTAGCAAGCTCTACAGGTATTTCACAATCGTCCTCGTTTCCGTCTTCAGTTTGATAGATCAGATTCTCGAAATTGTAATTGGCAATAGTAGAACTGTTATCAACTGGATCCAGAGTGGATGAGGATCTGCATTTTAGTGACGTGGGTGTGTGTAAGAACACATAGCTGATAAAGCAAAAATAAAAGAAAAAGAAAGACAAGGAACACAATATTTACGAAAACGAAACGTCCACTGATTTTATTGAATGAAGTATGCAAATGAAATGACAACCCGTAACAAGCACACCATTGTGCCCCGGGTAAGGCACATGGCTTGAAAGTTTTAATTGTTCCAGAAATTATAAATTTAAAAACATAACACAGTAATAGTATTTACTCCTGACTAAAGGAGATAGGGATAACATCTTCAGCTTTCCAATTATTGAGTCCAGCACCCACAGTAGGAAAAATCCATGCCTCCAAGTTGTAGTCTTCATCTTGATCTCCCACAGCATTGATAACCCCTTGATTGGTGATACGAACAGCACGAGCACGACGAACAGCCTTCTGGGACTCTGCAGTGAAACCCAAACCAAACTTGTCAGACTTGTATGGAATATCAGGAAGCTGACCCCAAATAGTACAACCACCTTCTTCCACCACAGTTTTTGCATCATTGAGGGAGGCCATTGCCATTGTTGGAGGGTTTCTGAGGACCACAGGAACCTTCTTCACAGCAGGAGGAGTCACACAATCCTTAACAGCCCAGGGAACCACTTCAAATGACTGACATGGAGTTTCAATGTATTCACCTTCTACTTCCAGATACTTGAAAGTGTTTACATGGCTGACAAAGTATTCTTCCTCTCCAAAGACAGTAACAACTTTTCCATTCACCGGATATCTCAACTTTTGATGTAATGTGGAGGTCACAGCACCTGCCCCATGGATCCAGGGACGACCAAGCAGACATGAGTACGAAGGACGAATATCCATCACATAGAATGTAGCGGTAAACACCTGAGAGCCAACCTTGATTGGAAGATCAATTTCCCCATGCACTACTCTTCTAGAACCATCAAAAGCCTTTACCACAATATTACTGGGCTTCAATACCGTATCTTTAGGACTCAGCTTGTTCAGGACTTCCTTAGGCAACACATTCAGAGAGGAACCATTGTCTATCAGCACATGAGACAGGGTAGTGCCCCTGCATTCAATTGAAATATGCAAGGCCCTGTTATGATCCCTCTTGGCAGGGGTCAAGTCAGCATCAGAAAATCCTAACCCGTTGTCATAGGTCAGGTGAGCAACACAATTCTCAAACTGGTCCACAGAAATTGCACTGGGTACATGAGCCATCTTTAGAAACTTGATCAATGACTTGGCATGAGCCTCAGAACATAATAACAGGGAGAGCATAGAAATCTTTGAGGGAGTATGCCCCAGCTGATCAACAATATCATAATCACTCTTGCGAATGATTTTCAATACTTCTTCCATCTGCTTAGAGAGGTCATCAGCAGCTGGCACATCAGTAGATACAGGCTCAATAACAGGACCCTTGCCCCGAGCATCAGTGGTGGAAGTAACAGCAGGAGTAACCGCACTCTTAGAAGCAACTGGAGGAGAGAAGACTCTTCCACTACGAGTGATCTTGCTAGATCCGGCAATATTATCAATGTCAACAGGCATATCAGGTAAAGGCTCCTGTTTGACACCATGGATGTAAACATCAGACCCATAGTGCCAAGGCACAGCTTTGTCAGATGTATAAGGAATAGGACCAGGAGTGGTAATGATCAGAGGAGCTACTCTGGCTTCAGTGACAACTTTCACAGGACCTTCAGCAGTAATCTTGATTGGGCCCTGATGAGTGATTTTAATGGGACCCTTTGAAGTGATTCTTAGTGGTACTTTGTCAACCATATCAACCTCTTCAATCTTCTTACCCTGAGTCAGATGATCTACCATACTTTCTACAGATGCTGGTCTTCTTTCAAACACTATAGTATACTTATCCATGAGACGTTGAATCCCATCTCTCAAAATGAAGCAACTATCCGGCTTATAGGTACAATACAAACAATCTTCACGACAACCTGGAAAGATCCCAGCTTGTACTAACCTCTTTTTGATAACAGACAATGGTGTGCTCAACTCCATAACTGAATAGACATGCAGATCTTCATCAATATCTTCATCAATGGCGTTGACAGTCTTCTCGTGATTTGGCATTGGAGCTGTAATCACATTTGGAGTACCTGGTGGATCAAACTCAATTTCTCCAGCATCAATCATATCCTGAATTTTGTTCTTCAAGACCCAGCAGTTATTAGTATCATGTCCTGGACAGTTTGAATGATATGCACATCGTGCATTGGGATTGTACTTGGGAGAGGCAACATTGGGATTCTGAGGAGCCTCCCTCAGGGTAATAAGTTCAGCCTTCAACAAGTGTTGCAATGCCTGAGCCATTGACATGTTGATCTTCGTGAACTGTCTTCTAGCCCTCTGTTGGTTGCCTTGAGGCTGCTCTGTTGTTGCAGGAGTTGGATTTGAAATATGAACTGCACTAACAGACTGATGCCTTCTGTTACGATCAGGCTGACCATACACAGCATTAGATTCTTTCTTCCCAGTGGGAGGCTTCTTTGCAGCACCGGATGAAGAAGTGCCCACTTGGATCTTACCACTCTTGATACCATTCTCTACTCGCTCTCCTGTCATGATCAACTCAGTGAAGCCAGATGATGAGCTTCCAATGAGATGACTGTAAAACGGACCATTCAGCGTACACATGAACATATCAACCAACTCCCTATCAGTCAAAGGGGGTTGAACTCTTCCAGCTAAGTCTCTCCACTTCTGAGCATACTCCTTAAAGCTTTCTTTGGCACCCATAGACATGCTTTGAAGCTGCATGCGAGTGGGGGCTAAGTCAGCATTGTATTGATACTGCTTGTAGAAAGCTTCAGCAAGGTCATTCCAATCTCTGATGTTGACACTCTCCAACTGATAATACCACTCTAGCTGAGCTCCAGATAAACTCTCTTGAAAGAAATGGATCCACAACTTTTTATCAGCAGTGTGGGGTTGAATTCTTCTGACATAAGACCTCAGATGCAATTTGGGACAAGAGACTCCATCATAGACAACAAATGTAGGAACTTTGAATCCAATGGGTATGACCACCCCAGATATCAAGCTCAAATCCTCAAAATCCAGCCCAGATGATTTCTGTAATTCCATAGCATCCATTCTATCCACCAGCATCTTGAATTTGTCTTCGTTAGGCTCATGGTAGTAGTTAGCCTCAGAATCAGAGTCCCCCATAGTGTTGTGGAGACTGCCTCTCTCTTTCTCAGATTCCTCAGATTCATAGTCTTCAACCCCTTCCTTGGTCTTGACAGGACCTTTGAACCTTCTTCCCATGTTGAGCAACCCAGCAGACCTTCTAGCCTTCTTAGTCTTCTTGGCCAGCAGTGTCTTCAATTCATCCTGCCCCTTGGATAGGTTCAGGATCAGCTCTTGGAACTGTGCATTCTGTGCCTGGAGATCCTTAACTGATTGTTCAAGAGCCATTGCTGAAATAAACAGCGAGAAGATGAGAAACCTGTGCACAATTATAAACCTGTGATGCAATGATATGGGAATGCATATGCAATGTTTTCAAGGACCGCAGGATTTAAATTTGCTTAAACAAACAAGAAAGTAACTTTTTATTAGTAATAACTTGTTTTGCCTTTTAGGCTTACAAAAAATGAAAACGAAATAAGTACAAAAGATGGGGTTTTAAGTCTCCCATGGACGTTTCCTCTTTGTGTTGAGGTATGAGTTGAGGTTTCGTTCCTCATGAAGTAGCTTTGTTAGCTCTAGGATCCTTGCTTGGCTTGCTTTGTAATGAGCCTCGAAAGTATCCCTTTGCTCTTTCAGTTGGATCCATGATCTCTGCAAGTCTTCCATATCAGTAGGCATGTCTGGGTGAAGGATGGTATAAGCTGTGTCTCCTTCAGCAACAGGTTCCATGGTAACTGGTAGGATGGCAGGATATGGCATCATGAGTGTCTGAGCACGAAATCGTACCCATCTGAGATAAGCCTCCATAGGAATGGTGTACTTAGGCTCCAGTGTCTTGCTGTCAATCCTGTTTACCTTTCCCCAAGCTCGTATGAATCTCTGACGGTAACCCTGAAGATCGTTGTCGTAGTCAAACACAATGCCCTGAATCAACATGTCATGTGGACCATCGCTCCGGGCGTAACCAAACTGTCGTAAAGCTAGAGATGGGTTGTAGGTGATGCCTCCTCTTATGCCTAGAAGTGGCACATTAGGAAACTCCCCACAACGGTCAATGATGGTGACATTCTCCATAGATCTGGAGCACCAATGGATGTCTGAGTGAGAAAGTGACATGATCCTCTTGGACCATCTGAACCCTTGCTCATTCTTCATTACTGAGCGAGGAAGGTGAGAAATAAACCACCTAGAAAGTAAAGGTATGCAGCACATCAAAGTTCCTCTTGCCCTTGTAGTACGGGTGTGAAGAGAATGTAGGATGTCTCCAAGTAAGGTAGGCACTGGATTGTGACTCAGGAATATGTTGATGGCATGAACGTCTATGAACTGATCAGGATTGGGGAACAACACTAAGCCATAAATCAATAAGGCTAAGATCTCCTCAAAAGCATCGTAGCTCATAGCCTTCAAGAACATTTGAGCTTTATCCACTAATACCTTGGCAAGAATACCTTTAACTCCACTTCTCGTCTCTAGAACAATGTCAGACTTCTTCAGATGTAGAGTTGCAGCAATAACTTCTGGTTTAAGCTCCTTCTCTAAGCCTGTGAATGGCTTCTGATCAAGAACAGGTATACCCAGAAGTTTAGAGAACTCCTCCATGGTTGGAACCAGCTGATAATCAGGAAATGTAAAGCAATGGTGCTTAGGGTCAAAGAACTGAAACAGCACACTCATCATGTCTTCACTGAACCCTGAAGTAACTAGATCCAATAAGTGACCATGTCTCTTGTTGAACTGGGAATGATCAGGCACTAGAGAAACCAACTCCTTGAGCTTAGCAGGTATCCCTACAAAGTTGATCCTGATGGTGTTTCTACGAGCAGAAGCCATGACCTGCAACAAAGAACAAAGATAAATCCTTTGGTCCTTGAAATGGTTAGGGAAAATGATATGCTTATGATGCATGATGATGTCATGATGTCATGCTCAATCACAAACATGTGGCACACACAAACAAGTCACACCATAGCCCTAGGTTTAAAGGCTTGCATGAGGTTCAAAGGCAAGTACCCTCCCCTGAAGTTAGATGGTTCATCCTGTCCTACAAAAGTAACCAGGTTCTAAGGGATCTCAATATCATTGATCCTTCACAAGGGTGGTTGTTCAGAAGGCAACTTACTTGCCAACCAAAACCCTCCAAGTTTAAGATCTCAATGAGCGTAGTATCGAGTGTCAACCAACTTCAGTCTGCACCAAAGCCGGTTACCTCACTACTTTCTAAAGGCCAAGATGAGTTAACTAGGGTTCTAAAAGTCAGTTAGTGCATTGACAACATATGGCAGCCTCAATATTATCCTCAACTTGACTTAAGGAATATAAGCACCAACCAAGAAGTCGCACTAACTATGGCCACCAGATCAACCGTATCGATATACGTCGTACAGTTTCCTTGGTCTATTGCCATTTACCTAAGGTACACTAGATCCGGGTTAGGACCTTTCACACATAAGAGCACCCCAACAATATAATAATAAAGCAAACAAGGCAAACAATTTAAAGTGATCTTAATTCCTAAGGGTACCCCTCTTAAATAGATCCCCAGCAGAGTCGCCAGTTCTGTAACACGGTGGGAGAACTGACTTTAAACAATGTTGCGGATAGCAAGAGTCGCCACCGACTTTTATTTTATCCATAAGGAAAGGTTATAAAAGAACAGGAAAGACCTTAGAGAATATTTTGGGTCCGGGGGGTAGGTTATGAAAAGGGAAGGTGTTAGCACCCTTTTCATCCATGGTTATCCATGGGCTCTTAGGTACTTAAGCTCACTTTTGAATTGTTTTGAAAGTGTAGTGTGTGAATAGCAAAAAATTTCAGAATAGTTTAATAATAATCCGTGTATGGATGTGAAAAAAACTTGTTTGAAAATTTTGTTGGAAATTTGTTTAAGTGTGAAAAAGTTTTGAAGTGAGCAAGTATCTAGGAGTAGCCTACCCTAATGTTTTAAGGTCTTTCTTATTCTTTATCCTTTCCTTAGTAAGACTATCCCTACTATAATGGAGTAGGTAGTCCTTACTTTGGATGTTAAGGGACATGTGAGGGACAATTGGATTTTTGAAGGCCATTGTGGGGTGTAATAAGCACATATAAGGGACCATCATCATTTTTCGAAAGGGACTCGATTCGTAAAGGCAACCATAAGGGACTTTGATGATTTTTCTATTTGAGGGACTTGCTTTATACACCCCACTTAACCATTATTCGTAGGCAACTTGAGGGATATCCTTAGGAAGTGAGACGGCGATTAAAATCGACTTACGTGTGTGACGTGTTTATTTTAATTATCTTTATTTAAAAGTGATCTAAATTTATTTTAATATTACATACATGTTGTTACACTCCCTAATTACTAACCATAATAATAATTAAATAATTAAACAACTTTACATCCAAGAAACAATTACAAAATAATAAGCAAAATAATTAAATAGCAAAATATAAATAAGCAATAATAAATAATAAAGGTGGTTAGTAAGCAATATCTAACAAAATAATAAACATGATTAGAATATAAATGGGTTAGTAAATAAGAATAAACCAAATTAATCCAAATATTATAATAATAAGAAATTAACAATTTTTTAATATAATCAACTAAAAAAACAAATATGAATAAACAATTGTTTTAATTTACAAATTATTAAATTATATTTTAATCATGAAGTTACTACAAAAAATCTAATTATTATAAGCACAATTATTTATAAACTAAAGTTATGTAAAAAAATATTTATAAGTATATTTACAAAAATTTGTAAGAATTATAGTAAACATACATACATAATAATTATATTAGAAAATAACATTAAAAAAAAATAGGATTAGATCTGTATTGAAAAATATTTTTAGAGTTTTATGAAATTAGGGTTTATATGAGAAATAAATTTTTAGGGTTTATATAAAAAAAATAGGATTTAGTTATATACAAAAATTTTCTAATTTATACATATTACAATTTAGACATAAAATATAGAAACAAAATTTGTGAAAAAAAAACATATTTTTTAAAATTAAAGAAAACAGACATATTTTATTATTATTTATTTATTATTGAGAAATATACATAATATATTTAATTTTTAATATTATAATATTTAAATCAAATAAAAGGAAAGAAAAAAAAAGCGGAAACTTACCTGGCTGAGGTTTGAACCCAGGCCAGCTTGATTTCCAGGAAGCACAACAACCATCAGGCTGCGGATTTTGCAACGTTTTCTCCTACGAATATTGTTACGAGTTCTTCCACCCTGCGAAACACAAACTTCATCCAAACGGCAAAATTTCACAAAATTGATTGCACCATTGTATTGCTACTGAGTTTTTCAATCGTCCTATGTTTTTCAAATCCATTTATCATTTGAAAATCGTGAAACCCTAAAGAGGGCCGAAAACCCTAATCATGGTGAATTCTTGTTCCTGCAATGAAAATCCAATTGAACCACCCAGAATCGTTCTAGAGCTCATTCTAAACATCCTACAACAATCAAAAACAGTTTAAACATGATAAATCAATGGATTCGAAAACAAAATATTCAAGGTCAAGATGAACTCGGGTTGAGCAATTGGGTGTGTATATGATGCATATGGATGATGATTTATGATCAGAAGAGTCCAAGGAAGCTTGCTATGTCTTCCAAATACCGTGCAATGCTCTGAATTTGAGAACCCGAATATCACTTTTTGAAAGATTTTTGTGCTTTTGATCTTACCTTTAGGCTGCTGCAAATTTGTGTCTAGGGTTATGTTTGTGCTTAGTATATATATGTGATGGATTTAGGTCAGAATCATTGATGTGTTGTGTGGATATTTGATCCAAAAAATATTCAAAAAGATCATTGTATAAATTTCAAATATTTGATCATGAGTGCTTGCTATTTTGGGAGAGATCACATGATTTCCTTCTCATTCTAATTCAATCAATGATTATGAATTTCTAGAAACAAAATCTTCACTCAAAAATAGATTTTTATATTTTTTATTTATTTAAAATGATTTTTATGAATTAAATCAAAATAAAAAATAATAATTTGGGAGAGATCACATGATTTCCTTCTCATTCTAATTCAATCAATGATTATGAATTTCTAGAAACAAAATCTTCACCCAAAAATAGATTTTTATATTTTTTATTTATTTAAAATGATTTTTATGAATTAAATCAATAATAAATAAATAAATAATAATAATTTGGGAGAGATCACATGGTTTCCTTCTCATTCTAATTCAATCAATGATTATGAATTTCTAGAAACAAAATCTTCACCCAAAAATAGATTTTTATATTTTTTATTTATTTAAAATGATTTTTATGAATTAAATCAATAATAAATAAATAAAAAATAATAATTTGGGAGAGATCACATGATTTCCTTCTCATTCTAATTCAATCAATGATTATGAATTTCTAGAAACAAAATCTTCACCCAAAAATAGATTTTTATATTTTTTATTTATTTAAAATGATTTTTATGAATTAAATCAATAATAAATAAATAAAAAATAATAATTTGGGAGAGATCACATGATTTCCTTCTCATTCTAATTCAATCAATGATTATGAATTTCTAGAAACAAAATCTTCACCCAAAAATAGATTTTTATATTTTTTATTTATTTAAAATGATTTTTATGAATTAAATCAATAATAAATAAATAAAAAATAATAATTTGGGAGAGATCACATGATTTCCTTCTCATTCTAATTCAATCAATGATTATGAATTTCTAGAAACAAAATCTTCACCCAAAAATAGATTTTTATATTTTTTATTTATTTAAAATGATTTTTATGAATTAAATCAATAATAAATAAATAAAAAATAATAATTTGGGAGAGATCACATGATTTCCTTCTCATTCTAATTCAATCAATGATTATGAATTTCTAGAAACAAAATCTTCACCCAAAAATAGATTTTTATATTTTTTATTTATTTAAAATGATTTTTATGAATTAAATCAATAATAAATAAATAAAAAATAATAATTTGGGAGAGATCACATGATTTCCTTCTCATTCTAATTCAATCAATGATTATGAATTTCTAGAAACAAAATCTTCACCCAAAAATAGATTTTTATATTTTGTATTTATTTAAAATGATTTTTATGAATTAAATCAATAATAAATAAATAAAAAATAATAAAAATGATGAATTTTGGTCAATTGGGTCGTGCACCATGTTATGAGATGGATTGGGTCATAAATTGGGCAGCCCATTTGGAAAGAAATACTTCTAAGCCTCCATTTTCAACATAAACCATCACAAAATTGCCCAACTTTGCAAGGGCACATTTCTCTCAATTTTAAAGGTATGATGGTGTTCTTGGACTTTTTGGAAAGCTTGAAGAGTCCTCTAAACAACCCCATTGGTTTCAGGTCCATATCATTTACCAATCTCAAGTTATGCCCTTTTGAAGTTGTTGACTTTTTGTTGACTTTTGAAATGACCTATAATGTCTTAGATCATATCTTTCAAATAAAGCATTCTTGGGCTTAACCTTCAACATCAAAGTTGTAGAGAATTCAATTTCATTCAAAATGAGCTTTGGATGGAGACTTGGTGATGAAGTATGTGAAAGTTATGCCTGGTCAAAGTTCAGTTGACTTTTACTGAGGAAACCCTAATTTAGAAACTCCTGATTATTGATGATCTGGAATCTCCTTGATGAATCATGATCAACCCTTGATCAAATGATGAATTTTACTTCATATACTTGATGTTGGCAAAAAATCATGAAGTTTGACTTTGGTTTGACCACAGTTGACCTCAGTTTGACTTTTTAACTGCATTGACTGCTTTTGACTTATCTGATCATCTGACTGAGCAAACTTTTGAGAAAAGTCTTGAAACTTGACATGGGGGTTCTTATACACATATAAGATGTTATGAAGCTCACTTGAAGTCTTGGAAGTCCATTTAGCCTGATTAAAGTCAAAACCCTAGTTTTGGATGCACTGCTTAGGAGGTGCATTGTCTGAGGGAATTGTCAACTCTTCTGACCAATTGTGAACTTTGTGAACCTTGTGAATCTTCATAAGATATCTTGTGATACTCATGGGAGGTATTGTGAAGCTTGTGAACCTTGTGAACATCATGAAGTGGCTTTGTAGACCTCATGACCCTTAGGAAAGCTTTGTAAACATTGTGAATCTTGTGAACCTTGTGAACCTTCAAGAAGCAACCTATGGACTTCATGAACCTCATGAAAGGTCTTGTAGATGTTGAGAAGTTTGTGAAACTTGTGAACCTTCAAGAAGCAACCTATGGACTTCATGAACCTCATGAAAGGTATTGAAAGCACTGTGGGACTTGTGAACCTTGTGAACCTTCATAAAGTAGCTTGTGGACTTTATGAACTTCATGAAAGGTTATGCAAGTTGTTGGAGAACTTGTGAACCTTGTGAAACTTCTTAGAACACAAAGTCTTGTATTGTGAGGGCAAATTTTGGGGTGCAACAGTTTGCAACGAGCATGGAGCAAGGGTATACCCATTCCCAAAAGGATGATGGACTAGAGGTTGTTTGTACCTGCAGAACAAGGTTCTAAGAGGTTCCCAAAGTCATTAGCCCATCTTTAGGATATTATCAACTTCCCAAGTACTCGAGGGTTAATAATATTCTCAAGAGAACTTCTTTTGAGTATAGCATCGCGTAGCACTATTCGGGGGTACCCTCTCATAGTCCCGCACTACGTCCTAATAAAGGCCAAAGTTGGGTTAAGGTAACTACGGTCCTCAATGTCATAGGCTCCAGCATCGAATATAGTGCATGTTTTCACGATTAAAGACTCGTTCAACAATACATCCTTCGAGAGGGCCTCAATTGAGCGTGATTTTCAAGTCAGCTTGGTCGGGATTCTACCCCCTATAAACTTCTTTGAACATATCACTATCCTATCTTAATTTCACTCAAGTCCGGGTGTAGAACTTTATCTCACCACTCAAGGACAACAATCCCAAAAGAAAAACAAGAGAAAACATGTAAACAGTTAATCAAGTAGGCAGATTATATAAAGCAATAAACAAATAAAATAAGATAGGGAAACCCACTGAGATCCCCAGTGAAGTCGCCATTTCTGTCGCGGTGAAAATCGGATACCAAACTATTGATTAGTTTGAATCTTTAATTCATTTTGCAACCGAACTTTGATTTGTCCAAAGGAAGGGATAAAGATCGAAATTCCCACAATGCAATGCAAATGCAAGCTAGATTGTTTAGGTTCGGGGGTTGGTTAAACTTAGGGAAGGTACTAGCATCCTAAGTTTCTGTAGTACTCTACAGGAACCTCTTGTTTTATGTTTGTTTACTGCTAAGTGTTTATCTGCTTAATGGTTTAAAGACCCTAGGGGTTTATTTCTAAGTATACTCGATAAGGCATCGCACCTTGTGCCTACATATCCTTACGGGAGTGGAATCAGAGTATGTTGTAGTTCACCCTAAAGGGTTAGAGGAGTCCTTTGACTGTGGTCAAAGTTCCTACGGGTTTAGGGTAGTTGTTTTGATTGGGTCTAGGAGAAGAGATGAGTCTTCATTTTAAGGGAGAGATAACCACCACAAATATAAAAGGGGTTGTAGGAAATGGTCTTTGCATCATCTTAAGAAAAGGTCTTACATACTCGGATGGTCGCCAAGTATGCCTTTGTCGTTCTTAAGGCAAAGTCCCTACATGTTTGATTGTGTTGTTGTGGAGGTGGAGATTATATCTCACTTAAGATGATTAACATCTATTCTCTAAATGTGTTTGAAAAGTTTGTGTTGTGTTGATTGTTGTTTCTATGTTGTAGAAAGATAAAGACAAGGTCCTTCCTATGGGGTAGGTCCTATCCTAAGAAAATCGACTTGAATGGAATCAAGGATCGTGTGGAGAATGATGCAGATGATGTGCAACTACACACAACGTTGAATTATGTGTAGGTTTTTCCTTTGGACGGAATGCAATGCGATGCAATAAAATTGCGGTAAATAAAAAACTGTGGATAAGTAAAGGCATGCACGAACGCATGAAAGCGCTAGGTGAGTGTGTGCATTGTGGATAAAGTAAAAGCAGATAAAGATAAAACGATATATACGCATGAAAGCGCTAAGTGTGAATGTGAATTGTGAATAACGTGAAGTGTGCACGATTGATTTTATATTTTACGATGTGAGTTGATTGGTTGATTCTAGTTGAATTTGATTTTACAAACGAACTGATTAACTTCGAGAGAGGTTGCATTAGACTTGTCTTAGTAAAATTTGTTTATTATCATGTTAAAAGTTAATTTTAAAAAGGTTTCTAAAACTAAAGTGTAGTTTTATTATTAAAAAGTAAAATAAAGCTATTTAAATTATAAGAAAAAAGACTTTACTATATAAGATCATTTTCTCTTACTAAATATATTATTATGAAATGAGTTTTTAAAAAGATTGTTATTATTAGATAAAAATTAAATGGAAAAGTTATTACAATAGTTTTTTAGTTGCAAATTTTATAAAAAAAGGTTTTTGAATAATTATCATGTTATTTAATAAATTAGTAAAAGAGCTGAATTAGAGAAAAGTTGGTTTAAATATAAATTAGTTGATTATACAAGGTTATTAGTTAAATTTTATAAAAAGGTCTAATTAAAAATTATTAAATTAGTTTGTTAATAAAAATATAAAGAGTTAAATAGAAAAAAGGAATTAATAAAAAGTTATTAACTTGTTAATGGATTAAATAAAGGGTTAATTAGCCATGTTAAAGTTAAGTGGGATTAATTAGAGGTTAATAGGTGGTTTAGTGGTGATTAGTGAGTTAGTGTGTGTGTGGTGTATGTGTGTGTCATGATTAGTGATTACAAATTACAGCAAATTAAACAAAAAACAAAATAAAATAAAAAAAAACCCTAAATCCCCTCCCCGATCCATCCCCTTTCGTCACCGATTGCCTCTTCTCCGTCTCGCTCTCATCGTCTCTTCTTCCCCCGTCTGTCTTCCTCTTCCGCGATTCTTCTTCAAATTCTTAATCACGGTTCTCCTCTTTCTCTCAACCTGAAACACAAACACACAAAAATTAATCGTTTCAATCAATTTTGACGCCAACGGAAAGGTTACCCTCTAGTTTTGGATGGCGGAGGTTCGAAGGGATCCGCGGCGGTTTCCGGCGATGTGCGCGGGTGTTGACTTCTGTGTCGTGTAGAGGGCTTCGCGACGGACGGTTGAGGCTTGCCAAAGCGATGTCGCGGTGACGAGAGGCTTCGCGGTTGGCGGATGTTGACGGACGAGGTGATCTCCGACGATGGATTTGTGATGGCGAAGGTGTGAGGGTTTCGGTTAACAGAGATAAGCTTATCAATCCCTTTCCCTCTTTACAAAATATTTTTGAGGGTTTTTTCTGTGTGATATTTGTGATTTTGTGAATCGATTTCTCTGTGTGTAGGGATGGTGAAATCGTCCCCAAATCGATTCCATGAGTCTCATTTTATAGGCACAAAGTAAATCAAAGATATTGATTGGAAATGAATGCTCTGGATTTGAAATAACTTTCACGAGAAAATTCTTCCCATATTAGTGTGAACATGTTGAATACGGTTTTGGAAACAACTTCGATTTGCTTTAAACATGTCTCAGAATTGTCTCGAAATTTAGGATTGTTGGTTTACGAATTTCCTTTCTCAGAATCATGATATGTATGGATGGTTTTGAAAACTTATTTTGTTGTCTCCAATACTTTCCATTTCGAGTCCACTTCTTTGAATGCTTGATTTAATGTTGCTTATTGTCAATGATTTGCTATTATACTTTGTTGCCTGTTTGCTGTCAATTGACCGTCTTCCTCTTATGTATCTGTAGGTTCAACGACTTTGAGAGACAGACGGTATATCCCCTCTGAGTTTATTCGAACAACTTCTGCAGCTATGTCGAATCTGCTTGTCTTGATGATGCCGTTACGAATTGCTAGTGGTAGGTTGCTGCCATTTGATTGTTTGTTGTTGTGGCTTTGTGAAGGCTTTGGGAGTCATATGTCCAGCTTATGCTTTGGTTTGTTGATGACGGCAACAGGTTGTAGATACCAGTGATGGAGGAGAAGCTGATTGAACAGATCGGTGAAAGCCAACTCATCAATCCACCAGTTATCATAGTGATTTCAGAATAGGTTCTTGGCTCATGATTTTGTTCACTCCTACAAGTGAGGTTCTGTTATGTCCGTGCGGGTGGTGCTGTCTCGGGTTGTTGCGTCAAAGGCTCGAAGCAGCTCTCGCTTGCAGAACTGTTTAATGAAGAGGCCATGGTGCCTGGAGAACTTATCAATGCGCTTGTCGCCCTCCGTATCGTCATTTGTAAGAATGGTTTGCTTTAATATTCTGATAATGCTGGCCGTTAGAAGTCGTTGTCATTGTTGTGGGTACGTTGATGATGTCATTTTTATTGTGCAGGTGCGGTTAGCAGCAAACTCTCTCTCCACGGGGCAGCACTTGGATGTGAAGAAGTTCGTCTTTAGAGCAAGATGTGCAGCAGACACGCTGACCCCCCATTCACAATAGAGCTTGGGGGTATATCAATGGTCAATTAGGATGAATGGGATCAGACTTGTTACTGTTAGTTTCTCTAAGGGCCTTTCTTTAGAGTATGCTTTTTGATTCCTTTTTCTTTGATGCTGCATTGTATTGACAGGATGCTATTATACTTACTGCCAATATCCTGCTTACGGCATGCTGAATATACGGTCGCAAGTGAGTAGTTTCAGGAATAACAACATACCCCATTTCAATAGCGTGCTTTTTTGTAGGGCAGTCTAAATGTATGCTCTTCATTTATAGCAGCTTCCAATTATGGTGGAGATAACTGAAGCAAAATGTCAACTGGCTGAGGTTCTGTCAATTGTAAACACTTCACGAATCCCAACCATAGCCTTTTTTGCAGCGTGGGACGTCAAGATTTCCGAAGATGATCCAGTAATGGAGAGGGAGGGCCATAATGGAATATGTTCTGATTGTTGGAGAGCCAAGTAACACGCACCATGTTTTAATAGAACAGTAACAGCAGCTTGTTGAGCATGTTCAGCAGCCCAAATTGAAAGTGTTCCCGTAGCAACTTTAGAGGAAGACATAAGCATTCTATCTCAGCTTACAAGGTTCATAATAGTGTGGGCGAGTGAGTTACGGTGCTAAGACTTCATTGGCAGGCTTTTGGTGCAGTCGACTAAGAGCCGATGGTTCATTGCGATTGCTCTGTACGCGTTTTGCAGGTGAGCTTGGTTCTGTGTAGTTTGTTATCTTGTACAAATCTTTATCTTGGAAAGTCTGTTACTGTCATGTAAAATAATTGTGGCAATCTTCCTAACCACCTATTTTTTTGTCTTAAGTGCAAGCACAGGCACAACGAGGATAAATCTTGGAGCGTCGTTCGTAACACGACCTGGTGCATCAAAGATGGGGGTTTATGTGGGAAGAAACCAGAACGCTGCCTGTGCAAGGTAACATCGTATTATGCCGGAAATTGCGGGCTCTCAGCATGATTAATGGTTTCCGATACCTTAAACCCTTTCTCTTTTGACCCTTACTGTACTTTAACACTTGCCATAGCCGTGATTGCATCTGCGAACGATTTCGGAAACATAAACGTAATTGGCTTTTGTTTGTGATACTAGGTATACCTGGAGTGCTACCGAGAGGAAGGTTTGTAACAGACATTTCGGTGCTTTGATTCATTGGGGAATTAAAAAAAAGCTCTGTGGAACAGAATTAAATGAAGGCCCTCTGCTGCTACTAGCTATTCCGTTTCTCCCTAAAAGATCGTCGGGAATTCCAATTGCTACAGTAGACTTCCCCAAGAGGTTCGATAGTCTGGGAACACGGGGACTGTTATTTTCACTTAGCATCTGACCTCTAGGTTGGGATTGTTGTACCATTTGCATCAATAAAGGGGTTTTGTAGATTCTCTTTAACTTGCAAGCTCTTGTATGCTTGGTGATTGGGGATAACTTGTAACCAGTTTTGATGGAAATTTGTAGTATCATGAAACTTAACAATAGAACTTGTTTTGGCTCACTGGCCTTTGTCTCACGATTTAAATGCATCCTGATGTTCTCGAAACTCATCTTCATCTTAAGATGGCTTTTATGATAGTAATGAATCTTGGCATATGATATCTTGAATATTTGCAATGGTGAATGACGTTCTTGAAACTTGAGACTTGGAATTATATGTAATGGTCCTTATGATCATGGTGGGCCTTATAACGAAATATCAATAATTCCTTGTAAACAAAACTCATGAATTTGAAGAAAAACAGGCCTCACGACTTGAATCACAGTTTGATTTGAACTTCGTGATGCATTAATTTGAATCTTTTGAGAACTCCTTTTGAATTTTATGAATTCCTCCATGGTTTTGATTTTGATATTACAACGTAATTCTCGTGTTTGAACTTGGAATCACATCTGGAATCTTGAAATGAAATTTCACCATACCGAACTTAAGTTCTCTAATGAATTTTAGGTCAAAGTGAACACGTCCTTGCAGTTGAGAATGAATGATATCTATGTTTGGGATTACTGCAATCTGCACGAGTTGGTTAGTCGCAAGAACGATAAATATTAAAATAAAGTCAAATAACACTTGGAAAGAACGCAAAAAGAGGTGGGATCCTATGGTCAAAAATTAGGGTGCAACAGTTACCACAGTTGTACCTCCTTTCTTGGGCACCACATGAACAAGACTTACCCATGAACTGTCTGATATAGGATAGATAAGTCCTGCATCCAACAACTTCACGACTTATTTTCTCACTACCTCCTTCATAACAGGGTTCAGTCTCCTTTGGGGGTGCACAACCGGCTTGTGATCTTTTTCCATAAGAATTTTATGCATGCAAACTGTAGGACTTATACCCTTGAGGTCTTCAACTTTCCACCCAATATCACCTTTAAACTTTTTCAGAACTCCAATCAACTTGTCCTATTGGACACTTTTCAAAATAGAGCTAATGATGGCGAGACATTTTTCTTCAGTGTCGAGGAAAACATATTTGAGATTCTCAGGAAGTTGTTTCAACTCTGCACTTTTCGGCTTTTCTTCATTTCCTTCCAACATTATAGGTTGCCTTAGGCCTTCCCACCGATGTAGTTGGGATCCTTTTTGAACAGGTTGAGTCTCCAACGTTGCTACCACTTCTATATCACTACCATCAACTTCTTTATCTTCCTTAAAAATCGACATGCTCAACACTCTCTCGAGAGGCAATTGGGACACACTCTCCAAATGTTCACTTTTTACCACTTGTTTTAACACTTGTATGTGGCTACTTGTGCCAAAATCCTCTTTATGCTTCAGGGTATTCCTCACATCAATTTTTAACTCCCCGTCATAAACCTTCAAGGTAAGGGTACCACCCTCCATGTCTATCATGACTCTCCCGGTTTCCAAGAATGGTCGACCCAAAATTAAAGGAATTTCTTCATCTTCCGGCATTTCAAGGATCACAAAATCAACCGGGAACACAAACTTATCCACTTTCACAAGAACATCTTGGACTACTCCATAAGGCCGCGTAACCGAATGATCCGCAAATTGAAGAGTCATCCGAGTATCTTGAACTGCGCCAATACCCAACTTTTTGTAGATGGGCAAGGGCATTAGACTAATACTTGCCCCTAAATCGATTAAAGCTCTCTTGAATGACCTATCATCAATAGTGCATGGAATCGTAACAACTCCGTTGTCTTTCTTCTTCACCGAAATCTTAAAACCTTGCAAAATAGCACTACAAGTTTCGGTTAGAATAACAGGTTCGGACTCAATGGTTCGCTTCTTGGCGATGATATCCTTCATGAATTTAGCATAGGTAGACATTTGCTCAAGTGCCTCCAATAACGGAATGTTCAGCTCTAGCTTTTTGAACAACTCAAGGAACTTCTCGAAGTTCTTCTCCTGTTGTCCTTTCTTTTTATTCCTTAAGGGATAAGGGATCTTGATCACCGGTTTCGATTCTACTACTTTTTCTTTAGTTACCGGTGCCGGTGTTACCACTTCTTCTTCAACTACATCATTCTCTTTTATTTTCAGTTCCACTTCAATCATATGATCATTCAACTCAGATTCTTTTTCTTCCACTTCCTTAGATTTACCACTCTTTGTTATTACAACCTTAACTTGGTGGTGATCTTTTGGATTTGGCACTGTAGCACTTGGAAGTGTACCCGACGCTTGAGAACTCGCAAGTTGTTGAGCAATATGACTCATCTAAACTTCAAGATTTTTAATTGATGCGCCAATATTCCTTAAGTTGCTCCTTATCTCTTATTGAAATTGTAAACTTTGGGCAGCCATCTTTTCAATGGCGACTTCCCAATCATCTTTTCTAGGAGCTTGTTGTGGAGGTTGTTGATATTGAGGTTGGTATGGGTACTGCTGATATTGTTGTTGCTGTGGTGGGTACGGTTGTTAGCCTTGAACCGGTTTCTGCATATTTCCTTGCAGATCTTTCCATGAGAAATTTGGGTAATTTTTCCAACCTAGATTATATGTGTTGGCATAAGGATTGTTCTGCCTCAACATATTAATTTGTTCAACCTGCTCTTGAGTTGCCACACAATGCATAGCAAAGTGCGGTCCACCACATATTTCACAAAGTACCGCTTGAACTGGTTCAACTTGTGCCACTGTCTGAGTTCCAATATTCATCTTCTTTAACCTTCTCTCTACCTCAGAGGCAATTTGATCCTCCATTTTAACAACCTAATCCGCCAGCTTCAAATCAATCTTACCCTCTGGTTGGTTCATAGTGCGATCATACAACTCAAGATGCTTATTAGCGGCAATTGCTTCTATGATCCTTTTGATACCAGTGGCTGTTGAGAAATTAGTTGAGCCACCGACAACAGTGTCTATAAGCTGTTTTGTGTTGAGTCATAAACCATTCACAAAGTTCAGCATCTGCTTAGTGGCATCCATGTTATGAGTAGGACATGCCGTCAGACACCTCTTAAACCTCTTATATGCATCTCCTAGAGATTCCCCTTCTTTTTGTTTGAAATTGACAATGTCATATCTTTTTTGAATAAACACTTGTCGCTACTGCGAAAATCGGCGCCGGCTGACAGGAGAGTCGCCACCGTGCGTTATTTATCCCAACGGAGGGAAAGGAAACGCTCGAAGTAAACCTCGCGAAAAACAGGAAAAGGTATGGTCATCGCAACCAAAAACTGGGTTCGGGAGTCGGTTACGCAAGGGGAAGGTATTAACACCCCTCACGTCCATCGTACTCGATAGGATCCACGCTTTCTTGGTTGTACGGATTACACTTCTATCTAAACTAAAGGATGAGGTCTGAAAAGAAAAGAAAATTTGACTCGGCAAAGCATCGCACTTTATGCCTACGTATTCCCGTCTGGAACGAGAAATCAGAGTCAACGTAGTTCGCCTAACTACGGGGAAAGGTGGGTGAAGGTTGCTCGCTAGGATATCGCATCTTATGCCTACGTACTTCCATACTGCATGGAAGATCAGAGCAAACGTAGTTCGGGCTACGCCCGACACAAGCTGTTCAAGTGTTTTTTATGAAAAATCTCACCTTAAACAAGGGTTTTCTTATTGCAAAAAGGTTGATGTCTGTTCAAATCTTTTGACAGAAGAAATGAATTAATCTCTGTTATAACCTTTATTAATGTTTTTCTGTTGTTTTGAAGGAAGAAGAGATGACACTCTACAAATCCTAGGGTTAAAAAGGAATAAAATCTACCCTAATGTTATCATGCATGGGTTAACTCCTAATGTCTATCACATCCTCCCTTGAACAAGGAAGAATGGAAGTCCTACGGGAAAGGAAAACGAAAGGAAGAAACGGAAATACAGGTAATAACCGCATACAAGTGAACATGAATATAGCAATGGTAAATGCAATGCAAAGGAGGGAGGAAGGTTCATCTCAACCTCAAGCCCATTCATGGATGGAATAAGAAAATATCAAGTGATCATATGCAAAGAATCGAGTGAAAACTCCGAATGAAACGCGTAATCCACTATTTGGAATCGCAACGTGCTATCATGCAAACAAGTCGATAATCGGGCAAGCTACACATACAAATAACAGCCACCTAAGGGTCTTCCAATACCTCTAACCTATCTACAATAAGAAATATAAGCCACGGCGTTCATCACGCAAACACAAAGCGGCCGTTGGAGCCTTAACAAAAATAAAGTCCGTTCGGAAGTCCAAATTACAAGTTCGAATACAAAACATAAGAAAAATAGCAAAAGGTGCTAAAAAATTCAAATAAAAATCTCCAATTCCCTACATCAAGCCACAAACCAGGGGTGAGAGATACCACAAAAATATCCAAAGATAAATGGTCAAACAAGATGAAAACATTGCAAGATATCTCATGTATACCAAAGGAAAGATTAAAGTGGAGCATGTTAAAGAAAGCATCCAAAACCAATTAAAATGGTACAATAAAATTCCCACAAAAATATATCACAATACCTCAATGTGTGTATGAGATCCCTGCAAAAGGATTGACATTTAAATTGTGTTTTGATAGGTCAAAGAAATTCAACAAAATGATAGCACCAGCATTGGCCTTTTTATGACGACCCAAATGTAAAAAATCCAAAGAAAATGTCAAAAAATGGTAAAATTATAATTCCAGTTTTATTAAATCCTAGACATCTTAAAGATTCAGAACAAAAAAATGGGGATCAAAAAGACTAATTTTCCTATTTTTTATGATTATTTGAAGTCAGCATATAAAACAGAAAAAAATAAAAGAAACATGGCAATAGGAAAATAAAAGAAAATAACATGAGTAAATAAAAGTGGCATGAGGCTTATGTGGCCGATTACGTGGCGCAGTGAGAGGCGTTGGATGAATGGAAGAAACCTTGACTTGAAAATGCATCCGACGGTGTTAACACTTTCTTCTCCAAATCAAATTTTTCAACTTTGTGAATAGTAACCCGCAGCCCCATGAACATGAGTTTTTTGCTACTTTGAAGCACCATAACTCCATCAATAATTATCCGTTTCGCACAAAATTTTAGTCAAACTTGAAGGAAAAAAATCAAGGAATCCAAATATGGTCTTATATTTTCTTGAAACTCTCTCTAACTCCCAAAACGTGGCACCTCAAGAAAAACTCAAGAACCAAAAATTGTCATAAAACCCATCTTTTTTGTACTAGAATCCATGTAGACCTTTATGGCAATGGAATGCAATGAAAATAATGCAAGAAAGACTCCTAAATAATGAGTTATGTCGAATTCTTTATACCTCCGAAAAATGGCTTATGGAGCTTCACTCGATCACCAATTCTTTGAGAAAATGATGTAGAATCACTCAACAATACTTGGTGAATATGTTTGAAGCCTTGACAAGTCTTGAATTGATGAAAAAGTGAAAATTGGAATTTGAGTTTTCACCACTTTTTCATGTTACTACAAGGTTCCTCTTGCATCAATTCTCTCAAAAAAAATGATGAACCATATCTATAATTGTTGTGTAATTGATTGGTGAAGAGAAAAAATATGGAAAGTGAGAGAAAAAAAAAGATTGAAAAAAATGGAAATTCCAAAATGTGAAAGTGTGGGAAAAATGAAAAAAAATTCAATATGATTTGAAAAATGGATTCAACATCAACTATCACCAACCTTTACTCTTAATGATCTCAATCCAATATATAGATGATGATTAACAAACTTAGAGGTTTCTAGAATAATCTTGGAGGATTCTAGAAAGTTGTGGAAATTTCATGAACTTCTCATGCCATGATACTTTGAATATCTCTTATCTCATGCTTGCACCTTTCCAAACTTATGTCAAAATCTCCTTACATGAGATATGGGAAGTGTATGTAAGCTCCTTGCCTTGAAAATTCATCTTGTGCCAAGTTTTCTATACTTGCCTTATTATGCAAGTAACAAAAATACAAAGCAAGTTCAATTTTTAAACCCTAACTCAAAAAAGTGGCTGAACCAATGTCTTTAAAATGATGTTTGGAATCAATTTGGTATATTGGATGACCCATATTGGATTTGTAGATCTCTCAAACCAATTTTCACCTTGAACTTTTTCAACTTATGTCCATTTTCAAGTCATTTGCACCAATTTTAAAATTCCATGCTCTAAGCTTTTCCAAACTTTCACACCTTCTTTTCTAGCATTAAAATCCCATTTTGAACAACTTTGATGTTGTGAATTTTTTCATCTGAAGCTTCCTTGTATGAGTTTTAGGCATATACTAAGAATGACCTGTAATCCTCAAATGACCAAAATACCCTTTGCTTGCCAAGACCATAAGTAGAGTTCCATAAATCATATGAAGGCATACCATACCATTCTAGAAATCTAAGACAATAAGGAACAATTCTCATGTTGGCCAGAAATCCATTTGAAGTACCCTTGAAAGTCAAAAGTTGCTTGGAATACAGACAATTTTCACAGACAAATTTCAGTGCCCTCAGATGGCCTGTAACTTGCAAGAGCCATAACTTGAGTTCTACAAATCATCTTGATGACTTCCACCACTCAAATTAAAGCTATGCAGATACTCTACAAGTTTCATGTGGACCAAGAATCCATATTAAGCTTTCATCTTGAGTTACACTGCTTTGAAGTTTGACCTAAATCAGGGGATTTTACAATAAAACCCTAATTTAGTAACTCCAGTTCTCCTTGACTCCTCTCGATTTTTCTTTATCATAACATCATATCCATATCCACATAGCAAATAATTAATCCCCCATTCTTCAAATGATCCTTGATGCCCTTCAAAACACTTCTTTGACCTAGAATTGACCCAGTGTTGACCCTAGTTGACTGACTTCAACTGAGGCTCTTGCAATCATTCAAATGACTTGGTTCTCCTCAAAAATGATTCTCTAGACTCTTCATAACATCCATACACACCTCATGCTCTTGGCTCATAGCTCACATTTCCTCTGATGATCTGAGTAGTCTTGAATATGAATGAAACCCTTGGATATACCTCTTGAGATAAAGAATAGCTCTTGATTCCCTGATAAGATAACTTGCTTATGACATGCAATGCAGATGAATACATTATGTACATGATGACAATGCAAATGACTATGCAATTGAAACATAAACCTAGGTTAGAAAGGTTGGGCAAATTTTGGGGTGCAACAGTTGCCCCTATTCAAGCGACTTGGACCCGACTGGATGAAGAGCGCGCAACCTTCAGACAATCGAGGTACGAGACGGTTGAATACGAAAGAACCCGGAAATTTGCCAACCGCAAAAATAAATTGCAAAAACGACTACTGCTTGAGAAAACCCTGGGAACTGGCTTCTGTTGTCACGGCAACAACTAGCCATCCATCTGTCAAATAATCTGATGTTGTCCGCAGGCCACTCCATTCCGAAGAAATGAGCATACACCACATAACGAGAAATTGTTGATATCACTTATCAACCTTTGTTGATCTCACTTATCAACCTCTGTTGATCTCACTTATCAACCTCTATTGATCTCACTTATCAACTGAGCACACGCTAACCAGCGAGAGAATATTGACTTCACTTGTCATGTTGACTTCACTGATCAACTTTTCGTATCCTGAAGAAACGAGAGAACGCTTAACCAAACGAGACAAGGTCCGAAGACATGAACAACCGACTCTGCGGGGAAATGAGAAACTTAACCAAGCAACTCTGAGGGGACAAATTCTGACGAATGCCGTTAAACACCTGCTGGGGAAAATGGGAACTTAACCAAGCACCCTTGTTGAAAACTACGAGTAATTTAACCAAACAACTCCTGTAGCGAGCTCCCTGCTGGAGACTATGAGGGACTTAACCAAGCAACCCATTGAAGTAACACCCTGCTGGAGAACATAACTCTGTTGGGGAATTGCGGGTAACCACCCGAAAATCTGTATTACCACCTTCTAATACTGATACCCCATCCTCCTGAGAAAGACTCAGCTGGGGAAATACAAGTGACTTAACCAAGCGACTTGTCAAAGGATACCCTGCCAGGGACTACGAGGAACTTAGCCAAGTATCTCGTTGAAGAACAACCCGCTGGGGATTACGTCTCTACTGGGGAAACTGTGGGTAACCACCCAGAAATTGCATTATGCCATCTCTACAGCATTCTGAGAAAGGACTTGGCTGGGGAGAAAGAGAAGTGCTTGGCCAAGCAACTCTGCTAGGGGAATGTGCCATGGTGAACACGATCACTGCGTGTCGGGCACAACAAATCCACAAAACTGCGACGAACACGGTCACTGCGTGTCTTACAAACAAAAACCATTTAACGGGACAAACACGACGAACACGATCACTGCATGCTGAGTTACAATCACATCGACCATAAATCCAACCGGATGAGATAAACACGATCACTGCGTGCCAGACGAAATAAATCCATATAGGAGAGGCGAACACGTTCACTGCGTACTTCAACCACCAATATGATAAACACGATCCCTGCGTGTGCTGCAATAGGGCGAATGCGATCACTGCGCATCTCGACCAACAAAACCCCGGAATTATGTCAACACGATCACTGCGTGTGTCACAAAATCAACCCATGTAACAGGACGAATACGATTACTGCGTATGCCGACCAACAACCCACTGATACAATAGCCACGATCACTGCGTGCTCCGCATCATAAGTTCCCATGGTACTAACAACACGATCACTGCATGTTGTACGAATACGATCACTGCGTATCTTGAACACGATCCCTGCGCGTTCGAACACGATCACTGCGCGTTCTGAGCCACGATCCTCTTGACTGGAGAAAAAACACGATCCCTGCGTGTTGCGTGAATACGGTCACTGCGTATCTGGAACACGATCACTGCGTGTTTGAACACGATCACTGCGCGTTCTGAGCCACGATCCTCTTGACTGGAGAAAAACACGATCCCTGCGTGTTGCGTGCCTCAACTAACCCACATAACTGGACGAATACGATCACTGCATATCCTGACCATACATAGGATAAACGCGATCACTGCGCGCTTCATGTCACGACCCTCTTGACTGGAGGAAACACGATCCCTGCGTGCTGTGACACAATTTCAAACATGGGACGAATACGATCACTGCGTACTTCGGCCACCAGCAACCCGATGAACACGTTCACTGCGTGTCTTACAGCAGAATCAAACTGCATAACGGACGAATATGGTCACTGCGTATATCGACCAACAACTGGATGAACATGATCACTGCGCATCAATCTATAACCACCGTATAGCGGACGAATACGATCCCTGCGCATATCGACCAACAACTGGATGACCACGATCACTGTGTATCAACCCATAATCACTGTAGAACGGACGAATACGATCACTGCATATATCGACCTACGAAATCACATGATATGGTAAACACGATCACTGCGTGCCTTGCTCAATAAAAACCCCCGAGACGATACCAACACGATCACTGCGTGCCTTACAAAACAATCTTCTTAGATCGGGACGAATACGATCACTGCGCCATTCGACCACAGATACACATTCCAAGATCAACACGATCACTGCGTGTCCTACGACATGAACCCCATACTGGCACAAATACGATCACTGCATACTTGGGCAACAAATCAACATCTCGAAATTAACACGATCACTGCGTGCCTTACAATATGAACCCCATAGAGGGTACAAATACGATCACTGCGTACTTTGACCACAAAACCCACATCTTCCTGAATCACGATTTCTCTTATCGGCAAGGAATAACATATCTGAAACTGGAGAGGTAACCACCTGGCTTATGTTTCAAATATGCATGTTTGATAATGACGAAATGCTTCCATACTGCATGGAAATGCTACATACTTGGGTAGAATGCAAATGCTCATGATGCATGCTTATGCAAAGAGTTACTTCAGCAAAATAAATGCTGAAGACACACTGGATCCGCTGGGGATGATCGGAATACCGCCGATACGCTTCCAACAAAATAAATGTTGGAAAGATGAACTAACTCCGCTGGGGATGACCACCCTGCTGGGAAAATAGCTCACGAACTCAGAACTCCAAAATCTGCTGATGACGGTCCTCCTGACGAGAAAGAGCGACTTGCTGGGGAAAGAAAGGACAATCCCGCTCGGGAAAACTCCTTTCAGCTGCTCCAACCACCTGATCACACTCTGTGGTGAACCTCTCCTGCTATCACTGAGCTGGGGAAATCATCCCGCCATCACTGAGCTGGGGAAATCATTCCGCTATCACTGAGCTGGGGATTGAACTGCACATTCTGATTTGCACTGCACAAGAACTCTCTGGGAAGTTAATCATATCCATCTCGACCTTCACTGGGGAGGACTCTGCTCTGCTTGACTGAAGATACATTGATCTCAACTCTCCTGGGGAAGTAGCATTCAATTTTGCCTGGGGCGACTTCACTGGGGAAGACACAACATACAATCTCTGGAGAGGGTACCATCCTGCCATGGACTCTGGCGGGGAACTTTGCGAGCTTTTGAGTACCTTGCCCCAGTGCACCCAACTTGCCCCTATCTAACTCCTGGGAATACTTGCGCTGAACCGCTTGCTATGAGACGACCTCGAGATTACTTGCCCCGGCATCTATACGACAAAAGATTCAATCTCCATTAGCCCCGATCACTCAGTTGTTTTCAACGTTCTCCGCGGTGACTTGCCCCTGAATGAGCGTTCTAGCGACTTATCCTGGTCTGATTATCCACCTGAAGTGTCTGCTTTCAAATCTCCACATTCTGTATGACTGCCCCTGATTGGATCTCGAGAAGACTCACTTCTGATTAGTTACCTCTCAAGCATACTGCCCCCTGATCAACTGAAGCTTCGGGACTTGTCCTCAGACTAACTGATTCCGAACTCAATGGAAGTCCATGCCCCTGATTGCAATGACTTTTCCCCCGATTAGCTAATCCAGAACAGTACCTCCAACTACTAAATCTCGACCTGATTGCCCCAGAGTAGTTGACTTTGCATGGCTGACCTGACTGGGAATCACGATAATAGCTTGCCCCTGCTCTCGGAACATTCGGGCGCTCTGTATTCTATCCTGACCATACTTTCCATTGCAGAAAACTTTCCTGCTGTCAAGCGCTTACTCGCAAGTAAAACAAGTTGTTCTGCGTAAAAGACATATTAATGTAACACATATGACAGTTTTGACATCCAATCTGTTTTCTGGGAAAAAGGGAAAAACAGTTTATAGCATACACTGCACAAAACATTTATCAACATCAATACCAACATAGTAAGAGGAACCCTTTTAGGAGTCAGAATCGACGCGACCTTTACCGAAGTATGCTTTCGAAACAACCTGCTTCAATTAGGACTTTTTAAGGTTGTAACGTGGTCAGGTTCACGGTTT
Source organism: Lathyrus sativus (assembly GCA_963859935.3). NCBI lineage: Eukaryota > Viridiplantae > Streptophyta > Magnoliopsida > Fabales > Fabaceae > Lathyrus > Lathyrus sativus. The sequence goes on from OZ012737.1 coordinate 671,348,488, forward strand.
TGAAGGAAAGGATAAAGGCTCAAAGTTTATTTTAACCCACCCATTCTCCTTGATGTTCTCCGATCCTATGTTCAGCTAATTCGACCTTAGCGCTCACCTCTCAGAGGCTGAAAGATAGGAGTGATAGTTCGAGAACCCATGAACTTTTGGAGTGACAACCACTCACTTTTCGTCTTTGACACTTAGGGTCACACGACTCGCATTTGATTTGAGGATTTTTCTTTTTGTCCTCCTTTCATCTTTTTTCTTATCCCTAACTTTTGCCTGGACTGACTCCTTTTGAGTTTCTTTTGATTTTTTAGTCCAGCGGGATGCCCTCATTTTTGCCTAAGTCATTTGTCTTGAAGTTGTGACTTAGCGGGCTTTTGATTCTTTCTTCTTTTTCCTTTTCTTCGAACAAGTCGTGTGACACTGGTTGCCTGACTCATTGGAGAATGATGTGACTGTCTCACTCTTGATTTGACCATTGTGGTTTTTTAGGCACGACCTCTAGAGGTGTGACTGATCCTCGAACGGACACTCCTTTTGCAACTTGAACGCTCGGTCAAATTAGCTAACACCTACCCTGCCCCAGGTTAAGATTGAGGGTTTTTCATTCGCAGAAAGAACTCCTACTACTAGGCTCAAAGGGGTTGACAAGGGATTATCTTCCTTATAACTCCAGTGTTTAGGGATTTGAAACAATGCCTGTACATCATCAACAGGTTTTATTTCAAAAGCATACAATCAGAAGCTGCATGTCGTTCATTTTCGTCATCCTCCGCAGATTCCTCTTAACCAAGCATTGGACGTTTGTAAAAACAATTAGTGAACACGAATGGATTTAATCAAAACATGCATATTTATTTCATTATCATCAATTGCAATGAAAACAACAAGTTTTACAAACAAGATTGCAATTTAAACAGGAAAGAAACTACAAACGTAAAGAAATGACAAGATAAAACAAAGAAAAATGCTAGCTTCCGAGAACCGGGCTTTCACGTTTGTCCTGCTGCTGAACCAGCTATCTTCACAATCAGTTATTAGAGGCAGCCTGCCACTGTTCTGATCTACTTTTAACGGCCCACCCAAACTATAGAACTCCTCTTTGTCCACCATATTCCAGCCTATTCATGGTTTGGCATTGGTTGTTGTGTAATATTGGGACCTTCCTTCCCAAAATTGATGGCTGAGCTATCAAGCAGATCTTGCACTTTGTGCTTGAAAGCTAAACAGTTCTCGATGTTATGCCCGGGTGCACCAGAGTGAAAATCACAGTGCTCGTTGATGTCGTACCCTACTGGTGGCGTGCCAGTCGGCGGCGCCAAGGTTCTCTTTTCAACTAGCTGTAACTTCAATAGAGTCTGAAGGAGCTCTGCGTAAGACATCGGCGGTACCTCAAATACCCTCCTCGGCCTTGGAGCCTGAAACCGCCGCTGATTCTGATTAGGCTGCTGCTGAGCCTGCTGCTATTGTTGTCTCTGTTGCTGAGGTGGTCCCGGAATAGTCACACTTGCAACTTGAGGCTGTGGACGCCGGTTCTGATTCCTATTTCCCCGCTGAACGTTATACACTGCATTAGCATCACCTTGCCTTTTACCACCGAAGGCTTTCTTGGTGCTTCCAGCTGAAACAGATTCTCCCGGTTGAATCTTACCAATTTTTATCCCGTTCTCTATACGCTCCCCCATCAGGATCAGTTCGGAGAAGGTACTCATTGAGAAGTTAAGCAGCAGGTCATAATACATCCCTGAGAATGTCCCTACGAACAAGTCCATCATTTCCCGCTCGACCATAGGTGGTTGTACTCTCGCAGCCAGGTCACGCCATCTCTGGGCGTACTCTTTGAAGCTTTCCTTGGGCTTCTGGGACATGCTTTGCAACTGAACTCTGTTAGGAGCGAGATCGCTGTTGTATTGGTAGTGCTTCACGAAAGCTTCCGCCAATTCCTTCCAAGTTCTGATCTGTGTTGGCTCCAGGCTCATGTACCACTCCAATGACGACCCTGACAAGCTGTCTTGGAAAAAGTGCATAAGCATCTTTTCGTCGTCCGAATACGCAGACATCCTTCTGTAAAATGAACGGACGTGCACCCTCGGACACGTGTCGCCTCTATACTTATAAAAAGATGGCGCCTTGAATTTCAGAGGTACCCTCAGCCCTAGTACCAACCCCATGTTAGACATATCCAGTCCCACAGCGTTCTGATTAGCCAGACCATTTACCTTTTCTTCCAACAATCTCATGCGGAGGCTGTCCCCTGTAGGCCTCCCGTAGCCTTCATTATGACCTGAGAAAACGTCTTCCTGATGGTCCTCCCAACGAGGTATCTCTTCATATGCAGCATGTCCAGCGTTACAGCCCAGACCTGCTTGGAAGTACCCGGGGTTACCCCTCAGGTTGCCCATATCCTGGCCGTTGTTCATACCCATTCCATATCCTGCGTTACCATAACCATGGTCTCCGTATCCAGTTTTGGCGCCAGCCACATTGCCATATCCCACATTCATACCCTGAAAGCCCTGATTACCATTGCCGCCATTCAGCCCGACGTTCTCCGCACCCAAGTTGAAACCCTGGTTGACGTTCCCTATGAACACTCCTGCAGTATCTCCGTTAGTGTTACCAGTGTTTCCGTTCCCACCAGCAGGACCGGCTTCTCCGTTGTTCAGCCCAACGACTGGAATGTGATCAGCACTTTGATGATTTTCAACCCTGGGAGAGTTAGCCACATTTTCACCACGCGGGGTGCCGTTGATCTCAGCACGAGCAACCAACGGCTGTACCAGACTCTGCAACTGTTCCTGCCCTTTGGCGATAGTCTCCATGGTTTGCATGAACAGGGCCATCCTGTCACGCATCTCTTGCATTTCAAGCTGCATGGCATCCATGATCTTCTTCTGGTTGATTCTTGTAAAGTAACGGTGGACCCGCTTTTCTTCAATCCTGAAAATACCTAAAAAAAGCAGGAGATAAGATACACGAATCACAAACCTGTAATGCAAATATGAGTATGTATGCAAAATGCAATGTGCGTCTGTGCATTAGGGATTATCATTCCCCGATTCTAGTGTTAATACGTTTGATACAGGGCAGCGCCGTGACAGTGCGGTGACAAACATTTGCAAGAAGTTGAAATTCAATCACAGAAGGGAAAACAACTCATGTATTGAACAGGCCTTCAAAGGCAAAAGTATAACACCAATGTATCACAAGACGAACAAAAGCATGACCTCAACCCACAAACCAGGTGATGGTCAGGGTACAATAAAGCATGAACAAATCAGGTATGCCCATAATCCCTATAATCCCTTAACAACTTCTTTGTCTTGGGATGATCAGGCTGGACAAGCAATCCCTCTATGAGTAGACTCCTCTGCTTAAGAACTCGCCGCAAGTCGTCGATGGACTCTTCCCATACGCCTTCACCAAAGCACTCATCTAGCTTCCTCTTCTGGGACCGAGCTTCCTTTCTGAGGGCCTCTACTTGCTTCAGTGCATCTTGAAGGGCATATCTAGTCATGACTTCTTCTTCGTGCTGCCTCCTAGTGGCCTTCAACTGGCTCTGAAGATCGGCGATCTGCTGCTTCAACTTATCTTCCCGTTCCTTGTTGTTAGTAAGAGTGGCATTCCACGTCTTATTGAATGAAGCGATCTCTCGGTGAGCGATGTCCAACGACTTCTTCTTAGCTTCCATCATGTCATGAGAGCTCTTGAAGTCTTGTCCCAGGCGTTCCCGCTTCTCCTTTTCTTTAACCAACCTAGTCTTCAACAAGGTTACCATCTCAGTTTGTTGTTGAAGGGAGTACGCAACTTCGTTCTTCTCACTTCGAATCCGGGCCAATTCTCTTTCTAGATCTTCATTAACCACCAACAGAGCTTCCTTTTCCTTCACCACTCGCTCGTAGACCTCCCTGGAAACCGTGGTTGGCTCTTCCACCGGAATATAAACAGGGATCGGAGCAGCTGGAAATGGCATCAATATCTGTCTGGCTCTCTCCTGAATCCAAACTTTGTAGGGTGCTTACGCCTGGCAATCACTCTTCCCCAACAGCGGTTTCCCTTTTCGGTTAATACGCGTCCAGGCATGCCGAAGCTTGGCTAGTAGCTCTCCGCTCAAATCACCTGTGAAGTACAGAGATTCCTGTACTTCATCCTCCTGAGGTGGGCTCTTCAGCGCATATCCAAACTGACGGACGAACAAAGATGGGTTGTAGTTGATGCACCCTTTTCTCCCTATCAACGGAACATTAGGATACCCAGCACAACTGACAATAAGCTCGGACCCCAGCAGGTCTCGATCAAACCATTCGATATCTGTAGAAGACAGCCTCATCATACGCTCTGGCCAGTCAGATGTGGTCGCACTATCCACAAAAGGTCCCTTCGAAGGAAGATGGCTCTTGAACCACATATACAGCAGAGGCACGCAACAAGAGACATTCTTGCCTCTCCTGTTCTCATTCCTGTAGTGCATCGAATGATAAAAGTCCCCGATCAGTGTAGGTACTGGGTTACCAGCAGCAAACAGATGAAATGCATCCATGTCCACGAAGTTTGGGAAATTGGGAAACAGCACGATCCCGTAAATGCATAGAGCCAAAATAGCGTTAAACCACCCAACACCCATTCTTGGCGTACTCTTGAGCCTTACCAACCAGAAACTGAAGAGAGAAACCCGGAACCCCTCGCCAAGAAGTTATCAACAACTCAGAAGCATCCATATGCAAGGCTTTGGCTAGATCCTCCAACTTAGGTTCAGCGGCAGAGTGAATAAAGGGAACCGCATTCTGCACTGGCAGCTCAGTAAACTCCACATACTCCTCCATGGTTGGTCCCAAAATGAAGTCTGCAAATGTAAAGCATCTCAAAGTTGGGTCATAGAACTGCATCAGCGTGTATAGCCCGTTCAATTCATCGTCAGTGGATCTGCGAACCAAACTCAACAGCCGTCCGTAACTCTGCCTGAAGCTTCTACGGACATCCTCACCTGCCAGAGAAATCAGACCCAGGAGTGGAGTAATATCAGGAATAGGTAGCTTGTAGGCAACTGTCATCCTCAAACCTGCCATAATCAATACTCAGAAGTCCAGACACTAGAACTCGGGGATATGCAAATGCACCTGCAGCACAGACACACGTTAATGGGATGCAATGGTAATGATCATGCAAATAATGCAATGCAAGCAACATGCAACAGGGGCCAAGTGCTATAGCTGAGAAGCCCGAATCATATCGAAGGTCTCAAATCATGGTCTCGGATAGACCCAATACAAAGCTCCACACTGGTCTCTGATAGACCTGTAATATAACCTCAACTGGTCTCTGACAGACCTCAAACCATAACTCAGACCGGTCTCTGATAGACCTCATAATATACCTCCAACCGGTCTCTGACAGACCTCAAACCATAACCCTGATTGGTCTCTGATAGACCTCAAATCAAAACTCAGACAGGTCTCTGATAGACCTCACAAATATCCATAAATACCCAGGATCTCTGATCAAGAAATAACCGGTATCTGAAGGTCTAGTTACCTGCATAACCCCAAACCCTCTCACAGGTGGATGTCCTAGTAACTGACAAAGGTATGGCATCCTATGCGGTCGTCGGCGTCACAGACTTTCAGGAGTGATGATACGATTCCCAGAAGGAGTGGCATCATCAAATCCTGAAGAGGCCTCACTTAGCCAACTTCCAAATGATCGGTCCCCAGAGTCGACAATCCAACTAACCAGCAACCCGAGCCACCCAAAGGGCAGGACAGGAGGCCAACCAGAAGAACCTCGTCTGAGCGTAGATTTCGCGGGACACTAGGACATGCAAAGCACGTGCGCGCCCACTAATCTCTACTCTAAATCTAGGTGCACTCAAGCCCAGGTCCGACTTATCTCTCAATCAAAGAACACCCGTCACACCCCATAATACAGCAATAATAATGATAATATAATGCTGAAAGGTAAATACAGAAATGTAAATCCATACAAAATCCTTGACGGGCAAACAAACGCTAGGATTGAGTCTCTTAAGGGACGTTGGATCCCAAATGCATAAGGACCATCGCAGTCCTTAGCAGCCAGGGGACACAGTTTCCCCAGCAGAGTCGCCAGCTGTCGCTACTGCGAAAATCGGCGCCGGCTGACATGAGAGTCGCCACCGTGCGTTATTTATCCCAACGGAGGGAAAGGAAACGCTCGAAGTAAACCTCGCGAAAAACAGGAAAAGGTATGGTCATCGCAACCAAAACCTGGGTTCGGGAGTCGGTTACGCAAGGGGAAGGTATTAGCACCCCTCACGTCCATCGTACTCGATAGGATCCATGCTTTCTTGGTTGTACGGATTACACTTCTATCTAAACTAAAGGATGAGGTATGAAAAGAAAAGAAAATTTGACTCGGCAAAGCATCGCACTTTATGCCTACGTATTCCCGTCTGGAACGAGAAATCAGAGTCAACGTAGTTCGCCTAACTACGGGGAAAGGTGGGTGAAGGTTGCTCGCTAGGATATCGCATCTTATGCCTACGTACTTCCATACTGCATGGAAGATCAGAGCAAACGTAGTTCGGGCTACGCCCGACACAAGCTGTTCAAGTGTTTTTTATGAAAAATCTCACCTTAAACAAGGGTTTTCTTATTGCAAAAAGGTTGATGTCTGTTCAAATCTTTTGACGGAAGAAATGAATTAATCTCTGTTATAACCTTTATTAATGTTTTTCTGTTGTTTTGAAGGAAGAAGAGATGACACTCTACAAATCCTAGGGTTAAAAAGGAATAAAATCTACCCTAATGTTATCATGCATGGGTTAACTCCTAATGTCTATCACATCCTCCCTTGAACAAGGAAGAATGGAAGTCCTACGGGAAAGGAAAACGAAAGGAAGAAACGGAAATACAGGTAATAACCGCATACAAGTGAACATGAATATAGCAATGGTAAATGCAATGCAAAGGAGGGAGGAAGGTTCATCTCAACCTCAAGCCCATTCATGGATGGAATAAGAAAATATCAAGTGATCATATGCAAAGAATCGAGTGAAAACTCCGAATGAAACGCGTAATCCACTATTTGGAATCGCAACGTGCTATCATGCAAACAAGTCGATAATCGGGCAAGCTACACATACAAATAACAGCCACCTAAGGGTCTTCCAATACCTATAACCTATCTACAATAAGAAATATAAGCCACGGCGTTCATCACGCAAACACAAAGCGGCCGTTGGAGCCTTAACAAAAATAAAGTCCGTTCGGAAGTCCAAATTACAAGTTCGAATACAAAACATAAGAAAAATAGCAAAAGGTGCTAAAAAATTCAAATAAAAATCTCCAATGCCCTACATCAAGCCACAAACCAGGGGTGAGAGATACCACAAAAATATCCAAAGATAAATGGTCAAACAAGATGAAAACATTGCAAGATATCTCATGTATACCAAAGGAAAGATTAAAGTGGAGCATGTTAAAGAAAGCATCCAAAACCAATTAAAATGGTACAATAAAATTCCCACAAAAATATATCACAATACCTCAACGTGTGTATGAGATCCCTGCAAAAGGATTGACATTTAAATTGTGTTTTGATAGGTCAAAGAAATTCAACAAAATGATAGCACCAGCATTGGCCTTTTTATGACGACCCAAATGTAAAAAAATCCAAAGAAAATGTCAAAAAATGGTAAAATTATAATTCCAGTTTTATTAAATCCTAGACATCTTAAAGATTCAGAAAAAAAAATGGGGATCAAAAAGACTAATTTTCCTATTTTTTATGATTATTTGAAGTCAGCATATAAAACAGAAAAAATAAAAGAAACATGGCAATAGGAAAATAAAAGAAAATAACATGAGTAAATAAAAGTGGCATGAGGCTTATGTGGCCGATTACGTGGCGCAGTGAGAGGCGTTGGATGAATGGAAGAAACCTTGACTTGAAAATGCATCCGACGGTGTTAACACTTTCTTCTCCAAATCAAATTTTTCAACTTTGTGAATAGTAACCCGCAGCCCCATGAACATGAGTTTTTTGCTACTTTGAAGCACCATAACTCCATCAATAATTATCCGTTTCGCACAAAATTTTAGTCAAACTTGAAGGGAAAAAATCAAGGAATCCAAATATGGTCTTATATTTTCTTGAAACTCTCTCTAACTCCCAAAACGTGGCACCTCAAGAACCAAAAATTGTCATAAAACCCATCTTTTTTGTACTAGAATCCATGTAGACCTTTATGGCAATGGAATGCAATGAAAATAATGCAAGAAAGACTCCTAAATAATGAGTTATGTCGAATTCTTTATACCTCCGAAAAATGGCTTATGGAGCTTCACTCGATCACCAATTCTTTGAGAAAATGATGTAGAATCACTCAACAATACTTGGTGAATATGTTTGAAGCCTTGACAAGTCTTGAATTGATGAAAAAGTGAAAATTGGAATTTGAGTTTTCACCACTTTTTCATGTTACTACAAGGTTCCTCTTGCATCAATTCTCTCAAAAAAAATGATGAACCATATCTATAATTGTTGTGTAATTGATTGGTGAAGAGAAAAAATATGGAAAGTGAGAGAAAAAAAAAGATTGAAAAAAATGGAAATTCCAAAATGTGAAAGTGTGGGAAAAATGAAAAAAAAATTCAATATGATTTGAAAAATGGATTCAACATCAACTATCACCAACCTTTACTCTTAATGATCTCAATCCAATATATAGATGATGATTAACAAACTTAGAGGTTTCTAGAATAATCTTGGAGGATTCTAGAAAGTTGTGGAAATTTCATGAACTTCTCATGCCATGATACTTTGAATATCTCTTATCTCATGCTTGCACCTTTCCAAACTTATGTCAAAATCTCCTTACATGAGATATGGGAAGTGTATGTAAGCTCCTTGCCTTGAAAATTCATCTTGTGCCAAGTTTTCTATACTTGCCTTATTATGCAAGTAACAAAAATACAAAGCAAGTCCAATTTTTAAACCCTAACTCAAAAAAGTGGCTGAACCAATGTCTTTAAAATGATGTTTGGAATCAATTTGGTATATTGGATGACCCATATTGGATTTGTAGATCTCTCAAACCAATTTTCACCTTGAACTTTTTCAACTTATGTCCATTTTCAAGTCATTTGCACCAATTTTAAAATTCCATGCTCTAAGCTTTTCCAAACTTTCACACCTTCTTTTCTAGCCTTAAAATCCCATTTTGAACAACTTTGATGTTGTGAAGTTTTTCATCTGAAGCTTCCTTGTATGAGTTTTAGGCATATACTAAGAATGACCTGTAATCCTCAAATGACCAAAATACCCTTTGCTTGCCAAGACCATAAGTAGAGTTCCATAAATCATATGAAGGCATACCATACCATTCTAGAAATCTAAGACAATAAGGAACAATTCTCATGTTGGCCAGAAATCCATTTGAAGTACCCTTGAAAGTCAAAAGTTGCTTGGAATACAGACAATTTTCACAGACAAATTTCAGTGCCCTCAGATGGCCTGTAACTTGCAAGAGCCATAACTTGAGTTCTACAAATCATCTTGATGACTTCCACCACTCAAATTAAAGCTATGCAGATACTCTACAAGTTTCATGTGGACCAAGAATCCATATTAAGCTTGCATCTTGAGTTACACTGCTTTGAAGTTTGACCTAAATCAGGGGATTTTACAATAAAACCCTAATTTAGTAACTCCAGTTCTCCTTGACTCCTCTCGATTTTTCTTTATCATAACATCATATCCATATCCACATAGCAAATAATTAATCCCCCATTCTTCAAATGATCCTTGATGCCCTTCAAAACACTTCTTTGACCTAGAATTGACCCAGTGTTGACCCTAGTTGACTGACTTCAACTGAGGCTCTTGCAATCATTCAAATGACTTGGTTCTCCTCAAAAATGATTCTCTAGACTCTTCATAACATCCATACACACCTCATGCTCTTGGCTCATAGCTCACATTTCCTCTGATGATCTGAGTAGTCTTGAATATGAATGAAACCCTTGGATATACCTCTTGAGATAAAGAATAGCTCTTGATTCCCTGATAAGATAACTTGCTTATGACATGCAATGCAGATGAATACACTATGTACATGATGACAATGCAAATGACTATGCAATTGAAACATAAACCTAGGTTAGAAAGGTTGGGCAAATTTTGGGGTGCAACAACACTGAAGCAGGGAAATACTTGTTAAGGAATGCAGTTTCCATCTCTTGCCATGTGGTGATACTCCCAGCTGGAAGTGAGTATAACCATTCTTCCACATCATCAGTCAGTGTGAACGGAAAAATAACAAGTCTTTTAGCCTCTTTGGAACGACCTTTTATCTTCAAAGATGTAGTAGTTGTTAGGAATCTCTGTAGATGCTTGTTTGCATCTTCGTTGATTCTTCCAGAGAAAGGCTTGCTCTCCAACTGGCGAATGGTGGAAGGATGTAGCTGAAAGTGTGCCACATTCACCGGTTGATTTACGATGATCATACGGTTTGGTTGAGCATTGGCCCCTCCATAGTCTCCCAAAAGTCTTTCAGGATGAGGTTGATTTCCAGCCATTTGAATAGTTTTTGGTGTTGTCTCCCTCTCTGCTTCTGAATCACTGTGCTCACTATGCACAGATACCTCTTATTCTCTTTCTAGCAACAGAACACCGGGGCCTGAACTTGACCCTGCCAGTCTTTCAACTCTAGCTTTTCTCAGTCTTTCGTGCAATGTTTGCTCTAGTTCTGTATAAAAAGAAAATTTAGCTGAGGCCTGGCCTTGCATATACAGTTAGACAGAAGTTAGATATTTTAAGCAAAAAGATAATATAGTGAGAAAAAAAAACTTAGTCGCAGAGCAACAAAATTTCTTTTGAATCCTAAAAACAAAGTTAATTTGGCAGTCCCCGACAACGGCGCCAAAAACTTGACCGGGAAAATAACAAGTGTACTATTTTTACCGATGTAGTAATAAGGGAAAAGTTCCCGAGTATCTATCTCGAGGACTGCATAGGAACTAACAGTGTTTTTAATGATTCAAAGGAACAAAAATACCTTGGGGTTGTTTTAAAAGTTATAAAAACTAAAAGAATTACTACAGAAAATAAATCAGGAAAACAAAGGTTTATAGTAGTAATAAGAACAATGCTAGGGAAGTAGATAAACTGCTATGTGAAGACCGGAGAAAATTATTCTAAGAGACATGCCCCCGACCTTAGTATATGTCAAATTCCCAAATTAGTTTTCCTTAATTCCTTAATGAAAAACCCTTTGATAATTTTCCTACACACTAATTTCTTAGTTGCCCATGAAAATCATCAAGCAATAGTTCTGACATAACAAACACGTTACTACGGGTTATCCCCATTCCTAGGTAATATCAACTATAATATTATTTTGCAAAAGCATTAGATTGGGTTATCAGAGCTAAACCTAACTGTCAATCGAATTCCATTTCCCAATACGAATTTGCCTTAAGATCGTTGCAAAATAAAAGATAAAAGGGGAAAAAACATAGATCTCATAAAATAATTCAAACTCCGATCAATACATTGCAATTTAGGACCACCCCCTAGCAATGGGGGGGGGGGGGGGTAGCCAATCATGTTCTTAATCAAAACAAAATCACAGAAAAATGAAAGGAAGAAAGTCATTACAATAAGGATTGGGGTTCTTGGATCATCAATCACTTCCGCTTTTGATCGATCCTTGTTCTCTGGAAATCTCCTCCAAAGCGTAAAAAACCAAAAACCAAAAAGAGAAGAGCCTCTAAAAACTCCAAAGCGTCTAATATATCAAAATTCAAATCATGTTGCGAGATGCCTAAATTGCCCTCCGAGATATTTCACAGTCAGCATAAAACAAAATAAACATATTTCACTTTCAGTAGCCCTGACACGGGCCGTGTCATGGGACACGGGTGACCGTGTTAGGCTGCTGACTCTTGGGGGAACGTCCTTCATCTTCAGGAGCCCTGACACAGGCTGTGTCATGGGACACGGGCACCCGTGTCAGGCTGCTGACTCTTGGGTTGCACTCTTCAACTTCAGGGGTCCTGACACGGGCATCCATGTTAGGCTGCTGACATGCCCAGATTTCTTTTCAAAGACTTCCATTTCCACAACAGTCTTTGTACCCGGAACGACTTTGCACGGATGTCAGATCACCAACTTCTCGCTATCCTGAAAACACACTACAAACAACCAAATTAAACGCACCAGTGGCATGAAATGATAAAAACATCAAAACATGACTTGTTAAACGACATATGCAAATAAAGATGAAAACATAATCAAAAGACTCGAAAGCGAACGAAAACATTAAAAACAAACGAATGAAACAGTTTGAAATACACAACTGAAACCCACTGATCAGAAACAATACCAAGTTAGAATGGAATATGTAGCAGACCAAGATTTGGAATCTTCATACAGTACCAAAATTGAATGGAAATACGTAACACACCAAGAGTTTGAAACAATACCACATTTGCAACATTCATTTTTTTTCCAATCACTTAAATCTGACAACCTTTTATCACCACTAATGAATAGCAGAATCCAACAAATTATGTAACTTTACCGTAAAGCCAACACTCCAATAAATTATCGAGTACCATTCAATTGAAATCGCAGACTTTCCAATTGAACACAAAAATAAATTATTGCTCCATTTTACAGTAGTTCTTGAAATCAAATCGAGCTCTAACATGTTAACAATATTAAATATATAGAAACATAAAAAAGGAAAAAGACTTGTCAGTTTATGGTTTTAATAGAATGAACAAAAATTGAAGAGTTAGGGTTATACCAAAATACTATGTGCTAGGAAAAATCAAACTACACTTACAAAGTTACATAATAATAATAATAATAATAATAATAATAATAATAATAATAATAATAATAATAATAATAATAATAATATCTAATATTTCTTAATTGTGATGAGACTAAAGTATCATTATTATGAGTCCTTTAACTTGAATTAAAGTTTTAAATATGCCTTTTATTTTGTTTTTATTTTTTATTTTAATTTAATCATTTTTTGGTGCTAATTCCTTCATGCTAAAAAATGTCAATAATATTATATATTTGATAAAATTATACCAAAGATCATTTAAATTAATTTTTACAATAAGTTGGTCCTTAAAAGTTTTTGAACAACTCGTTCCTTTAATTTATCAAATGTGTGTATCGTTATTCCTTTTCAACAAAGTAAATGTACTAATTATGGATGCGATTATCTTTAAGGATATGAAAAGATGAAGTGCAACCAGAAATACAATAGTAGGGATGGGAATAGGTTGGGTCGAGTTAGACTTTGCCAAACTGAGCCTGACATGCTAAAAATTTCAAAGCCTAAGTCCAACCTATGACCTATCATAGGATTATTTTTAGGCCCGAGACTAGCCTTTTTCAAAGGTCTGTTTGGCCTATTAGTTTACATAAAAGCCTATTATATTTAAATATTTGTAAATAAGCAATTACATTAATGTTTAAATAGATTAACAAATTAAAAGGTCAATAAAACTAAATGCTTATTTGCATTGGCTTATTCAAATTTACATATTAACATAAATTTTGTGATATTATTTATTTGAGAGAACTTATGAACACAACTTATGACATTGTTGATAAGTAGGACTTACAGTGAATTGAACCAACTCGAAAATAATTTAAAACTCGATTTGATAATTAAATCATTGGACTAGATTCATGAACCAAATGAGTTGAATATGAGCGAAAAACTAAATTCTTAACTAAATGACCTAAACTTGAACTATACAAAGTTCGACTCGTTAGGTTCATTAGTCAACTCGATTATATATGAGAAAAAATACATTGTCTTCAAGAGCAAGTTTAAATATTTACTTTAAATCTTAACCCTGTGTTGTCCCTTCCGTACTAGTTATAGCAGTAAAGCTGACAATTATATTTATAGTCATTATTGTTAGAAGCATTATAAAATTTGCTAAAATAATATGTGCAATGAAAGTTACAAGTAGTGTACGTTGGAAATTCAACCACAACCTATGAAGAATTTTACTCAATCAATCTTGATCTTAAGATTGTTCCCACTCACGTGATAACAATGAAAGAAAAGTTCAGAAAGAGAGAAAGAAAGTAAGCGTTGGAGAAGAAGAAGATGAACAATTTTTCTGCAGAGAACTCTCTGCCCACAAACTGTGGAAATTATGTTATTTCACTTGCAACTGCAAACTATGAATTACAAAATATAATGAGTTCATATACAAAATAAGAGTTTCTCCATATTCATAGATTTAGGTTTGTTTGCAACCCATGCCAAAACCCAAAACAATAAAAGCCCAAAATAGCTAACATTACTAAAATAGGCCTAAGTCGAAATTATGTGCAAATCAACCTACTTCGACACACTAACACATTAGGCTAATTTGACTAATCCTTATTTCTGTCGAGCTACACTGATTCGACACAAGGAATTACAAACTCAATACACCACCTAATTCATTGTATCTAAGCTATATACATTCATCATAGACCTTAGCCTTCTGTTCGACTAACACTCTCTTTGTCATGATGTCTGCAATATGATTCTTAGTTCTGCGGTATTCTAAATTCATTTTCCCTTATGCTACCTGCTCTCGAAGATAATGGAACCTCATTTCGATGTATTTGCTTCGATCGTGTGCTATTGGATTCTTCGCCAAGTTGATAACTGACATGATGTCGATCTTCATGGTAATTGCTCCATGACTCTTTGTTATGATCTCCTCGACCAGGTTCACCATCCAGGTTGCTTGACATGCACAAAGAGAAGCAGTTATATATTCTACTTTGCATGATGATAATGCCATTACTGGCTCCTTTCTCGAACTCCAAGCAATTGGTGCACCACCTAACATAAACACATAGCCAACTGAGGATTTTCTATCCTCGTCATCACTACACCAACTAGAGTCGGTATATCCTACTAACTTGCATTCTTTTCCTTCATCAGTTGTAGGAAAAAAAATTCCATAGTCGAGAGTCCCTTTCAGATACCTCATTATCCTCTTCGTCGCTGCTAGGTGTGATACCTTTGGCTTTTGCATGTATCTACTTACCATACCCACACTATATGCTAAGTCAGGCCTTGTGTGACAAATGTATCGAAGTGACCCAATAAGTCTTCTATATTGGGTTGAGTCAACATCATCTTCATATGAATCCTTCGACAGTTGCAATCTGGTCTCAGCTAGAGTCGAAGTTGGGTTACAGTCTTGCATGCCAAATCTCTTGAGTATTTCGCCTACATATCTTGTTTGGTGCATCATCACACCTCTACTAATCTTGTAGAATTAAATGCCAAGGAAATATGAGAGATTTCCCAAGTCTGACATTTCAAACTCCTCACTCAAGTTATGTTTGAAGTCTTCGATCTCCTTCTTGCAACTTCCTGTTATTAACAAGTTATCGACATAGAGACATAGTATAAGCAACTCACTACCACTTCTTCTTACGTACACTCCATGCTCAGTTATACACTTCACAAATTCATTCTCCCTTAGAAAGCTGTCAATTTTCTTATTCCAATCTCTTAAAGCTTGCTTAAGTCCATACAGGGCTTTATGCAGCATGTACACCTTTCTTTCTTTGCATCATTTCACAAACCCAGCTGGCCGTGCAATATAAAATTCTTCGTCTAAGGGGCCATTCAGGAATGCACACTTCACGTCCATCTGATATGTGCGTCAATTGTTTATATTTGCTAGACCAATAACCAATCTGATTGTTTTGATCATAATAACAGGTAAAAAAACTTCATCGGAGTCGATTCTTTCCTTCTGAAGAAATTCTTTCGTCACAAGTCTCGCCTTGTGTCGATTTACTTCTTCTTTAGGATTCACCTTCACCTTGTAAACCCACTTCACATCATTTGCCTTCTTTCCTTGAGGAAAATCAACAAGTGACCAGGTGTTATTGACTTCGATGGAGTCTAAATCCTCATTCATTGCTTTCACCCACTTCAAATCTTTCAATGCCTTAACTATATTGACTGGTTCGACATCTATGCAAAATGCATAATGTACCAGCTCACCTTCTTCACCGACCACATCATCTAATGTAACCACACATTCTTGCAACCTTGCAGGCATGTGTCTTGTTCGTCGAGGTCTGCTTGGGCCAGCTTCATCTCTGACTTGTTCCTGTCAAAATTCTCTTTTGACTTCAGTGGCTGGTTCATCACAAAAGATTCTCACTGAATACTTCTTGACATTCTCAGTCCAATCCCATTCTTTAAGCTCATATATGATCACGTCCCTGCTGATCACTACCTGTTTATTCACTGGGTCGAACAACTTGTAACCTCCAGTCGAATGATATCCTATTAAGATCATCTTATTCGACTTGTCACCAAGCTTCCTTCTTAATTGATATGACACATGTCTATGTGCTATAGATCCAAATACCTCAAGTAACTGAGGCTAGGCTTGACACCAAACCAACATTCTTCTGGTGTGATTCCTTCAAGCTTCTTCGTGGGACATATGTTTAATATGTACGTTGTTGTCGAAATTGCTCCTTCTCATAATTCTTTGGGTAGATGTTTTCCATTCAACATACTTCTCATCATGTTCATGATGGTTCCATTCTTTCTTTCTGCAATTCTATTTTGCTGTGGAGTGTAGGGTGACACCACCTCATGCACAATCACTTCTTTTTCTCATAATGCATCAAACTCTTTCGACACATACTCTCCATCATCACCAGTCCTCAGAATTTTCAGCTTTCGACTACTCTGTCTTTCGACCATAGATTTGAATCTGGAAAATACCTCAATCAAGTCACTTTTCTTCTTGGTGAGGCAAGTCCATAGTTTTCGATTGTAATCATCTATGAACATGACAAAGTATCTATTGCCTACAATTGAATCCACCTGGATTAGACCACATACATTAGAGTATATGACTTCTAGAATTTCCTTCGACTTCCTTCCTACATCCTTGCTGAAGCTATTCTTGTGTTGTTTCGACTAAACACACTATTTACAAACTTCACTTGGATCTTCAATGGCTTCCGCTCATGAGGACCTTCAGTTTCCCAAATCCTTGATCGCTCCAATCTTTCTCGTCCAATCTATTTTCCGTTCAAAAGTTCCATCCTTATTCTTTCTCAAAACACGTATCAAATAGTCTCAATTTAAACCAATCACTAGGGAAATACCCATAATACCCTCGGGGATCACAAGAGTAAAAAATACAAGAAAAATAGGGAAAAAAGCGCTTCCTGCAACACGGGTCGTGTCCGGCAACACGGGCGCCCGTGTTGGCTTCCTGAACGATTTTTCGCGTGAAATTTGCAAGTCCCAGGTGTCACAACACGGGCCGTGTCACACAACACGGGCACCCGTGTTGTGCCACTGTTTTTTCTCCAAAAATCGCCTTTTCTGAGCAAATCCTGCAACACGGGCCGTGTCACACAACACGGGCACCCGTGTTGCACCCCTATTTCGAATCTGACTTCGACTCCAACACGAAAGTCGTAGCTCTCTCTCTTAGCTTTCCGGCGGTTTTTAGAACGCCTCAAACGGATTCCCGGAACTCCAGTTATGATCGTTTTCGTGCAGACTGCTAAAGATTTCACAACAAAACTCTTCCAAAATCTTGCCATTTTTTCCCAGTTTTCGCTCTGCTTCTCCTTTATTGTATACCTGAACCTAGAAACAGTAAAAATACCAAATCGACGCGTAAAATGTAATAAAAACAACTAAAATGCGACAAGACAAAACAAATGATTAACTGACATAAACAGTAAAATAACGTGTAAAAACCACCGATCAAACTCCCCCAAACTTAAACCATTGCTTGACCTCAAGCAAAAAGCTTGGATAAATAATTTTCAAGTCAAACAGCACATCAAGTAAAGGGTTCAGGGTGTAAGGCGTGTCGATACTCATACGTGAGTCTTAGTTCCGATCGGCTCAAATCATCTCTTTCGGTACTCATCCGTTAATGAAGGCATTACATAAACACATACCGCAGTAAACTTACGGACCTAAATCTCCCTTTCGGCCACCTCTCCAACTATGCTTTGGGCTTAAGTCTTTTCTTCGATTTTCTATCCCTTTCATTTGCATAATCAGATTAAGGCATGCACATTTGCTCGAGATTTTTTTCTGTGGCACCTTTATTCTTTTTCTCGCTCACAGGCGTTTATTAGTCCACTTTGGGACAACTATAGAGATTCAACCGCCGTTAGGCTAAATAACTGGGTGAGGGTTACCCAACTTAGAAGGACAGGTTGTCTTTACCGTCATTATTCAACTCTTTTTTTTTTTGTTGCCACACATCATTCTCAAAACAATTTTTTTTATTATGCAGGACTATCACAATGAACTAGTCGGGGTATACTTTTCAAATCCAAGTACTATGACACAAATCTACACGTTGGACTCGTTTCCTTACTCTAGGGAACCTAAGGTGTTCAAGTTATACCTCAATTTCCAAACTTTCCCAAGTTCCTTAGTTCAAACTCCACTTCCCTTGAACTCTAAATACTTTCTTGACTACCTTACACACCTACCAATCACAAGAAAAATGTTACGGTCTCCGTAGGGGCGAATTCGATGTGATTTTTACCGAACTTACCGAACTTAAAAATAAAAGGTATTTAAATGGACAATACAAAACGGTAAAACCTCCCCCAAATTTGAACTAAACATTGTCTCAATGTTCAAGAATCAAGAGAAGAAGAGGTGTACTCACAGAGATCCTCACAGAGGGGTCGACAGGTAATGCAGTACCTCTTCGCTGCTTCCACGTTTTCCCTTGTAAAATCTCGTTTATTCCTGAAAAAACAATAACAACAAAAGAAACAACATCAATTCATAAAACTGTGGGTTGCCTCCCATGCAGCGCTTCGTTTAACATCGCATGGCTCGACGATCGACTCCCCATTATTATGGGGGGTACTTCAACTTCCAAACTCTATTGCTCGACTTCTTCGCAACAGAATATTGTGCCGGTTCAGAGATATGAGCAACTTGAAATGGTTTTGATCGTTCTCCCTTCTTAGTTGTGTTAATCTTCCCAACTGAAGGTTTGACATCTTTCTCCTTACCTTTCTTTCGACCCTCTTGAGTTTTTAAAGTGATTTCCTCATCAAAAAATTTCAAAGTGAGCGTACCTTTTTCCACATCAATATTGCACCGACTAGTAAGCAAGAACGGCCGACCAAGTATGATCGAAGTTTCTTCATCCTCGGGTATATCCATGATTTGAAAATCAACGGGGTAAGTGAAGTTATTGATTGTCACTAGAACATCCTTTGTTAGCCCATATGCCATCTTGGTTGTGTGGTCGGCAAACTTCAAGCTTGTTCCCGTATCGCTCACTTTTCCAATATCCAGCTTTTTGAAAAT
The DNA here is from genome assembly GCA_963859935.3 of Lathyrus sativus. Classification (NCBI taxonomy): domain Eukaryota; kingdom Viridiplantae; phylum Streptophyta; class Magnoliopsida; order Fabales; family Fabaceae; genus Lathyrus; species Lathyrus sativus. Next base: position 671,367,842 of record OZ012737.1, read on the forward strand.
TGATAACGGCATGAGACTCATACTAGCACCTGAATTGATCAGGACTTTCTTAAAAGTTCGATCCTTTATAGTACATGGAATTACAACTGGTCCAGGATCCTTCATCTTGATTGGTATTTTCCTTTCTTGTGCTATTTCCTTGCATTGCTCAGTTGTGGTCTTCGATTCTTCACCCATTGGTCTCTTTTTACCTATAACCTCTTTCATGAACTTCTTGTACAAAGGCATTTGCTCATGTGCTTCAAAGAAGGGCATGTTGATTTCCAATTTGTTGAACATTGCACTGAACTTTCCGAAGTCTTTCTCGTTCTGATCCTTCTTTGTAACTCTTTGAGGGAATGGTAATTTGATTTTCGGTTTGACCTCCTCTTTCTTTTTCTTTCCAGTTGACTTTTCAGTTAGTACAACTTCTTCTGGTTCTTTTATTTTTTTTCTTACCTCAAGTTCCACCTCTATACATTCTTCCCCCTTTGTTTTCTCCTCTTCTATCGCTTTCTGATTTCTTGTTTTGACAGCATTAACACTCTCTTGATTTTTCGGATTCGGTACTGTCGTGCTCGGGAGGGTTCCTTGAGCGTGTGTTGAGAGGTGTTGGGCTATCTGTCCCATCTGCGACTCAAGGTTTTTGATGGAAGCTGTGATGTTCCTTTGAATGTTCGGGTTTCTTCTTGGAATTGCATACTTTGAGCTACCATTCTTTCAACAGCTAACTCCCATTCTGCTTTTTGAGGGGCCTGTTGTTGTTGTTGTTGTTGTTGATATGGAGGTTGGTTTTGGTCTTTCCATGAAAAATTAAGATGATTCTTCCATCCTGGATTATAGGTCTGAGAATACGGATTGTCCTGCCTCAAAACTTTTATCTCTTCAACTTGTTGAGTAGTCGCAAGACAATGCACAGTATAATGGGGACCATTACAAATCTCACAACTAATAACTTTGACAGGTTGAACTTGAGCTACAGTTTCAGTACTCACCTTCATCCCTTTAAGCCTTCTTTCCACTTCAGCCTTGATTCGATCTTCCATTTTCACAACTTGTGCGGCCAACTTCAAGTCAACTGTTTCTTCCGGATTACTCACACCCCGGTCATATAATTCCAGATGTTCATTTGCAGCGATCGCTTCAATAATTTTTCTGATTCCAGTGGCTGTTGTAAAGTTGGATGAACCACCGACTGCTGTATCGATTAGCTGCTTAGTCTTCATCTTAAGACCATTCACAAACATCTGCATCTGTTCAGTTTGATCTAGATTGTGAGTAGGACATGCAACCAATAACCGTTTGAATCTTTTATACGAGTCCCCGAGTGATTCTCCCTCCCTCTGTTTAAAATTCATAATATCATATCGTTTGCGAATATACACAGAGGCAGGAAAATACTCATTCAGAAAGGCTTTTTCCATTTCTTCCCACGTAGTAATACTTCCGGCTGGTAAGGAGTAAAACCATTCTTCAGCTTCTTCAGATAAAGTGAACGGGAACATTATTAACATTTTAGCTTCATCTGTGTGTCCTTCAATCTTTAGAGTAGTGCTCATCATCAGAAATCTCTGTAGATGCTTATTTGCGTCTTCACTAACCTTTCCGGTGAAAGGTTTCCTCTCAAGGTGAGTGATTATGCTCGGATGCAGCTGGAACTTTGCAACATTCACTGGTTGATTCACAATGGTCATCCGGTTTGGTTGAGCATTTTCCCCTCCATAGTCTCCCAAAAGTCTCTACGCTGGTGGGAGATCCGCCATAGCTTCAGTATCTCTTTCTGATTCTGAACCCGAATCTAAATGAACAGAAACTCCTTCCTCTTCTGAAGCTAATAGTCTAGCTTGCCTACGTCTTTCGCGAAGAGTCCTTTCAATTTCTGCGTCCAAAGAAAAAATTAGCTGAGAGATCTCCTCGCATGAAAGTGTTAGACACAGATTAGTAGTAACAAAATAAAAATAATAAAAATTAAAATTAAAATTTGAAAATAAAATTTTGGTCGCAGAGCAACAAAATTTCAATTGAATTAGAATTAAACTTATATTCTGGCAGTCCCCGGCAACGGCGCCAAAAACTTGACCGGTAAATTAGCAAGTGTACTAATTGTACCGATGTAGTAATAAGGGGAAATTCCCCGAATATCGATCTCGTGGACTGCGTATGAACACAAGTTCTAAAATAATACAATTGAACAAAAAGTCATAGGGGTTTTGGTTTGTTTCTTACAATTTTAAAGGCCAAAAGGCAAAAGCAGTAAAATAAAGGTTTTAGACAGTTATGAGAAGCATGCTAGAGTAGGGTGTATGAGAAAACCTTGTAATAACCTTAATCCTTATTTTTCAGAAATCACTGCTCAATTCAATCGTTACCGATTTTAAAGATTAGTTGACTCTAATTCCTTAGTAGAAAACCCTTTGGTATTCTTCCTATGCCCCAATTCCTTGGCGGTATATGAACAATCCCAAGCAACATATTTCATCTAAAACATTACGGTTACTATAGGGTATCCCCATTCCTAGGCAATATCTACTATAGTATTATCGTATAAACGCGTTAACAATCGTTTTTCCAAACCTAAGGTTAACCGTAAAACAAATCCTTATTTGTCAAATAAGAAAAGCCATAAGAAAATTATACAATAACAACGATGATTAGAAAGTAGTGAAATCCATTATTCAAAGGAAACAAGGTTATTACAGAGTCAATTCAGGGACACCCCCTAGCATTGGGGGGTTTAGCTACTCATAATAATAAAGATAAAATCAACAATAAGACTAAACATTACAAGATAATTGGTTGCCTTGATCTTCAATGGCTTCCGCTCATGAGGACCTTCAGTTTCCCAAATCCTTGATCGCTCCAATCTTTCTCGTCCAATCTATTTTCCGTTCAAAAGTTCCATCCTTATTCTTTCTCAAAACACGTATCAAATAGTCTCAATTTAAACTAATCACTAGGGAAATACCCACAATACCCTCGGGGATCACAAGAGTCAAAAATACAAGAAAAATAGGGAAAAAAGCGCTTCCTGCAACACGGGCGCCCGTGTTGGCTTCCTGAAAGATTTTTCGCGTGAAATTTGCAAGTCCCAGGTGTCACAACACGGGCCGTGTCACACAACACGGGCACCCGTGTTGTGCCACTGTTTTTTCTCCAAAAATCGCCTTTTCTGAGCAAATCCTGCAACACGGGTCGTGTCACACAACACGGACACCCGTGTTGCACCCCTGTTTCGAATCTGACTTCGACTCCAACACGAAAGTCGTATCTCTCTCTCTTAGCTTTCCGACGGTTTTTAGAACGTCTCAAACGGATTCCCGGAACTCCAGTTATGATCGTTTTCGTGCAGACTGCTAAAGATTTCACAACAAAACTCTTCCGAAATCTTGCCATTTTCCCAGTTTTCGCTCTGCTTCTCCTTTATTGTATACCTGAACCTAGAAACAGTAAAAATACCAAATCGACGCGTAAAATGTAATAAAAACAACTAAAATGCGACAAGACAAAACAAATGATTAACTGACATAAACGGTAAAATAACGTGTAAAAACCACCGATCAGTGAGGTAAGTCCATAGTTTTCAATTGTAATCATCTATGAACATGACAAAGTATCTATTGCCTACAATTGAATCCACCTGGATTAGACCACATACATTAGAGTATATGACTTCTAGAATTTCCTTCGACTTCCTTCCTACATCCTTGCTGAAGTTATTCTTGTGTTGTTTCGACTAAACACACTATTTACAAACTTCACTTGGAATGTCGATTTCAGGTAATCTTAAAGCCATATTTCTTCTCTTTACCTCTCTGATGTCATTGAAGTTGAGATGACTTAGTCAAAAATTCCATAACCATTCATCTATATTGGCTGCAGTTTCTAGGCGTTTGTGCTTCATCACATTGAGTTCAATCTTGAAGGTCCTATTCTGAGACATTAGAGCCTTCAAGATCAACCTACCACCTATGTCGAGAACTTTCATCATCTTGTCTTTGATCGGCACCTTGTAGTTCTTTTTGACTAGCTGCCCTATACTGAGCAAATTACTCTTCATGCCTGGAATGTATAACACATTGAAATTTTTTAACCTCTTGCATCTTTCCACGTAATCAAAACATTGTCAATACCTTCAGCTACTAGAGTATTGTCATTTGCAAATTTCACCATGTTCTTCGACGAGGGCGTCATGTTGACAAACCAATCTTACCTTCCAGTCATGTGTGATGAGCATCCTGAGTTCAAGTACCACTGGTCCTAGAATCTCTCTTTGTTTCTTGTTGTGACCATTAACAACATCTTTTCTTCTTCATGCTTCTCCATCTTTGCATCAATTTCTTGATTCTTCTTCTTTTCTCGACATTCACTAAAATAATGATCATACTTCTAACAATTGAAACACTGAATGTGACTTTTGTCAGACTTTCGTCCACCACCTCTTCCTCTACCTGCAACACCACCTCTTTGGTTGCCTTGGTTATAGGGTTTTCTTTGATTCAACCAGTTTCCTTCCTGCTGATTTCGACAAGTTGAATTGTTGTAGCTTCCTCTACCTTTGTTGCCATTTCGGCTTCCTTTGCCTATCCTTTCCTTTTTTGACTGCGCCTGCAAAGCCATATCACTCTTCGAATTTCCTGCAGCTCTCTCAACCATCCTTTATTCATGAGATCTCTCTATGCCAAAGAAGGCCTTTAACAACGTTTTTTTTGTCTTTAGCAGCGCTTAAAAGCGCTTCCTAAAGTGGCGCTGCTAAAGGTAAAGGCAACGCTTTTTTTATTGAAAAAACGCTGTTATAGGCCCACTTTTAGCAGCACTTTTCCAGAAAAGCGCTCTCTATTCTCCCCACCTTTAGCAGCGCTTTGAAAAGCGCTGCCTAAAATGTATTTGCTGAATACTTTTTAGCAGCGTTTTTGCAAAAAGCGCTCTCTATTCCCCCCCATATAGCAGCGCTTTTGCAAAAAGCGCTCTCTATTCCCCCCATATAGCAGCGCTTTTGAAAAGCGCTGCCTAAAATGTATTTGCTGAATACTTTTTAGCAGCGCTTTTGCAAAAAGCGCTCTCTATTCCCCCCCATATAGCAGCGCTTTTGCAAAAAACGCTCTCTATTCCCCCCATATAGCAGCGCTTTTGAAAAGCGCTGCCTATTCCCCCCTTTAGCAACACTTTTCTTAAGAAAAGCGTTGCCTAATCCCCCCTTTAGCAGCGCTCTTATAAGGGCTGTCTTTCCCCTCCATTTCCCCCCTATAGCAGCGCGTTTTGGAGTGCTCTCTATACCCCTCTTTTAGCAGCGCTTTTTCAAGAAAAGTGTTGCCTAATCCCCCCCTTTAGCAACGCTTTTATAAGCGTTGTCTTTCCCCTCCCCTATCCCCCCTTTTAGCAACGTTTTTTCAAGAAAAGTGTTGTCTTTTCTTCACGTCATTGAATTTTTTTTTTAAAATCACTTTTTTATAGCGTTTTTTTGGTAAAAGCGCTGTCTATTTTTCATATTTTTTAGAAACGATTTTTGTTGAATTATGTTGCACCATTTTTTATAATTTTTTTGATAAACCTACTTATAACAATTATATTAACCACAGGGCCTTTATTTCAACACTTTGGCCTTATATATACCATAATCAGTGTAATTCAACACATAAACCTGCTTATAATTCAACACAATCCGATCCTCACAACAACTTCACAAATACATTCACTGTATATATAATTACAAAACCGATAACTTTACAAATACATTCATTATACATATAATTACAAATTTCATATTTCCGGATCCTTACAACAACTAACTTTTAGATCGAAGTATATCAACAAATTCCAAAACTACATACGACTTCCAGAAATATAATTATCCAGTAGTATGTACATAACATCACAACAACACAAATCTCTATAAACTCCAATGATCAAAAGACAGAAAGACAATATATATATATATATATATATATATATATATATACCTTATACAATTCTCAACTCAAGAATGTATTAACACCATTCACCCTTAATTTCTTCCAATCTGTCTTTCGAGTAAGTACCACACTTGAATTCATCAAAGTACAATATAATATAACATAACATGCATGATTTAGTTTTAAAACTAATTACTCAGATGAAATATCGGTTAAATATTAAAATAAATCATATAACATATAAATCCATACCATGTTTGGAATCTCTATTTGACCCGAATGAATAATTTCCTTCATAAACCTCAATACAAAATATCCGCAATCACTTGCGATAACTGGAGAATTCCTTCGTTAAAACCGGCTAAAGAAAAAATATGGAGTGAGATACATGTATGATATAAACGAATATTTATCAACCATATTCTTCATATTAGGATATTTTGTTTGATCACCATCTAATGAATCCAAATAATACACTATTTCTTTTATCAGATTAATCGCAACCAACAATCAGTGTTCACTGTAAAATAAGACAAAAGTTTAGACGAAATTGTTATATAGAATGGAAAAATACGACTAATTATAATAAATGAATTTATAATGAAATCTAACCCATGGCCAGTGTTATATGGCAAAAAATACAACTTCTCTGTATCTGCGACCATAAATGTTTGAACTAAGTAATCTCTAACTACATCTGGAGTATGATCGATTGACCATGTGTTGATACAACTAGAAGATAAGAATGTGAATCTCTCTATCAATTGATGCGTGACCAATAACTTGTCATACAAGAACCTTAAATAAAAATATAATAAACATTAGAATATTCATTGAAATGAGCAAATAAATTGTTCAATTATTTAATTAAAATTGATCGGAGTACCTGATGTATGAATGCATAACATCGATGCCTAATTCAGAATGTTGGAAAATCTGATCCAAGTCCTCTTTAGCAATTGTTTCGGCATAATCAAAATTGAAAATACCTTCCTCCACAGGTATTTGACGAATGACACCCTCAACCACGTCTGTTGTTCCTACATATGTTTCAAGGCACAACCTAAATCGAGGAACATATGCTTTTTTTGGCTCGACCTTTTTTTTGTTGGGCATCTTGCTAGATTCAGGCATCTTACCCTTGCTAACTTGTTGCAAATCTTGAGCATGAACCTAAAAGCCATATAAGTTAAGTAGTTATTGTATAAGATCGTAAAGCTATTGAAATTGGAGGATATAATTATGTTGACATTTTCTATGCATATATATCAATTAATGTAGTAGTACCTATTTTTTTGATGCAGCTGACTCGATTTCCCGCACAATCCCCTTATCTTTTGATTTGGATTTTGCAGAAGTTTAAGATTATCATGTAAATAAATGGTACGTAAATGTAAGAATAACTTACATGTATGGATCGTAAAACATTTGAATACTACAAGGTTCATAATGGTGTTCAACCTACCTCATCATCTATGAAAATGATATTTGATGGCCATGCAACATACGATACTATTGCGTCTCTCACCAATGTTGCATCTGAAACATCATCTGGTATGAGCAACAACACACACACCCTCTAAAGAAATATCAATTAATACTTTCAAAAATCCAGCAGGGAGCGGTTTATGGTGAAGTAAGTCTCCCAAAGTGTTATGCACTTTTCCCTTGCCAACCATGCGATAACTCGGTGACGATAAATAGAGCCAACATGGTGAAATGCCCTAAATAAATAATGAATATGATTAATGTGTCAATTAAGAAAATTGTGCTAAATTAATTTCAAAGTAATATATATAATTACCTCGAGAAGCTTCTGCTGAAAATTACAATTGATACTATCTTTGTACTAGTATCTTTACACTTTGGATCGCGCCTTTCTGACATGTATCTCTCTTTGTCCTTTTGCAATTCACGAATTTGAGCTTTCAATTCTTCCAACGTCTCTATCACTTGTTTATTGCTAGGATTTTTATTCTCTGGCTGCTTATACAATTTTGTTGGAGTGACACCAAATCCCTTACCCCCACACGCCCAGAATACTCAGGAATATTCAACACTCGACTCAGTACGCTCTTGCAATCATCTTCCTCAGCTGCAGTTATAGTCTGAGATAAACTCTCTTGAAATATAGATAAAGCATAAATATATTATACGCATTTGAGTTTATGACAGAACTAATGTCGTACTTACACATTGCTCAAATACTTGTTGGACTTCTTCCTGAACGACTCCATCTCTACCCACACGGGCAACCTTCCACAAAACATGGTCTAGAAGAGATGTTGTGTCACTTTTCTCCTATTCTAACTACACAATAAGACAAATAATAAGTTTCACTTTTCTCGTATTCTAACTATATCATATTAAAGCATTTATATATACTTACTATTTTTTATTGTAAGCGTGCATATCTCAAACGCCCTTTTTTGTATGGATACGCGGGTTTTGATGTTCGTTGCCGATTTACGTCACTCATAGCCTGGAAAATAAGTTTAAGTCATATCAGAACTCATTTGGAAGAAGTACATATATTATACATTGTTCATGATAAGTTAGAATTACATGGAATTCTTGGGTTCTTCGCTTGGCAACAAGTTTTTCCTATTCTTCAACTGAAATTAGATCAACATATTTCTTTGGACGCTCTGATTCGACAAATTTTCCATCAGAATCTTTAAGAAACTTGTTCGTTAAAAATGCTCTAAATCTTCTTAGTCGTTTTTCGGCCAATTGAAGACAATATTTTTTCCGGTCGTCATCAATATTAAAAGATCTCTGCAAACAAATAAACATACATATAATATGTTAGTATAAGTAATTTAAATATATAACCGTTGACATAATTAAAAAATATCAGATATCATACCTGTATCTCGCTCCATATATTTTTCTTTAGCCGGTTTTAACGATGGAATTCTCCAATTATCGCAAGTGATAGGAATTTGCGAACGAACAAGTGCTCCAATGTAACTTGTCAACATCACACCAGTTAGGCTCAATTAATTGGTCTGTTTCATTCCAATGCACATCATACTTTATACCTTTATCTCTCGCACGAATGATTTTTTTCATAATCGTTATTCCTCTTGTAATATCTCCTTCCACGTCTTGTGCTGGTTCGTTTCCATCATGTTTAGAAGTATCATGTGATTTTTCCTCGTTGGTAGCCATAATACCTGTAATTCAGAAAAACCAAATTATGAAATGAATGACAAATATATATGAAAAATAAAACATATAAATAAGAAATATATATGAAAAATAAAACATATAAAAACTATTGAATGACATGATATATAATTTAATTGAATGATATAATATGTAATTTTACAAGTACCTTTGTCACTAACATCTCTTTCTTTTCTTCGTTGGAACGTGGTTTACTTGTCTCTGAACAACACAGATGAATGGATTGATCCAAATTCCCTCGTTATGATCATTTCTAATATATGATTCGTCCGCTATAATATTCTCATCTTGATCATCTATAATATAAGATTCCTTCTCAACATCAACATCACTCTGTCTCTAATGTTATCATCGATTACTTTGTTGGAAAAAAGAACTTTAGACCATTTCGTACTTGTTGGATCAGTGACATAGAACACTTGTTTAGCTTGCGTGGCTAGAATAAAAGGCTCATCTTTGTACCCCACCTTATTAAGATCCACATGCAAAAATCCTGACTTATCCATTCATATGCCACTATTATTTTCAACCCACTTGCATCCAAAGATAAGAATCTGAAAATTCTCATAATCAAACACCCAAATGCGGTCGATAACCCCAAAATATGACAAATTTGCATATTTGGGGTTTAAGCCCTTCACACTTGAAATGTGCATTGCTTCAGCAAGCACGGTGACACCACTATTTTGCATTGTACTTTTATCATCTTGTTCTTTGGTATAAAATGTGTATCCATTAATTGCGTATGCGCTATAAGAAAACACATGCAAACTTGGACCATATGCTAAACATCTCAACCATTTTGTTATTGAAGCGGGATTAGAATAAAATTTTGAAAATATATGATCCTTGAACCATGTTATTAAACTTCGATTGTGCTCACGTACTATCTAATTTTCATTTCTATTCAGATTTAAACCTCGGAGAACGTCCTTGTGCATTTCAACATATGGATCAACCTCAATGTCATTGTGCAGAACATACAAATGCACTTGCTCCCGTTCATCCCTTGAAACTGTCACAACTTTATTTCCAATTAACTGTTTTCCTATTATTTTTTCAACAACATGAGATTTTTGGAGGCCAATGGATTGAACATTGGACAAATAGTCAGTACAGAACTCAATTGCTTCTTCAACAATGTATCGTTCAACAATACAACCCTCTGATCGACTTTGGTTTTTCACATACCCTTTCAATATTTTCATATAACGTTCAACACGGTACATCTATCTCATATAAGTTAGTCCACACAATTGTGTCTCTTTCACAAGATGAAAAACTAGATATATCATTATGTCAAAAAATGATGGAGGAAAATATATTTTAAGGTCACACAAAGTAATAACTATTTCTTTTTGCAATGTTGGTAAGATCGCAAGATCGATCACCTTACTACAAATTGACCTGAAGAAAAAACACAATTTAGTTATTCTGCTTCTCACTTTTTTTGGCAAAATAAAACGTATACCTATTGGTAGAAAGTGTTCCATTATAACATGACAATTATGTGTCTTTAAGCTCTTTAACTTGAGGTCTTTCATAGAAACAAGTATTCTAATATCTGAAGAGTATCCTTCTAGAACTTTAACTTCACTTAGAAACTTACACAATATTTTTTTTCTCCTTTCTAGATAAAGTATAAGCAGCAGGTGGTAGATATGTTTGATTTTCTTTCTTCAAGGGTCCTAATTCATTTTTTATTCCCATTGCTACCAAGTCCTGTCTTGCTTTAAGGTTATCTTTAGACTTCCCTTGTGTATTGAGTAACGTACCAATACCACTTTCAAATACATTTTTTTCAATATGCATAGCATCAAGAAAATGTCTTACATACAACGACTTCCAATACGACAACTCAAAAAAAATTGACCTCTTCTTCCACCCACGCGTGACAAGCATATGAGCAAAAGACTTGCCAAACTTAGTACTCACATGTTTCACCTTTTTAAAAATTTATTCACCGGTCAATGTAGGTGGAGCTCTACTTTATTTTGAATTTCCATTGAATGCTTTTCTCCACCAACGACAGTGATGATTAGAATTTAAGAATTTACGATGACCAAGAAAGACATTCTTTTGACCAAATTCTAATAGCGTCCAATCTGTGTTTTCTTCATAGATAGGACACACACATTGACCTTTAATGCTATACCCCGATAGATTTTCGTATGCTGGAAAATCATTAATTATGCCAAACAACATTGCCCTTAAATTGAAACTTTCTTTCCTATATCCATCATAAACCTCTACACCATTCTGCCACAAACTCTTTAAGTCTTCGATTAAAGGTGTCAAGTATATGTCTATGTCACTCCCTGGTTGTTTAGGGCTAGAACTTAACATATATAACATCATGTACTTACACTTCATACATAGCCATGGAGGTAGGTTATAAATCATAATAATTACAGGGCATGTGGAATGTGAGATACTTTGTAGACCATGCAGATTCATTCCATCAGTTGGTAATGCCAAACGGAGATTTCTAGCTTCTTCTCCAAAATCAGGATACTCATTATCAATTTTCATCCACTGTGGTGAATCTCCCGGATGTCGATACTTCACATCTATAATTCTATCATCTGCATGCCAAGTCAAGTGTTTCGCATCTGTTTCACTATGAAACATGCGTCTAAATCTCGGAATTATAGGAAAATACCATAAGACTTTTGCTGGTGACAACTTTTTCTTATACTGAGATACACTGCATTTAGGACACTCGTTTAATGATGCATAATCATTTCGAAACAAAATGCAATCATTTGGACAAGCATGTATCTTATCATAGCTCATGCCAATAGAGCATAACATTTTTTTAGGTTCATAAGTTCGATTGGGAAGAGCATTATCCTTCGGAAGCATCTCTTTCATAAGGGCTAATAACTCCGTGAAACTTTTATCCGACCATCCATTACCCGCCTTTAAGCTGTACAAATTTAATACCGCAAACAATCTCGTGAAAGTAGTGCAACCTTTATACAATGATTTCTCTGCATCGCTTACCAACCTCTCAAACATCTTGGGACAATCCTGAAGATCTTCTTCAAGTGCTTCTACAATCTCTTCGACTCGATCACAATCATATGTATCCCTGTCATTTCCATTTGAAGCATATGTCGTATTATCCCCCGGTTCAACATTCTCGTTACTTATCTCACCATGTAATATCCAACATGTATAACTTCGATCAATTCCATGTCTCATTAAATGAGATTCCAACTAAACTGCGTCAATCTGACGCCCATAACAGCAACCTAAGCAAGGACATGTGATCCTACTAGGGTCTTTGGCGTGTTCAACAATAAACTTAACGAATTTTGATACCATATTCTCGTACTCTTTTGACAATCGATTGGAAGACATCCATATTTTATCCATACTAATTAAGTAGGCTAAACTAAACTAAGAAAGCTAAACAAAAACAGCGAATACCTGTAGCACCTGTAGAGAAATCACCAACTTCTAGAACTACACGGTAGGATTCTTGGAAACAATCACAATCTTCACAAGTAACCCCTATAACAAATTAACATACAAAATTAATTCATGTTATCATCAACAACATCAACATCAACATTAACAACATCAACAACAACATTTGGAATCACATTTAACAACGTCAAAAAATGATATATTTGGTATGAAGCAACTAAACTAAGTAAGCTAAACAAAAACAACGAATACCTGTAGCACTTGTAGAGAAATCACCAACTTCTAGATACACAGTAAAATTCTTGGAAACGATCACAATCTTCACAAGTAACCCATATAACAAATTAAAATACAAAATTAATTCCTGTATTCATCAACAACATCAACATCAACATTAACAACATCAACATTGACAACATCAACAACATCAACAACAACATTTGAATAACAACCAAAGATGAGCATTTCAATAACAACAAATACAACAACAAGATTCATGAGAATTTAAATAAAGAGTATTCTATATTCTTTTTAATGTCTCAACCAATCTATTGAAGATAAGCACAACCTCTTCATGCTTATATACAAATCCTTGTGATTTTTTAAAAGCAACATAAACAAGTCTTCCAAATCTCTAGTAATGTTATCCATGAGACCAATATTTTGTAAATAAAGAACATCTCAAACTCATCTCTAGTAATGTTACTAGTACTAGCTTACGACATAGATATATTTAAGTGTCATAAGAAGAACTATTTTTCACAATATTTTGTCACAACAAATAAGCAAAAAAACGTATACAATATTTTTTACAACAAATAAAGCAAAAGAACTATTTTTCACAATATTTTGTCACAACAATATTTTATCACAACATTTCCATAATATTTCAACCTGAAAAACTTATACAGTTTGAATACCTTAATATGATATAGTTATACAACATTTCCACAACATTTCCACAATATTACAATCCATAACCATGCAAATGAAGAAAATAACTAAAATACCTTGAAAATGGTGGAATGGTCAGACAAATGGAGTACTGTGGCCGGCGGAAAGGAAGAAGACGAAGGACGGAGGGAGGGAGGATGACAATCGACGGTGCAAAAACAGTTTATTGGTCGCGAGAGGTTTATCAGAAATGGAAGGGTTTTTTGTGAGAGGGAAAGAAAGCTTGAACGTTAAATGTGTATACTGTTTCTGACTTGTAAGTGGTTCGTTTTATTAAATTTATAAAAATAACACTTATAGCAGCGCTTTTGAAAAGCGCTACTGAAACCCCCACATATAGCAGCGCTTTTGAAAAGCGCTACTGAAACCCCCACATATAGCAGCACTTTCATATAATAAGCGCTCTCTAAGGTCTGTCTTATGTAGGGCCTATAACAGCGCTTTCGTATACCCCCCTTTAGCAGTGCTTTTTCAAAGCACTTTCGTATACCCCCCATTTAGCAGCGCTTTTTCAATGCGCTTTCATATGCCCCCCTTTAGCAACACTTTTTCAAAGCGCTTTCGTATACCCCCTTCTCTAGCAGCGCTTTCAAAAAAGCACTTTCTTTAAAAAGCACTTTCTAAAGTCAGCGAATTTTTCCCTTTTTTTTTCCAACTCTTTGGCAGCGCTTTTACTCAAAGCGCCATCTTTTCTGCACTGCCAAAAATCATTTTTGGCATAGTGAGACTCAAGCGTCCCTTGAAGCTCTTCCTTCGTCAATACTGGCAAGTCTTTCGACTCTTCTATGATTACTACCAAGTGGTCGAACTTTGGAGCCAACGACCTTAAGATCTTTGCAACAACTAATCTTGATGTCAACACTTATCCACATACCTTGATTTGATTCACCAGCTTCATAACTCTAGTGAAGAAATCTGGTATACTTTCATTTTCTTCCCTCTGAAGCAATTCATACATTCTCTTGTGAGTTTGTAACCTCACATCTTTCACCCTTTATGCGCCTCCAAATGACATTTCAAGAATCTCTCACGCTTCCTTCGCTGATTCTACATCACTAACCTTTTCAAAATTATTTGGATCTACACATTGATGGATTATAAAGAGAGTTTTATAATTTTTCTTCTTTGATTCTTTGAATGCAACATTTTCTTGATCCGTTGTGTTTTTTACGAGCAGTGCTACTCCTCCCTTCACAAGATCGCAAATATCTTGATAACAGAAAACCACCTTAATCTGCTTGCACTAATTCTCATAATTATCTTTCCTGAGAATTGGAAGATTTGTTGGAAAGTACCCGTTTAGATGATTCATCGCCATCACGATTTTCCTTCCTTGAATCGTAATCGCAAATTCAACCACAACCTATGGAGAATTTCACTTAATCAATCTTGATCTCAAGATTGTTCTCACTCACGTAATGACAATGAAAGAAAAGTTTAGAACGAGAGAAAGAAAATAAGCGTTGGAGAAGAAGAAGACGAATAATTTTTCTGCAGAGAACTCTCTGCTCACAAACCGTAGAAATTCTGTTATTTCACTTGCAACTGCAAACTGTGAATTACAAAATATGATGAGTTCATATACAAAATAAGAGTTTCTCCCTATTTATAGATTTAAATTTGCTTGCACCCCAAGACAAAACGCAAAACCATAAAAGCCCAAAATAACTAACATTACTAAAATTGGCCTAAGTCGAAATCTTGTGTGAAGCAGCCTGCTTCGACACTTCGACACACTAACACATTTAGCTAATTTGACGAATCCTTGTTTCTGTCGAGCTACAATGCTTCAACACAAGGAATTATAAACTCAACAGTGTAATCATTCTGTGATGAAAATGTATTACTTTCTAATAATATTTGGTGTACTATTTTATTAAATTTGTAAGGTTCCTAAATATTTAGAAGAAGTTGCAGATTTTTAAGACAAATTTAAACTCCAATTGAGTAGTTTTTGAATTAGACATTTAAATGCATCTTTTGAAAGTTGTGTAGTTTTTGAATTAATAGATTTTTGAGAAAAAGTTAAATTTCAATATGATAACTTTTATTTTATTTCAATATTTTTATTTTAAAAAATAAGTAATTTAAAATGTCAAGTATATATAAAAAATAGACTTTAAAAAATGGTTTTTAAATCCGTGAAGTACAGTATGTGAGCTAAATCAATTCTTAACTAGACGAGACAAATTGGGGGAGTTAGACTCGACTCGACTCATTTTCAACCCTATTCATAAAAAAATTTTAAAACTTATTTTCATACATTTTTCAAGATAATTAAGTTTTTATTTTTTTATTTTAATTTAAAATATAAATATAATATAATAATAATAAAATTATTCATATATTTTTTTTAAATAGACCTACCTAATAGGCTTAAAAGATTTTTTTTATGACCTCTTATTTAAAATTTTTAACTAAACAGGCTTATAAAAATGTTTAAAATTTTCTATTTAAAAAAAATCTAAGATTTTTCTATTTAAAAAAAAATCGGACCTAACCTAAACATGTCTAAACTAGATCGTATGCCCCTGTATTATTGACCAAACTTATTTTTATTCTAATACAAGAGTCATACATTTTTAAATATTCAAAATATAATATAAGAAAAAGATATTAAAATTATCCAAAAAAATCTAAATTGTTAAAGTAAAATTTATAAAACATCTGATGCAATTTTATCTATATATTTTTTAGGGTGGAGCAATATTATATCAAACCTCTTTAATTTATCAAAATAATATCTATATCATAAACAATATCTGATTCGTTAAATTAACACAAAATTCATATTTTTAAATTTAGGATTATGGTTTTATTATATTATAGTTAACAATGGCGTAATCATGATAATGTGTAGTAACATATTTTTAATAATATAGCAGTATCATCCAATAATTGTGTACATATATTTTTAATAAAAAATTTAATAATTACAATTGGTTAAAAATTTTAAATAATTTAAAAAATAAAATTAAAAATTATAAAAGAAAAGAAAATTATTAACAATATCCGAAACTTTAAATTTAATTCAGCTTTTGATTGGTGTGAAAATGAATTTGAGTGGGTGTATAGGAAACATGACCCGTGAAAACAAAACCGAAATCGAAAACTATATTGGGCCAAATCAACGCAAAAACCCTAATCAGGTAAACCCACCTTTTCTACTGCACCACGAGCTCCGACTATAATAAAACCCTAAAACGCCCATTTTTGGGAGTGTTGAGATTTGGCCGAATTCTGCTTCAGCTGCTGCCGTGAAGATGGTGAAGGGACGTCAAGGCGAGCGTGTTAGGTACTTTCTTCATTTCATGCCATATGTTATCGCTTTTCTCTCTCTGATTTGCGTTTTTATGTACTCGTAGATTTTGGCCTGATACGGTAGTTTAATCTTTTTTTCTGCTATTTGTTTTGTTTGTTGCTTTTATATAGTGTTCGTCTATGTTTTCGAAGTTCAATGTTCTGGTTTAGTGATTATGATTATGATCGATTTAATTAGGTTATAGCTACTGTTTTAACCGTGAGAACTGAGAAATTTGGTGCTATCTGATTTGGAGAAATTAGGGGACAGTTTAGAGGGATTTGAATGATTTTATATTTAGTTTATAGGCAATAAGCTTAATCTGTTGGTGAGAATAAACATGGAAACTATTTTGTTGCACGAGAAATATTTTGAGTTGGTCTTCTGAAATCTCAAATGACAGTAAAATTAACTTTTTTAAGGTAATGTCCAATGCTTATTTGACAGATATTTGAGACTGGTACCAAATTGAAAATACGCTATTCTTGTGACCTTTTAGGCTTCTAGGTTTTTTTTTGTTCTTTTCTCAAATATCAGTTTGTGGATTTACTCTAGTTTTTGTATCTGTTTTATCAAATATCACTGAATTTTAACTTTATTTCTTCATATAATAAGCTAATACTAAACTATCCTTTTCAATTTCTGTTAGGCTCTATGTGAGGGGTACCATCCTTGGATACAAAAGGTATATTCTTTATCATTCTATCTTTTTTAATTAATTGTGTTGCCCATTTTTCACTATGTATATTTGTTTTGGTATTTTAAAATGTTGTATTAGATGGTTTGGTTTAGTACTTACTCTTTTATGTTGTTTTTCTAGATCCAAATCAAACCAGTACCCAAACACATCTCTGGTCCAAATTGAAGGAGTGAACACCAAGGAGGAGGTAGCATGGTATGCTGGTAAGCGGTTGGCATATATCTACAAGGCCAAGGTGAAGAAGAATGGAACTCATTATCGCTGCCTATGGGGAAAGGTTACAAGGCCACATGGTAATAGTGGTATTGTCCGTGCCAAATTCACATCAAATCTTCCTCCCAAATCAATGGTAATAATTTACCAATATGATTTTTTGTAATTATTTATTGTGTTTTGTAATGTTGTCTTGACTTTGAGTTTGAATTCATTTCAGGGATCGAGGATAAGAGTATTTATGTATCCCAGTAACATCTGAGGTAAACCCGAGTCTTTGGATTCTTTTTGAATTGTTTGCTATTTTTTTCCAATATCTCCTTGAAACATTTCTGAACCCCTTCCTGTGTTCTTATTCATTTTGGTAGTCGATAGGGCACATCTTTGAATCTTGTAATGTGTTTTATGGAAGTTCATGTTTTTCTTATATGGATTAATCAATATTCTTATGCATTAATCAAACTTTCTAGTATAATAACAAGGTCTGAAAACAGTGAATCTGTCTTTCATGTAGTCATAATTTCTTGGTGTGATAATTTAATTTAGTGCTGCACTGTCTTACCACGTGGTTCGTATACTCAAAAGTTATGCTGTCTTAGTACATGCTCTCAAATAGAAGAACTGTATGGTTCTAAATCATGGTAAATGTAATATGCATATCTGATCTGAAAATTAGGCAATTTTATGGTTGAATAATCTTCTGTGACTTTTAAGAGAATTTGAAACTATGTCTATGATAACTGTTAAGTTCTATTCTTAAATGTTTGTGATAGTGTTTTTAGTTTTGAAAATTTCAATGCAAGCCTCTTCTATGGTCCAGATTCAGGGAGTTTGGAGTTGTTTACAATGCCCTAATGTTAAATTGATTTTTTTTTTTGCAGATGCAGGAGACATGGCCAGTAGAATTGTGTGGTGGTTTCTAGCTTCAGGGAATTTTGTTTGATTTTAACTTTTGAGGATTTTTTTTTTTGGTTTAGACATTTATATGAAGAAATGGTGTCATCTGCTGTAATCGCTGTTGTCCCTGAAATATTAAGTTCAATACTATGCATGTGTACTTTCTTATATCTAATTATTACAATGTTTGTTAGTATCTCTGATGGTTACAATTACAATGTTTTTCTTGCATTTTATTCATCAACTTTAGTTAATGAAATTAATATATGTATCCGTTCCATACAAGTTTTTAAGATTTTTATTAAACAGACCTTAAGATACAAATTTGAAATTACAGAAATATATACTTAGTAGAACTGTGGTCAGCCTAGTGCTGGAGTTGGTTACCATAGCTGGAGGTTCTTAAATATGTTCTTTTGATTCTTTTTAGCATGTTTCGGTCAAGTAAATCTGTTGGTGGTATAATCCCCTATCAAAGATTTTACATTTGTTGATCCTAAAACTTTATTTTTTTGTCATGCTCCATATTATCATAAACATAAATTCATCATTAATATGATTTCAAAATCTAAAATTTAAAAATATGAAGCCAGAACTATTAATTTCTTCAATTCAAATAATGAAGAAACAAAATTAGATACTTAAACTTATATTTAGAATATGTTACTATAAACTAGTAAAATTCATCACCTAACTACGGTTTGATTTGCTTCGACTAACTCTACTCTCGAAAGGTTTTTTTAGTTCATCATAGTAAAAAAGTTCTTCATAAAATACATCCTGCACACATCCTTCATATTTTGTTTCTAAACCAAGATACCAAATCTTTTATAATCCTTTATATCATTTTTCAAAACCAAGATATCAAAACTTTTGTTTTCATTCTCTTAGTAAGTCTATATATACAATTTTCTTTATTTTCTTTTTGATTTTTAAAATTGATATAATCTGTCAAAAATTTGAGTTTAATTCACCGTCTTTTTAGTCTCATTCTTAACGTTTTATATTTTTTTTTAAGTTTTACCATTTTTACACCTAAATTATTTTTTAAAATAATATTTTTTAAGTCAAATTTTATTCTGAACACTTTTATTTCACTGTCACAATTTTTTATCCAAAATTCAAAATCTCTTGAATCTCCAACATTTTTTTAGTTACTTTTATAATATCTTGCCTATCTTGCTTCATATATCACTTGCACTTTTTGTAGTTGCAAATGACATGCTAAACAAAATTGTTCAAAAAATTATAAAACACAAAAAAAGACAGTTGAGAGAATCAAAAGATTTTAAATCTAAGAATAAAGAATCGAATAAAAGCTAGAGTAGAATATCTTATAATTAAACAAATAATGTTTGAATCTAATCAACTCCAAGAACATATAGCTGGCATGGATTCTAACTAGTTTCAATATATCTCTTTCAAATAACAAATTCTTCAATTTATCTTTGTTATGCTGACCCTATCTTATGACACTAGATTCCACCAATAGGGTACAAAATTCATTTGTTGCGCCAATAAGTGATACATATCATGATTATTGCCATTTATTTATTGACTAAAAGTGTCATCTATAAAAACAATGTAGAATCATTTTGAACCATTTGAAACATGACTTGACGAAGCCCCATTTTATTTTTTCATCTCCCACTAGTTTGAGAAGTTTGATTTTCAATTGGAGATGCATTAACCATATTTTGACTTGAGCTATGTCACATTATAATCTTTTAGAATAGAATTTTCTCTGTATCAACTTTATTCACTTAAAAGATAGAGTTTGAATGGTTAGAATATGCATAATCTTGATCAAGAATGATGTATATAATGCATGTCGGTATTAATAAGATTTGAGCCAATCACTTCATAATCAACTTATACAAAATTTGCACAATCTTACTGCTAGATTGATGCAACAAGTATTAGTTTATTCTATATTTTCATTGATTGCATATAGACTTTGGTTGAGTGGCCACCAAGTGACGCAATTATCTCATTTTTCTAACTGTACAACAAATTTAGACTTTTTCAGTTGAATTCAATTGTGACCAAATCAAATTTCATAAATTCTTGTGGTATGCGTTAACTGAAAATGCAGTCAGGCAATGTATTTGTTTAAATCAAATATGTTTTGATTTTTCTTTTAGTTTATTTTCTTTCTTTCCTCAAAACTCCGCTAAATATCTATTTCTAAATTTAAATTTTTATTATAGTTGTTTTGGATAGGATTGACAATTGAATCCATTAAGATAGAATCCATCTAATCTATTTTAAAAAAATTCATTCAATCCATTCACTACATAAAAAGTAAGTTAATTGATTGAATTAAATCCACAATGTATAAATTAATTAAATTCATCCAACATATTTTAAAGATTCAATGAATTATTTTTATCTCCGTTAAATTTATTTTTTAAAAAATAATTTAAAATGATTTTTTTAAAAAAATAGAATTGGTTTTCTTTTCCAAAAAAAACTAATTTTTTTTGAAAATTAAAATATCGATTTTTAGAAAATACAAAAAGTCAAATTTTTCCAAAACAAAACTGATTTTTTTTCAAAAAAAGAACTGATTTTTTCAAAAATTAAAAAAAAACACAAAAAATTGATTTTTCCCGAAAAAAATCAATTTTTTTCAAAAATACAAAAAATCAATTCCCCCCCTCAAAAATACAAAAACTGGAACAATAAACACCAAACTCCATAAAAAGGATTTGTAATAGCTTTTTATTTCCTGTTTTTTATGAGCATCTCTTCTTCCTCCTTCGCCCAAAAATATCTTCGCCTCCAAACTTTCATTACTAGTTTCTTGAATCACTTTGATGAAGTCTCGTGGTCCTGTTAAATCCAGTTTATAAGAAAGTGATATTTTACTCAATTCGATACTCGGGCGTAATTCTAAAACCCCTGGGAGTGATCGAAGAGAATCTTTGATAAGCTTAACCATTGAATGATCATCGAGATCACCTTTCACTTGAAGATCTATTTTGCTTAAATCTTCACTTGAACTGATAAGAATGGCTTCAAATCCAGCACCATCAACTACTTCCAAGATTTGGCTATGGGTAATTATGTTTGGGTTGTAATGAACGTTGGCTTCTTCAGTTGCTAAAACTACTCGAGCTTTAACTACTCCGGCGAGGGCGATCAGTGTTGATTCAACCGTAGTAGAGCATGACGTGCATGTCATTCCTTTGATTTGTATACGACATATTTGAATTGAAATATCATTCGTCACGTCCGCTACTAATGATGCTTCAAATCCAACATCTTCAATTGACTCACAAATAACCTTCTTTTATAGAAATAAAAGTGATATGAAAACCACATCAAACTAATTAGTTTTAAGTAGAGCGGTCAATGAACCAAATCAACTTGAACATAGTTTGCATCTTGATTCAATAATTAACTTGTTTCACTTCATGAACCAAATGATCCAAACTTAAATTAAAAATTGTGTTTTGTTTGAGAATCAAGACTAAAAATAGTTTATATACAACATTCAAACTCCAACTCAACCCAATGAGGCGCATATTCTAAAGGATAAAGTCGTGAGGATTCTCACATCCAAAGTCGACAAATCCTTGTAGCCGCAGTGGTGCCGACATTAGGTCAATCAAAACATTGGTACCATATGTGGGAACTTGAAGTTCGCACCACACCCCTTATCCTCGATTATGAGGCAACCCTTCTGAGCTTACAAAATAGTTTCACATTAAATGAAAATCGAGACTAAGGGCGGTTTATATACATACACCTCAACTAATCGAGATGTATTTTCTTAAGAACAAAGTCATAAGTATTCTCCCCTTCAAAGCGGACATTACCTTATAGCCCACATTTGTGTAAACTTAAAGGTTGAGTGGAATAAGCTATTTAACTAAAGGAATTGAAACTGTGTTTGGCTTATTGAGCTTATATTGTAATTGAATCTTTTGTCTTTAAAAGAAATAAAATAAAAGATCAAAAATCTAAAAATTGTGATATTTGGATCAATTCTTATTGAGTCGAATGGAACAGACAAATTCGCCTCGAGTATACTTATTACTAGACATAAATGTAACTAATTATTATAACTTACTTCCATTTCAAATACATTTGCAAAAAAAATAATAATTAAATCTAATTTAATAACAGAATGAAGAAAGTTAGTTACGTTAAAAAACGAGGGATGAAAGATGACGCGAGCACGGTTGTTGAGGACATCAACAACAACTTCCTGAATTCCATGGAGACGTTTGATGGATTTCTCAACGGATCCGGCACAAGCGGAGCAAGTCATACCGTGAACGGAGAAAAGTCCGGTGACATTGAAAGCCTCGGTGACGACGGTAGCGCTGGTACCAGGTTCGCCTTTGGGATAGGAAGGCATAGAGGGATAGTGAGATCGAGCAGAGAGATCGTGCTATCCTTCGTTTCGAAAACAAGCTATGGATAATAGTTTCGCCATTAACAACAACTTCCTGAATTCCATGGAGACGTTTGATGGATTTCTCAAAGGATCCGGCACAAGCGGAGCAAGTCATACCGTGAACGGAGAAAAGTCCGGTGACATTGAAAGCCTCGGTGACGGTGGCGACGATGGTAGCGCTGGTAC
Organism: Lathyrus sativus; assembly: GCA_963859935.3. NCBI lineage: Eukaryota > Viridiplantae > Streptophyta > Magnoliopsida > Fabales > Fabaceae > Lathyrus > Lathyrus sativus. The sequence continues at coordinate 671,391,016 of OZ012737.1, forward strand.
CAGGTTCGCCTTTGGGATAGGAAGGCATAAAGGGATAGTGAGATCGAGCAGAGAGATTGTGCTATCCTTCGTTTCGAAAACAAGCTAGGGATAATAATTTCGCCATTGATAGGTTTTTTTTGCCGCCACCAACATATTTTAAGGATCCAATGAATTATTTTTATCTCCGTTAGATTTATTTTTTTTAAAAATAATTTAAAATGATTTTTTTAAAAATAGAATTGATTTTTTTTTAAAAAAAACCGATTTTTTTCCAAAAAAAAACTATTTTTTTTTTGAAAATTAAAATATCGATTTTTTAGAAAATACAAAAAGTCAAATTTTTCCAAAACAAAATTGATTTTTTTTCAAAAAAAAAGAACTTATTTATTTTCGGAAATTAAAAAAATCAATTTTAAAAAAAAACACAAAAACTTGATTTGATTTTTTTCGAAAATACAAAAAATCAATTTTTTTCTCGAAAATACAAAAAATTAATTTTTTTTCTAAAAAATACAAAAAAAAAATTTCACAAATATATTAAAAAATAACTTTTTTAAATATACAAAAAATGAACTCTTCAAAAATAAAATAAAATTGACTTTTTTTGAAAAATAAAAATTATTTTTAAAAATAAAATAAATTGATTTTTTTAAAGAGAAAAACGTTTGTTTTTTTTTTTTAAATAGATGGATGGATATCCATCCATTAAAAATATGTCAATGGATGAATTGGATAAATTTTATTTTTAACGGATGAATTGAATTGAATAATTTTAAGAAAATTATAATAAATTGTTAATGGACTAATGAATTGTTTTGATTCATCCATTAACAATCCAATCCATCTATTTTGCCACCTCTAATTTTGGACAAACCACAAGATTGAAAATATCCGAAAGCTCGTAGCAAAGTTCATGGAAGTGCAAGTGGTTCTCTTTTCTCCTCTTAATAGAGAATATCCCTTGTAAATTCTATTCCAACCAACTGTGCAAATTGATCAAACGGTTGGTCGCATAGTGCGCCTCATCAAATACCTTCGACTGCTAATCAATTTTTTAATATTTAAAACGAAGATCACGCAATTTCTCAAGTATTCGAATCTATTCTATTCAAATTGTACCTCTCAATCTCTTACTAATTTTAGTCTTGGAACACTAATTTTGCAAGTCAACCCACTTTTCAATACATGGGAGACAACGAACCACCGTAGCAAACCGTGAATTCATTATTTCTAACCACACTCTAGTTCTAGAGCGGAATATAGACATCTTGTGAAAAATAACTTTTAATTCTTGCAAATTTTTACGATCTATTTCCATCGATTCAACCAAATTTTTTCTAATAAAAATTCAAATTTTTTTAAATTGAAACACGATCTCCATTTTTTAACCACTTCCGCCAAATTTAAAACCAAACTATTGTCATTCTTTGAATCCATCATCTACGATGATGAATGCTAAAATCATTTGTTCCGCCATCCAACAACAAACCGTTGCATGGTAATTTGCATTTGATATTAAAAAAATTTATGAATGAAAAAGAAGGAAATAAAAGGAAACAAAAATAAAAATAGGTTGAAGAGAATGGTTATCTCTTCAAAGGGATCTAACAAAATTATTCATGGTAAAATATAGCTATGATATCATATTGAGAAGTATGGTAGCACTCAACGATTTTATTTATTTATTAATTTTTAAATTTGATACTATAAAATAGTTGATACATATGTTCCTTATATACTAATTCTAGGGTATGACAAATGTAATAAACTTTAAATAAACACAATTTGCTTGTAAGCTGTAAGCTATTTTAAACAATATCAAATGATTATAATATTATTCATTTATACTTAACATTAAATGTTTTTTCATTCAAAATTCAAAAAATTGGAAATTCAAAGAATAAAGTAATTTTAATTTTGCATAAACACTTAAATACCAATTTTTCTTTACATAAACATTTCTTCCCCTTCCTTGAAGATTTGACACATGTCCAAAACTTTTGGATTGAGAATCTGGCCATTCTAGTGGACACTAAAGGCTTGTCCACTAAATTAAGAGGTTAGAAAATAGCAATCCAAAACTTTCTAAATAAAATGCCTAACAAAACAAAAGACACCAACCTCTTTTTAGTTAAAACAAAAAGCAAATGCATAAAGTTGATTCATACACTTTCTATTATAATTCTAAGTATAAATTTCACTTTTAAAAGTTATGAACTAATTGGTTTATAGCTTTAGTGTTTGTTTTGACGAATGAATCTAGATCCAACTCATTTCAACTTTTAATCACCCAAAAGTAAAAAGTAAAAAGCCAAAGTGTGTTGGAGTATTGAGGTATCAAAAACATGGTTGAAGATTGTAATAGATTCTTTGAATTTGCCATAGCAATATTTCATGGAAGACAGATATTGAACCGATGTTTCCACCTGCCTTATATCCCCCACAAAATTCTTGTCTTGCAATTAAAGACCAAACATTATATACATGCATCATATACTTCCAAGTGCTATACTATTTATATACCAAAATTTGTGTGTAGATTTTTATATTGGTGCACATGGAGGAAGAAAATGAAATGATGAAGATGGGAGAGAGAGAGGAGAGAGAAAAGAAAAAGTAACCAAATTTTAAGAGAAAATTGATTAGACTCTATCAATTCTTTTACAACCTTTTTTGATTTTATACACTAGTCATAATTAAATAAAATTCAAATGATAATCAATTTAAACTCAAATGAAAGTGAAATGAATTACAATCTAACACAATTTTTTAATTCATCTCCAGCAAATCAAAATCAATAACACTAATTTTGTCCCCCAAGTGGATAAAGTCTTCAGTTTTGATTGATTTGGTTAGTCTATCTGTCAGATGCTTCTAAGTGCTACAGTGAACAACTTCAAACACTACATTTTAAACATGATTTTTTAGAAATTGGAACTTCGTATCAACATGCTTGCTTCTACCATGCAACACTGAATTCTTGACAAGGCTTATAACTGATTTGTTATCAATCATCAGCTTCACAGGCTTGCTCACCTTGATCTTCAAATCTTGTAGCAAATTCAGAATCCACACAGTTTGACAAACAGACAAAGCACCTGCAATGTACTTAGCTTCACAGGTTGTCAATGCAACAACTGATTGCTTCTTGGAGCACCAAGAAATATGACCTCCCAGATAATTAATTTTTTTATCCAGAAGTACTTCTTCTATCAACTCTGTCTCCACACCAATTAGAATCTAAATAACATATAAGCTCTAAATCAGATTCATCATCAGAGGAGAACAAAAATTCATACCACAGAGTCCCCTTAATATACCTCAGTATCTTGACAGCAGTTTTGTAATGTGACCACTTTGGTTTGTTCATAAACCTACTCACCATTTCAAATGCATAATAGACTTCAGGTATGGTATTACAGAGATATCTTAATGAGCTTATCGACTCTTTGAAAATTATAACATCTACATGATCACCCTCAACATCAGAATCTAGTTTGTGATTTGTTTCAGCAGGTGTGATTGTAGACTTGCAATTCATCAGCTCAAATTTCTTCAGAAGCTCAAGTTCATACTTTACCTAATGCAAGATTATACCCTTATCAGAGTACTTAATCTCTATCCCTAAAAAACATGTCATATTTTCTAGATCAGTCATCTCAAACTCATTCATTAACACCTTCTTGAACTCAACTATCTCTTATGAACAACTTCGTGTTAGCAATATGTCATCAACATAAAGACACACTAGAATTATATTGCTAAAGATGTATGCTGATGTAAACGCCATATTCCATCTCACATTTTCGGAATTCTTGAAACTTAAAAAATGAATCAATTTTCATATTCTAGGTTCTAGGAGTTTTTTTTCTAGTCCATACAAGGCTTTATGTAACTTGTACATCATTCCTTCATGATTCTTTTTCACAAATATAGGAAGTTGTGACACATACACTTCCTCTTGTAAAGGACCATTCAAAAATGCATATTTCACATCTAAATGAATCAGAGGCCAATTTTTACTAGCAGCTATAACAATCACCAATCTAATTGTTTCATGTCTAGCTATAGGTGAAAATACTTCAACGTAATCTAAACCAAATTTCTGTAGAAACCCTCTAACTACTAACCTTGCTTTGCGTTTTCCAATTGATCCATCTGACTTTAGTTTTACCTTGTAAACCCATCTCACACTGATGACTTTCTTGTTCCTTGGAAGCTCAATTAACTCTCAAGTCTTGTTTCTTTCTATAGTCTCAACTTCTTCTTTCATGCCATTCAATCACACTTTCTTCTTGAGAGCTTATTTAGTACTCATTGGCTCAAAGTCTACCAACATGGTACGCTGAATAACTTCCCCTTCAGAGTCTATCTTAGTATCTCACAACATGTCAAACTTTGCAATATTTCTTGGTATTTTTATGATTCTATGTGGTATATGAACTTGTTCAGAATCTTCTTTAGATGCTGGAACAATTTCAGATGTTGAACTACCTTCAGAATCTAATCCACCTTCATAGGCATGGCCATCAAAATCATGATTACCACAAGAGTCTGGATCTTCATCAGAATCAGATTCACCCTCAAATTCAAATTCGCCTTCAGACTCTTCTTCAGCATCAGAGTCACCTTTAGAATTTGACTCATCTTTAGAGGCAGAATCTCCTTCAGAGGCAGATTCTCCTTTAGCATCTAAAATATCTTCAAAAGTTAACTCAGATGTTAACACTGCACCAGAGTTGGGTTGACACTTGTTCTAACCCCACACTTCTAATTCTTTCACAATGAAATCTCTACTGAATTCAACTTTGTTAGTGACAGGACAATATAACTTATAAGCTTTTGTACTATGGTACCTTACAAGCAACATAACTCTACTTCTATCATCCAACTTCCTTCTCTTAGCATATAGAACATGTTTGTAACAAATAGAACCAAACACCTTCAGATGGCTCACACTTTATTTATCTCCAATCCACTTCTATAAAGGAAAAATTTCCTCCAGCTTCTTGGTTAGGCACCTGTTGAGCACATATGCCGCAGTGGCAACAACTTCTCTCCACAAGGTGTGAGGGAGCTTTTTCTCCTTAAGCATGCTCCTTGTCATATCAAGCAAATTTTTGTTTCTTCTTTCAGCAAGACCATTGTGCTGAGGAGTGTATAGAGAAGTATCCTCATGATCAATTCCATTTTCCTTACAGAACCTTCTGAACTCTATAGAGTTGCACTCACCTCCGCCATCGGTTCTGAGAATTTTCAACTTTTGACCACTCTGTTTTTCAGCCTTCACCTTGAATTTCTGAAACTCAGCAAACACCTCATGCTTAAACTTGATGAGTGCTACCCATGTCATCCTTGTGAATTCATCCACAAAATACTTGTTTCCTCCAAGTGAAGGTACTTAAAATTCAAATGGTCCACATACATCAGAATGTACTACTCCTAAAACATGTTTTGCTCTTGGATCCACTTATGATGCAAATGTTAATCTTGGTTGCTTTCCTTTCATGCATATCTCACATGACTTCTTAGGCTTCATAATCTTAGGAATGTCATGTACCAGCCTATTAGAACTCAAATTTCTTAAGCTTCTGAAGTTCAGATGCCCCAATCTCTTGTGCCTCAACTAATTGTCACCTTCAGGACCTTCTACACTAAGGCATTTAATGCCCATTATTTCCATATTCACCTTGAATGTTATGTTGCTTTACTGCTCAGACTGCATAATCAGCTTTTGATAAGAATCATACAACTTTAAGACATCGTCCTTCATAGTAATTAAGAAACCTTTCTTAATTAGCTGACCTACACTCATCAGATTGCCCTTCATGCCAGGAACATACCAAACATCCTTGATCAGAACAGTTTTGCATTCTTCACTTTGACCTTGACATTTTCCATTCCTTCAACATTCAAATACTTATCATCAACACATTTGATTTTTGTCCTCTTTCTATAGTCAAAATTAATCAACCACTATTTGTTTCCAATCAGATGATTTGAGCAGTCAGTGTCCATATACCACTAGTCTACCAAATATTCACCATCAGATTCAAAAGTCATCAATAGCATATGTTCATCATTAGACTCACCTCTGGCTATGCTTCTTTTGATTTCCTTTCATTATTTGACCAATAGTTAGCAACAAAATAACTAAACTTCTTACAACAATGACATTGGACCTTCTTCTTGTCATACTTCTCCTTTTCTTTTTGATGTTTCTTCTCATCAGACTTGTAGACTTCCAACTTCTGATAGCCATCACCATGTCTCTTCTTGGTATCTGACCAAGACTGCTTCTGAATCCTCTTACCAGAAGACGCCTTTAAAACCCGCTCTGCCTCTCTTTTAGAGGTTCTCTCAATCAGACGCAACTCTTATGCCTCTAGACTACTTTACAGCTCTTCAGTTCTCATGGTTCTCAGATCCTTAGAATGATCAATTGCTACAAAAATGTAATCAAACCAAGGAGTAAGCAATCTCAATACCTTTTCAATGATTACTTGTTCAGAGAGAGTCTCCCTACAAGATTTCATCTCATTTGTTATCAGAATCACTCTAGAGATGTAATCAGGTACCTTATCATTGTTCTTCATGTTGAGACTCTCATACTGCTTTCGTAGGGACTGAAGCTTCACCTTCTTCACTGATGTATCACCACCGTAGCACTGTACCAGTGTGTCCCACGCAGTCTTCACCGTCGTTGAATAAATTTTTTTCTCAAACACATTCATATCCACACACTGATAGATGTAGAACAAATATTTTTGATCCTTCTTCCTCATGTCTATATACATGTTCCTTTGTACTTCAGCTGCATCCACTGTAACCGGTGCATAACCGTCATTGACGAGATCCAAAACATCTTGAGTGCCAAACAACATAAGCATCTGAATTATTCACCGATTCTAATTCTTTCTATCAAAGACTAGAAGTTTTTTGTTCAAGATACCGTTTCCACCGTTCTTCTTCGATCTTGGGTAAGAATTCACTCAAATTTAACCAAACACTCGTGTTTCCCAATCTCGCAGAATCAAGAAATGTGATTCTGTTACGACTCCGATTGTAAATTCAACACGAATTCAAGAAACAAAATCAATCACACACGCCTCATGTTCACTCGTCTGTTTCCCATGGATCCGAACCAGAGCTCTAAATACTAATTATTGGTGCACAAAAAATGAAGATGATAAAGATAGAAGAGATAATATAGAGAACAAAAAAAATAACTAACTTTTAATAGAAAAATGATTACACTCTATCAATTCTGTTAGTCTTTTTTAGTCTTATACACTAGCCTTAACTAAATGAAATTCAAATGCTAATCAATTTAAACTCAAATGAAACTGAAATGAATTATAATCTAACACTTTATTCTTTTAAGTTTACTTTTTTTGTTTAAATTTTTGTTGGTTCTCTCATATTTAAATTTTAACATTAATTTTTTATATTGTTGTTAGATCCCAATTAGATTAGTTATTTGACTTCTTTTTAGTAGTATTTTTAATAATTTTCATCTAATAGTATTTGATTTAGTGGTCAAATTTGTTTACTTTCATTTTGATGTGATCCAAGCGAATGGTGTGTGTAATGTTACTGTTAGTATGCAGGATTGACACTAATAAGAGCACCTTGGGATCAAGACAAAGCAGCTTGGAGAATGTTGCAAATCAAGGCATTCGCCTGGCGAAGCTCAGCGAGTGCCAGCGAATGTTCGTCTGGCGAGTGTTGGCGAGTTGGAGTGAATAATTCAGAATTAACTCCCAGACTTAAATGATAGGAAGTTCTCCAGGCGAGGGTTCCAGCGAGGCTTCGCTACCTTTCGCCTGGCGAAGGTGCTGGCGAAGAAGTGGTAGCTTTCCTCATGCAGATTCCAGTAGCAAAACCACCCAAAGTTCTCCTGGCGAGTGAGGCCAGTGAATGTTCGCCTGGCGAGTGATTCGTTCGCCTGGCGAATACACGATACCTCAGGGGGCGGTTTGCTAACCTGAGGCACTTTGAAGTGCCAAGTTATTCTCGGTTCGCCTGGCGAAGGTCATGGTTCGCCTGGCGAATGTGCGCAGACAACACATCTTTTGTACTTTGCTAGTTGCTTTATGTAGCCCATACTTGGCACCAGGGAAGAAAATTATCTTGTAACATTACAATAAAGCTCTAGAACCCTAAAAACATTAGTTCTTCTTCATTTTTGCTGATTTTGTGCAATCAAGGAGAAGTGGAATCACATCCTTCATCGATTCTTCGAAGTGGATGTTCTTCATCTTCTCCATTTTCTTCTACTTCAAGCTACCATGAAAATGAGTAGCTAAGTTCATCTTGTTGTCAAGGTTAGATGTAGGTAATCATCTAACTTTGTATGTGTATGGATGATCTTCATTTGTAAACTCTTGGATGATTAATATATGTTGAAAACCGTGTTTCATTTACAATCTTTTGTGTTAGTTAATGATTGAGAAATATTTCCCAACTCTTGACCTAGTTTTTCATCCTTTTATTTTCTTGAGCTAGAGATAGTCTTGGATGGTTTTGTTCACTTAAAATGTTAAGCTTTAAAGTTGTCATTTTGATAGATTGTGTGAGAGATCAACAATGGATCAAAATGGTAAACATCACAATATGAGTTAGAGATAATCATATTGAGAGGATATTGTGAATGTGTTGATCATTTAAAAGAGTTTATGAAATGTTGATTGGAATTATGCATGCAAAGTGATTATTGAAACCTAACTTTGGCAATCTTTATTCAAACCAACAAACCCTAATTTTTACCGTTGTTTATAACTCTTTATGCAAGATACCGACTTTAAAAACCAAACCCCTTTGATATTATAAAACTACGAATTTAACAACTGTCGAACGGCGGTAAAATCTTATATTCCCTGTGGAGACGATAATACAAACCCGACACTTTACCATTGTCCTAACAAAATGGCACCATAAATTGATATTGCATGCATCGCAATAGTTGCCGAATTTTTTGTTTTGAATCTTCTACTTGTGCTTGTTAATTTGTGTGGTTTAGTGTGCAGCTTCCGCTTCTGTTTATGCGAGTACAAATTCCCGAGGACCAACTCCTTTTCGATCCCGAAATCGAAAAGACCGCGAGAAGATTGAATAGCAAAACACGACGGAGGAGGCAACTTGCTAAACAAAGACAAGAACAAGAAGGAAGTTCTTCTACTACAACACCACCACATCATTTCACACCAATTATGGCAGCACCACCACCTCCACCACCAGTTTCTACTCCATGCACGAACAGTCCAAGACATACGGCTCAGTTTGCACGGAATCTTCAAAATGGAAGGCAAGCTGAGATGAAAACGGGAATCCTAGCTCTAGTTTATCAAAATCCTTTCACGGGATTAGACCATGAGGATCCGTTTACTCATCTTACAAAATTCTATGAGATTGCGGGTGCAACTGGAGCTACCGAGGCTGATGAAGAGTCGTTGTTTAGGAGACTATTCCCTCATTCCTTAATTGGGAAAGCGAACGAGTGGTATCTTGACCAATCGACGACTATCATGAAGGATTGGAATCTTTTAGAAGAGAAGTTTCTTGAACGGTTATTTCCACATAATCGGTTCATGGAGGCTAAAACTGCGATTGTGGTATTTTCTCAAGGAGCTAGTGAATCACTCAATGAAGCTTGGGAGCGTTACAAATCTATGTTAAGAAAATGCAAAGGACACGGTTTCGATGAGCTCACTCAAGTTCATATTTTCCGCAATGGACTCCTTTCGGTTCACAAGACCTCATTGGATGCTACAGTGGGAGGTTCTTTGATGTCAAAAAGTGCCGATGATGCTACCGCAATAATTGATAAGATGGCGCTTAATGATCACCAAGGGAACCATAACCGAGGGGTAGCTCAAAGAAATCCGGGTGTGCTTGAGTTAGGGACGAATGATGCAATTCTTGCCCAAAACAAGCTTATCTCACAACAAGTGGAACTTCTAACTCAACAAATCAAAGAGTTAAAGGAACCGTCAAAAGCTAAACAAATAGCTTGTTGCGAGCTTTGTAAGGGCGAACATGACACTGGATTTTGTCCGCCTCCCAGATTTGAAGAAGTTAACTACATGGCTAATCAACGAGATTATCAACAAAGGCAACCACAACAACAACCATACCAACATCCTCATCAACAACAACAACAACAAAACTATCAAGGAAACCAAGGGTACCAACCTAGAGGTAACTACCACAATAACTAAGGTTATGGGGGTAGTAACTCTAGCCGTCAAAATCCGTATATACCTCAACAACCGCCGGTTGCAACTTCTAAGCTAGAAGATACATTAACGCAATTCATGCAAATGTCTATGGCAAATCAAAAAAGCAATGACGCGGCGATAAAAAATCTTGAGACTCAAGTTGGTCAACTCGCTAAGCAATTAGCGGAACAACAAGCCAGACCATCTTTCTCGGCAAACACGCAAACAAATCCGAAGGAACATTGTAAGGCGATTAAGACGAGAAGTGGGAAGGAGTTGGTTGACGAGAGTGAAAAAAGAGAGGTAGAGAAAAACATTGATGAAAAACTTGATGGTGAAGTTAGTGAATGGAGTGAGGAGGAAGTAAAAAATAATGAAAAAAATGGTGAAGTTGAAAAAGAAAAAGTGGTAGAAGTTGAAAACAAAACAAATGGTGTAGTTGAAAATAATGAAAGTGAAAAAGTGAAGGTGGATGAAGTGAAGAAGAAAAGAGAAAGAAACACTAGAGCATCTAGAGGGAAGGAGGTAGTGAGCACTACTCCGGTTCAAAATTTACCTTGTCCTCATGCTCCATCTAGGAGAGAAAATGAACGGTATTACGCCCGGTTCATGGACATTTTTAAACAATTGCAAATCAATATTCCGTTCGCCGAAGCTTTGGAACAAATGCCGAAATATGCCAAATTCATGAAGGACATACTTATAAAGAAGCGGAGGTATACGGAGCCGGAAACAATAGTGCTTGATGCAAGTTGTAGCACTATCATCCAACGTACTCTACCAAGAAAGGAAGTTGATCCGGGGAGAGTTACATTGCCGGTTACCATTGGTGACGTTTATGTTGGAAAGGGATTAATCGATTTGGGGTCAAGCATCAATCTTATCCCTTTGTCTATAGTGAAAAAACTTGGTAACATTGAGATTAAAGCCATCCGAATGACGTTACAATTAGCCGATAAGTCTACTACTCATCCTCATGGAGTAGCTCAAGATGTGTTGGTAAAAGTGGACAAGTTTTTCTTCCCGATGGATTTTATTGTTATTGACATGGAGGAGGACGATGATGCGCCTCTAATTCTTGGAAGACCTTTCATGAAAACCGCTCGGATGATGATTGATGTAGACGACAGTTTAATGAAGGTGAGAGTACAAAACGAAGAGGTCACTTTTGACCTTTTTGAAGCAATGAAGCACTCAAATGACAAGCGTGATAGTTTTCGGATTGATGTAATTGAAGAGGCCTCCTTTGAAGTTGCAAAACATGTTCATGACATAACCCCCATGGAGCTAGCCCTTAATGACTCCTTCGAAGTTTTCACTTTAGAGGAAGAAGAAGCTCTTGATGAATGTTTAAGAGAACTCGATAGTCTTATGGAGTTACAACCATGGGAAGTAGAGGAAGAAGTCTTGAAAAAGGAAGTCACAGATGAAAAGCCAATAATTGAATTGAAGGAGTTACCAAACAATTTGAAGTATGCATTTCTATATGAAACCGAAGAGAAGCCGGTTATCATTAGCAACCTCTTGTCAAAGAATGAAGAATCCCTTTTAATTGATGTGCTAAAAAATAACAAAGAAGCGATGGGGTGGACTCTTTCCGATCTTAAGGGAATTAGTCCTTCTTATTGTATGCCCAAAATTTTAATGGAGGAGGATTTCAAGCCAGTGGCTCAACCGCAACGCCGCTTGAATCCTACAATGAAAGAGGTTGTTAGGAAATAATTTATAAAGCTTTTGGATGCGGGGATGATCTATCCTATCTCGGATAGCCCTTGGGTGAGTCTGGTGCATGTGGTTCCTAAGAAGGGGGGCATTACCGTTATTCGCAACGAGAAAGATAAGTTGATCCATACAAAGGTAGCAACGGGGTGGAGGATGTGCATAGACTATAGGCGGTTAAACACCACAACTCGAAAAGACCACTTCCCACTTCCGTTCATGGACCAAATGTTAGAGAGACTCTCGGGACAAGAATTCTATTGTTTTCTTGATGGCTATTCCGGGTACAACCAAATTGCGGTTGACCCGGCCGATCACGAGAAGACGGCTTTCACGTGTCCATTTGGAATCTTTGCTTACTGCAAAATGCCCTTTGGGTTGTGTAATGCGCCGACAACTTTCCAAAGATGCATGCAAGCCATTTTTGCCGATCTTATAGAGAAGACGATGGAGGTTTTTATGGATGACTTTTCGGTGTTTGGGGGATCCTTCGGTTTATGTTTGGAAAATTTGAAAACTGTGCTTGAAAGGTGTGTGAAGACCAATTTGGTGCTGAATTGGGAGAAATGCCACTTTATGGTTACAGAGGGGATTGTTCTCGGCCATAAGGTCTTGTCAAAAGGACTCAAAGTGGATCGTGCTAAGGTAGATGTGATAGAAAAGTTGCCTCCTCCGGCTAACTTGAAGGGAATCAGAAGCTTTCTGGGGCATGCCGGCTTCTACCGGCGATTCATCAAAGACTTCTCAAAGGTGGCTAGACCTTTGAGTAATTTGCTTGCCAAAGACCAGGTATTTCTCCTAACTGATGAATGTTTAAAAGCTTTTGAGATTTTGAAAGAGAAATTGGTTACCGCTCCAATCATAGTTTCTCCGAATTGGAACTTAAATTTTGAATTAATGTGTGATGCTTGCGACTATGCTATTGGAGCGGTGCTAGGCCAACAGAAAGACAAAAATTTTCATACCATACACTATGCTAGCAAAGTGCTTAATGAGGCCCAAGTAAATTATGCCACTACGGAAAAAGAATTGCTAGCAATAGTGTATGCTCTTGAGAAATTTCGGTCATATCTCATTGGCTCAAAAGTTATTGTTTACACCGACCATGCAGCGATAAAATATCTGCTAACCAAGCCGGACTCTAAGCAAAGGCTTATCCGGTGGATCCTTTTGTTGCAAGAATTTGATGTAGAAATTAAAGACAAAAAAGGATCCGAAAATGTGGTTGCAGATCATTTGTCTCGTCTTATCAATGAGGAGGTGACTACCTTAGAAAAGGACATCCGAGAAGAGTTTCCTGATGAAAAACTCTTTAAAGTGCAAGTGAGACCGTGGTTTGCAGATTTTGCAAACCACAAGGCGAGTGGTTTTGTGCCGCTCGACTTAACTCCTAATCAAAAGAGGAAATTCCTCTCGGATGCCAAGTACTATGTGTGGGATGACCCTTATTTGTTTAAGCTGGGAGGTGATAACTTGTTGAGAAGGTGTGTTACGGGTGATGAAGCCCAAAGCATTCTATGGCACTGTCACAACTCGCCTTATGGCGGTCATTTTAACAGGGCTAGAACGACGAATAAAGTCCTTCAATCGGGATTTTATTGGCCTTCTATTTTTAAAGACGCAAATGCCCATGCTCAAAATTGTGACAGTTGTCAAAGGATTGGTGGGATAGGAAAGAGAGACGAAATGCCTCTTCAAAATATTTAAGAGGTAGAATTGTTTGATTGTTGGGGCATTGACTTTGTCGGGCCATTCCCACCGTCTTTCGGAAACGAATACTTATTGGTAGCAGTTGACTATGTGTCGAAGTGGGTTGAGGCGATTGCCTCACCAAGAGCGGATTCTAAAACGGTAATAAGCTTTTTAAAAAGAAATATTTTTTCCCGTTTTGGAACCCCTCGAGTGTTGATAAGTGACGAAGGGTCACACTTTTGCAATGCACAGTTAGAAAAAGTCTTACAGCATTACGGTGTAACGCATAAGGTGACAACTCCGTATCACCCGCAGGCAAATGGTCAAGCTGAGGTCTCGAATAGATAGATCAAAAGAATTTTGGAAAAAACCGTGTCTAACTCTAGGAAGGATTGGTCACAAAAATGGGATGAAGCTCTGTGGGCGTATCGCACGGCCTATAAAGCTCCAATTGGGCTAACTTCATTCCAATTGGTTTTTGGTAAAACTTGCCATTTACCGGTTAAAATGGAGCACAAGGCCTTATGGGCTTTAAAATTTTTAAATTTTGACCAAGAGTTGGCCGGTGATAAGAGGAAGGTGCAACTTCTTGAGTTGGAAGAGATGCGCAATGCCGCATACCACTCAAGTTGGTTGTACAAGGAGAAAGTGAAGGAGTACCACGACAAAAAGCTCCGCAAGAAAGAATTTGCATCCGGGCAGCTTGTGCTGTTGTTTAATTCCAGGTTGAGGCTCTTCCCCGACAAATTAAAATCTAAGTGGTCCGGACCGTTCCGAGTCAAAGAAGTGAAAACTTTCGGAGCAGTGGTAATTGAGGATTTGGAAAAGAAAGACAGCTGGACTGTAAATGGTCAGCGCTTAAAGATTTATCTCAGTGGTCATGTGGACCGAGAAAGCTGTGCGTTTCTTCTTGATGTTCTAGTGTGAGCATCATGGACCGTCGAGCTTATCAGACGTTAAACAAGCGCTTGTTGAGAGGCACCTCAACATTGTAAGTATTTACACGTTTTTATATCATTTTGTGCATTTTTGAGAAAGCATTGGAAGTGGACTCGTGATGTGAGCAATGCAACAGATTCTAAAAACCTGTCATGTTCGCTAGCATTCGCCTGGAGAATGGAGGTGAGTGTTTTCCTGGCGAGCCTCAGCGAGCATTCGCTGGATTTCGCCTGGCGAATATGCGACATCAATAAAAAAATAAAAAAAATAAAGGCATTTGAGATGGACCATCTGGGCCCATAAACCGTTTCTTCTTTTTCTCTCATCAGAAACCCTAACAACCTCCCTCTGCCTTCTGTCTTTGTTTCACACTCACAATTCCCTTCCAATTTTCTCTCTTAATTTCTTGCTGCAAATTTCTCCAGTTCAATCCTCAAGGTATGTCTCTTGTTTATTTTTCTTCTAGTATGCATTGTTATTTTTGATGTTTTCTACTTCTATGATTTCACTTCTGTGCAAATTGGTTTGTGGATCCAAGTATGATTAGGTTCAGAACTTCTGCAATGGTGATTAGGTTAAGAATACCCCTCTTGTTTTTCAGTGTAAATTAATGATTGCATGTTAAAATTTGATCTAGTAATGAGAATGTGGGGAAGAACGCCATTGGGTAGCACCTAACACAGTTGCAGAAGTTTTGTTTTCGTGCATTTTCGCACCTTGCTGGCATTCGCCAGGCGAAAGGTAGCGAGCATTCGCCAGGATTCGCCCGGCGAACCTAGGCGAATGCTGCATAATTGCTTTTCTTTTCTTGCTTTGTTGTGCTGTAGTTCCGTCTAACCTGTTTGGTGTTGTTCTTGTGTTTGTTTGTGTTTGTGTTCGCAGAATGGGACCAAGAATGATTAACCCTCACAAGAGGAAGGCCACTACCTCTCGGACAGTACCAATCCGTTTTGACCAGGACCGTTTCCGAGGTGCTTTTCACCATGTCGCTACGAAGCCCTTGAGAGGCGGAACATTGTGCCCGAGAAAAGATTCAATCTGAGTGACACAGGAGACTACCACACTATTGATGCTCTCTTTGTGGCAAAAAGGTGGGACCGTCTGATGACTCCACTTGACGGCTACAACGCTGAAATAGTGCGGGAATTTTATGCGAACGCCCTCCCCGACGACGGCGAAGTGTTCAGTTGGACCTCAATGGTCCGAGGAGTTATGGTACGGTTTGATAGGAGGTCCATTAATCATGTTTTGGGTAATCCTCTCTCTTTGACAGGTAGCCAAATTGACGACTACCACCGGGATCTGAATAAGCATCGTGATCAGGATGCTATGACCAGAGATTTATGTTTGGAAGGCTGCGATGCAGTGCGGAATTCTTCTGGTGTAGTGATTCGGTACCTCCGCGCTGACATGAAACCCCTGGTACAACTAATCCTGTTATTTGTGCTGAAAAATGTTGTACCCAGGTCCCACCACAGCTCTGTACCCTTGCCGATTGCACATCTGATCCACTCCATACTGCTGAATATCCAGATAGACATTGCCCGCATCATTGCAGATGAGATGCGTGCTGTTGTACTCAGTGGACGTGGCGGGATAGCGGCTCGCAAAAATGCCCCGCTGACCTTTCCTTGCCTTATTATGTCTCTCTGTGCTCATGCTGGGGTTGATATTCCTCAGAGACGACATGTCACTATCCCGGCTGCGATAGACGACAGGTATGTGGAGAAATTTTGTTGAGCTAAGCCTGCAGTTGGTGGGACTTCTGGTGCAGGTACTGCTGCCGGCGGGCGTGGTCGTGGTTCTTCTGGTTCTGGTCAAGCTCCTCCTGTTTTTGACCCCTTTCAGCAGCAAATTTGTGAATATAACTGGGATTGGATGGCTGCTCAGCAGCGAGCCACTTGTGATCTCCATGACTCGATGCAGCTGTTGCAGCTGTAAATTCGTGATCCTGCTAGGAGCCACCCGATGATGACAAGGGAGCAATTCCTTGAGCATGCTGCATGGCCTGTGGACAGGCCCAGTTTCGGTAGGGGGATGATGATGCTGCTGAAGATGATGCTGATGATAATGATAATGGTGATGACGATGTTGACGATGATGATGACGGTGAAGATGATGATGACTTGTCTGAGGAGGAGTGATTTCTTGTTTGTTCTGTTGTTCGCTTTGTGCTACAAAGTGAAGTTTTTCTTTTTTCTTGTAGTTCATTTGGTTATTTTGTGATGTACTTTGGATTTGTTTGAAGTTGTTGTACTCGTACCTTTCATGGTACTTTTGACATTTTTGATGCTAGGCACCATTTTATAATTAAGCATTTTTAGTTATTTGTTTGAAGTTTTAATTATTTATTTTTGGTTTAAAGTTTTTTTTGAATTTATTTTAGTAAGTTTTATGTGAAGTTTTATTCAAGGGTGGTTGTAAATATGTTAACACCCTATTGTCGATGTTTAGTTTTTGTTGTAGTTGTGCAAGTGTTCTTTCAAGTGGGATGACAATGATATTATCGTTATCACAAAATTGTTTGACAAGGTACTTAGTTACCTTGTTCTAGAATTTAAAATGTTGTAGAACTTGTTATGCTAGGAACAATTTTTGTACCTTTGGTTCGTCTGCAACTCTTTTGATTGATATGTCATTTAGGTCCTATACCACAAATATAAGAATCCTCCTGTTATGTGTACATATGCTTTGGATGGATGATGAATTTTGTGTATGCGTGTAATTCATGTTTTGTCTTTTGTTTCTTATAATTTTGTGGAGGTTCTAGAGAAGATCAAGACACTTGTTTTTTTTGAGCACATCCATTTCCAAATACAAATATACCCGTGAGCAGAGAGTATTCGTAACCCATTTTTGAGCCTAAACAGTTGAATCCTTGCCTAAAATAAAGCGAGAGTTCAAAAATCTTGTTTTTGAAACCTTAGAAATTTTGATCAATGGATTTTTTGCCGTAAAAAGTAAGAGCATTCACTTAGGGGACGAGAAGAGACAAGTTGGGGAGAACAAATTTGTAAAGTGGTAATTTGTCACAATTCTTGAAAAGCTAAGTAAGCATTGAAAAGAAAATATGAAAAAGAGAAACACTCGTTTTTGTGAATACGGTGTAAAAAAAAAATATGAAAACAAATACTTGCTTGGTAGAAAAATATTGAAAAACAAAGTGAGTTGTGAAACATGTGTTGTGAAGGGTTCAAATGAGGAACTTGTGAAACAAAGTTGAAGATGTGTAAATATTTGTATAGTGAATGTCTCTTGTGCATCGGAAATTTCGTTTCAATGACTTTAGATATATCCCTTGTTTGTTAACCCGACCAAGCTACAACCCTTTAAGTCCTATGTGATCTTGAGCTTCCATAATTTTGTTGTGAACATTTAGATATTGTATGAATTATATAGTATTGCATTATTCGTCATTTTAGTGAATCTTTGTCCCACGCTTGCATGCGTGTTTTTGCTTCAATCCTTTTTCGAAGTGGAGTGTTAGAATGACATGTCATGAGATTTAGTTGTTGCTTGAAGCATTGTGTAAATTGTTCTTAGAATTTAGTTCTTGAACATTATCTATTGTGGAAATGTGTAATTGTTTGCCTTGTTGCACATGTCGTGTTTTTGAGCCGAATATTTTCACTTGGATTGAATTGGTCTTGAGCAAATCCTCCTTTTTGTTTTGAGAGGCATACTTTGCTTGAGGACATGCAAATAAGTAGTTGGGGAGAGTTGTTAGATCCCAATTAGATTAGTTATTTGACTTCTTTTTAGTAGTATTTTTAATCATTTTCATCTAATAGTATTTGATTTAGTGGTCAAATTTGTTTACTTTCATTTTGATGTGATCCAAGCGAGTGGTGTGTGTAATGTTGCTGTTAGTATGCAGGATTGACACTAATAAGAGCACCTTGGGATCAAGACAAAGCAGCTTGGAGAATGTTTCAAATCAAAGCATTCGCCTGGCGAAGCTCAGCGAGTGCCAGCGAATGTTCGCCTGATGAGTGTTGGTGAGCTGGAGCGAATAATTCAGAATTAACTCCCAGACTTAAATGATAGGAAGTTCGCCAGGCGAATGTTCCAGCGAAGCTTCGCTACCTTTCGCCTGGCGAAGGTGTTGGCGAAGAAGTGGTAGCTTTCCTCATGCAGATTCCAGTAGCAAAACCACCCAAAGTTCGCCTAGCGAGTGAGACCAGTGAATGTTCGCCTGGCGAGTGATTCGTTCGCCTGACGAATACACGATACCTCAGGGGGCGGTTTGCTAACCTGAGGCACTTTGAAGTGCCAAGTTATTCTCAGTTCGCCTGGCGAAGGTCATGGTTCGCCTGACGAATATGCGCAGACAACACATCTTTTGTACTTTGCTAGTTGCTTTATGTAGCCCATACTTGGCACCAGGGAATAAAATTATCTTGTAACATTACAATAGAGCTCTAGAACCCTAAAAACATTAGTTCTTCTTCATTTTTGCTGATTTTGTGCAATCAAGGAGAAGTGGAATCACATCCTTCATCGATTCTTCGAAGTGGATGTTCTTCATCTTCTCCATTTTCTTCTACTTCAAGCTATCATGAAAATGAGTAGCTAAGTTCATCTTGTTGTCAAGGTTAGATGTAGGTAATCATCTAACTTTGTATGTGTATGGATGATCTTCATTTGTAAACTCTTGGATGATTAATATATGTTGAAAACCTTGTTTTATTTACAATCTTTTGTGTTGGTTAATGATTGAGAAATATTTCCCAACTCTTGACCTAAGTTTTCATCCTTTTCTTCTCTTGAGCTAGAGATAGTCTTGGATGATTTTGTTCACTTAAAATGTTAAGCTTTAAAGTTGTCATTTTGATAGATTGTGTGAGAGATCAACAATGGATCAAAATGGTAAACATCACAATATGAGTTAGAGATAATCATATTGAGAGGATATTGTGAATGTGTTGATCATTAAAAAGAGTTTATGAAATGTTGATTGGAATTATGCATGCAAAGTGATTATCGAAACCTAACTTTGGCAATCTTTATTCAAACCAACAAACCCTAATTTTTACCGTTGTTTATAACTCTTTATGCAAGATACCGACTTTAAAAACCAAACCCCTTTGATATTATAAAACTACGAATTTAACAACTGTCGAACGGCGGTAAAATCTTATATTCCCTGTGGAGACGATAATACAAACCCGACACTTTACCACGGTCCTAACAATTGTTAACTTGTTTTATATAAAGTTTATATGAGTTGACCTTCGAAGATTCACGAGAGAAAGGACAGATCTCAAGATTCAAAGAGTGTTTATATAAGTATTTATATATTACTCATTAAGAATGTCTTCACATAAACATTGAAATTTGATGAACCAACTCATTATCAACCCAGTTAATCTTTTTTTTTAATATTTGAAAATAAAATTAAAAATATTTTTTAATATATATATATATATATATATATATATATATATATATATATATATATATATATATATATATATATATATATATATATATATATATATATATATATATATATATATATATATATAGTGAGAATGAGTAAGTTATATGAGAATGTGAGAATGAATAAGAACCATCAAATTTAAAAAGGAAAGGTTGAGATTAGTGAGAATGAGTAAGTTATATGAGAATGTGAGAATGAATAATAACCATCAAATTTAAAAAGGAAAGGTTGAGATTAGTGAGAATGAGTAAGTTATATGAGAATGTGAGAATGAATAAGAACCATCAAATTTAAAAAGGAAAAGTTGAGATTAAATCGTATTTTTCACTAAATCATGTGTCATTAAGAGGAAAGAGAAATTATCAAAAATATCTTTTAATCTCAACCTTTCCTTTTTAAATGTGATGGTTCTTATTCATTCTCACATTCTTATATAACTTACTCATTCTCATTAGATATGCCCCATATATATATATATATATATATATATATATATATATATATATATATATATATATATATATATATATATATATATATATATATATATATATATATATATATATATATATATATATATATATATATATATATATATATATATATATAGATTTTTGCTGAGATTTTAACTCTACCCACTCTTTTGCTTAGAGGGTAGGTATTGACGCTTCTTCTAATTCCTATAAGATACTGATTGTCTAGATTTTTCAAATTTTATCTTTTAGACGAAGGTTATAGATTTACCGCTAGTAGGATTGGTCGTGTTTTGATTTCTAGAAGGCGGTGGGATACTTGGGGTGAGATATACCAATGTGCTATTCTGAGGGATGTATATGATTATTTCCATATTATCTTTAAGTACGATAATCAGTTATGAAGCCATAAACCTTGAAGATTTAACAATCACTGGTTAGCTCATAGTAGTCTTTTGGAGTTAGTGCCTAATTTCCAGAATGCTGTTGAGTTTCATAGTTTGAAATCTTTTGTTCTGCTGGAGAAGCTTAAAGCCCTCAAAATGATCCTAAAATATTGGAATAGGGAGATTTTTTTTGGTAATCTTGACTCCTGGAATGATAGATTGTGAGAGGAATTTAACATGATTGATTATTTGGCAGATCTTAGAGAGTTATCTGGTAGGGAGGTTGAGAATAGAACCAAAGTGATATCCGATTTGTGGTCCTTACTTAAGATTAAATACTTCAAATTGATTCAAAAATTTAGATCTATGTGGCTCAAGGATGGTGATGCTCATTCTGGTTTCTTTCATGCTTCATTTAAGAGTAGAAGTAGAAGGAATGCTAATTTAACATTGAAACTAGAAGAAGTTTGGATCGAATGGGTATTCAATATTAGATAAGAGATTGTGAATCATTTCAATATGATTTTTAAAGAACCTGATGATACTGATAGACCTCATCTAAATGGTGTAGTTTCCACTCTCATTTAGACGATGATAATATCTCTTTATCAGCTCCCTTTAATCTTCAAGAGTTTAATGTGATTGTGTTCTTGAGTGAGGGAGATAAAATTCCAAATACATATGGTTTTAACATCTCTCTTTTTATTTATTTATAAATATTCTACAATCTTATTTGATTTGATTTGGGGATGATGTTTGAAATTTTTTATCATTTTCATAATAACTCGGTCACATGTATTCTTATAATAACTCGTAGTAAGCAAAAATGTTAAGCTTTTAAAGAAAAGTAAAAAAGTGTTTTCACAATTTATTTTTTTGTCTCAACTGTTTAATGAAAATAGGAGAGATAATTATATAAAAAAGTGACAAATTGGATTAAGTTTTTTATTTTTAAATAAAGACTAAGGTAATTTATTAGATAAAAGAAAAAACAAAGGAAAGAGGGGTACATTCTTTATAAATGTCAGAGACCATAAAATCCAAATGCTAATATTATAAAGACAATTCAACCAAAAAGTTTTAAGAATCCAAGGAGAAATATTTGATTTAGAGAAGGCTTTCACAACAATTGAAGAATCTATTCCAATCCAAACTTCCTTCCAATTTTTATCCAAAGCTAACTAACTGACTAAATTAAGTCAAGTCTGTTGGAAATTCACCTCACACCCTATGAAGAATTCCCTTCAATCTTGATCTCAAGATTGATGAACAAACCCACAATACAATAGTAATGGTAATAACAAGTAATTATCAAGAACAACAAAAGAGAAGAAGAATAACAAACAAGAAAGATAAGAATGAGAGAAGAAATATTTGGAGAAAATTGTTACCCACAAACTGTGGGATTTCCGATTGCTTATAGAACTTTCACTTGCTAAAACTGCAACTGTGAAATATGTTCAATGTTGTGTTTGAATACAAAGCAAGACACCCTATTTATAGTTTTAGGTTTACAAAAGCCCAAAACATAAAAAGTCCAAAATATTCCAATCAAATCTAATCATATCAAATCAAATTTGTTTACACTATGAATTATATTTAACACACCATCTAATTCATTGTGTCTAAACTCTCTACATCCATCATGGCTCTTAGTCTTCTGAAGGCTTCGACCTGCACTCCCTTCGTCATGATATCTGCAATCTGATTCTCAGTTCTGCAGTGTTTCAACTTCATCTTCCCTTCTGCTACCTGCTCTCGAAGATAATGGAACCTCATTTCGATATGCTTGCTTCGATCATGAGCTATTGGATTCTTCGCCAGCTTTGCATCGGTCTCTTGATTTCTCTTCCTTTCTGGACAATCACTAATATAATGACCATACTCCTGCCAATTGAAACATTAAATGTGGCTTTTGTCTGTCTTTCGACCACCATCTCTTTCTTTACCTGCAGCACCACCTCTTTGGTTTCCTTGGTTCCAAGGTTTCTTCTGATTCGACTGGTTTCCTCCTTTGTTGCCATTCCAGCTACCTTTGCCTTTTCTTTCCTTTTCTGTCTGCGCCTGTAAAGCCATATCTTTCGACTTTCCTGCAGCTCTCTCAGTCATCCTCTGTTCATGAGACTCAAGAGTCCCTTGAAGCTCTTCCTTCGTCAACATTGATAGATTTTTCAACTCTTCTATGGCAACTACCACGTGGTCGAATTTTGGAGCCAACGATCTCAAGATTTTTAAGACAACTGCTTTCGTCGTCAGCGCTTCTTCACATACTTTGATTTGATTCACCAACTTTGTAACTCTGGTGAAGAAATTTGTAATGCTTTCGTTGTCTTCCATCTGAAGCAACTCATAGGTTCTCTTGTGAGTTTGTAACCTCACCTCTTTCACCTTCTCTGCCCCTCCAAATGATTTTTCAAGAATCTCCCATGCTTCTTTTGCTGAATCAACATCACTAACCTTTTCAAAGTTATTAGGATCGACACACTGATGAATTATAAAGAGTGCTTTATAATCCTTCTTCTTCAATTCTTTGTGCGCAGCCTTTTCTGCCTCCGTTGCGTTCTCCCCAAGCGATGTTACTCCGTCCTTCACAAGATCCCAAAGATCTTGGTAACAGAAAATCACCTTAATCTGCTTGCACCAATTCTCATAATTGTCTTTCTTGAGAATTGGCAGGGTTGCCGGAAAGTTGCCATTCGGATAGTTCATCGCCATTCCTATCTTCCTTCCTTGAATCTCTTAACCGGAGCTCTAGATACCAGATGTTGGAAATTCACCTCACATCCTATGAAGAATTCCTTTCAATCTTGATCTTAAGATTGATGAACAAACCCACAATACGATAGTAATGGTAATAACAAGTAATTATCAAGAACAACAAAAGAGAAGAAGAATAACAAACAAGAAAGAGAAGAATGAGAGAAGAAATATTTGGAGAAAATTGTTACCCACAAACTGTGAGATTTCTGATTGCTTATAGAACTTTCACTTGCTAAAACTGCAACTGTGAAATTTGTTCAATGTTGTGTTTGAATACAAAGCAATGCACCCTATTTATAGTTTTATGTTTACAAAAGCCCAAAACATAAAAAGTCAAAAATATTCAAATCAAATCTAATCATATCAAATCAAATCTGTTTACACTATGAATTATATTTAACAAAGTCAATATATAACAACTTAAAAATAATATTCTTATAAAATATTTTCTCATATTTATCACTTAAACTTACGAAACAAAACAAAATAATTTTTTTTAAAAATAAAATCAAAATTTATAACAACTTTTTATCAAAAAATATAAAATATAAAACTTAAAATGAATATAACTCATTAACATTTGTTTATAAAATATACTCATAATCTTTGAATATATATATATATATATATATATATATATATATATATATATATATATATATATATATATATATATATATATATATATATATATATATATGAGACTTAAAAAAAGGCACAAACACATCAAGTATTTCAATTTGATGGTTAAATTTAAAAAATTCATTTGAATTTTATATTTTATTTTAAAAAATGTTATGACCATATTTAAATATAAATTTTATTGTTTTTATATGTGTGAATTTATTGTGACTAGATTTTGTGCATATACTTGAATTCAAGTAAATGTGAAAGATAGCATGGTTATGGACCCACAAAATCCACTCAAAAAGAATCTTGATGTTGAGATAAGACGCATTATTGATCAAAAGCTATGTGAAAATAATTAAGCAAATGAAATACTTGCAGACGACATTGTAGGCGCACGTGGGATTAGTAATATTTTGTCATTATCTTTTCTAATCTTTTTTTTTTCAATTAATATTCGATTGAATCAAATTTATTTATCCAAATCTGATAAATCACTATATCTTACTATATTAATATGTAAAAATTTATTTAGTTTTGTAGAAGTTGTTGAAGTTAGAAGTTAGCTAATAATTCTAAATCATTTGATTGATTGTTTATAACTTTTTTTTTTTTGTACAAGTGTGTTATTTATAGGCGAACAATAGTAAACTAAAATGACGCGATCAGTAAAATTTGATTTTGTCTGAGTAATTACGGGTATGTTTGAATTTTAAACCATAAGATTAGTGAACAATGATAGAGAGAATTGAAATGTGTGTGTGTGTGTGTGTGAGAGAAAGAGAGAGAGAACAAGGATTTGTTTAGGAAGTTTCCTAATTGCCCTCATTGTGGGTACGTCTGCCCCAATTCCAAATGGAATTGAGATATTTAATAATCTTTGCAAAATGTTGAATACAAGAGAGACCCAAATTCCAAATTTGATGTTGATTTTATCTTCTCTTATTCCCTTGATCTTAAGCAAGATTAAGTGTCACAAGATTTTCAATTTTATCCTTCGGTTGCGTTACTTCTTTAATAATAACTACTCTATTCAAAGCTTTCACTCAGCTGAATCCTAATTTCAAAATCTCGTGCCAAAAACCCCCAAATTACAGTTGATTTTGGATGAAGAGCCCTAGTTGGTTTTATCAATAAAAAACCCAAAGTAATCTTAACCCAATTGATTTTACAAATCCTAAATTGGACCTTATCAAACTTAAATTTAGATGGAACCCAACAAAAATTATTAAGTGTAACTGTTATGTGTATTCTTAGAAAAAGGTTGAAGATGATGAAGATTGCTTTGCATATTCTTTGGTTTCATCTTTTCTAAAAAAATATGCATGAATGTGTGTGTGTGTATGTGTGTGTTTGTGAGAGAGAGAGAGAGAGAGAGAGAGAGAGAGAGAGAGAGAGAGAGAGAGAGAGAGAGAGAGAGAGAGAGCGTAAGAAAAGAGTAGAAAATTAGTACTTATGCGTTGTGATGGTGTTATGTGCATAGGTTTGGGCGCGATTCACTTTGCTCAAGGGTGGTAGTGATAAATGATCTGTAATGATTGGTGGATCATGGATGAGTCGAGGTTTGTTGATGTCATCATAGTGAAGACGTCTCCGAAGGTGGTGGTCAGCCTCTGTTTTTGTTTACTTCTTCTTTTTCTTCTTCTTCTTCTTCTTCTTCTTCTTCTTCTTCTTCTTCTTCTTCTTCTTTTTCTTCTTCTTCTTCTTCTTCTTCTTCTTCTTCTTCTTCTTCTTCTTCTTCTTCATTTCTTTGGTTTTTTTTGTTTTGATTCAACCCAGATTGAGATGTTGGTGTTGATTTATGAGTTTGTTTTGTTTATGTGTGTGTGTTAGTGAATGTTAAAAGCGGTGGTGATTTGGTTGTTAATGGTGGGAGAAGTTTGAAGTGTATGGTAGTTTTAATGGTGCGTGAAGGAAGTTTTAATGAAGTTGAATGCTAACTTTTGCAGGAAGATATGGGGGTTTATTGATGGTTTGGATCGGTGAAGTTAAGTAGGTTTGGTGGTCTATATCGATGGTGTGTTAGAGGAGGTTTTCTGGTGGAATGATTTTGATGGTGACACAGCGAGGTTTAATGAATGGTGGAAGAGAGACAGAGGTTTAAAGTGGTCGAACGGAGGGATCACTTGCCAGAAAAGGTTGAAGAAGGAGAACGATGTGGAGTTTGAAGGTTGTTAAAGTGGAGAAGATGGAAGTTTATTTGCATAAAAAGTCGTGTGTTTAAAGGGGTAAATGGAAGTTGGACGGTGAGTTGAGAAAAAAAAATTTAAGTCTGAGTTTTCTTTTTACATTTTTTATTTATTTCTAGTGAGAGAGAGTATTTTGTTCTTCTTTCTTCAAAGTGAGAGATGAGAGGTCTTATTGGTTGATTTTTCTGTTGGTGAAAATGAGAGTCCCCAAATGCCAACTAATGTTTTCCTTTTTAGTTCCCTTCAAGCACGTTATTTTCCACCCCCAATGATTCACATTCCACGCGCGACAATAGATGGGAATTGGCACGAGGGGCCTATGTGTCCCTCTCCCGTTGGAGGGTTTCTAACAATATTTCTCTCTTGTTCTTTTGTTAGTTTAAATTGTGATTTTTCTGATTAGTCAAGAGATGATCACATGGATATCCAATATGAACCATTGATCAACTTGGATTTGATGGTCAAGATGGAAACAAAGAAACACACACTGTTAAAAAATTAAGAATGCTTAGAAACGCCCCTTCTAAATGCTTTATAAAATAAAAATGAAATTAAATCAATTAAAAACCAAATAAAATTCACACCTCTCTAAATAATCCCAATAAAAATAAAATGAAGATTTATATAATTCAATTTAATTTTTATGATCAATTTGATAAAAAGATAAAAATAAAAGGGATTAAATTTAATAAGAATCGGGGGCAAAAGTGCTCGAAAAATTAAATTGAATGCACTAAAATTATCAGCGCGAAATAAACCTCTGGAAAACATACACGTTTTGATCAAATTTTAAAGTAAAACACACTTAGTTGAAAAGGCTTAGGCTGATCAAAATGCGACCGAAAAAGTAGTCAAAGAAATATAAATGAGCGAACCAGATTAAACTACGTGAATTGTACATTAATAATACTGACGTCTGCAATCACGATTTTGAAAATGTTCACCCGCTAATTTTACGTACATTTGAAAATTGATTCAATCGGTCTATCTGTTGATCCGAAAATTATTTTGGTCGACATTTTAGATATTATGTGTGATGAAATACATGTTATGCTATGCAGATGATGCAAAGTAAAGTAAAGTCAGATGCATGAAAGTTTTAAATGCCTGAACAAAATTGGGGTATGGTAATTGCCCAATGTATCTACCTTGAACTAGAAGGTATGAATGACAACGGTTTTCGTACATTCATGGTGGAAGATAATTAAATACGAAAATACCCCAAATTATTTCCTTCGAAACACATAGATGAAATATAGAGATGAAAACATGTGAGATTAGTAGAGCAATACCTTGAACAAAATAGGTGAAATTCCTTGAGGATTAGCGAAGCATTATCTTACTTGATATAATTGAAACTTTTTAAAAAATGGAACATCATCCCAATGATATCTAAGACTCTCCAAGAACAACATAAAAATATCTCAAACTGAACATCCATTTGGGAAAATAAATCCAAAAAGACTCCCTTTGGAAGAGGTTTACTGATAAAGCTCAGCAGGGGAAATGTCATAAGAGACTTTTTAGTGCAACCTCTGGTTGAGGAGAAAAAGTAGTGCAGACACTGGGGAATATCATTATCATCTATAAAGTTGAAGAATGACTTACTGAGAAATAATTCCACGGGCACATGCACGATAATAAATCACTCAAAGAAAAATCACCCACTTGAATGAGGACTGATTTGGATACTTATGATTGACCTTGGATCTTGGTTTATGTTATGATATTTTTCTTTGGGTAGAAGTACCATGCATGAAATGATGCATGGAAATGCATGTAGGATGCAACTGCTGGGGATTTTTTAGATGCCTGTAGGAACGTGAATGATTGACACAGTTTTGTATAATGATGAAGCTTCCCATTTCAATGTGAATATTTTTCATGAAACGATGCATGTATATAGGTTTTTGTTATTGATAAAGCCTCCCTTTTCGACGGGAATATTATGCATAAGTATGCTGATGATTGATATGATTGTGTTTTTTTGAAACTTCCCAATTTAATTAGTAATTAATATAAATTTTACGAGTACTGTTTGTGAGTCACATTCTATTATCCATCTTTGATTGATTTATCCATATTAATTCATTTTAGTTATTTAGCACCCTCAATTATTTTTATAGCCTTAGATTTACATAGCAATAATAGATAACGATATGTTGATAATAGGTCTCTGTAGGTTCGACATTCTTTTATATTACTACTGTAATACCCTAATTTTTAAACCTAAGATCCCACTTACCATTTGCATCTCTGTATCATAAACAAGATCATAACTTGGTTCTCCTACCCTTCATATTTGGGTTTGCTTATGAGGGAGATCACCAAGCACCCTTGTGTTTTTTTTTGCTTGCTTTATGTTGTTTATGTTTACTAATCCTAGTACCCAAAATATGTTTTGTTTCCTTTTGTTTTTCTTGCTAAATAGGTAAGGAAGACATCAAGGATATCAAACTTAGTTCCTCAACGTTATTCAAGTTCATTTTAATCAGGAACATCCCAAGGTTTAATAACTTGTCTCTCTAGAAAGTCAAAGGTTCATGTGTTTATTTTCATTCCTTCTTCAACAAGTAAACCTCAAGCCAAGACCAAAGTAATGCAACAGAAAGGTCATTTTTCAGTTTTTCACCTGTGAAAATTGATTTGCATATTAGTGCAATCTATTGCACCCCTTCAAAATGGAGCAGGATGTGAAGTTTTTCAGCAGTGCAAATTGACTTGCACATTAGTGCAATCGATTGCGCTACTGCAGTTTGGCCAAAAATGTTAGTTTTTACATTCTGCAGCATTTGACTTTTGATTGCACTTGTATTGATTCATTCTTACATCAGGTGGAATATTCTAGAGCAGCAAATCATCACAAATATTAGTTACATATTATTCCTCTACCTCATCATGATTAATTCCATCATACACCCTCATTTTAAACCAATTGATCTTTGATTTGCATTCCAATCCAACTTCCAAGCCTCATTGTGCTCCAAACCTAGCCTCTATTTAAACAAACTCCCTCTATTCCAATTTTTTTGAATCATTTTTCTTCCATCATTTTTCTGAATTCCCTACTCATCAATTCTCATTCTCTCTCATTTTTTTTTGAATTCTTCACTCACTCTCTCCATTTTTCATCTTCCCCAACCATTACTAAAGCTCACTCCATTGAAAGTTAACAAGATTTTCAATTAAGCTTGTTAATCTTTGAGCTAAACCTCCATCAAAATACTTTTTCTTCATTAAATTATGTTGAATCTAAGCTTTAGAGATCATTCTTTGAAGTTGACTTTGAAGCAAATTCAAATTTAGTTGGTAATTCTTGAATCAACATTGTTTGTGTTAATTTATAACTTTCACCATGTGATATCTTGTGATTTGTGTGTTTCTTAATCTATTTGATTTAAAATTGGATTGCATATGATGCTTATTGATGATAATTGCTGTGATTTTCATGCTCAATTGCATCATTATCATTTGGTGTTTGAATGCATAAGTGATTTTGGAAAAGTGATTTTGAAACTCATTTTTTTGTTGTTGCTACAGGTGCAAATTTATTTGTATACTGGTGCAATCGATTTGCACCTGTTATTATGCTCCTGGAATTGAAATTTTTTAGGGTGCAATCAATTTGCATGTTGGTGCAATCGATTGCACCAATGCATAATGAGTTATTTGGCTTGTTTTTGGAACTGTTTTGACTCCTTTTCTTCTTTCTTCCTTTTTCCTTTATTTTCCCTTGGATCGTGGCTTTGTTGATCAAATTTTTCTTCAAATTCCATGGACTTTGGGTGTTTGATGAAGTTGGATAAATCTTCATTAGTTCAAATCTATCTTTAAGTGAATCATTGGATTCATTTTAGGTGCTTTGAATTAGTGATAGGTTTAGTACTTTAATCCACCAAGAAGAGTGATGAAAATTGAAGATGGAATGATCTAAATATTGTGATTCATTTTGGTTTCCCTTCTCCCCTCTTATTCTTTTTTTCTTTTGGTAAATGAAAATCTTAAATGACATGGAACTTTTCTTTTAAGTTCTTAATTAAGATGAGATCACTACCTTTTTCCTTTTAGTGTGGCAAGTTTTAGGAGAGTGACTTATATGTTACTTCTCTAGCTTGTATTAGCACAAATAGTATATTGACCGGTCTCCCATAGTTTGACCTTCTTCATAGGTTGTTCTATGATTGCTTAACATATCGCTACATTTTATCCCGAATCAGAATTAAGTTGTTTTTGTAAGCGAGATTGTCAATCTCCTACTCTCCATAGTGTAGTGTGAAATAAATTGTCTCTTTATCATTAAAAGAGCTAGTTGGCATACTCGTCAATTTTATCCGAGTTGGAGCCATTCTCTTAATGATGTATAGATTCATGTTTTCATGCTTATGGTAGATTAGTCGAGTATTCTTCGAAAATCGACAAAATTGTCCTTCATCACTAACACTAATTTTTTGCTCTTTAATTCTTGTCATTTATTTTTATGCCTTTTCTTTTAGCATTGTACATCATATTATCATCTTATTTTCTTTTTGTCCACTTGGACATTTGTTTATGCTTATGCTCTTTTTGTTTTGTCCACTTGGACCATATTTCTCTTAAGACATTAATAAATAACAAAATACTTAAAAAACCTGGTTTTCTTAATCTCGGACTGTTGTGACCTTATGCTTGGACTTGGACTTGGACTTCAGACTTAGATCTAGGATCCTTATCCTATGCTCTTGGAGATTTGAGACCTTGGACCTTGGTGTTGCTTTTGTCTGTTTGTTTGGAAATTTTTTGACTGCAGGTGTTGATGCTTTGACATTATGAAAATCATCTAATGCACGACTCTCCTAATTGGCTTTTAACCCTTGGGAAGACCTTATTTTGATTTTGCTATGGCTTAATTTGGGGCTTTCTCGAATGTTCTAATTCATTTGCTTATCATGCTTGTGGCTTAAATCCAAAAGGGAAAAGGAATGCGTCTGTTGCATTGTTGTCAAGTGTTTGCTCCTTGTGTGGTTAGATCTTTCTTTGCTCTTAACTTTTATGTTTATGTTTTAGGGTAGTCACTTCATCTCTTCCCCTTATTCAATTTTCAAAATCTTATCCTTTTTTGAAAACCTTCTTGTTTTCATAAAAAACCTTGACTTTGTCAAGTGCATTTTCAAATCTTTGTCTTGAATAAATGTCAATCCATGTTAATCATAACTTAAACATTTCAAAAATACATAAAAAATACAAAAACACATTCTAACTTTTTTTGCCCTTGTGCACTTTTTCATTTAAAACTTTTCATAAAGTTTAGGCATGTGTCACTTTCATAGTTGAGATGTAATTCTCCTATTCCGTATAGTATTTAAGATGTTGACATTTTCCACTTACATGTTGAGTGATAGACTTATTGATTTTTATCCAAGCAAAATTCTCCATCTCAAGATGATGCAAATGTTGTTTTCTTATACTTATGGGTGACTAGTCGTAGTTTTCTCCTTAAAGTGACGACTTGTCTTTTCATTTAAAATCAACCATAAAAAATCCATTTTGTTATTTGTACCACGAACTGCG
The DNA here is from genome assembly GCA_963859935.3 of Lathyrus sativus. NCBI lineage: Eukaryota > Viridiplantae > Streptophyta > Magnoliopsida > Fabales > Fabaceae > Lathyrus > Lathyrus sativus. The sequence continues at coordinate 671,422,993 of OZ012737.1, forward strand.
GGATTTTGATCCTATATTGCACTTTGTGGGTACGTAGGCATGAGGCTCAAAAAGTCTCTCCAAACACAAAAATCTTAAAAAATAATTTCTTTTCTCATCTCCCCAATCTCATTTCAAACAAACCTTTTCAAACCAAAAAACATAGATTTTTCAATGAGTTCCTATAGAGTACTATAGATATTTCGGATGCTAACACCTTTCCTTAGTGTAACCACCCCTTTACCCTATCTCTGTTTATTTGTTCTTATTTTAGAACTTGTTTAGGTTTTGTTCGCTCTTTTTCCTTTTCTTTCGGATAAAATAAAAGTGTGGTGCCGACTTTTGCTTTATGAGTTAAGTTAATCAATAGCTTACTGTAATACCCCAAATTTTACCCTTAGATTAGTCGGTTCATTTCACATCTCATTTCATTCTACATTGCATTGTAAACTAACCGCTAACCAGTTTGCTCAGTCTGTTGATTTTGCAGGAAAAATCACATTATGCACTCTTTAGCTTATGAAGGGCAAAATGGTCATTAATTTGCATCCTGCTGACAATTTATGAAGCTGAGTCATCTGCAGGGATCCCTCAAGCGATCAAGGTTTCCATCTCCGAGTCATGTGACTTATTTGAGGAATGGTTGAATTTTACGGCAGTTTGTGACGTCATATTTCTCGTGACCCAACACATTTTATTCAAGAGCCGAGATTTAGTCGTTAGTGGGAGTTCAGAAATGTTGTTTGATTTTAAAACTATATGGAGCTGAATGTGTCGAGATGTCAGTGGATATTTATTTTATCCCCAGAATTCTCTAGTCCTGAGATTTTCCTTGGCTAATTATGATTCATGATGGTAATCCCTCCAGGGATGTCATGATATCATACTCTCTAGTGAGGTCGCATCGTATCCCCATGTGGAAGTCATGATACCGTATCCCCAAGTGGATTATTATCTCCCCAGAGAATTTGGGACTTTAAAGCAAGATTTGGTTCTACCACCAACTTTTCCTATCTCTTGATAAATGTAATTTTGCAAAGGTCGCAGGGTATCCCGCTGTTGTACCCCAAAATTTGCCCAACTTTTTATTTATTTACTTGGCTTGTGTTTCATTTCATTTCTCTAGCATCTTTGCATTGCATCGCTTGGTTGTTTGCAGGGGATCAAGAGAGGTGTGCATCTCAAGAGAAGGTTATCAAGGATTCTTAGCTCAAGCAAGAGGGATCAGTTCAAATCATCTAAGGATTACAAGCTCATGGATATGGATATGAGATGATGGAGAAGCTCATTGAGTGCTTTTGAAGCCATTGTGGAGCTTATCTAAGTGATTATATCATGTGCAAGAGGTTGCAGTTAAGGGTTGCATCCCTAGGGTTTCATCTGTCTAGTGCAAAGTCAATTGGGGACTTGAAGGTGTTTAAGACCTAATTACAAGTCATTAGAGTCATGGATAGTTGTGTTGATACATCTAGAATGTTATTTCAAGATCAAATCAAGGAGAATCAAGAGTGTGAGAAGTTACTAAATTAGGGTTTCAGAGGTTGTCAGTGTAAAATCCCCTGTTTAGTGCCTGACTTCAAGACCACATATCTCAAGATACAAGTGGAATCTCACTTTGATGCAAACAAGAGACTTGTATAGCATGTTTTTATATTTCTTTTGAGTACTATAACTCATCCATTGGGTTTGTGGAATTCAAGTTATGATGTTGATAGGTTAGAGGTCTCAGATGAACCATATTTTTAGTCAACAAAAGTCAACCAACTTCCATGGCACTTTTGACATAGAATTATGTTGCTCCTCAACTTTTGATGAACATGGAAGTTGTTCCTTATGATCTAGGCTTTCCAAAAAGTCCTAGAAGTCCTTCATCTCATTTGTGGAACTTAAGTTATGAAGCTTGCAAGGCAGGGGTATCTTGGGAAAGTAAGATTATAAGTCATTTTCATTATAGGTCCTTTTAATTATAGGTCCTTTTCATCCACTTATGCACTTCAAATGAAACTTTGATCAACATGAAACTGGCTCCATATGATCTAAATTTTATCATGGAACAACAAATTGTCATGAATTTGGCAAGGATGAGGAGATTGGTGAAGAAAATCAAGTGAATTTGGACTTAAGGTCATGAATTCAATTGAATTAGTTTTTGGAACATTTACATGCCATATTTGTGCTCATTTTGATTCACATTTGTCCAACAAGCAAGATGCACCAAAAAGTTTTGAGGTATGAGGTGAAATACAAGTGCAATTCAAAGCTTACTTCAAGAAGAAGTTTCACATCAAATCTCCACCATTGGATCAAATTAAGGCTTAATTTCCACCCACATGATCAATTCACCTTGCCAGCAGCTGATTCAAATCAAATTCAAGGGGAATTAGAGGGAAATTCACGTGTGCATGAAGCTTGCATTTCAACTTTGGGAATTTTGAAATTACACTCCAATAAGGCCATGTTGGGCCTCCAAATCATTCTAAATCCATTACATAAAAGCTCCAGATGAAGTTTGAGCTCTGATTCAGGAAAATTCGTGGAGGGAGAGCATAGTTGCAGTTTGAAAATTCAAGAGCAATTCCAAAATCGTGAATCAAAATTAAAACAAATTCAAGCCAAATCAAAGCAAGCAACATCTTCCTTGAACTTCATAGAGTGATTCTGCACGTTTTTGCTTAAGCTCAACACCAATTGAAGCTCCAACGGAGAGACTCCGTTAGGTAAGCTTCTTGCTCAAAATTCTCTCATGTTATAGATTTAATCCATGCCATTTTTGTTGCAATCTGAAGACCTACACTTGTAGGAAAATTCTGGATAGTTTATTGATGTGGTTATGGCAATTTCAGTTTCGAGCATGAATTTTCAATCGTTCGATTTGCTTTGTGTGTGCATGATACATGAATTTTGAGCTTGGATCTGTAATCTACATGAGTTCCTCTTTTGATTGGTATATAATTTCATGTTGTTTGGTGATGTTTTGAACCTGCAACTTCGGCAGCCTTGCTGGAGAAGATGACCAGAACAGTGGTTCCTTCGTCTGGTTCAGTTTCCGTCCAGCTTGCGTGTCCAGGCCTTGACTTATTGACCGAGCGAGATCAACGGATGAGATTAGTGCTGACTTGAACGCATGTGCTTTGACTTTCCACCTCAGTTAAGTTATGCGTTGCGTTTTGATGTGGCTGGCTTGGTTTTTGGTTTGGGCCTCACACGCGCTATTCACCCCCCTCCCAGTCTAGCCTAATGTTTTTGCATGTAATCCTTACTATTTGCACCGTTTCAATTAATTGTTTTATTTTATTTTATTTTTCTTTGCTGTTTTGATTTAATTCTTTTAAAAGTACCTCCAAACATTGGAAAATTCCATAAAAATATTTTTAGGACACCTTAGGGTGTTAACTAATTTTTGGAAATTTTTATTTTCATTTTTGGTTTATTTTTCAATTAAAATGGGATTTATTGTTTGGAGTTGTTTTTAATTGAATTATTTCTTGTTCTTGCTTGTTCATGCCTAGTTGCTTGATCAATTCTTATCTCCAATGATTGAAATTTTTTTCTCATATCAATGATGAGATAAAGAGTTTTATAGGATGATTTTGCCCCTGGTTTAGTTCATTTTGGTTTGACTTTTATCTCATTTTATTTGACCCTCGACAACCCTCCTTCACAATGGGGCACCCTTGTGAATCAAATTCTTTGGTGATGTTGTGAAGTGACATTGGTTGTAATCTTGTGGTATTTGAATGCTCATTTATAGGTCATAAACTTGCTTGATGCTTGTTGTGATTTGCATTTCTTTTAGGCACTCCATTTGGTTTCCAAATGTTGAAGTTGTTTAAGACCTAGGTCTTTTGCCTTGCCTTTTCTTGTATTTTCTTTTGATGTGTTTGATCCTTTGCTTTGTGCTTTCTCTCCTTTCATCCTTACCTCTGTCCAATGACCTTTGAGTCCCATTTGAGATGGTTTAGTCCCTCCTTTGGAGGTGCTTTGAACATGTCATGAATGGTGATTCTTTGAGGACTTCTCTTGTGTTTTCTTGCATGATTATGGTGTTGCTTATGGTTGAGTTGCCCATTTGAGTTCCTTGCTGTCCTCACATTTCCTCCCATTCTCCCATTTAATCATGGCTTCTTCCCTTTCTTTTGGTTTGCCTTTGGGCATGGTGATTGATGACAAATGGTTGTAGGAAGTTCATTCCTCCCATTTCATCTCACTCTTGTTTGTGTGCGTGCATTCTTTTCTTTGCTTGCACCCTTTTGCATCTTCTCATATGCATGCTTGAGGTTGAGATGTGCTTGTGGAGGCTACTGCCCCACACTTTGTTCCTCCCTCACTTTCATTCTAATTGTGCATTACATGTTTGCATACTTTCTTTATCTTTTGCTTCCTTCTTCTTCTTTCTTCTTTGCCATGTTCCCTTAGGGTCTCTGATCTCTTTTGTTTAAGAGAGATTATGATAGACCTTAGGATTGAACCCATGCATGATAACATTAGGTAGAATTACTTTTTATCCCAATCATAGGTACACTTTGTATAAGAACAGTAGGTTGAGTCTTAGTTTCCCTTTAGAGTGTCTCTCTCTTCTCATCTTCAAATATCTTCAAAACACTTAATAAAGGATAATTTGTATTGTACGCTACGAGCCTTAAGTACTTGGGGAATGATGATTGGGGGGCCTCCTCTCAAATGTCTAGAGTGTTTAGCGTATGTCCTTTGAACGATATACGACGCATTCGCTCCTAAGTCATAGTCTTTAGTGCAATATGAGTTTCAAATCATAACTCAATTCACTTCTTCGTCTAAAAAATACCAAAACAAACTTCAAATCTTTTTATCCTTCGGGATCTTATTTGGAAAACCTTTTTCATAAAGAGAGTTTTGTTAACTCTTGGTTCTACCGCAAACAGGTAACGCCTAAGTCCCTAATGGTCGAGCTGCATACACCTAACTGCTAGAACTAAGGTTTAACCATACTCGGGTCTAAAACATTTGAGCCAACCGGTGTTCTTGTTAGCCCGAACTATGTTTGCTCTGATTTCTCATACCAGATGAGAATACGTAGGCACAATACGATAATGTCTTGGCGAGGAAGCTTCCCCCACCCTTCACCCATAGTTTTCCGAACTACGTTGACTCTGACTTTCCCATTGCACGAGGGAGTATGCATGCATAAAGTGGCAATGCTCTACCGAGTCTCTTTTATTTTCTTTTGTCCCTGTGGCCTTTAGAGTAGATAGTTCAACACCCTTTAGGTAGATAACAAGCGTGGATCCCGTCGTGTACGACGGACGTGAGTGGTGCTAATACCTTCCCCTTGCGTAACCGACTCCCGAACCCAAGATTTGGTTGCAATGACCTGTCTTCTCCCATTTTCGTTAAATTTTCTCTGATCGTTTCCTTTCGCTCTTTTGGGATAAATAACAAACAGTGGCGACTCTTCTGTCCTTTCCAGCCCCTCTTCGCAGCGATGCGACAACTGGGGACTCTGGTTCCCTATGCGAGTCAATCCTAGCGCTTGTTTGTTTATCTTTTGGGTGTGTATATGTGTGTTGTACTTTATTTTTTATTGCATTTTTTACTTTCAACATTGTGTATATCAGTTTTGTTGTGCTGTTGGGTGGGAATGTTTCATTGAGTGAGAAGCCAAACCCAGGCTTGAGTATAACCCTAGCATTAGAAGTGGAAAGTAGTGGTGGACCTGTATGATTTGTATGCACTAGTTCCCATGAAATTCGCGCTCAGACGAGATTCTCTTTGATGATTTCCTTTCCAGTCCTTTGGACCGTTGAGAGGATTTTGGATATGAGGATTGTCGACTTTGGGGACCGATCATTTGTGATTAAGCTAAGTGAGGCCTCTTCGGGAGATTATGATGCCAAACCAGAAATGGTAAACGTATCATCGTTTCTCGAAAGTCTGTTGATGCTGATGAACGCATAGGATGCCGAACCTTGTCAGTGATAGGTCCATACCTATGAGAGGGGTTGGGTTATTGCAGGAAACCTTGACTTTCAGACTACCCGGTTCTCTTTGCAGTGTGAGTCTGTGTTCTTGATACAAGGGGTTCCTATCAGTAACAGTGCTATGTTATTGCCAAAGTGGAGCGCTGGTTCTTCTCAATCAACAGCATAACAATCTTGATCCCCTGTGTGCATTTGCATTTGCATTTGCATTTTCATATGCATTTTCATTGACATGTATTTATGTTGCAGGTGCATATTTTCTCCCCGATTCTAGTGATCTTGTTCTTTTGTCTGACATGGAGCTTCTGAAGAAGACAGTGGCATACAAGCTCCTAACTCCTAATATCAGATCTTTGTTGAGTTTGATCTCTGTGGCTGACAGGAAAGTGATGGAAGAGTTCAAGCAATATTATGGGAAACTTTTGAGCTGTGTCTGCAAGCCTTCAGTATATGAGTTGAATGGTCTTTATGCTCTTCTGCAGTTCTATGATCCACAACTGAGGTGCTTTTCTTTTCTGGATTATGTACTGGCGCCTACCTTAGAGGAGTATTCTGCGTTATTGGGTGTTCCTATCTTAGACTGAATGCCATTTTATGACACTGATGCTGAGCCTGATCTGGCTAAGCTTGCTACTGCTCTGCATTTGGATGGTTTTGAGCTGAAGGGGAAGTTGGCCAAGAGGAGTGGGGTGTCTGGTTTTCCTTTACCTTTTCTGATTGACAAAGCTCAGCAGTTTGCCAAAGATGGTTGTTGGATTGTGTTTAATGCTATCTTAGCACTATGTATTTATGGTATCATGATGTTTCCTAACCTTCCAAATTTTGTAGACTTGGATGCGTTTCACATATTTGCTTTAGGGAATCTTGTACCTGCGCTTCTAGGCGACGTTTATCATTCTGTGCACTACAAGAATGAGAACCAAAGAGGAAAGAATGTATCTTGTTGCATGCCTTTGTTCTACAGGTGGTTTGTTAGTCATCTCCCCAAGATTGGTCCTTTCATTGATACTGCAGGTACTTTGGAGTGGCCTGAAAGGTTGATGGGGTTGACTGCTAATAACATCATTTGGTTTGATAGAGATATGCTAGGTACTGAGATCATTTACAGTTGCGGTGGATTTCTTAATGTCTCGTTGGTCGGAAGGAAAGGATACATCAATTATAACCCTCTTCACAGCGATGCGACACCCGGTGGATTTCTTAACGTCCCGGTGGATTTCTCTGATCGTTTCCTTTCCCTCTTTTGGGATAAATAACAAACATTGGTGACTCTTCTGTCCTTGCCGGCCCCTCTTCGTAGCGATGCGACACCCGCCGAGATGTTTATTTCGTCTCATGTTTCCTCCTCTCATCTGTTTTGTCAGCATATGCATGTGCATGAGCATAAGCATGGAATTTTCATACACATTAACATACACATTGACATACGTATTAGCATCTGCATGTTGCTTGTTGTCGTCGTCCTTTGTCGTTACCACTGAGTAACTGGGTTTGTCCGCTTTCCCCAAGTAGATCGTCAGCCCTAAGCACAAAATACCTATTATTTCTAGTCTCCCCACAGAGTTCAACCCTCGTGGATGATGGTTATTTCAGTTATCTCTTCGCGCTAGGATAAGATAATCGCCATTTGAGTTCATTTCCTCAATGGAGTCTTGTTTGACAGATTCTTTCTAGCTCGATTCTAGATTGAACATCGGTCCTGTCGGTCGCCGAACCTACTTGGACGTTCATTTATTTTGATCTATCTTTCAAAAAGAGCCTTTTACAACGCCTCTACCGATAAGCTACTGTTCTCTGCCGAGAAGCTTATCATTACATCTTTCAACCATGATCAGCTACTGTTCTCATCCGAAAAGCTTATCTTTACATTACAATCGAGCAACAACTGTTCTCACCTAAGAAGGGCGAAATATTATAACCAAACTCCATGTTCGACTACAAGCTCTTTGTAAAGTAAAAAGTGCTCTAAGATAAAAGTGCAAGAAAGTAAGCAACTTTGAAAATAACTCCAATATGAACTCCACGTTCGACTAGGGGATCTTTAAGTAAAAGGCTGTAAGGTAAATGACTTTGAAATTAAACGTGCGAAAGACTCAAACGGGAACTCCATGTTCGAATTTGAAGTCTTGGAAAGTTAAATAGCAAGAAGGTAAATGACTTTGAAAATAATTTGGACGAAGGATTAAAGGCGTAAGAAAAGTAAATGGCTTTGAAAAGTAAAGTTGAAAGTAAATGGATTTAAAAGAACATCTGGAATTTAAAGGAGACAAAGGGGATCTTTAAGAAAAAGGCTGTAAGGTAAATGACTTTGAAAATAATTTGGATGAAGGATTAAAGGCACAAGAAACGTAAATGGCTTTGAAAAGTAAAGTTGAAAGTAAATGGCTTTAAAAGAACAACTAGAATTTAAAGGCGACAAAGATTACTGTCAAACTCCACGTTCAACGTACTTCTTTCGAAAAGTAAATGACTTTTGAAAATAAAGATGCAAGTAAGTAAATTGCTTGGAAAATAACTCTAATCAGAACTCCAAGTTCGACTAGAGGGTCTTTGCAAAGTAAATGGGCAGAAAAGTGTAAAGGGCAGTTTTGAACATAAAAACTGAAAGTTAAAAATGGCAAGAGAATTGTAAAGATAAATTACATTGATAAGAAAAGGTTTGGTGTTGTATCACGTACATTCTCGTTAACTCGTTTCTCTACACGCAGATACTTTGAGTTGTATGAACTAGTACAATAATGAAAGAACACCCTTATTACATAAATTTTACACCTATTTATAGTTCTATAGAATAACTATTACATAGCGGTTGAGACTTTCTGGCATACTTTTTGGCGCTTCTTTATGCTCTTAACCGCCCACACGTTCTTTTCCACTTGATTTGAATTTTGAATATTCTGCAATTCCCTCCAATTTGGCAAAATCGTCTCCTTGCTCTCCTTAGCATAGTCCTCGTCGAGCATTTTCCAACACTTAGCGTTTTTGCCCCTTGTTCATCTTTCTTCGACTTGAAGTTTTCCTTGATTGGGTCGAAACTCTTCCATACACCAAGTACTGGTATATTTTGACCTAAGATAGCTCTGATCTCGACTAGTGTCGAAAATTAGGAGCCAACAGGAGCACAGACCTGAAACGTGAAGAAGTTTATTTTACCCTTTAGTAAAAGAAGAAATTGAATCATATTCAGGGAGCACAGACCTGAAACATGAAGAAGTTTATTTTATCCTTTAGTAAAAGAAGAAACTGAATCATATTCAGGGAGCACCGACCTGAAACGTGAAGAAGTTTATTTTACCCTTTAGTAAAAGAAGAAGCTGAATCATGCTCAGGGAGCACAGACCTGAAACATGAAGAAGTTTATTTTGCCCTTTAGTAAAAGAAGAAACTGAATCATGCTCAGGGCATTAACCTTGCAGTATGGAGAAGTTTATTTTACCCTTTAGTAAAAGAAGAAACCGAATCATGGTCAGGGAGCACATACATGAAACGTGAAGAAGTTTATTTTACCCTTTAGTAAAAGAAGAATCTAAATCATGTTTTGCTCATGAAAGCTTATTTTTATCAGAGGAGTGACGGTCCCTCCAGTGGAGCTTATCAATCAATTCTTCATCTATTATCCCCCGATAAGAAACAATCTCTTTATTTGAGAGCTTATCCCGTTTAGCATTTAAGTCCCTTTCGTTGATCAGTGGTAGTTCTCTCCCGAGGAACTTATCAGGACATTTCCATTAAAGTCTATTTATTTTGGCATACAACCGGTTTTATCCTATATATTTTCTATGGACTCCCGAAGATTTTGTTCGATCCCGTCACGAGGGAAGTTTCCAGAAGCTCGGATGTTATTCTTTGCTCAATGCTCCAACATCCTATTTACTTGATCCTATAGTCGTGAGGATCCAATTTTACTTTTTCATCCTAGAGTATCAGTCAGTCATGCCTGAACCTGTTGAATTGTACTCTCCGATATTCCCCAGCGGAGGCCGTCTCGTCGATGCCATCTCCATTAAGGATCCCCTTCTTACCGTTTATTTCTAAAGTGACAATTGATCGTGCTCGCACCAGTTGGCCATTACTTCAGAATTCCCCAGTGTCGTGTTGTTTCCTCAGTGCGTCGTATTCCTCAGTGTGGTTCGTTTGTCCCGTCTGTCCCTTGTGTCGTCGTGTCGTCTGCACCCATACATTTAGCGTTCCATCATACACATCAGATCAAGTTCATAACACTGTTAGCATTATAGTTCGTTCCGTTTTGTCCATAGCATTGCATATCACTGCACCTAAGGGCAAAATTTTTGATTATCTGTATTCAAATCCCTTTCACCATGATTTCTCGAGCCTTCGTCGCTCAAATCATCTAGTGAAGCTATTTAAATAGGGGCAACTGTAATACCCCAAATTTTACCCTTAGATTAGTCGGTTTATTTTGCATCTCATCTCATTCTACATTGCATTGTAAACTAACCGCTAACCTGTTTGCCCAGTCTGTTGATTTTGCAGGAAAAATCACACTGTGCGCTCTTTAACTTATGAAGGACAAAATGGTCATTAATTTGCAGCCCGCTGACAATTTATGAAGCTGAGTCGTCCGCAGGGATCCCTCAAGCAATCAGGGTTTCCATCTCCAAGTCATGTGACTTATTTGAGGAAGGGTTGAATTTTACGGCAGTTTGTGACGTCAGATTTCTCGTGACCCAACATATTTTTTTCAAGAGCCGAGATTTAGTCGTCAGTGGGAGTTCAAAAATGTTGTTTGATTCCAAAACTATATGGAGCTGAATGTGTCGAGATGTCAGTGAATTCAGGTTAAATCAGTGCGAGGATTTGCTTTGAAGAATTTATTTTAACAGAAGCACATTTCCCTGCTTTCTGCTACCTACCATTTGATTTTTAAAGAAAATAGTGGAGTTTCGGTTCGTGTTGAATTTATAATGAACATCTTTTGGTTTGGTCATGAGTATTAGCCGAGCTGGTTCAGGTTACCGAGTTAAATCATTCGAGAGGCGATTTGAATTTTCAATACAGAAGACAGTTTGCTTTGCTGTTTAGCTGAATTTCTCTGCTTATCCGTTCGAGGCCATATTCACCGTTAATATTGGGTACGAATTAATTCGCAAGAAAATTTGTTTGAACTCAGTTACGTCGGATTTAAATCGTGCAAAATGATTTAGTTGTCGAATTCGGAGTTGGAACGTCACAGCCTGATCGGATAAATTTAATTGGATAAATTTAATTAAATGAATTTATTTGAATAAGTTTAATTGGATGACTTTTAATCGGATGACGTTGATCAGGTGAATTTAGCCGGGTAAATTAAACTATTTGAATTTATGGATTTAAGCAGATGAATTAAATGAATTCAGTTGATTGAGTTTAATCGGGCGATTTTAGTTGGAAAAGTTAAATCGAGAAATAAAGTTAGTTCGTTGAAAGTGAGATTTATTTATTTAAAGTCTATAATTTTTACCTAATACAAGAAGTAATTGAAGAATTGAATTTATTTATTAAATTTTATTTTTACAAAAGAAATTACAAAATAATTTCCTAAGTACTAAGTTCCTAATGGTTCTAAGGTGATCTTCGTATCTGACTCCTCGACTTTCAATTTTTCTCGGACCTGCAAATCAAGTCAACAACAGTTGAAAATAATAGAATTAATTAAAGTTGGTTTTTCGGTCCCGATACCCTCAGTTAATTATCATCATCGGGTACGTCGGGAGGGTAACAAAATATTCCGCCGCCAGCTCCCGACCCTGGCACGAATCCGACAGATTTCTGTTCTAATTGTTCCAAGAGAGAGAAAAAGTGATTTGTAAGAAAAAGTTATTTTCGAAAAAAGTGACTTTGAAAAAGTGCTTTTGGAAAAAGCACTTTTCTTGGAAAAATGAGTTTTGGCCAAACAGGTTACTAACAAGTTTCCTAGAAGTTTTAGACCCACAATGGATCAAACAACCTATCTAACAGCAACCAAACAAATGCCATGCAAGCAAAAAACAACTTTTCCAAAGAATCTAGCAACAAAGATCCAAACGCAACAGCCAACCATCATTCATAAAAAACCGCAAAATCCCAGGCCACCAATATCGCAACCTAACAGCAAAATCGGCGTGAAAATTGCAAGACATCACAACCATGAGAATCACAATAACAACAACAACTTCGCAACAAATGCATGCCCAAGCCCAGAATCATTAAATAAGAAGCAACAATATAAGAACACGAGGGAGCATCAGAGAGGGGGACGAGATTTTTAAGAGAGAGTTTTCAAAAACCCATAAAGTCGTCATCATCATCATCAAAAGATCAGAAAGAGTTAAGGCGTCATCACCATTATTCACGCGAGAACTCATCCTCAACAAGAGGAAGGACCTCCTCAGTGAGTCATCATCAGAAAAAACCAGCCGGTCACGATTAAGAATCAGATAAGAACAACCGTCCAACAGTCGCCGCGATCCACCGTGCGACTCGCTTCAAACCCAACAAGAAAAGAGGGTGAGAAAATCTTTCACGGTTTGTTTTTTTTGTTTCAGGACCCATGCAGGAACGAAGATGCAAGCAAGAAGAAATGAAAAAGCTCAATGACTCAACAATGGAGTCCGCGCCGCACCAGAGAAAGAAGAAGAGGTTTTTTTTTTCAAAAACAAACCCTAGAATGGTTCAGCAACAATACCGTTCCCCTCCCTTTTAATTCATTTTTTATTTTCTTTTATTTTATTTTATATTTTATTTTATGATGTAATAATTTAGTTTAATTAGGTTAATTTAAAATCTTTTTAAAGTTAAAACCTTTTCTAAAATTAAAACTTTCTATTTAAAAATTAAAACGTTCTTTAATTAATTGAAACGTTTTTAAATTAAAACCCATTTTCTTAATTAATTAAAGTATTTTTTAAAACAAAAAACTTAATTTTATTTTTTTAAATAAAAAGAAAACTTAAAAATTAAAACTAATTTTCAAAATTCATATTAACCCTTGTTTTAAAAATTAATCAAACCTTTTTTTTTTAAATTAAAATTAGAACCATTTTTTATTAAGTTTATTAATCCAATTATTTTCCAATTAAAATCCAAATTTTTGTAAATAAATTTCTAACAAATTCCCCAAACTTTAAAAATATTTTAAGTCGTAAAAGTTAAAATTCTTCCATTAAATGTTAAATCCTTTTCCTAAAAAGTTTGTCTAGCATTTCCATTTCAGGTTCAAATTAAACTATCGCCTAATTACAAATTTGCCCCGTTAATTTTGTCTAACGCTTATGTCGTTTTTCCACTGTTCCTCAGTTGTATAATTACTAAATTCCCTGTACTTTTCGTATTTTCATTTTTGGGTTGTAATTTACGCGAGTGTATCGTCGCTTTGCAATTCCTTTACTTTTCGCATTTTATTTTCTCTTGGTTGTAATTTATGCGAGTATATCGTCGCTGTGCATGCCCTTTACTATTTTCGTACTTTCCTATATTTCAATTCTGCCATGTAACTAATTTATCATTTGCATCATTTACCATTAAACCCCTTTGAAGGATTAGGTCTAGCCGTTTGACCGCCGTGTCAATAGTCCTCACCTTTGACCCTTTCAAAACCCTAATCGCATAGGCGTCCCACCGTGGACAAGTTTACCCTTTACCCTAGCATTAGGTTAAGGAGTCGCAACACTCCGTTTTAGGTTTCCCGCCGTGGAATACCTAGTTTACCCTTTTCAGTTCAACTCAATTACATTGTAGAAATAGGTGTCGCCGCACTCCACGTAAGCGCTTCCTTAAGAACGCTTATTCCCCATTGAAACCTTGACCACAGTCAAGAAGTTTCTAACCTCCCTTTCAAGGGGAACTACGATTACTCTGATTTCATCCCCTATCCAGGATACGTAGGCACAAGATGTGAATCTTGGCAAGTAAACTTAGGACTAACCCTTAGGTCTTTCTTTCACCTTCTAACTCTTAGCATATACCATCAAGCAAATAATTTAGCAAAATAGTAAACTTTAAACAAAAGGTTCCTGTAGAGTACTACAAAATTTTAGGGTGCTAATACCTTTCCTAAGCTTAACCAACCCCTTACCTAGATCTCTCCCCGCATTGTGTTTACGATGCAAAAATAAGTTTTTCCTTTCTTTAACCTTTCATTCGGATAAATCAAAGGCCGGTTGTGAATCAAAGATTTGTGATTCAAATTAATTAATAATTTGATATCCTATTTCACCGCAACACTTACACTCACAAAATTTACCGCTACAACTACAATACTTTCGTGCACTTGAGGAGTTATCAAGTTTTTGACGCTGTTGTCGGGGACCAAGTTAGTCAATATCATGATTGTGTTGTTGCGCCGTATAAACTAAGACACTTTTTTGTTATTTTTCTCCCTTTTCCGATTGTATTCCAAGTACCCGCTCAACCAGGGATGATTTAGAATAGCCGATTGACGAAATCGAGCATTTTACTCACATAAGACGCCGACTAGAACAACTTCGCACCGAATTTACCATCCCTATGGCTGCGAACAACGAGCGTCCTCTTAAGGACTATACCGTCCCACCTCAGGATTAGCCTCATTCCAACATTTCTTCCCTTAATGTTCAAGCCAACAAATTTGAACTCAAACCCTCTCAGTTGCAAATCATCCAGCATAATTAATTCTCCGGAAGCCCTACGGTGGACCCAACGCTTGGCTACAGTCCCTCCCAGCTAATTCCATTACGACATGGAATGAGCCTAAAAATCTTTTCCTTACCCGATATGTTTTGCTGTCTAAAATGACAGTTTTAAGAAATCAAATCATTTGTTTCAAACAAGCTGGTGGAGAATCTTTCTTTGACGCTTAAGAAAGGTACAAAGATATGATGAGATTGTGTCTGCATCACTCCTTAGAGTAGTGGCTTATCATTCATACTGTCTATAATGCTCTCTTCTATAACACGAGGATGACATTTGATGTTGTGGCAAGAGGGGCTTTGATTTACAAGCCCTTCACTAAGGCCTACAATCTTATTGAAAACATGGCCCATAACCATTATCCATGGGGTAGAGAGCACACCCTTTTTGAAAAGTCTCAAATCAAAGGAGGTATATATGAAGTAACTAGCCTAGATCATGTTAATTCCTAGGTAGATGCCCTTACTCAGAAGATTGAAAACCTAACCATTACTCCTACATCTATCGTAGCTGCAGTTAATCCTTTTTATGAGATTTGTGGAGTGCAAAGACATGTCACATTCGACTGTCAATTGTTGTATGAGCCTTTCCACGACCAGGCGAATTATGCGCAGGGTAATCCCTACTCTAACACGTATAATCCTGGATAGAGGAATCATCCAAATTTATACTATAAAAACAATAATGCACTCGTTACACCTAGCCCACCTCCTACCACCCCCTGGCTTTCATAATAATAAAGGAGTCCCAGAGGCCACGCTTATGCCATCATAGTACAAAGTGGGACGAAATTATAAGGCCCAGTTTATCTTAGGGTTAGAGCCCCTGTAGTAGGAAGGAGAGTTGAGAGAGTAGTAGAGAGAGCTACTAATAGTACCCCTATAAGAGTAAAACTAGAAGCTAATAACGGGTTGGTACCCAAAGTTAGGGAGACGCTTGAGAAGGAACAAACGTATGTACCCCTTCCACCATATAAGCCTCTTGTACCTTACCCTAAGAGACTTGCAAAGTCTAAAACTAATGATCAATTTAAAAAATTCGTGGAGCTCTTGAAGCAACTCCACATTACTGTTCCCTTTACGGAGACCATCATCCAGACGCCTTCCTACGCTAAGTTCTTGAAAGAGATCCTGTCAAACAAAAGAAAGCTTGATGAAGATAGTATTGTGGCACTCATTAAAGAGTGTAACACCATTATACAAAACAATATGCCCCGTGTTGAAAGATCCAAGGAGTTTTTCCATTTCTCGTGTTTTTAGAAAACTTGTCATTGACAAATCCATGTGTGATCTAGGAGCGAGCATGAGTTTGATGCCTCTCTTAATTTATGAGAGGCTGAATTTAGGAGGATTGAAGCCCACTAAGATGTACCTCCAGCTAGCTGATTGTTTAGTCAAGTATCTTGTTGGTATTTTGGAAGATATCCCAGATAGGATAAGCCAACTGTACCTCCCTATAGACTTTGTAGTGATGGATATTAAGGAGAACTCCAACATTCCCATCTTAATAGTTAGACCCTTTTTGGCCTTTGCTGGTGCAATTATTGATGTAAAACGAAGGGAACTAACCTTTGAGGTAGGTGAGGAGAAGATAAAATTAATTATTTCTCATTTCACGAAATCCCTAACCATATATGACTCTTGCTGTAATATAGACATTATTGATGAGTGCATAAAAGAACTGACTTCATAAGCACCACCAACTACAGAGTTGGTTGAACTTCCAACGAAAACTATGTTAAAAGAGAACGTTGTTGATCTTTATCGTCCTTATGTAGATGATATCCTAAGAGAGTGTCTTGCACTTACCCTGACTTAATGCCTAGCCATAAGAAACCATTAGTTGAGCTTAATGTGTTGCCCAAAAGTTTGATGTACGAGTTCCTAGATGAGCGACCAAATTATCCAGCTATAGTTAATGTTGAACTTAGTAGGGAAGATACTGAGAAACTCCTAAATGTGATAAAAAGGTATCCTAAAGCTCTAGGCTACAACATATATGACATAACTGGAATTAACCCTTTTGTGTGTATGCACATAATTATGCTAGAAGAGGACTCTAGAGCCTCTAGAGAGCATCAGAGGAGAATTAATCCTATCATAAGTGAAGTATTTAGAAATGAGGTAATGAAGCTACTTGATGCTGGGATTATTTATTCCATATCAGATAGCCACTAGGTCAGCCCGATACATGTTATACAAAAGAAGGGCAAAGTAGCTATAAGGAAGAATGAAAAAGGTGAATCAATAACTAAGCGTGTAGAGTCAGGGTGCAGAATGTGTATAGACTATAGGAAGTTTAATAAGGCCACCAAAAAAACCATTTCCCCTTCCTTTGGACAAATCAAAGTTCGGTTGTAAAATGAATTAAAGATTCAGACTAATTAATAGTTTGGTATCCAAATTCCACCGCGACAGTTCCATATCAAGTGTGGGGGTGTGTGTTTTGAACATTAAGTTTAAAGCTTGAGAATGGATTAGGGTTGCCTCTAATTTTACTTCTTAATATAATTTTTCAGAATGGTTGATCTCTCCCTTATTTGTGTTTTATAAATATTTCGTTTGTGATTCTCGCTATAAGGATTTTTGAATACCCCTAATTATCTTTTTTAAATTATTGGATCTATTGCCTATTAAAAAAAATGCTAACAACTTTTCAAATGTGTCACATGTGAAAAGAACAAATCGAAGATGTTGTTTTCATGTGTGTGAATCTTTCTGTGCCCAATTGCTAGAAACACATCCACATATATACTATTGATTGATACAGACACTTAAAACAAATATACCAATTACTTCAGGTTTCTTAATTTAAGAAAATTAAATTAAAATTAATATTTAGATTAAATAAACTAATTTTCAAAATTAATTAAAAAAATTAAATAAATGAAATAATTGATGCACTCAAAAATTTGAATTTTATAAGATTTTCCACTCGAAAAATAACTCATACAATTGACAATTATATACCACAAATTACTCTAAATGGTAATTAACTACCATCTACAAACTACTCCACTCAAATACTAGCCACAAATTGATAATGACAAAATCCAATCCCACAAACTACTTTAATATAATATATAGACTACAAATATATTAATCATATAATTAATTAGATGATTCAAGCATGAACCGTTTAAGAATATGGATAACTTGTTTTGCAACTTCTGAATATGAATCATGTGTGAAAAACCCATGTTCACACCCTTCAAATTCGATGTATTTAATGTCTTTTCCCATTCCTTTCAATCTTGTTGCATAGTTTGCAGCCCTATCTTTAAGCAATTCATTTCCACCAACTATCACCAAAATAGGATCAAGCTTCAGTTTTTCAAGATTTGGACTATTAGGTCCAAATGGATTAGCCAATGGATTATCTCTACTGGTCTCTCCAATAGGCATAGATAGCCTCCAAAATCTGAAAAAATAATTACTATACTTTAGTTTGATTGAAAGCAATGGGAACCTATATTGTTGAAAAGAAGAAGAAAAAGTTGATGACAATAACGTTTCAATATTCTCCATAATAATAATAATTTAATGGACAACAAGTTTTTTGTGGTGGCACTAAAAGGTTCATAAAGAGTGCAAGAGGGACTAGACAAGTGTTATCACAAATTAATCACATCAATTATTTTTGTGAGGACTAGTTTTAGCCTTTCCAACCATCATTAGATAACAATAATTAGACACATATATTGGTAAATATCTATATCATTTTTTTAGTAGGGATATATTAGTGTGTTTTTATGACCAATCATGTATGAAAATGATTCCAGAATCCTTGAATATTGATGCAAGAGATGACATGGAGATAATCACATGTGTGGAGTGGAGAATGAGTCATTAGTACATATATGCTGAGTCACAGGTGAGGTTTTTATGTTAAAAAAGGTGTGAAATTTGTGTATAACTTTTATAAAAACTTTTAAAGAGATAAAAGTGAAATTTGTGTAGATTAAGAGCAGAATCATCTCAAAATTTTAAAGAATTTATTTAGTCACAATTTAATTATAATAACATCTTATGTAAGTTAGACATAATTTATCATGACAAAATAAATACAAATTTTATTTAACTAAAATTTAACTGTAAGAATATTTTATAAAATCTTAATTAATCAAAGTTTAATAGTAAGAAACTTTGTCATGATTTTATTTTGAATGTTGTTATAATCCTCACCTGTCAAGTAAGTCAAGATTCAACGTTTGCTCAGGAGGACCTTCCTCAGACTTGGTTCTTACCTCCCCGCCAAAAAACGGCGCCAACAGAACATAACCTCCTATCCGAACCGGTTCAATAGCGGTTCGATCCGAACCGAACCGAACCGCGAGCTGATGCGCAATGTTCCCGCCAGAAGAGTCACCAACTATAAACACACGGTCAAAGTCAACGTCATCCCTCAACCACGCTTCTCCACAGTTATTCTCCTCCTCTTTTAAGCTCAACCCTTGCCTCTGAATCCACCTCACCGCTTCAACAGCGTCATCAACCGCCGCGGGAAGCCGGTGCTCTGGCGCAAGACGATAGTCCGGAGCAACCACCAACGCTTGGAGTCCAGTGGCGAGACGCACGCAACAGTTATGCATATGAGGCCACGTACGTGAGCCGAAACAGAATCCCCCACCGTGGAGGAACACAATCACAGGAAGCTTGCTTTTGTTGTTGTTGTTGTTGTCGGTGTTGGGTTTGTAGAGGCGAAGAGAGAGGTTGAATTTCTTATCGAAGACGCAGTCTTTGAATGTTACGGTGTTGTCTTGGACGGCGGAAACATGAAATTTGAAGTTGTTTGAACGGTGAACGGAACCGTCGCTATAGAGTTTGAGGAAGCCCATGCAGTCTTCTACTACGTGTGGAAGAGAAGTCATTGTAAATGATAATTGCTTTGTGAGTGTTTGAATTGCAAATGCAAATTCGAAATGATTAATGAGACGCTACGAGGGATAGTGAGGTATATATACTACAAATCAGTGGAATGCTGAGGGTACTTGTGTAGTTTCACGTGTTCTTTTCTTTTTCAAATGGAAAAGTTTTTTTTGGTCAAGAGTTCAAACGGAAATTTAGATCATATACAAGTTATAATATGAATATAATTAATTTATTAATTTACTTTTTTTTTTAATTATAGTAAGCAATCTAAATAATAAATTTGAAAGTTGTATTTATTTAAAAATCCCTCCTCACCTTCAACTTTCATTTTTTCAAATTCCTCTTCTTATTCTCCAATTCTCAAATCCAGAAATGTTGTATTATGAGAAGGAGTATCAATATTGAATTAAGAGTAACATACACGTGAGAGAGCTATCATATATTTATCCAAAACTTTAAGGTGATATGTGTAGATTATTTCACTTATAAATGTTCAAGTCTTCATATTTATAACTAATATAAGACTCCAACTCATATTTGACTTATTATTCTTAATAGGAAATTGTGAAAAATTTCACCCTATAACCGACCATTATACTCTTACCTTTCTCTTTTTCCTTTTCCTTTTTTCTATTTTTAAACTTCAAACAACTCGATGCACTGCAATTCTATACATCATACATAACACGACATCACTGCTCCATGCAAAGCTTATGCATCATTGTAATTTCTAATCTTCCATCATCATCATCATCTCTACTATTTGCAAGTTTGACATAATTTTTAAACTTTAACCCTAAATTTGAGTATAAATATTGACAGCAAATTAAAACAAAAGGGGGAGAACAAAAATAAAAAAAGAAAAGGAACAACTTTTGAAAACATAAATGTAAGCTTCAACCTAGACAACATGCTAATTTGTTAAAAGTATAATACATGACAACCCTTAATGATTAAGGACCGCTATACGTTTTTAAAGTTTGTTATGGGATTTAGAGTTATCTCACATGGAAGTAGAAGTTATATACATGTGATATATGCATAATGAGATTCGATCCCTTCTCAACCTTAGGGTTGAAATGTTATAAAAGTCCCCAGGCCTGGATTTCAGCCTCCTAAGAAATAAAAAGCACCTCTAGGAGTGTGAGAATAAGACAGTTAATTCCATTTTATTTAGGATAACATGTACCTATCCCCTTTTGACTATCTCCTACCACCATTGTGGATTGGAACACATAACTTCTAACATTTCTGCGAACCATGCGAGTTATCTAGGGAATGGGCGACATAACCCAGAAATGGACGCTTACGTAAGTAAATGGGCGGCAAGAAGACTGGTGAGGGAGATGTATTCTATCGCCTGCTTTAGTGGGTCTTCTGTGCTGCCTTAATTGGTCTTTTACAAATATACGCATACAATAATCACACACAAACTCTTCTTTCTTTCTTGCAAAATTCATCCCAATATCCAAATCAAAGCCCATACTTTCTTCTTTAAACATGAAATAGCCATCAAATAATCATTTTCATATAAACTCAAAAGTCGTCAAAACAAACAACAGTAAAATAAAAAATATATATAAAAAAGGTAGATTCTTAGAAAAAGAATATAAACAAAAAATCAAATGGTATTGTCTTCACGATTTCAATTTCCTCCTTCAACTCCCTGCTTCTATTTCAATTTGGTTGGTAGAAACCGTTGCCACGGTTTCTTCTTACAAAACTACTAAGTTGATTTTCAAACTCAACTGAAAAAGGCACCGTGAAATAAAGAAACAAATGGAGTATGAAGGATTCCCTCTCAGCCTTGTAGTCATATTTGACTAACGTTCTCTCCTTCTCTCATTTCCATTTTTCTGCTTTCTTTTTCACACTTTTAATTGAGCTAGAAATATAAGATCCAACAGTTTCATTAATGAAAAAATTGTAATATTATGCAACTTTAAAACAATTTTTAAAAGTAAGATTACTCCTTTTTTTTTTCAAAACTATTTTTTAAAATTGATTTACAGAATAATTTTTAAAAAATAAAAAATTAAAACTCATTCAAACAAGTCCTAAGTCTTCTAAACAATTAAGCAAAGTAAAATATAAAAACTTAAATAATTTTAAAAGGAATTTATTTAGGGATGGCAAAAAATCCGTACCCGCAGATATTCGTGGATAAAATCTGTCACAGATATGAGACGGTTAGTTTAATGGATATCCACGGATAAAATAAATGGATATTTGAATACTCGTTTGTTAATGGATATGGATACATGATTAATGATATTTGTTTCCGCGGATATTCATATCTGTTAATAAATTATAAAAATAATTTAAATATCATTAGTTTATTATATCTTACATTTTCATCTTCTAAAAAAATATTAGTCTTCTTATATTTCTTTATTTTTTGGCAAAATAACATTTTTGGTCCCTTAACTTTAGCTCGGGGTCCATTTTGGTCCCTTATCTTTAAAAAGTGCCAAATTGGTCCTTTAACTTTTAAAATGGTGTCACGTTTATCCTTCCGTTAGTTGTTGTTAGTTTGTTTTTGAAAAAATTGCCATGTGGAGTGCTGAGGTGGAATGGAGTGTTGAGGTGGAAGTGAGGTGGAAGTGAAGAGGGCACGACTTGAAGAAGAAAACAGTGAAGAACGATTGAAAGCAAGATTGAAGAAGAAAACACTGAAGAAGCAGAAAACGATTGAAGAGAAGCAGAAAACGAAGAAGAAGAAAACGATTGAAGAGAAGCAGAAAACGAAGAAGAAGAAAACGATTGAAGAGAAGCAGACAATTCAAGAGCCAATCTCGAAAGGTTAGTTCATCTCTCTGATTTAGGGTTTTTCGGTATAGGTTCAGACAGATTTAGGGTTTATATAAATTTGTTAGTTTAAACGTTAATTACTTACATGGTATGCCCAGGTATCATGGAAGAATACATAACTCTGAAAATTCATCATAGTGGTGAGTTCACAGACAAAGGTCGTAGTGTATATGATAATGGAGTAGTAAATATCGACAGATGGAGTTATTTTGAGCTAGTTGGTGTATTGAAAGACCTAGGTTACAGGGAGTTTGAAACAATATTTTACAAGGACCCTCAATTTGGGATGAACCGACTTGTTGATGACAATGGTGCTTTAGAAATTGCCGCAACAAGAGCCGCCATGTTAACAAGAGCCGCCAGGACAATGGTCTTTTATGACAATGCCGGAATATTTGGAAGTGGAACTGAGTCAAACCACATACTGCCACACACTGCAACAAGAGCCGCCATGTTAGTGTGAATCAACACACTTCTCCAAGGCTATTCTGGTATTCGATTTGAAATCTTGGAAGCCATAACCAAGCTCATTAACAGCAACATCACCCCGTGTTTACCACTTCGAGGTACTATCACTGCTTCAGGAGATTTAGTCCCTCTTTCTTACATTGCTGGTTTACCAAAAGGAAGACCGAACTCCAAAGTTCATGGACCTTCTGGAGAAATACTTAATGCCAAACAAGCTTTTCAATTCGTTGGAATCAATTCTGATTTCTTCGAGTTACAACCAAAAGAAGGACTTGCACTTGTTAATGGAACTGCTGTTGGTTCTGGTTTGGCTTCTATTGTTCTATTTGAATCCAACATCTTGGCTGTCTTGTCTGAAGTCCTATCTGCTATATTCGCCGAAGTTATGCAAGGCAAACCCAAATTTACGGATCATTTGACACACAAGTTAAAGCACCACCCTGGTCAAATTGAAGCTGCTGCTATTATGGAACATATTTTGGATGGAAGTGCATATGTCAAAGCGGCCAAGAAGTTGCATGATTGCACATGTTGAGAGTGGTATGATTGCACCCTGGTCCTTCAACTCATGTCTTCCACATTCTTGATTGCACTCTGCCAAGCAATTGACTTAAGACATTTGGAAGAGAACTTGAAAAACTCAGTTAAGAACATCGTAAAGTGAAACTTGATTGCACTCTGCCCAATTCTTTCTTTGTACTAGATTTGTGTAGCGATTATTACTAGATTTGTTATGCCTTTATCATCATTTCACTTTCCTCCAATGTTAAAGTGAAACTTGTAATTTACTTTTATAATAGAATTTCATTTGTTTGACATACATTTTTGGTTCATTTGTGCAACTATATAATATATCCGTTGACTAGTGTTTGGCCAAGTAGGCAGTGGTTAGTCAATCAATAAAAATAAGTATGTGTTTCTTTTAAGATAAGAGTAACAAATTAACATATTAGCATTTTCATCTAAAACAGATTAGCAGTATGTATGCTTGTGAAAAATTTATACAGACTTTTGGAGATAAAATGTCACTTATTATAAAGTATAAACTAATTCATGAGTAGTGATATAATGTTGCAGAATTGGAAAATGGATCAAGATTTTGGATGTCTGATTACCTAATTATATTAATGACTGAATAATGACTATTAAAATTATGAGTTCTGATAAATTAGAATCATTTTCTTATGGTGTTAAATTATATATTCTATTGTTTTCATGAAATAAAATCATATTGAGTTAAAACTTTGGCTAAAAGTGGGCTGTCATGTTAGGTAATAATAATTTGAAATTGTGACATAATTATTACAAGCTGCTACACCAGAAATTATGACATAATTTGAAATTGAAATTGTGATATAATCCAAACTGTGACATAATTATTACAAGCACCACCTATAACCAAAACTGTAAATTGAAATTGAAAATATATGCTGCTACACCAGAACATGTTATACTATTGCAAACTTATGCTGCTACACCAGAACATGTTATACTATTGAAAATATTGCAAAACATTGCAAATATACCAATATGCCAATTATTGTTGTTGCTGTTGTTATACCAATTATTGCAAATATGCCAATATGCCAATTATTGCAAATATTACCAAACATTGCAAAACATTGAAATTATTACAAGCATCACCTACACCAGAACATGTAAATTGAAAATATTGCAAATATGTCAATTATTGTTGCTGCTGCTGTTATACCAATTATATGTTTCTGCTGTTATGCTAAAATATTGCGAAACACAATACAATCCAATTATACCAATTATATGTTGCTGCTGTTATGCTGAAATATTGCAAAACACTTTACAATCCATATATTGAAATTGAAATTAACTGCTGTTATGCTGCTGCTTTATGTATGCTGCTGCAAATATTGAAATTAACTAAACTGATACAATACATATATTAAAATCCAACTATTACATTCATGTTGAAGTCATACAAACTTTAACTAAACATAATACTTCCAAACAACCCGTAAGAACCTAACTACCCCTAACAACTAATACAATGATAATAATCACAAACATCAAATTCAAAATCTTTTTCCACTTCATGATATTCTTCATTTCAATTTCAGGTTTCATTAGCTTTTTTCCTAATTCTTCATTTTCCATTTCCGCTTTTTCAAGTCCCTTCGTTACCACACCCAACCTATGCATCCAAAATTGCTCCTTCTCATCACCCATCTCCTCATAAAACCAATCAAAGAAGCCACAACCAGCTTGCATACCTCCCTATAAGATTAATTGTTTAGAGGATAATAAACAGAAACATAATTTACACAAAAACATAACTTGAACAGAGAACAAAACCAGCTTGCATACCTTATAATTTGGACAACCCCAAAAAAGTTTTCCCATATTCTTAACAGTCGTTGCCCTTTGAAGAACAACCATGTCTCCACAATGGCACATGGGCTTCCATCGTGACCGACTACAAACATCTGAATCCCGACTTTTCGTTTTTGAAATGGAAGAGCAACATCCAGATTTCATGCTTGCCCTAGATTAATTTATGGATTCGTGAGTGGAATTGGGATTTGGGATATAAAATTTTTTTAGGGCTTTCAACGAAGGAGGGAGGAGGGAGAAGGAAGACATGAACAAGATTGTCACCTCATCTGCCACATATACAAAACAAACGGACGTTTGTGGTCAATTAACGGTGAGGACTAAAATGACACCATTTTAAAAGTTAAATGACCAATTTGACACTTTTTAAAGATAAGGGACCAAAATGGACCCCGAGCTAATGTTAAGGGACCAAAGGGGTTATTTTGCCTTCTTTTTTTGAAATTTTCTTTGAAGAAAATCTTTCACATTTCATTTGAATTCTATTAGTCATTTCATATTTAAACTCTTTAATACTTCATACCTCACTTCAGCAATTTCACAGTTCAACCAACTAGTGTCATCATTCATCTGTCGATTCAATGTCTCCCTTCTTACTCTTCTATCGTCCGCTCTTCCATCATAACTCACAATTTCACTATCTTTTATTTGTTTGGTTAAAAATGAAATGATGGATATTATGTTTGAATCTAATTATGTTTTGGTGAATAAGAAGAAAATTAATGTGGTTAAATTTTATTGTTAAATTAAGAGCGAAATGTATGGATGTTATGTGATAATAACTTTTTGTCTCTTTAAAAGAAATTTAAAATATTTTTTTTTCAAAAAAAATTATTCATTGATATCTGTAAATATTCGTAGATATCATAAAACTCACGGATTACTCATTTAACAGATACCAAATGAATATGGAACATATATGAATATTATATTTATCTAATGGAGCGGATATCAATATCATAGTATCCGTCTCCATGAATATCTATTTACATATTCATCAGATAAATATATTTTTAATTCTTGGAATTTTAGTACATAAGTTGTAATAATTTTATATTAAATCTTGTTTTTTTTATTAAAAAAATAATATTAAAGTCATTATAAGAGAAATTAATTAAATTAATATTTTTTTAATTCTTGATTTTTTTTTTGGAACATAA
Source organism: Lathyrus sativus (assembly GCA_963859935.3). Classification (NCBI taxonomy): domain Eukaryota; kingdom Viridiplantae; phylum Streptophyta; class Magnoliopsida; order Fabales; family Fabaceae; genus Lathyrus; species Lathyrus sativus. The sequence continues at coordinate 671,449,252 of OZ012737.1, forward strand.
ACATTGAATGTTTGATCGTTCTAAAATCACTTTAAAATAAGTTAATTAGATGATCATCTTTTTATTCTTTAAGTTTTTGAAACATAAATTGTACAACTTGTTCATTCTAAAACACGTTTTTTCCAATAAATAATTAAAATAAATCAGAATTTAAATTATTTTTAAAAAGGATTAATTAGATGAATATTTTTTTATCATTTAGTTGTCAGGACACAAGTTAGACACCTTTCTTGTTCTAAAATCTTCTTTATGAATAAATATATAAATAAATTAATTAGACAAACATCTTTTTAGTCCTTGACTTTTTAGAACACAAGTTATACATCTTGCTCGTTCTAAAACTCATTTTTTTATTGTAAATAATTAAAATACATTAATAATTAAATTATTTTAAAATAGATTACTTAGGTAAATATATGTTTGATCTTTGAGTTGTTAAATAAGGATGTCAATATATGGACTCAAATAAGCACCATTGGCTTAGTTTCAAACATTTTCTATGTGATTATGGTTTTTTCAATTTAAAATCCGACCCATATTTATTCATTCTTAGAAATCCCACTCTCATTGCATATAGTGATGATGAATGATTACACCTCTACATTCGCTCATATTGTTTACTATGGTTCTAGACACATCTCGTGAAAATCCTCTAAGTAGTGGGTTGTAGCAAGATTATCCACAGAAGTTGAATATAGAATTTTTACAAATACTGCATATAAGTTGTTATGGATTGGGATTCATCCCTTTTGGAATTTTATATTTCTTCATGGGAACCCGAAACTCTAAAATAGAAAATAAGAAACTAAATGGATAAAACTTTGTAAAATAGAATGAATTTTATCAACAAAGAAATATAAAATACAGAAAGGGATGAATCTCAATCTACCATAGAACTAAACTCCTCAGAGATGAAAAAAACTCTCTATCTCTACCTAACCATAATTGTTTACTCAATAAATTTACATACCATACATAATTCACTTCTCTCACTCTATATACTACTAAGGCATAACAAACTGACGAACTAAACATCATACTCCACTATTTATTTATCATATATTCTCACTACACCAATTACATAATTTTTCTTTTTTTTTCTTATGACCTCTATTCAGGTCTGTATCAACACCCACCACTTCAAAACACCTTTTTCCTCAAGGTAAGAATTCACATCCACCAAAATTTGCCTCTATCAAATACAAAATTGAACAATCATAAAAATTAAGGATTATTCTCCAACATTCACCCTTAACCGTAACAACCATACACAATTCACTCCCCTCATTATATATACTACTAAGACATACTAAACTGGCCAACTAAACATCATACTCCATAATTTATTTATCATATATTCTCACTACACCAATTCTTACACAATTTTTCTTTTTTTTCTTATGACCTCTACTCAGGTCTCTATCAACACCCACCCTTTCAAAACACCATTTTCCTCAAGGCTAGAATTCACATCCACTAAAATTTGCCTCTATTAAATACAAAATTGAGCAATCATGAAAATTAAGGATTATTCTCCAACATTCACCCTTAATCGTAACAAGCATAAAGAAATTGTATTCTTCAAAGTATTGTTTCTTTCTTAAAAGAAAAAAGTGCTAAGGTACCTGTTTATCATTGTTTTTGATAAATAATCACGAGTTTGAAAGTCTATGAGATTAACTTGAAATCTCCAAAGCAATTTGTGCAAATACTTTGCGACAACACACGTGCGTGTGAATTGAATGTAGCGTAACAAAAGACTTTAAATGAAGTCAAATTTTGATAAATGATAAGGTAAAACGCAATCAATAACATTAAACAAAGTAAAAGAAGAAGTACAGTGTTTCATTGAAGGAAGTAAGAACGACTAAAAAAGGGTGGATGTAGACACATACATATTTCTCGCTCAACTATTTCGCTCTTTGACCCGTGTACTCCAATGATATGGAAAGTAATGTATGAAATTTTGCAACCCCTATTCTCATGTATGAGTCTTCTATTTGTTCTATATATAATATAACCGTCGATGACGGTTATGGCCACTAGGGGATCCTTGTATTTGCTCCATGTTTGATCCTCCAGGTTTCCACTAGTGCGCTTATGTGTTTTTCCTTTGATGATATCTGCGTGTAACCTACGTTAAATGGTAACTGTTTTCCACTTCTTCACGATCTCTTGACGATAACTGCTCCAAAGTGCCATCGAAAATCTCTCTCAAAAGACCCACGACTTATAAGAACCACTAAGTCTTTATACCTCATTGCTTCGTCGATGGGCCCTTTTAAGTGGAATGAGGGCTTTCATCGACTGCTCTTTTCAAGATTTTTGACATGCATATGTCGATTGTCCTTTTCGAGGTTTTGGACATAAATTAGGGATTTTTCCCTGAGAATCCTCCAAACATGTCTGGCCGTATCGACAACTTGGTTGACCCTTCACAGTTGGTCTGTCGACCACTTGGCATAAATGTTTGCTTAAAGATATTTCATTAATGTTCTCATACTTTTATAAAGATACTTCATTCATGATGACAATGTCTTTTCATTGACATTCTTTGTTGACTTTCTAGTAGCTGAAGATCCAAGTGTAACAGATGCCCCCAAAAAATGTCACTGTAGACCAATATCTAAGGGGAGAAAAATGGCATTGTTTGTAACTACTTCAACACAGTTCATGCTCTGTGCCACGTCACCTCAGTCATGCTTATTGTCTGTCATTATGACTAACTTTCTTACCAAACTTTACGCCTCCAAAATGTGCAAATGCAAATACATTATTACCATAAATTCCAAGGTCATTAACTAGCCATTAAATTATGATTTGAGATTTTGTTTTCAATTTTATTTATCATGGATTTTCTCTCTTCAGGACCGCTTATTGGCTCTTAAACATGCCATTTATCCATGTCCTTGGGAGAGACTTTTCGCCATCTTCTCTTGGTTATTTAGACCTTTTTCCTTCCAATGTCCATTTTCCTCCTCATTCTTATTTCTGAAGCTAACAGAAGTGGAACCCTAGACAATATTCCTCATTATTTTCTATTTCAAAAAACAAATTTCGCCTTCCTCGACTTTGAAATGGCACCAAAACGTCTCATTCATAATCACCCTTTGTTCGCTGCTGTTCTTGATGAGTTTATTATGGCCAATGATCAGACATACGTTCGGGAACCATCTATGGCGGATGCTCAGAGACGTCCTTGGTACACGAATCTGTTGGTCCCTTTTTTAGTAGTGGTACGAAATTCTCTTTCATAAGTCCTATCCCCAAAGCCTTCAAACTACCAGAGTGTTTTAATAAAATTTTTTCCCAGTTGTCCCAAAGAAAAATAGGGTCACAAGGTCTTCAAGGATTCTTCATTTGACCTTGGTTTTATGCAAAAACGAATCTGTTGTCGTCTAACAACTACAAGATTAAAACCTCTAAGGCTTCAGAGCTCAAAAACAACAACAATATTAATATAATATGAATAGTGATATTAGAAATACCAGATCTGAAAAGAAGAAGAAGAAGAAGAAGAAGAAGAAGAAGAAGAAGAAGAAGAAAATAAGAACCCTAAACACATATCATCTTTGTATTCTCTTGCTTTTTTAGAAGTTGGAGGATTATATATGTTGTAGTAGTGTGAACTACATGTGAATATGATTCATTCCATTCTACTAACATTTTATTAATTAATGGAAGGAAGACATCTGTAACATTTTATTCCTTCTACCTTAATAATGGGAAATATTATACATGATGGACCTTGGAATATCATGAAAATGGAACTTGATCAAAAACTAAGTATTTGTTGTAGCATAAAAAACATGTATATTGAAGCATAAGAGGAATTAAAATTTAAAAATACTCACTTAAAATAGCCTAGTGCTAATCCACATTCATTTTGGAGAAGGAAACAAAATCTATAGGCTGCCGAAACCATATATAGCCACCGCCAAGAAATGGAGAACCAAGCTCAGAGGACGAGGACTCGTGCTAGAAAGTAACATTATTGGTTCATTTGCGAAAACAGTTCTATGGCTCAAATAATCAAAACATGCTTGGTGATTTTCGATGCCATCTAGACCAGGAGAAACACAAAACACTTTGTACAAAGATCTTTTTTGTAGACAATAAAATAGAGTGAAAAACTAGGAAATAACAACCAAACAGAGTCAAGAATAAATTTTATCATGACTTTTTTTGGCATTCTTGCTTTGTTGAGGCAGAGATTCATATCCAACTGTCTTGGCAAGAGATACAATGGATACTTTCTATTTTTGTTGAGGATTGCTAGAAATAAATACAGTGTATATATATATATATATATATATATATATATATATATATATATATATATATATATATATATATATATATATATATATATATATATATATATATATATATATATATATATATATATATATATATATATATATATATATATATATATATATATATATATATATATATATATCAAGAAAAGTATAGTGCAAGAAAGGTGTTTGATGAAATGTCACAGAGAAATTTAGTTTAGTGACAAATTTAGAGACCAAAAAAATTGGTCACTAAAAGTGACGTTCCAAATGGCATATATGTTGGAACCCACATCAGCACCATATAAACTACGTCGTTGACTTTGATTGGCATATTAGAGAGAAAGGACTAACTTGATACATTTTGAAATATTGAGGGACCCAAACAATCTTTTTAAAAGTTAAAGGACCAAAGTGGACCTCGAGTACAAGATCAAGGGCGAGAAAGGGATAATCCAAAACCCAGTTTGCCTCGTCTAGAGCAGCCTCCAGTGTGGAAAATATGTCTAAGAGGAAACCAATGTGTCGTTCTTCATCATTACTTCTCATGAAAACACCTCACATTCTCGACCAAAGTGTCATGATATTAAATAGGCTCCACAACGGCCTCCATAGCCAAACCATTTTAGAGATTCCTTTGATTTCCTCTTAATAGAGATTTTGCTCAACAGTGAAGGCATAAACTCATTCTTTAAGTGTCTTTCTCTTATGTCAAAAATGGTTGGACAAAAAAACTTCACTCTCCTGGCATCCCCGAAAGCCTCGAAAAGACTTGAGAAGTAAGTTTATTCTTCATCATAAATTGAGGACTATAACTCCCTATATGGCATCTGGCAGGATGAGCTAGTAACACGTAAAGAGACCCCACTCGAGCAAAAGCTCGCCCTCATACAGACCTGATTCAAGGATGTTTCCTAGATGGTCTCTCAACCCCAAGTTCTTATAGTTTTGTGATGGGAACTAATCCTTCCTCTCCCTCCTGCCATGGAGGGCATAAGAATTCATTTACCGTAGTCTAGTCAGGGGAGACCCATACTTCCATTTGAATAAAGGGAGGAGTAGTTTGAACATATTGGTCGACAATCTAACCAGAAGGTATACCAATGGGTGTACCCAAGGTAGAAGCTTCCCTACTAGACGGGAGGTACTCGGGATATCGGTCAGAAGCGAAGTAAATCGAACCACCTCCCGAGTCATTGTATTGCTTTCTCATTCTTCATCGCATATGAACAACTAGCAAGAGAGACTTCAGAGGAAAGGTAGTTCATGCAAACGATTGAGTAAAACAAGATTTTAATGCCACTTACCGAAAATAGTCAACCTCGCCTTCTCTGGTTTAATATCCACCAACCAGTGGTATAGATGTACCTTTTCAGTCATTTTATTGATGCCGCGTCAGGTGGGACAATGTCACCAACATATGCAAGCTCTTTATAAAAGGTCGCCAGTTGGTTATTCAATTATAACTTTTCATATGATAGGTCCCCCTCCTTGTAAACATAGGATCTCGTCCCTGTCAAGATGTGACTTTGCCTCCAATACTTACGAAATAAATACATGCACACTATCTCTATGATTAAAAATCTAATAAAAACGAATGCATGTAAAATATGGAAAGCAAGCAAGCTAACCCACTATTGCCTTTGGAAGAAAACACCAACAATATAATAAATTTCTCAAGGAAGAAGGTAAGAGATTAAAGGTTCACTATCTTGGAAACCATAGGAAAAAGATAACTTAGGCAAAAGAAAAATGCTAAACTATGACTCAGAAGAAGAAGCAATGAAACATGCAAGACCAATACCAACGAACAAAATTGCATGAACTTGATCAAATGCTACAACAAGAGCGCTCATAGAGAAAAATTGACAAAGAAAACAAAAAGAACTCTTTTGCCTGTCACCAATCGTAAAAAAGGCGAACATGACACTTCAAAGACCTTTTATAACTTATTCGCCCATTAAGGGTTGTATGATCCACTGCGAACTACTATTGACTGAGATATCTAAATAAATGTTAAAAAACACTCAAGTGTTTTAAATGAGAGGAAACATTATTACCAACTAGCATAGGTAGAAGATCCAATTGTTCTCAGATAAATGATACCTCTTACAAGAAAGACATTTTCCAGCACCTATCTTATAGAGCAACAACGTCCCATAAAATCTTCCACGTTCACGAATTTCATGGTTGAGTAAGAGTACTTGTCACAAAGCCTCATCCTGTAAAGCAGAAACAATGTCTTGGGGGCAACTGTTCTGAGCTGCCCACATGACCCAAATAAGAAGGCCCAATAATGAAGGTATAAAACATTAAGTACATAATATGTTGATTATTTTTCCTCACTAAACAGGCAATCCCCGCACTAGCACCTAGCTAACTGTCCAATTAATGGTTGACCGCAATTCACGCCTCACTACACGTGTTTAGTTGCCAACCGTTTCTCTTATTTAAGAAGGAACACACATTATTTCTAAAGTATTCAAAGTCATTCTCATTCCTACATCACTTTTCACTCTCATACTAATGTGAGTGTTTAAATATTAACCTTGCATATCAACTCTCATTCCACTATATCAAAAATTCAAAACCACCACAACAAATTTTATATTAGCTAATGACCAACTCTAATTTTATCATAGAACAAAATTAATAAATATACATCTTCAGAATCATTTTTTAAATCTAAAAAAAATATATCATAATTGAAAATTTCCAAAAACGTGCTAAGACAAATAGAGAATTTATGAATACTATAATTTGGTACAATATTAATACTAGAATAGTATATTTACATTTTAAAAAGGAGTAGGTATGTATTGATTTATACTCTTGTCAAATTCTTGTAATAAAAAAGTATAAATGAAAATCTATTGATAGTAATAGGAACACGAATAATGAATCTGCATAATAATATAGTTAAATGTTAGCATCTTAGCTTCAACCATCTTGGATTTGGATGAGATTCGGTCATTTTTTAAAATAAAAGTATATTATCCTTCAGTCAAAAAAATAATAAAAAATAAAAATATAAACATGTTCATAAACAAATTACAATTAGCATGACTTTGATGTGGCTCGTTTGTATTTTTTTAAGTCTGAGAACTTTTTTCTTCTTCTATTTTGTATTTATTTAATTTTGCTAGTGTGACTTTTTTATATATATCTTGTATCAATCGTCTCATTTATAGTTTTGTTAAACTTTTTATCTTATACTAAATTTTATTTTACCTTTAAAAAAACATGATTTTGACCACAGATTTTAAAACATATTCTCGTATTTAGATAAACACTAGCAAAATAATATTTATTTTTAAAAAAAAACTGTTTTGTTATCTGTATAAACACTATATATATTTGGGTCTTGTGTATTAAACTTTCTATAATTATTTTCTATTTCGATTTATTATATGTTTAGTTAGATAATTATATAATTAGTTAATATATTATTGAATTATCATTAAATTTCTGTTGTGCATATGTACTTTAAGTACTATAATTTTTGAGATTGATTTTATATTATACACGTTAACAATGAAATTCACAAGAAATTATTGAATTTATTCTCCACTTATTTTTCAATATTCAATATGGTAACATATTGTTAAAAAGCTTTTTATTTTATTTTATAAATTCTATTTTCCCTTTCTTTCTCTTCCTTAGTCACACACCTTTTTTCTATTAGCTTTATAAATTTTTCCTTTCCTTTTCCTATCTATCAATGGCGGAAAATTCATATTACCTCTACCTCAATGAAAATTCATCGTTATCCTTGTTCAACAAAGTTAAATGTTTTTGAATTTTTACAGCATTACTTTTATTAATCTAACGGGTATTTTGTATCAAATAGCTTGGGCTGAATGCCCCCAACAAAACGATATTGTTGGAAAAAAAACACCAACATATATTCAATATTTTGAGATCCCTTTGTTTTTCAAACCCATCTATCTAAATTTGTTGGAAATTTCTATTTAGTATGCTCTTAGTTTGATCAATCAATTACCTCTTCCTACTATAAACAACAATGATTCTTTTTTAGAAGATTTATCCATTCCCTTCCAATTTTAAAAAAATATCAATTTTATCTCTGTATATTTTTTATTATATTATATTTTTCACTTTTTTATTTTTAGATTTTTGAAAATTTTACCAATCAAACCTACCGGAACACTTTCACAATGACTTCCGGTATGCTGTTTTTTCTAAATCGGAAGACTTTGGTAAGGAGTTCCGGTTTACACAAATTATGTACCGGAAGACTTTATTAAATACTTCCGGTTTGGGTTTTTTCGTAGAAGTTTACCGGAACACTTTTCTTAAGAGTTCTGGTACTTGTAAAAAGTGTACCGGAACACTTTTTACAAGTCTTCTGGTTTGCTAACGTTGACTACCAGAACTCTTTTCCTGAGTCTTCCGGTTTGCATTAGTATTTTTTTTTAATTTTTTTTTAAAATTTTTTTTAAAATTTTTTTTATACAGGTTCAGAAATTCTTTTACAAATATGCGATAAAGATCAGATATGCGTAGATACGTCTGATCTTTTTTCAACTACTCAAAGATTTGATACACGGGAAGAGGTGATAAGATGGATTAAAGAGATCGGAATCTGAAATAAAGTAACGGTTATCATCACTCGTTCAGATATTGAAACAGGCAAGAGAGGAAGAAGTAACAAATTAATATTTGGATGTGATAAAGGAGGAAAACACAAAGATATCGATAGTGGAACCCAGAGTGCGACGAAAAAATGTGGATGTCCATTTAAAATCAGATCAATTCCAGCGACTGATGGATCTGGATGGAAGGTTGGTGTAAAATGTGGAGTTCATAACCATGATTTACCTGATAGATTAAAAGGTCACGCATTTGTTGGTAGGTTGACAGCGGATCAGAAGCAACATGCTGTTGATTTGACAAAGAGAAGGGTTCCACCTAGACATATATTGCTTTCATTGCAAGAGCAAGATCCAGATAATGTCACTCGGATCACGCAAATATACAAGCAGAAGAGTATGATAGAAAAAAATATAAGAGGTCCTAGAAGTGAGATACAACATTTGTTTAAGCTTATTGAGGATGCAGGTTATGTTTATTGGAGTAGAAAAAGAGATGACTCTGAAGTTATTAGAGATATATTTTGGGCTCATCCAGATTCAGATAAGTTGTTGAATATTTTTCCTATTGTGTTAGTTATGGACAACACTTACAAGACAAACAAATATAGGCAACCTTTGTTTGAAATTGTTGGCATGACATCAACCGAGTTGACTTTTGCTGTCGCATTTGCCTATATTGAGTCTGAGCAGACTGAGACTTTTTGTTGGGTGCTAGATAAGCTTAAACAATTGTTTGTGAAGAAAGAGTTGTGTCCACAAGTGATTTTGACGTAAGTCCATTTTACAATAATTTATGTGGTTTAGTGTCTCGAGATGCATTGAGACGCATTGCTGAAGAGTTAAAACGAGTTGATTATGTTGGAACTAACAAGGAAATATGTCGTTGTACTCTTAGAACAACCTACGGATTACCTTGTGCTTGTGAGTTGACAGGATATAGAATTGATGGTATACCGGTACCAATAGATGTTGTGCATGTTCATTGGAGAAAACTAAGTATGGAAGTTAAGTTAGACGAAGACGTAGATGATGGATAAGAGGTGGATATGAGTAGTGCAGTAGATGAGTTATGGAAAAGGTTTAAGTCACTGGATGTTGTTGGGAAAAGGGCATTAAAAAGTAGGGTTTTTGAACTTGCCTTCCCCACAATGACTTCTATGTGTCCACCACCTGAGAAAATAAAAACTAAAGGGGGAGTCAAGAAAAAAGACAAAAAACCAGTAGGGTATGATGTTTATAAAGACCCTTCGTATCACGAGTATGTTGATCAAGCATCTCAATCTTCATAGAGGCAATCTCAACCATCACAAACTTCGAAGAATTTGAAATTATCATAGTCTTCACAAAAGAAATTTCAACCATCACAGGCTTCGAAGAAGTTGAAATTATCACAATCTTCACAGTCATCTAAGCAGTTCATCCTTCAGTTTCCTAATCACATCAGGTCATATATTGATGATGTAGTTAATGTTGTATCAGATGGTAATTGTGGATTTAGAGTCATTGCTTCATTGCATGGATATGATGAAGATGGTTGGCCAATGGTTCGTCGAGACTTGGGGTTGGAAATAATACATAATGAAAGATCAGGTTTGTATGCCAATTTATTTACTGATCAGTTAGCAGTAGTGAGAGAATCTTTGATGATAGAGGAATTTGGTCCTCAACCACCACATAAATGGTTAACTCTACCAGATATGGGTTACGTGATAGCGAATCGTTATAATGTTGTACTTGTCTGTTTAGGAATTGAATGCTGGACTTTCTTCCCTGTGACAACTTCATTTTCACCAAATGTATCAATTTACTGCATTGGTTTTGGAAACAGAAATCATTGGGTTCAGGTACTTAGTTGTTTTTAGATAATGCGATTAAACCTAATTCTTTTTCGTTATTTTTACTTAATATTTTGATTTTTTATTTATTTAGGTAAACATGAAAGAAGGGTTTCCATTGCCACGAGTGACAGTAGATTGGAAGAAGTTTCGTTCTCCAGCAGCAACATCTTGGATGCTAGGATTTGCAGGACGTCTACAACATTGGCAACAACTTACGCCTATATTACCAACGCATTATGAATTTATAAATTATGTTACTCATTTTTAATTTCAAAACATGAATCATGAATTATGTTATTCATTTTTAATTTCAAAACATGAATCATGAATAATGTTATTCATTTTTAATTTCAAAACATGAATCGTGAATTATGTTACTCATTTTTAATTTCAAAACATGAATCGTGAATTATGTTATTCCTTTTTTATTTCAGGCTACAAGTTAACACATAAACATAAACCAACTAGGTCAAATGAGTCTAAAAGTTAACACATAAACATAAAGCAACTAGGTCAAATGAGTCTAAAAGTTAACACATGAACATAAACCAATTAGGTCAAATGAGTCTAAAAGTTAACATATAACCATAAATATAAATATAAGTCACTGTGATCGAGCAATATGTAAAGCTTTGAACAAATCAGCAAACTGTGGGTCATCCTCTTCAGCACCAGCCTGTTGAAGATAACAATGAATCAATGAAGACATATGAGCCAATATAGGATCAGATGGTCCTGCTTCATATACAGGAACTGGCATCTCTGTTGTCGCATCACGATTGGGCGGTACCAGAAGAGGATGCAAAACACGATAATACCACTCAAGATATCCATCATCTGTCTCATATGGGGTGGTGGCCGATGTTGTCGGACGAATCACATCCTGAACGCTCTGATGGTAACTAATCCAGTCAACATCAATATCACCAGCCATCGTATAATCAAGAGGTGGATGTGGAACATACTGCCTGTATCCAAACTAACGCATACATATGTCAGACAAGTATGGAACAATAGTGTCACCCCACCTCATACACCCGCTATATAGACATAACTCATCAAACGGACGCCATACTCTATAATTCTCAAATGGGCGCCATATGACATCGGCAGGTGTCAGCTCGTCCAGAATAGGTCGCAAGTCATCCACCTTCAAGGCACCTTGCCTATAAGACCATCTCATCGCTCGAGGGAGACCCACATTATTAGCTGGTATCCAGTTCTCTCCTCTTTTTCCAAGTGTTGGAAAATACTCATGAATCCAGCACTGTTACAAAATTAATATGGTTACTAAATTTAAAATAATTAATTATAACATAATAAACTAGATAAATAAAATTAATATACTAGATAAAATTAATTAAAACAAAATATACTAAATTAAAATAAATACCTGTAGGACAGTCGGATAACCACCAAGCTGCTTACAACTGAACATTGAAGCATCTCCGAGATATCTATAAAGAATAACCAACGCAGCTGCTCCCCAACTGTATCCTGATAAGCCATCCAAGTCTATAAATAGTGAGAGGTATCGTGCTTCGACAAGCGTAAACGTCTTGTCCGCAAAAATAGTGGAACCCACTAACATCAGCAAATAAGCTCTATTGGCATAATCCCATCTAGATGCAGCTCTATGCTCTACAAATCGATCATGTAACCACTCCAACTTATAGTAGGAATCCCTACAGTCTCGGACTTGTTGTTGTGCTACTCTCTATGACATTCCTAAATAATCAACAGCCCACTCAACAGCAAGCGCCTCACTGATATCTTGAGGGCTCCAGAAGACTCCCCTGATGGGCAAGTGAAGCAGGCTAGATACGTCATCTAGAGTAATCTTCATCTCACCAAACGACATGTGAAATGAAGATGTCTCTAGATGCCATCTCTCTGCAAATGCGGAAACCAGGTTCGTGTCTATCTTTGTTAAACCGGTTCTCTAGAGTGAAGCTAGACTAGACTTAGATATCCAACCCTCCATCTCTCTGGGTAGCTGTAGTGGAACCCTCTGAATCAACTTCAACCCATGTCCCTCTACCTTTAACTCTTTTTTCGACCCTCTCTCCTGAAAATAATTAAAAGTAAATATATTATAAAATTCAATATTAAAAATTTGAATTTTATTCAATATTAAATAATTTTCGTTTACTTACCTCACCGAACCATATATGTCTAGCAACATGATGTTCGTACTTAACTAAAAGATAGGTATCATAGTGAAAGTAATAATAATTAGTGTAATATATTATTTTTCTACCTTGTAAAGATTCGAATCAATTCTTCATACATCCCTTTATCGATGCGCTCTTGAGCTTTAAAAAAACTACAAATATATCGTGAAATATCATATCAACAAAGAAATACATTCAAAACATGTGATTTGTTTGATTATAATCTGGTGTACTGAACCATAAATAAATGTATATCTGAAGAATGAAAATATTTTGTTTTAGTTCAGATTTGGTAAAACAACAACCGTGACTTATTTTTGAATTACACGGATTTATGGTAAAAAAAGAAAAACAATGGATTTAGTGAATATACATGGTTTTTTATTTACATAAAACAATAGTAAAAGTAAAACTTATGCATTCAAAAATATTCTATGGATAAACATTATTAAATGAATAAAATTAAAACTTGTCCATCCTTTGAGATATTATTTCTTTTTTCACCATTTTCCAAAGTTGTGTTTTATCTGTTATCACTGTGAATCCCCAACCGACAGAGTAAATTTTTAGACACTTGACCTATATTAGTAAGGATGATAAAATTGTTAGTCAAAGAGTGGTAAAAATACAACAAACATATTTTTTTTATACATGTTGCGAAAAAGGTAAATGCACCTTATTGTCTAGCTTGCCGATAGATGAAATTGTTTGTTCATCCTTCCATGTGTTCCATTTATCTTTAAAGTCCTCCATCTAAAATTTATTCCGTATAAGAATAGTGAGAATAAGTATGATCCAATTGATTGATTATAATTAAAAGTATAAAATAAAGGATTAAGTATAGCTTACCTTTATGTCGAAGCAAGTTTCAACATTCTTCCGTCTCAGCTCCTTACATAATTGGAAGACTTCATTGTGTTCTAGTTTGGCTGTATATCAAAGCCACATAATTTTATACTTAGTTATACTTAGTTTTATCATATAAAGAATACAATATAATATTGGTATTTCGTGTACAAAAGGGAATCGATGTGTGAGATTATTTATTTAATGTACGTAATGATACTTGCGAGTGCGATAAAAGAATTTATTTAAAGACTACATTTTTTGTGTAATCACCATCTTCTCCTTCCAATTTTCCTTCCTTGGATAAAACTTTTGTTGTAGTCTGTGAAACACCTCTGGATAAAGCCACATATAACTGTCCATGACTGGAAACATGTCGTGGAAGATATATACCAACATTTGGGATGGTATGTCCTTGTGACTTATTTATTGTAATTGCAAAACTTAATCGCACAGAAAATTGCTTTCTACTAAAGACAAAGGCAACCCATCACTGGCCGATGTTTTTATTTTAATTCTGGGCAAGAAAGCTCGTCTTCCTGCGTTGTTTCCTATCAAGATTTCCACATCCAACATATTCATATATAACCCACGACATAATAACCGCGTCCCATTACACAATCCATATCTAGGATCTAGATTTCGCAACAACATCAATGGTGCACCCTTTTTTATCTTTAGAATATGCGGTGCATAATTTTTAGTTTTATGTCACTTGAGTATAAGCTACATTATTTGGCAGAAAAATGTTTATGAACATACCTTGAGGACGACATGATGCACCATCATTTATGACTTCCATGTTAACATCTGATATTACTGCATCCTAAAAAGTTTCATCAACATCCATATCGCCTGATACAAAAATAATAATTAACATATATATATATATATATATATATATATATATATATATATATATATATATATATATATATATATATATATATATATATATATATATATATATATATATATATATATATATATATATATATATATATATATATATATATATATATATATATATATATATATATATATATATATATGTGTGTGTGTGTGTGTGTGTGTGTGTGTGTGTGTGTGTGTGTGTTGAAATTACTACTCGTATATGTTGAACAATATCTTGTATATCTGTAGCAGAGTGACTATTGTTGATACGTTGGTTAGGTAATGTGAAATTATGATCTGCGGGTTTAAATACATGAAGTGAGAAATGACAAATAAACAATATTATACAAAGTACGATTATAATGTCTATATTGATCATCACCAACCAAGTGCAACATCATTAACATGTGTAATTCTACTTGAGCCGGCTTCATTATCATGAGTTCCTTGAAAGTGTGATATTGGAGATCTCATATTTGTAAAATTTTGAATGGAACTCTCCTCCGACTGTTCATAGTGCGAGATGTTTGAGCTTGTTTATCTTGCTCTTTTCACCGCCTATAATTGTCATGTTGTATCGATAAATAATTTTCTCTTTGTTCGAGGTTCATATTTTGTCTCATCTTCCTTTCATTTTCGGCCCTTCTTGCCCTTTGTTGTTGACTTGATATCTGACGGGTATTATTTTCCATTTTGTTAATGTAACTGCCAAACACATATGCAATTTATAAGCAACACAATTTCACTAATTATGTTGAAAAATATTGGTAAATATAGACGGGATTTAAAATAAATATATTTGTTTTTGGAAAAAAGAAGTTTACACCAAAAAGTATTATTTGTACAACATATGTTAAAAATATAAATCAAAATTAAAATATAAAAAAGACGAAGAAGAAATGGGCAATCAATAAAAAAAAACATAAATTATGTTGGACAAATAGATGAACAGATTGCATATTAACTAAACATTAAAATATAAATGGGGTAAGAAATGAAATTAGTGTAACTTAATTATATGATAAACTACTACTACAAAAAAAATTATATGAAAAACTGAGTTAATTTAAGTTATAGATAAAAAAAAGATATATTAATTAAAAAAATAATGAGAAAAGATAGTGTTCCAGTAAAGGGAGTTTAATATATTTCAGTGTGTTACAGTTGCTCCTTGTAGGTTCATAGTAATATTTCTATGTTACTCCAAATTATTTTGTATTTTAGTTAACTCATAATGTTAGTGCATCTATATTAAATATTTCTAAAAGGATATTATCTATACGGGAGTTTAAAATATATTCTTGAGCAGTGTAATTGAGTGCACGATAGCATGTGTTCCATTAACATCTCTATCCTTTTTGCAAAATACTCCTCTCTCATTTTTAACGCATCTTTGATTCTTCTCCCCCTCTCTTTATATGTTATTGTTACTTTATATTTTCTTTCATAATTACAATTGTATTTTTAAATTCGACTACCATGTCTTGATTTATGGTTTATGTTTCCTCACCTAGAGTCCTTTCAAATATGTAAAATAGGAAATAACATGTGAGTGACAAATTGTTTCATTGCATGCCTTGATTTTAACTTTTGAATAAAAGAAGTGAATAAGGTCTAGAAGTTAAGAAGACTTATAAAAATAAGAAGACTTATAAAAAAGAGGACATAAGAGAGATAGTGTTACAGATTTCGACAAAAAATTCATAAATGATTCTTTTGATAAACATGCATAATAAAATTTGTAATTTTATTATAGCTTCCATTCCTAACAGCTTTCATGCATGTTGTCATACCCCAAATTTTACCCTCAGATTAGTCTATTCATATAGCATGACATCCATTGTTGCATCCGCTAACTATTAACAGGTTATGTAGTGTGTTTATTTTGCAGGAACTACATCAGGTGCGCGTTAACTTTGAAAAGGGCAAAGTGGTCATTTATGCATCATTTGTTGACTGTTTTTGTGGAGGGTTCGTTGCCTAGATTTTATGGGGTAATCAGAGCTTCCGTTTCCGGGTTCTTTAAGAGTAAACTGAAATTCATGTTAATGCTAGTAATTAATTCAATGGGCCGAGACTCTGTCGTCATTGGATTTCTGAGAGGTTTATCTTGTCACGTGGGTTGATTATGTTAAGATATCAATTTGGTTTGGTTCAAGGCGACGCGAGAATCTGATCTGTGGAACATGGTTTTAACAAGAATTCATTCTTCTATCTTCCAGTTCATTTTAAAGGGAAAGCAGTGAAAATTTCGACTGATTAATGGAACTTATTCATGTTGAAAGTATATGGAGAGATTAATCTTATTGGATCGAATTAATTTTAACCTGTATTCGGAGATATTTGACCGGTGAGGTTTAATCGGATGTTGAGGTGTTTGCAGCAAATTAAATCATGGAAAAGAAATTGAAAAGTGATTTTAATAGAATATGTGAATTTTATTCATAATATTTTATTATTATTATTACAATTTGTAAAGAGAAAGTGAATTTGGATAGAACATTGGAAGTTTATTCATAATATTTTTATCATGATTTACAAAGAGGAAATAATTTGGATAAAGAATATTATTGAATTTATTACAAGTTACAAAAGAGAAATAAAAATTGCATTTCCTAAAGTTCTAAGTCATGTGGGCTTCGTGTTGATGCTTCGCGTTCGTCACTCGCTGTCCGATTACCTGCACAAAGAGAAACAAAACAGAACAGAATAGAAATATGTTAGAGAAATAATTTGACACTCTCAGAACATCGTCATCATCGAGTGCCGGGAGTGGCACAACCAAAGCTGCGTCCTACCCCCGTTACCGATCCGCGCCGTTGGCGTCAGATCAGGTAACATCTGTTCTTATCTAAGGGGCAACCGAGAGATAGAGATAAAAGAAGTGGGACTGATTCGTTTTTTCCGTATTTGGATTCATTCATCAAGTTTTGACTGATACAAGGGTAAAGCAGCACAATCACTTTGGTCATAAACCCGGATGCCGACGGGTATGAGCCACTTTGTGTTCAAAGTTTGTCAACACCTGAAATTCACCACAACAGCATCAGTACCAAGTTCAGAACAGAACTCAAAACCAAAGCAATTCATAAACTGCACCAAATTTGAACAAACATCATAAGTGCAAAACTGGCCCAAATTCAGAAAGGAAAAGAGGGACTAATAAGTTGTAAGTATCAAACTCAATTCATGCGCAAGAACAAGAAAAAACCAAGTCAAACAAATCTGCCACAAAAGGCTCAGAATACAAACCAAACTGCATCAGATAAACAACACAAATCATAGCACAAATCATACCAGAAAGAGCAAGATAAGCTCACGTAATCACATCAGCTCAGGGTAAGCCTCAATCAAAGGTGCAAGTCACAATGAAAAGCCAACGAAGCAGTTCATATCAGTGAAGTCCCACAGCCAAACTACCATAAGTCGCTATGAGCATGAGGGCTCAGTTCAGAACATCATTGCCCCAAGCTATAATGGAATCAATTGAGACAAACCATCTGCAAACAAAGGAAATACCAGAAAACGGAGTCCAATGGCGAATTAGACACCGTAACTCATGGAACATCAGCACACAAAGGCTCCAACGCAGGTTCAGATAAGTATCATCACTACCATATGACCTCCCTCGGCAACATTCGATCCGACCGGGACTTTAGCACCTGTTCTGAAAGAAGAAAAGGAAAATTAATGAGAACCGAGGCCAAACCCTATCAGAACCATATCAGTTCATAGGCCCAGAAACCGTGACTCTGAACCAAATTCAAACAAGCAAAGAACACAGCAGAGAATATCAAAAGCAACTGTCAAAGGCAACCGTGGCATCATCGAATAGCATCCCTCAAAGGTTCAGACCCTAAAGTCATCATCACCGCATACCCTCCTCGGAAACTCTGACTCGACCAAAGCCTCAACATTAGTTCACTGAAAAGAGAAGAGGAAAAGTTAGTTCGAAGTGAAAAAGCCAAAAACCGTGAAGACCAAACTAGATATCAAAGATGTGAATCCGGAACCATATCCATGGATATCCAAATCTACGTCAAAACCAAATCATAATCCACAATAGGATCCAGAATTTAAGACAACAACCAATCCAAATACACATCTGATAAACCACAAAACAAAATCTGTATCAGAAAAGAAATAAGATCAAATATGAATCTACAAAGCCACAATTCCAATAATATCAGCAGCAAACCGTATCAGAAACAAATCACAAGTTAGCCAATCCAAACCCGTATCCAATCTGCAATCAGACAATATCAGAATCATATCAGAAAATCCCAATCAAATAATATCAGAAATCAATCTCAGTAAAAGAATAACGCCAAATCAGATTTTATCCAAGCCCAATAAAGAAAAGGAAATAGTATAAAAAGGACGAAACCCTAAGGAGACAAGGGGCGCGAACAAAACCCTAGACGGAGAAGGAGACCGTCGCATCCATCCTCAAAACGAGACGATCTAAGTGGTAAGGGTTCACCAGCGCCGTTTAAAGCCACGACGAGCAAACACCTTCCTTCGAAGCTCAGAACATCGTCATCATCACTTCCGTTGATCATCAACAAACACCGATCATCATCATCACGAGTTCAACGAGATCGCTCGAACTCTAGCTAAAGGTTGAACTGCTCACTTCACATATTCTGGCGTGTTTTCTTTTCAGGAATCGTAAAGAGAAGGAAGGTCTGCGTTGGAGAAACGGAGGAAGAGAGATAAACGACCGCAAGATGAAATCGCGAGAGAAAGATGAGATCGCGAATGCATGCGGCGCCGTGGAAGTGAAAGGAAGATTAGGGTTACCCTAATCTAATCCCTTTCCCCTTTCCTTTGTGTTCCAGGACCGGGTTGGGTCCGGAAGTGATTACCGGCCCAACCCCCTTTATTTTTGTTTTATAAATTGTTTTTTTAAAAAAACCTCTTATTTTTGTTTTTTTTATATAATTAAAAATTGTTTTTTAAAATAAATAAGCATCAAAATTTTCTTTAAAATAATAACTAAAACATTTTTAAAAAATAATAACATCAAATCTTTTTAATTTGTAGATAATTAAATTAAAACCATTTTTTTTTTCGAAAATTAAAATTAATCTTTTTTATGTTAACATCTTTTAACTTAATCAAATTTCTTTCTTTAAAAACAACAAAAATCTCCAATATTGCACTTTTTCTCCTGACCCGTCCCATTACCGTCTAACTTTGTTTACTAACGGTGTTCATCATTTGTAGCTCAGGTTTACTACTATTGTGTGGTTGGTTTATTTAAGTTTCATCATTATTGTAACTGCTTCTCGGTTGTAACCTCGCGAATCCTAACAATCGCGTTTTAGCTCTTGTCTTTAAGTTTCTGCTTGTATGCCTTACTGTCTGCATTTTTATTTCTGCTTGCATGATTCAAATCTCACACATTCATCAATTATTCTGTCACACTACACACATCCGAAGGTTAGGTTTAGCTTTTGGTCGCCGCGCCAATAGTCCTCAACTTCAAACCCTTTCACCTTACAAATCCTAATTTTTCACAAATGCCTCACCGCAGGCAAAGTTACCATTCGACCCCTAGCATTAGGTCAAAGAGCCGCCGCGCTCATTTTAGGGTTTCCCGCCGTGGAATCCCTAATTTAACCCTAATTACAACTTAACAATTCAACGTAGAAATTTGGAGTTTCTACACTCCGCGTAAGCGTGTCCTTAAGATGCGTTTATTCCCCTTTGAGACCTTGGCCACAGTCAAGACGTTTCTAACCTCCCTTTTGAGGGGAACTACGATTACTCTGATTCCACTCCCGTAAGGATACGTAGGCACAAGATGCGATGTCTTGCCGAGTAAACTTAGAATTAACCCCTTAGGTCTCTTTTCTCACTTTTAATCATTTGTACATATACCTTAAGCAAATAAATAAAGCAAATAGTAAACATCTGAACAAAAGGTTCCTGTAGAGTACTACAGAAGTTTAGGGTGCTAATACCTTCCCTAAATTTAACCAACCCCCGAACCCTAGATCTTTCCCCGCATTGTGTTTACGATGCAAAATAGGTTTTCCCTCTTTTGACCTTTTCCTTCGGATAAATCAAAGAGCGGTTGTGAATTGAATTGCGATTCAAACTCATTAATAGTTTGTGATCCTATTTCCACCGCAACAGAAAATGGCGACTTCACTGGGGACGTCTTAACTTTTGAGGGTTATCCCTAATTTGTCCATATTTATTACTATCTGTGTTATTATTCATTTGCATGTATATATTTGTGCTCTGATTTGGGGACTGTTCCTTGTGCTGTGAGATAAGTCCTACGCCCGGACTAGTGACATTATTATAGGATGGGGATATATTCGATGAGGCTTATAGGGAGTGAATCCCGACCAAGCTGATTCGAGAATCACCGCTCAGTTGAGACCTTTTCGAAAATGGTTCGGTTGAACGAGTAATCGTGAAAACTTTTTCCATGGTCGATTGGAGTCTGTGATATTGGGAACCGTAGTACCTTAACACCACCTCGGCCTTATTTAGGACGTAGTGCGGGAACTGTGGGGGAGTAGTCCTACAATGGTTGCTACGCGATACTACACTCAAAAGAGGTTCTCTTGAGAATATTATTAACCCCCGAGTCAATCGGAAGGTCGATAATATCCGAAAGATGGGTTGATGACTTTGGGCACTTTTTAGAACCTTGTTCGGCAGGTACAACTAACCTATAGTACACTCCTTTTGGGGATGGGTAGACCTTAACTCCACTCATGTCCTTTAACCTAGGGCGTTGTGTATTCATGTGCATTGCATCCATAAAGCATCTCATTGCATTGTATTTCATGGAATTCAAACATCATCTATATCGCGGGATACCATAAATAGAAAAAATAAAAATGAAAAATAAGAAAAAGATTTCCTTGGTACCCCATAACATTCGTAAATGTTTGAATTCCATGAAATCTTCATTTGCATTTGCATCATAGCATCATACTTTTGCATTACATGTGTCTTCCGTTTTCTCATACTCGGTTCTCTCACCTTCCAGTTTTGTCACCCTGAGTTCTCTGCATCAATACGACCCTTCAAAAGGATGGAAGATCAAAACCAAGAGATCAACCGTGTCAGCCATGAACTCGAAGATCTTCGAGGAAGTGTAGGGCAGATTTTGGAGATGTTACGAGCTCTTGGTGTGAAGGTGGATGCTCAGTCTACTGTTGTTTCTGAGACTAATATTGTTATGGAACCTCAACCAGCTGTTACCATCGAGAATGTACCTCCTCACGGTCTTCAATCCGGTTCGGTGCCTCCTAGTGCTCAACCAGTTCGACGAGCTACCCCTCCAAAGTACAAAACTCCTAACTCCGACCATGGTAAAGGACCTGCACGTTCGAGGAACCTCAAAATGGCTACTCCTCAACCTTGGCAACATCAGCAGAGTTATGTTCAAGGTCATCCGTTTCCATATGTCCAACAACCCTATGTAGCTACTGTTGCACCTCCTTTCAATCAGTAGTTTCCTACATACCAGCCTGTGCAGTCAGCTCCGGTATATCAAGCACCGATTTATCAACGGCCTTCCGGTTATCCGCCCATGCAAGTTCCTGTCAACAGTGAACGAGCGCCCAACGCTCCTGTTCATCAACAATCACAGGATCAGGTTCCTTACCTCCGTAAAAGTCAGTATAAGCCTTGTCCTCCAATTCCGATGACCTTCACTGAGTTATACTCCCATTTGGTACAACAAGGTCTGATTACCACCCGTGCTTTGGGTCCTCCGCCTAATCCATTACCTGCAGGTTACAACGCTGCCGCTCTTTGTTTATTTCATGAGGGTGCGCCCGGCCATGATCTAGAGAATTGCTACGCTCTTAAGAAAGTTGTCAGAAATTTGCTAGAAACGAAGAAGTTGTCTTTTAGCGATGCTCAGATGAAGATCGAGACTCCTCTTGGGGTCCCTCACTTGTCAAGTTCGAATTCTGCAAAGCATGCTACTCCTGTAGCAAATCAGTCGAAGCCAGTAATTACTCAAAGGCCTAGCTCGCTTCATTTCAGTAACCCTCAAGATGATATGACCGGGATCAACAAAGAATCTGGGAAAGTTATTTTGAAGCAACGACTGAAAACTGTTAAAGATGTGACCAGCATAACTGGGGCAAGCCATGACGACTCACAGTGATCATAAACCAGACGTCCTTTTCATTGAGGCTCTGCCAAAGGAAACTGTTACTCTTGAATGCAAGATTTCATAAACATTTAGAAGGATTTTTCCGACAGTTCATTTGTTTATTTATATGCATTTCTCTTTGATTAAGCGTATTTAGCATGTATGAACTTGTTTATCTTTGATTAATTAATACAACGCATATGTTTGTCTTGAATAAATCCATTCGTTTCACTCATTCAAAAAATATTTTTCATAAATTACAATGCCAACTTTACCCGATCTCTTGTTCTGATGGAGAATTGGGAGGAGGATGACGAACCTAAAACGTCAGATTTCTTGTCGTATGCTTTCAATTAAAACCCGCTGATGATGTAAGGCATTGTTTCAAATCCCATACACTGGAGATATAAGGATGATAATCCCTCGTTAACCTCTTTGAGCCTTGAAGTAGGAGTTTTTCTTTCTTTTAAGAACCTTCATCCTAACCTGGGGCAGGGTAGGTTTCAGTCAAACCGATCGAGCACTTAGACTCTAAAAAAGGAGGACCAAACCTTCGAGAATTTATCCTTAGCATCTTAAGAAGTCCAATACAATGACTATCCATCGGTTACCTAAGGAGTGGGGCAGTCACGAGCCTTTCAAAAGATTTACACGACTTGTGCATAAAAGAACATTTCAAAAAAATAAGAGCCCGCTAAGTCAAAACCTATGAAGGAGACTTAGGCAAAACTGGGGCATCCCGCTGGACTCCAAAGTCAGATCAAAAGACGTTGTCCGGGCAAAAGTTAGGGAATAAGAGGCAAACTAGTAGTTTTTTAGAACCCCTATAAAGAACCAGGTCGTGTGATCCAATTGCCATTAGAAATAGGTGAGTGACTGCCATGTCCAAAGCCTTGATAAGTTCTCGACTATAGCAAATCCGTTTGAGATATGAGCGCTCGTATCCGATTAACTGAATTAGGATTGGAGAACATCACGAAGAATGGGTGGGTACAAATATGACTTTGAGCCTATATCCTTTGTTTCTTAAACCGTGAGCCGAGCCACGATACAACCTTTAAAAGACCTAATTGAAGTAGGACTTCGGTTGAAAGCATACTCGACAAGATCACGTTTCCTGACTCCTACGAGCTATGCTCAGAAAAATTCATGTTGGCATTATAATTAAAACTTATATCCGGGCTAGTGATTTCGGTCACAAGTTGTTGCGATATCTTTTTTTCAAAACAAAAATTCAAGACAAATATATGTGTACATTGACAAGCTCAGGATAGTCATTTCAGGCATGACAACTTTGCTTGATGTCTTAGAGATTTACATATGAACATAACCCGTGGAACTTGAAGATCCTGCTGAACAGGGGCAGGCAGTTTCCCAATTCGCTTACCAACGCGAGTCCGACGTTCTTAAGAGCTATTTTCCAAAGATTTCGTCGTGACACGATTAATTTGTGCCAGTTACGTCGAGACCTGATGAATCTCTCAAAGAGTTTGAGAACAATGGGGCAACCAGACTCGGTGTTCTCTATAAAATCCTCTTGAGATGACCCTACCTCGCAACGCAAGTATCCTGGGGCACCATGTTTTTAAAGGAAACAAATGGCGACTACTATAAGGTCCTTCAAGATCAAAACCATGTGGTTTCACAACTTTTCCTCATGCACCCGATGGATTTTACTCACGGCGGCCTTCATTCCCCAGTAAATCTCAGTGTTGCAACGGGCTCCTAAACTATTGCCTCATCACAGTCCCCAGAGAGACTATAAGCTGACAACTTTTTTGGGTAACTCGAAAGTGTCCCTCAGGTTTTCCTCTCCCCATGAGAAGACATGATACTGTGCACCCAAGCAGGTTACCTTCTCCCCAGAGAAGTCAGAATTCTGAAACCAGATTTGGCTCTACCATTGATCCTTCTCATCCATGATTGATGTATTGGTTGCAGAAAACGCAGGGTATCTCCGTCGAGATGTTTATTTCATCTCTCGTCCTGTCTCTAGTCTGTTTCGTCAGCATTACGCAGGGGCATAAGCATCACATGCCTATTTCATACACGTACTCATTACATACTCATTTCAT
The DNA here is from genome assembly GCA_963859935.3 of Lathyrus sativus. Classification (NCBI taxonomy): domain Eukaryota; kingdom Viridiplantae; phylum Streptophyta; class Magnoliopsida; order Fabales; family Fabaceae; genus Lathyrus; species Lathyrus sativus. The sequence goes on from OZ012737.1 coordinate 671,474,130, forward strand.
AACATCTTGCATATTTAACTACATAAGACATTAACATACATTCGCATTAACATATGCATTAACACATGCGTTAGCATTCACAGGTTCATTGTGTCTCACCATCATTGGTTGTTACCGCCGAGTAACTGGGTTGGTCCATTCTCTCCAAATAGATTGTCAGCCTAAGCATAAAATACATATGTGTTTCCAGTTTCCCCACAGAGCTCGATCCTCGTGGATGACGGTTACTTCAGCTATCTTTCCTCACCAGGATAAGATATTTACCCGTCGAGTTCATTCCCTCGAGGGAGTCTTGATTACCAGTCTTCTTTCTAGCTCGATCCTAGATTGAACCTCAGTATTGTCGGTCGACGAGCCCAACCGGACGTGCATTTATTTTGCACCATCTAAAGATTTTCACCATACCATGACAGATGCGCGACTGTTCTCGCCCGAGAAGTTTATCACTATACCCGGATGTGCATTTATTTTGCACTATCTTTCAAGAAAATCAACCACAATCCTTTACAGATACACGCCAGTTCACGCCTGGAAAATCTATCAGTACATCTTACAGCATCGGTATGCGACTGTTCTCGCCTGAGAAGCCTATCGGTACAACACTTTACAATCCTACAACATCGGTATGCGACTGTTCTCGCCTGAGAAGCCTATCGATATAACAACCTTACACAATCAGATACGCACCCGTTCTCACCTGAGAAGCTTATCATCGATCAGCACCTGTTCTCACCTGAGAAGCTCATCATCGATCAGCGTTTGTTCTCGCCTGAGAAGCTTATCATCGATCAACACCAGTTCTCGCCAGAGAAGCTCATCATCATCTGTTATCACCTCTACAAGCAGTTCTTACATGAGAAGCTTATTATTGCTACTCTTGCAAAATAAGCGACATTTCTCGCCTGAGAGGCCGATCCTATCTTCGTTATGACTCGCAGCAAATGGCCATCTCCATTGAGAAGTTGGGCTTCCATTTTCCTTGTCGTCTTGAAGTATGGGGAGGTTTGAACCGAATCATATTCAGGAGAGCATGATCTTGAAGTATGGGGAGGTTTGAGCGGAATCATATTCAGGAGAGCATGATCTTGAAGTATGAAGAAGTTCATTTACCCTTTAGTAAAAGAAGGAGCGGAATCATATTCAGGAGAGCACGATCTTGAAGTATGAAGAAGTTCATTTACCCTTTAGTAAAAGAAGGAGCGGAATCATATTCAGGAGAGCACGATCTTGAAGTATGAAGAAGTTCATTTACCCTTTAGTAAAAGAAGGAGCGGAATCATATTCAGGAGAGCACGATCTTGAAGTATGAAGAAGTTCATTTACCCTTTAGTGAAAGAAGGAGCCGAATCATATTCAGGAGAGCACGATCTTGAGGTATGAAGAAGTTCATTTATCCTTTAGTAAAAGAAGAATCAGAATCGTATTCCAGGCGCCGACCTTAAATATGAGAAAATTTATATATCAGATAAGCAGCAGCCTCTTTATTTGAGTGCTTATCCATTTTGGCATGTAAGTCCCTTCCAACGATAAGTGACAGTTCTCCCTCGAGAAGCTTATCGGGGCATTTCCTATCAAAGTCCATTTATTTTGGCATACAGCCGGTCTTTACCCTGTATATTTGATACGGA